>OZ024918.1:55075442-55372942 GCA_964017125.1 Flabesymbios commensalis
GGTTATGGGGAACCAGATACTGGAACCCATACCCGTTCCAAACCATGGACCCTAACTCTCACCCTGACCTCAAAACCAACCAACCAACCAAACAACCAAACAACATGAGACATAGCTCTAAATAAGATTGGGCGACTTGAAGCGGAAAGGAAGTGGCAATTAACCCTGAAAACGTATTCTCCATTCGGCTTAAATACGGTACCTTCCCCTAAGGATAGTGGCGTCACCCCCTTTGTTATTACCTGCTCTGCAACTGCGGTGGAGGCAGCTAAATTCTGTAAATTATGTTCGACACAAGTAGCTGTAGAGAGTGGTAAGACCATGGGGGGCGTACTGGATGCCGGGAATCAAATTCAAATTCCTACCACACAAAATTGTGATTCAACTAACGGTATTCACTGTATAGTTTGTTCGAAATGCAATAAAATATATGTGGGAGAAACTGGGCTCTCCTTCAGAAAAAAGATAAACATACATCGTTCGGATGTACGGCTTAAGAAGGACACAGCAGTTGCCAGACACTTTAATTCCGGGAGCTGCAGGGCGACCCATTAAGTGTGTTGTATCT
The DNA here is from genome assembly GCA_964017125.1 of Flabesymbios commensalis. NCBI lineage: Eukaryota > Metazoa > Annelida > Polychaeta > Terebellida > Flabelligeridae > Flabesymbios > Flabesymbios commensalis. Next base: position 55,076,011 of record OZ024918.1, read on the forward strand.
AGAAGTATTGAAGAATACAGGAGACATAACTCTAAATAAGATTGGGTGACTTGAAGCGGAAAGGAAGTGACAATTAGCCCTGAAAGCGTATTCTCCATTTGGCTTAAATACGGTACCTTACCCTGAGGATAGTGGCGTCACCCCCTTTGTTATTACCTACTCTACAACTGCGGTGGAGGCAGCTAAATTAGTGAAGACTTCCCTCAATAAACTTAAAGCGAAACATCCAAACATCCTGTATAAACGGTGCGTAACAGCATTTAAAAGGGGACAAAATCCACGTGATCTCTTGGTGAGAAGTAGATTGGGGAAAGCCCCACTGGAAAACCCAACGGTTACCGGATCCGACTCAAGTCAGGATCTGACTACATTAGTAAATGTATTAGATGAGGTATAATTTATATCAATTAGTATGGTTGTTTTCCTTTTTATAAATCAGGCTATACTTCTCCTCGGTCAGTGCACTAGGTTGGGAACATGGAAAAGGCATGCCCTTGAAGGGGTGACGAAAGTCAGACCCTTTAGGGTATGATGAGAGTACAGTTGACAGGTCGATACCGGGTTTTATGGGGAACCAGGTACTGGAACCCTTACCCGACCCTAATCATGGACCCTAACTCTCACCCTGACCACAAAACAAACCAACCAACCAACCAACCAATCAGCCAACCAACCGCCTGACCCATCGACTGAACCTATATACGTTTCAACGTTTGAAGTATTGATTGATGATTGGTATAATCCATCCAGTTAATCCTATTCATAGAATAAACAAATCAGAGAGCAAAAAGTTGTTTTTGGAGATATCAAATATATTTACCTAGCACTTACTTTTATAATATTTCTAAAGATTTTAAAAACTTTACCTCTTTATCACCCACTGTATGATATACTATGCACACAATCACTACTGATACTGGTTGTCCTGGTATAGCCTATTACACGTGATAGCGAGGTACAAGATCCACACGCTGTATAGCCTAACTGGTTTTTTTTCAAGTAAGCAGCTACTGTAGTTTGGCGTTACATAAGAGAGTATATGAGTACATAAACTAAATATTTTCTTGACATTATTAAATATAGAAAGTACGAAGATAACAAAATTGTAAATTGTTTATACTCAATTACCAAAATATTAAAATTGTTTAAACTCAATTATTTTTTTTAAATATGACCTCGAGTAGATACACATTTTAATAGTATAACTCAGCGCCTTAGAGGTTAAAGCATACGCCACATTACATGAGGGGTTGGCCTTTTTTCTTGATCGATTATCAGCATGCAAAGGTTGGCTGATCAATGTGTAGGCGATCGTTCGTTTTTTATTGATAACGATCAGCTAACTATATGCCAACGTAGGAGGTGATATCATGACCATTAATGATGGTTATCTATGACTATAAACTTTAGGCGACGCTCTCAAGACGACACACACAGTCTGCTGTGAACCCCCCTCCCATTTCAGAGGGGGGGGGCACAACCGGCGCGGACGGTTAATCGATTGATCCTTGTTTTTATCTTATTGTTAATTATTGCAAGTGCATACTTTAGTCAACTACTTAAAGTAACCGTGTATCATTCATCAGTTAATTAGTAATATATTATGATTGTCATTATTTTGCAGTGGCGGATATGGACGGGGGGGGGGCGCATCCGGCGCGCACCCTCCCTCCCCCCCCCCCCGCTCAGGTTCCCAAAACAAAAAAATACCATATTTCGGCCAAGATATGGTCAAGAATGCGTCATTTGAGGCCGTCTGTCAATTTCTGGATCCGCCACTGACATGGGATAGTTGAAATAAAATATGTTGAATAAATGATTGTGATGGCATTGACTTTGTTGAAATAACACATACCTCTAAGAACGTGTCAAGCTGTCACTTGAGCTATTATTATAAATTAGTATTAACCCTTACAGCGCCGAGACCGACCTTAGACGTCAAAATCTGACGTCGGTCGATCCTAGCACTAAAAGAATAAACATATTTATAATGACCGCATACCATAGCACAGGTATTCAAATGAAGCAGAAACAGATAGCTAAGACATTTATGATAATTTCACCTGGGAGGAAAATAAATACGTGAATGTTAAATATAACACATAAATCCCACCTCGCGATTAGAGAAACGAAAAGAAATACGTGACTATTGAATATAACACATAAATCCCACCTCGAGGTGAGCGAAACGAAAAGAAATATGTGATTGTTAAATATAACACATACATCCCACCTTACTGGTGAGCGAAAAGAAACACGCGAATGTTAAATATAACACATAAATCCCACCTCGAGGTGAGTGAAGCGAAAAGAAATAAATGATTGTTAAATATAACACATAAATCGTACTTCGGGTGAGTGAAATAAAAAAAAAATACGTGCTTGTTAAATACTGCAGATCTGGTAATTTTCGCTTGTTTCAATTTTTGAGAATTTCTGATTTTGGGACTTTTCGCGAGTTTTAGAATTCACGAATTTTCGTTTTTCTTCAGTATCGCTTTTATATTAATACTTTTCGCGAGATTCTGGAATTCGCGAATTCGTCCTCGTCGTGAAACTCGCGAAAATTGAAACCTCGCGAATATTACCAAATCTACAGTATAACACATAACTCCCACCTCGAGGTGAGTGAAACGAAAAGAAATACGCGATTGTTGACTATAACACATAAATCCCACCTGAAACGAAAACAAATACGTGATTGTTGAATATAACACATAAATTCCACCTCAAAAGGAGCGAAAAGAAAAGAAATACGTGATTGTTAAATATAAAACATAAATCCCACGTCGAGGTGAGCGAAACGAAAAGAAATCCGTGATTGTAAAATATAACACATAAATCCCACCTCCAGTTGAGTGAAACGAAAACACATACGTAATTGTTATATATAACATAAAAATCCCACCTCTAGGTGAGCAAAAACAAAAAGAAATACACGAATGTTAACAATGGCACATAAATCACACATCAAGGTCAGTGAAGCGAAAAGAAATACATGATTGTTACGCCTAAATATAATTTTTCCATCTTAAAAAGTGAAAAACTACAAATGAAATCATTCAGTAATTTGCTTCATATCCACGAAACATGCGAAGTGAAATTGTACATATATGATGAGGATTGCAGTTTGCAGTTTTAAACACTATAACGAAAAGGACACAAAAATATCAATCAATCTGTATAATATTTTATAAAAATATGCCCTGATTGTAAAGTAGTTTGTGAATTAATTAGCATAATTGATAATGAAGAAAAACATTAAATCTGTTGTCATTTTCTAGAATGGTGGTTATTCCGTTTTTGTGTCTTAATTGTACAAATATTGTTTCAGTGATCACTGGTTTCGACCACCACTGAAAGTTGCTTCTGTTGACTGCTTTTAGATGGTGTCCATGGTCATCAATATGATTGTCTACACTTGTAACAAATTGGCTCTTGTCTAAGGTCATATCTACCATATGCTCCTGAACAGAGCTGTTTGAGTCAGATTTGATCAACAGGTCTCCCAACCATTTTTTTAATTGTGGCGCGAGATGTGGATGAGAACGTGGGTCAGATGTCATAACCCCCAAAAGGCACATCTACACTTTAATGTATGTACCGTCAAATTACGTCGCCGTTTCCTATATTAATTATGAAATGACCAGATATTTTTGTACAAATAGAACAGCTCAGAGTCAGTATTATAATTGCATATGAGAATCTCCGTCACACCCAAACGTTCCAGTATCACCTTTTGGGAGCTCTATGTAGGTTAGCATGTGGCACAAAAATAACTGGAAAACATGTATGTTATCCTTATTTTGATGCTTTTCAAGCTTCTTTTTCGAAATAGCGGTATATTAGAGCGCTCCACAAATTAAATTTGGTGCTGAAAATATAAGTATTAAAGCTTTTATATATTCCTTATCGAGATTAACAATATTTAGCATTAACCCTTTAACCGCTGATGCCGTCCATATTCGTGTTTTACATTTTTTTATTAGCACATTACATATCAGCTTTTAAACATGTTAAAGATAAAAGGTGACATTAATCAGGAAAATTTCAATTTTGTTGACCTCCATTTTGTCAAATCTGAATAATTTTCACTCACTGGAAGTTGTGGATCGCGTCAGCTAGACACAACTTCAAGTGGGTTAAAATTCAAATAGTAAATTCAAGTTCAACTAGAAAAGGAGTCCCCGAACTCCAAAGCCCGGCTTTAGACTGTTTGAGTGCATTAGACAAAAAAATGGCCTAATATTTTGTAAACATGGCTGTATTGTTTTTTCTCATGGACCAGAATCCCAAATGTCCAGGATTTAATTATTTAAAGAACCAAGAAGACAAGTATATCTTCAGTGTGTAGGCCTATTCCTTCTACCACCATCGCTGATAAGTCAATGTAGACCTACCCACCCAATATGGGTGCAATGTTGTGCCAGCGACGCAGCCCTTTGCTGGTTCAATGCCGGTCGATCGTATTCGACGCTGGCCCAGCAATAAAACTGTATTGTGTGATTGCCCCGTATTTGCTTGACTGCCATACGGGTGACGCTTTATGCCCCGAAAGGCCACTACCCAGATTACACGATACATTGGCCCAATTGTGAAATAATGGTGGGCCTCCGTCTGCGATGCTGGGCCAACATTATTCCAACCAAAACCCTTTAAGCTCATAACCACGAATATAATCCTGAATATATCTTTTTTTCTGAAAACTTTTTAAACACGAAAGTACTTAACCTAGGGACCTCAAACGCTATATTGCACATGTTCATAAGGACTGGTTTACAAAAATGTCTACCGTCTCACGCACAGCACCCCTCTTTCATATAAATAGGACACAAGCCCAGGCAAAATAAACTTAATAGGATACTGGCCTACGACCGGTCCTAACTAAACGCTATGAGCAAACTGATTAAAGTTGGCCACATCCGATGCAAATCTCTTACAAGATGATAATTTAGCATGGCTTCAGTCATTGACGCTGCAAGTATTGTTACAGCTGCGAATATACGCAAGGATGAAATATGTATGCCCGATTGACCAAAATAAAATTGATGTGGAGAAGACAATTCCAAGTGGTTTAGTTTAAACAGATAATTTCCCATCGAACACGAGCAAAATTATTCTTGCTCATCTAGAATGTGGTGGTGGTAGTCTGATAGAGCTACCTAAGTAATCATCACACAGCAGAAATAAGCTATTTTCTTCATATTTAGTAAAACATATCATAGGGATGACTAGAAACGAATGACAAATCTAATATTTTATTTTGTGCACATACACTTCACTATAAATATTTTACATTGTAATCATTAACCTTTTGAGCACGTCAGAATCTGACGTCTAGACGTCAGATTCTGACGTATAAAGACGGTCCCAGCTCTGCAAGACCATAACCCTTCAAGCCCTCACGATGCACTCAAGTATCATTTTACATCCCTGAAAACAGACTTAATTTTCCTACAACCAAGGGTTCTGGAATGAAAATTTCCATGAAACTGATTTACCAATATATGGTGATTTTCTTTAATTTTTAAACCACATAAAATTATCTTTATCCACTACAAGTCGAGAATTGCGACAACAATTCGCGAATTGTAGTGGATGAAAATGACTATGGAAAATGCAAGGGTTAAATATTTCTAATAGCCGAAGACCCATAACATAGGTATTCAAATGAAAGAACTAACTAAGACATTTATTAATAATTTCAAATTAAAAAAAAAATCTGTCTCCTTGACATTAGAACCAGCTGCACATCTAATGTGCATAATTGCAATGGTCAACTTTCTGAGGGTGCGGCCAACACGGGATAAATTTTGTTGATCAATGAAGCGAGCCGACTCTTCTGTTTGAATGCCAGTGCATAAAAAAGACTCACTCTGCACTTAAGATGTGCCTTACCAAAATAAAAATAAAAGACGGATGCTATGACCATATACCCTATGACATCGCAAGGCTCTGACACAGTGACCTCCATTTGTAAATGTTATTGTTCTAATACGATCAAAAGTTTACGTCTGCTGAAAATAGCCTAGTTTTCGTAGGCCTTTAAAATATTCGTCTCAATTTCATGACATCCGAGTTTTTTTGATAGGCAGCGCGAGTGTCGTTTTTACACAGCTGGCTGTGGAAACAAAATGGCGGTCAGTGTGACTGGGCCTCGCGCAGTAGATGAGTTAGGCGGCCCAGTCACACCGGGTAATGACCATATTATTTATTAGACTTTAAAATATCGCAACCTTAACTAGGTGAACATAATAATTCAATAGAATAAGTCAACCCCTTTGAAATGAAAGGGTGTATCTGCCAATTTACAAAGTGGCAGATACACCCTTTCATATTCATGGGGACGAAGTGGCATTAGCTTTTGCTTCCAATTATTGCATCTAATCATGTGAATCAAAATTCCAGGCAAAATTGATTTAGCTTTTGTTTATGGGTGCTTATGGGAAGCACATCCTATTTCTGAATGGCCTGGATAATGAAAAATGACAAGGAATGGCAGACAAGATGGAAATAATATAAATACCACGCTGAATGATAGGCTGTCAACTTGATGTTTTAGCTAGATTTAGAAAATCGTAGAAGCGTAATTTAATCTTTCATTAACCTAATGAAGGTCCATAACTGTCAAGAGAATCACTAACTGATGTTAATCAGGCAAATCCGCAGAATGACTGATGAAGATTACTGACATTAAAACGGTAATCAAGAACGCACATCCCCGTTAAAATGTCCCACCTTTTGAATTATATAATTAAATGTATCAACTAAAATAAGGCATATTTACGTTTCCAATCGAGGAATAGTTTGTCGAGATATTCAGCATCGATTCCATAAAAACTAGGTTGCTGGTGCCAAGCACTGCAAATGTATTTATTCATTATTCATTTTATTCACTTTTTCGTTTTATTCATTTTAGTCACTATATACTTTTTATTATTTTTATTCCTTTTATTCACTTTAATAATTTTTCTAATTTTATTTATTTTATTAATATTTTGCATTGTATTCAATTTATTCGTTTTGTTTATTTTATTCATTTTCTTTATTTTATTCATTTTAATTATTTAATTTATTTTGTTCATTTTATTCATTTTATTTATTTAATTCATTTTATTCACTTTATCTATTTTAATCATTTATTCATTCATTTTATTTCATTCATTTAATTTATTTTATTCATTTTATTCATTCTATGCATTTTGTATTCATTTTATTCATTTTATTTATTTTATTCATTTCATTCATTTTATTCAATTTATTCATTTTGTTCATTTATTCATTTTATTCATTTTATTAATTTTATTTATTTCATTTTTTCTATTTTTTCTATTCATTTTATTCGATTTATTTATTTTATTCATTTGATTCTTTTTCTTCTTTTTATTCATTTTATTTATTTCATTTTGTCTAGTTAAAAAAAAATTATTCATTTTATTTATTTGATGCATTTTATTCATTTTATTCATTTTATTCATTTTATTCATTTTATTCATTTTATTCATTTTATTCGTTTTATTCATTTTCTACATTTTATTTATTTTATTCATTTGATTTATTTTATTCATTTTTTTAATTTTCTTCATTTTCTTCATTTTCTTCATTTTATTAATTTTATTAATTTTATTGATTTTATTCATTTTATTCATTTTATTCATTTTATTCATTTTATTCATTTTATTCATTTTATTCATTTTATTCATTTTAATCATTTTCTTCATTTGATTCATTTTATTCATTTTATTCATTTTATTTATTCATTCTTTTTTTTCATTTTATTATTTTTATTCATTTTATTCATTTTATTCATATTATTTATTTTATTGATTTTATTCATTTTATTCGTTTTATTTTTTTTCTCCTTTATATTCATTTTATTTATTTTATTTTTTCTATTTTTTTTAAATTTATTATTCATTTTATTTATTTCATGCATTATATTCATTTTACTCATTTTATTTATTTTATTCATTTTATTCGTTTTATTCATCTTTTTATTTTTTATTTTTTTCATTTCATTTATTTTATTCATTTTTTTTCATTTTATTCATTTTATTCATTTTATTCATTTTATTCATTTTATTCATTTTATTCCTTTTATTCATTTTATTCATTTCATTCATTTTATTTATTCATTCATTTTATTCCTTTTTTCATTTTATTCATTTATTCATTTAATTCATTTTATTCATTTAATTCATTTTATTCATTTTATTCATCTTATTCATTTTATTTTTTTTTTTCATTTTTTGTATTTTTTTTTTTTTCATTTATTTCATTCATATTAATCATTTTATTTACTTTATTCATTTTATTTATTTTATTTTATTTATTTTTTCTATATTTGTTATTCATTTTATTTATTTCATTCATTTTATTCACTTGATCTATTTTAATCATTTATTCATTCAATTTATATCATCCATTTCACTCATTTCATTTATTTTTTTTTCATTTTATTCATTGATTTATTTTATTCATTTTATTCATTCTATGCATTTTTTATTTATTTTATTTATTTTATTTATTTTATTTATTTTATTTATTTTATTTATTTGATTTATTTTATTTATTTTATTTATTTTATTTATTTTAATTATTTTATTTATTTTATTTATTTTATTTATTTTATTTATTTTATTTATTTTATTTATTTTATTTATTTTATTCAAATTTATTTATTTTATTTATTTTATTTATTTTATTTATTTTATTTATTTTATTTATTTTATTTATTTTATTTATTTTATTTATTTTATTTATTTTATTTATTTTATTTATTTGAATTATTTGAATTATTATATTTATTTTATTTATTTTATTCAAATTTATTTATTTTATTTATTTTATTTATTTTATTTATTTTATTTATTTTATTTATTTTATTTATTTTATTTATTTTATTTATTTTATTTATTTTATTTATTTTATTTTATTTATTTTATTTATTTTATTTATTTTATTTATTTTATTTATTTTATTTATTTTATTTATTTTATTTATTTTATTTATTTTATTTATTTTATTTATTTTATTTATTTTATTTATTTTATTTATTTTATTTATTTTATTTATTTTATTTATTTTATTTATTTATTTTATTTATTTCATTTTCTTGATCGCATTTTTTCTATTTTTTTTATTCATTTTATTCGATTGATTTATTTTGTGCATTTTATTCTTTTTCTTCTTTTTATTAATTTTATTTATTTCATGCATTTTATTCATTTTTTTCATTTTACTCGTTTTATTTATTTTCTACATTTTATTTATTTAATTCTTTTTATTTATTTTTATTTTTTATTCATTTGATTAATTTTATTCATTTTATTCATTTAATTCATATTATTTATTTAATTCATTTTATTCGTTTTATTCATTTGATTCTTTTTCTTCTTTTTAGTCAGTTTATTCATCTTATTTATTTCATTTTTTATATTTTTTATATTTTTTTGTTTATTTTATTTATTTCATGCATTTTGTTCATTTTCTTTATTTTATTCATTTTATTCGCTTTATTCATTTTCTTCTTTTTATTTATTTTTTTCATTTCATTTTTGTTATTCATTTTTTTCATTTTATTCATTTTATTTATTTGATTCATTTTATTCCTTTTATTCATTTTATTCATTTTATTCATTTTATTCATTTTATTTATTTTATTCATTTTATCTATTCATTCATTTTATTTATTTTACTTCTTCTTTCATTTTATTCATTAAATTCATTTTATTCATTTTATTCATTTTATTCATTTTATTCATTTTATTCATTTTATTCATTTTATTCATTTTATTCATTTTATTCATTTTATTATTTTTTTTTATTTAAATTTTTATTTTTATTTTATTCATATTAATCATTTTATTTATTTTTTCATTTATTTATTTTATTTTATATCTTTTTTCTATAATTGTTATTCATTATATTTATTTCGTTCATTTTATTCATTTTATTCGCTTTATTCATTTTTTTCGTTTTATTCATTTTCTTCATTTTATTCATTTTATTTATTTTATTTATTTCATTCATTTTTATTTTTTTATTTTTTTAATTCATTTATTTTATTTTTTTTATTTTTTTTATTTATTTAATTTATTTAATTTATTTAATTTATTTAATTTATTTTATTTATTTTATTTATTTTATTTATTTTATTTTTTTTATTTATTTTATTTATTTTATTTATTTTATTTATTTTATTTATTTTATTTATTTTATTTATTTTATTTATTTTATTTATTTTATTTATTTTATTTATTTTATTTATCGCATTTTTTCAATTTTTTTTATTCATTTTATTAGATGTATTTATTTTACTCATTTTCTTCTTTTTCTTCTTTTTATTAATTTTATTTATTTCATTTTGTCTATTTTTTAATTTTTTTTATAAATTTTATTTATTTTATGCATTTTATTAATTTTTTTCATTTTATTTGTTTTATTCATTTTTTACATTTTATTTATTTTATTCTTTTTATTTATTTTATTCATTTTATTCATTTTATTCATTTTAATCATTTTATTCATTTTATTCATTTTATTCATTTTATTTATTCATACATTTTATTCCTTTTTTTCATTTGATTCATTTTATTCATATTATTTATTTAATTCATTTTATTAGTTTTATTCATTTTATTCTTTTTCTTTTTTTTATTCAGTTTATTCATCTTATTTATTACATTTTTTATATTTTTTAAATTTATTTATTTATTTTATTTATTTCATGCATTTTGTTCCTTTTCTTTATTTTATTCATTTTATTCGTTTTATTCATTTTCTTCTTTTTTTATTTTTTTTTATATTATTTATTTTATTCATTTATTTTATTTTATTCATTTATTTTATTTTATTCATTTTATTCCTTTTATTCATTTTATTCATTTTATCTATTCATTCATTTTATTTATTTTATTCCTTCTTTCATTTTATTCATTTTATTCATTTTATTCATTTAATTGTTTTTTTTTATTATTAAAAAAAAATATTCATTTTTTTCATATTAATCATTTTACTTATTTTATTCATTTATTTATTTTATTTTATATCTTTTTTCTATATTTGTTATTCATTATATTTATTTCGTCCATTTTATTCGTTTTATTCATTTTTTTCGTTTTATTTATTTTATTCATTTTCTTCATTTTATTTAATTTATTCATTTTATTTATTTCATTCATTTTTTTATTTTTTATTTTTTTTAATCATATAATTCATTTTATTCATTTTGTTTAGCTTATTCATTTTATTCATTTTATTTGTGTCATTCATTTTATTCATTTTCTTTATTTTATTCATTTATTTTATTCATTGTATTTACTTTATTCATTTTTTTCATTTAACTCATTTAATTTATTTTATGTGCTCGTTAAATATAACACATAAATCCTACCTCGAGGTGAGCGAAACGAAAAGAAATACGTGAATGTTGAATATAACACATAAATCCCACCTCAATGATGAGCGAAACGAAAGGAAATACGTGATTAGTAAATATAACACATAAATCCCACCTCGAAGAAATACGTAATTGTTAAATATTACACATAAATCCCACCTAGAGGTGAGCAAAACGAAAAGAAATACGTGATTGTTAAATATAACACAGAAATCCCATCTCGAGGTGAGTGAAAACGAAAATAAATACACGAATCTTAACAATAGCACATAAATCACACATCAAGGTGAATGAAGCAAAAAGAAAAACATGATTGTTAGGCCTAAGTATAATTTTTACAACTTGAAAAGTAAAAAACTACAAATGAAATCATTCAGTAATTTGCGTTATATCCACTAAACATGCGAGTGGAATTTTACATGTATGATGAGGATTCAAGTTTGCGATTTTGAATACTAAAACGAGAAGGACACAAAAATATCAATCAAACTGTATGATATTTTATAAAAATATGTCTTGGTTGTAAAGTAGTTTGTTAATGAATTAGAGTATATGATAATTATTAAAAGTATAAAATCTATTGTAATTTTATAGAATGATGGTGATTCCGTTTTTGTGTCGTAATCGTACAAATATTGCTTCAGTGATCCCTGGTTTCGACCACCACTATAAGTTTTTTGTGGCCCTTGAGTAGGAGCTTTGCTATTCTTTCAGTGTCAACATTTAGAAGCAACATTTTCGTCTGTTGACCAATTTTAGATGGTGTCCATGGTCATCAATAAGTCTACATTCGTAACAATTTGGCTCTTGTCTAATACATTGTCTCTTGGCTAAGGTCATATCCACCAAAGGGCACATTCATATGCTCCTGAACAGAGCTGTTTGGGTCAGATTTGATCAACAGGTTGTCCAACAATTTTTGTAATTGTGGTTCAATATGTGGATGAGAAAGTAGGTCAGATGTCATAACCCCCGAAAGGCACATCTACATTGTAATGTATGTACCGTCAAATTACGTAGCTGTCCCCTATATTAATTATGAAATAACCAGATATTTTTGTAAAAATGGAACAGTTCAGAATCAGTATAATAATTGCATATGACAATCTCCGTCACACGCAAACGTTCCAATATTAACTTTTGGGAGCTCTATTTAGGTTAGAATGTGGTATAAAATTAACTGAAAAACATGTATGTGATCCTTATTTTGATGTTTTTTCAAGCTTGTATTTCATAATAACGGTATATCAGAGCGCTCCACAAATTAAATTTGGTGCTGAAATATAGCTGTTAAAGCTTTTATATATTTATTATCGATATTTTCAATATTTAGCATTAACCCTTTAACTGCCACTGCCGTCCATATTCGTATTTTACATTTTTTTATTAGCACATTACATATCAGCTTTTAAACATGTTAAAGATAAAAAAGTGACATTAATCAGGAAAAAAATGAAATTGGTTGACCTCCATTTTGTCACAGCTGAATAAGTTCAACTCACTTGAAATTGTGAATCGCGTCAGAGAGACACAACTTCAAGTGGGTGAAAATTGTAATTGAATAATTTGGTGGCTAAAGGGTTAAGATAGCCCACACATGGATTGATCACGTGTTACTTCACAGAATTACTGACTTATTACGTATGGGGTAAAGCTCTACATTCTTAGCTGTGAAAATGGACGAGGCCAAAGGCCGTGGCCTTTTTCACAGCTAAGAATGTATACCTCCGAGGGTTTTAACTGACTAAAAACACATCTGATCATAATGAGAATCCCTCACAATCAAAAGCTCGGTCACACCTGATTGATTATAGTACCATAGGCCTACCATGATAATTGGTCTATACTAGGTCAACAATAATTTTCCATTCCCGGCTTAGAATGTAGTACGTGGTCGAACAAAGAAAATAATGTAGTGATGTGTTTTAATTTTTGTTTTTTTAATTATTGTTTTAAAAATTATTTGACAGTTGCAGATACTGCTTGTAAAATGAATAAAATATTGTAGGTTATTTACATAGTAAATTTAAATTCAAATAGAAAAGGAGTTCCCGAACTCCGATGCCCGGCTTTAGATTGTGTGAGTGCTTTAGACAAAAAATTGGCCTTATATTTTGTAAACATAGCTGTATTGGTTTTTCTCATGGGCAGAATTCCAAATTGTCCAGGATATAATTATTTAAAGAACCAAGAAGACAAGTATATCTTCAATGTGTAGACCTATTCTTTCCACCACAATCGCTGATAAGTCAATGTATGCCTACCCACCCAATACCGGTGCAATGTCGGGCCAGCGTCGCAGCCCATTGCTGGTCCAATGCCGGTCGATCGTATTCGACGCTGGCCCAACATTGAAACAGAATTGTGTGATTGCCCCGTATTTGCTTGACTGCCATACGGGTGACGCTTTATGCCCCGGAAGGCCACTACCCTGATAACACGATACATTAGCCCAATTGTAAAATAATGGTGGGCCACCGTTTGCGACGCTGGGCCAACATTATTCCAACCAAAACCCTTCAAGCTCTTAGCCACGAAAATAATCCTAAATATCTTTTTTTCTGAAAACATTTTAAACACGAAAGTACTTAACCTAGGGACCTCAAACGCTATATTGCACATGTTCATAAGGACTGGTTTACAGAAATGTCAACCGTTTCGCACACAAAGCACCCCTCTTTCATATAAATAGGACACAAACTCAGGCAAAATAAACTTAATAGGATACTGGCCTACGGCCGGTCCTAACTAAACGCTATGAGCAAACTGATTAAAGCTGGCCACATCCAATGCAAATCTCTGGCAAGATGATAATTTAGCATGGCTTCAGTCATTGACACTCCAAGTATTGTTACAGCTGCGAATATACGCAAGGGTGAAATGTGTATGTCCGATTGACCAAAATAAAATTGTTGTGGAGAAGGCAATTCCAAGTGGTTTAGTTTAAACAGATGATGTTTCCCATCACACACGAGCAAAATTATTCTTGCTCATCTAGAATGTGGTGGTGGTAGTCTGATAGAGCTACCTAAGTAATCATCACACAGCAGAAATAAGCTATTTGCATCATATTTATTAAAACACATCATAGGGATGACTAGAAACGAATGAAATATCTAATATTTTAATATGGGCACATACACTTAACTATAACTATTTTACATTGTAATCATTAACCCTTTGAGCACGTCAGAATCTGACGTCTAGACGTCAGATTCTGACGTATAAAGACGGTCCCAGCTCTGCAAGACCATAACCCTTCAAGCCCTCACGATGCATTCAAGCATCATTTTACATCCCTGAAAACAGACTTAATTTTCCTACAGCCAAGGGTTCTAGACTCACAATTTCCATGAAACTTATTTACCAATATATGGTAATTTTCTTTAATTTTTAAACCACATCAAATTATCTTCATCCACTACAAGTCGAGAAATGCGACAGAAATACGCGAATTGTAGTGGATGAAGATGACTATAGAAAATGCAGGCTTGAAAGGGTTAAATATTTTTAATAGCCGAAGACCCATAACATAGGTATTTGAATGAAAGAACTAACTAAGACATTTATTATTCATCTCTAATTAAAAAAATAGGTCTCCATGGTTCATACAAAAATAATTCAACGTTGTATTAGGGTTAAATATGTGTCTAAATTAGAACCAGCTGCACATCTAATGTGCATAATTGCAATGGTTAACGTTCTGAGGGTGTGGCCAACACGGGATAAATTTTGTTGATCAATGAAGCGAGACGACTCTTCTGTTTTAATGCCAGTGCATAAAAAAGACTCACTCTGCACTTAAGATGTGCCTTACCAAAATTAAAATAAACGACTGATGTTATGACCATTATATTTATTAGACTTTAAAATATCCCATAATAATTCAATAGAATAAGTCATCCCCTTAGAAATGAAAGGGTGTATCTGCCAATTTACAAAGAGCATCTCCTCATGTGTATCAACATTTTTCGTAATTTGAAGCTTCTTCAAATGGTTCTTTATTACCTGTGAATGTTCTCATATATCGGGTCGAGGTTATTATAATGTTCACCTAGATCTTATACACCTAGATCGATTGGTGGAGCTGGTCATCTCGACCAATCAAATCTGGAGTTGATTTAGCTTTTGTTTATGGGTGCTTATGGGAAGCACATCCTATTTCTGAATGGCCTGGATAATGAAAAACGACAAGGAATGCTAGACAAGATGGGAATAATATAAATACCACGCTGCATGATGGGCTGTCAACTTGATGTTTCAGCCAGATTTGGAAAATCGTAGAAATGTAATTTAATCTCCAATAAATTTAATGAAGGTCTATAACTGTCAAGAGATTCACTAACTGATGTTAATCAGGCAAATCCGCGAAATTACTAATGACGATTTCTCACACTAAAAAGGTAATCAAGAACGCACATCCCCGTTAAAATGTCCTACATTCTGAATTATATAATGTAATGTGACACAATATAAATATATAACAGTTAGAAGTAGGTTGTTTGTGCCAATCACTGCAACTTGTATTCACTTTTTCATTTTATTCATTCCAATATTGTTATTCTTTTTATTCCTTTTATTCATTTCATTCATTTCAATAATTTTATTAAGTGATTCACCTTATTCATTTTATTCATTTTAATAATTTTATTCATTTTATTCATTTTATTCATTTTATTCATTTTATTCATTTAATTCATTTTATTCATTTTATTCATTTTATTCATTTTATTCATTTTACTTATTTCATTCATTTTATTTATTTTATTCATTTTAACGCAGTGGATATTGCCAAGGACACCCCTGTCAATAGTGCATTTATAAGCATTATTGACCGTGAAATGATTAGCCAATCAGTGCTTCCCACACATCACGCCACCATCTTCCTAGCAAAAGGTACACGTGTTGTGAAAATGGCTGTGAGAATAGAGGCTGGTGCCTCCTTCTCAAAGAGGGAAATGAGGAATAAGAAGTTGGCAACTTCATATCTAGCCATCAAGTAGAATTTAGTGTAGTCTGCAGAAAGAATGTAGCTGCTGCAAATAGAAGGCTATTGCTGAAGGTTGTGCATCACCCATATGATCACAAATACGCTCACGCTCAATACGGCTGCATTCATTCGGGCAAGCTGAGGAACCAGCGTGCGGACGACATTTTGTATCAATCTCTCCCGATTTCGATGTTTTTTTGAAATAAGAAATGGTCACCCAATCGAAATGAATTGGCAACAAAATGATATCAATTTAATATTTAAACCCAAGCCTACTGTAAATCGCAACATTTGTGAAAAAAAATGTAATTCTCTCACTTTTGATTGATATGCGCGCATGAATTTTTGTGGTGTGACCGTAACATTGCTTAAGTGGATGTAAATGTTAACTGTCCATCTAGCCCAATCCTATCACCACTCTTTTTGCACAAGACTAGTATTGAAAATAACTCTTTTTGCTAATAATATGGTTTAATCCATCATGATAAAGTCTTTTTGATGTATTATTTGATATATTACTTGGCCATTGCATCAAATTTAGCCATTTATTTTACGTTGGGTAAGAAGAGCTACGACTCACAATATGAATGGACACTCACGGCCTTACAGTACGGGAATCGATTTTAGACGTCAGAAACGGTTGTCTACAGGT
Organism: Flabesymbios commensalis; assembly: GCA_964017125.1. Taxonomy (NCBI): domain Eukaryota; kingdom Metazoa; phylum Annelida; class Polychaeta; order Terebellida; family Flabelligeridae; genus Flabesymbios; species Flabesymbios commensalis. Next base: position 55,093,054 of record OZ024918.1, read on the forward strand.
GTTTCTGACGTCTAAAGAGATCTCCGTGCTGTAAGGGTTAATGTTCACATATTGAGAACAACGCATTTAAAATACAATTTCAACACATTATATTAAAATAAATGATAACTGCTGTCTCTAAATTAAAGAAAAATAATAATATCGTTTTTTCTAGTCTGCGAGCTAAAAATTGTTAATGTGTTTCTAAAGGTGTTTCAGACAATGTTTCTAAAGGTGTTTCAAGCAGTGTTTCTAAAGGTGTTTCAAGGAGTGTTTCTGAAGGTGTTTCCAAGCGTGTTTCTAAAGGTGTTTCGAGGAGTGTTTCTGAAAGTGTTTCAAGAAAAGTTTCTAAAGGTGTTTCAGGATGTGGGGTCGTCATTAACATATAATTCGATTAATCAGTAAACCTTCATAAAAACCAGGCATTTCCCCTGAAGGTGGGTGGTACAAAATAACCTGGTTTGATAAAAATAACCAAGTTTAAAGTATGAAATAAGTGTGATCTACTTATTTTGACTACATTTGTTTTATATTCAATAATTGTATTAAAAATATGTGGCATCATGATTAACTCTTTAACTGCCGGTCCCGATTACATTCGTTATTTAATTTTTACTAGCACATTAAATACCAGTTTTTGCACATGGTGAAGATAAAACGTGATATCAAGCAGCAAGATTGCAAAATTGTTGACCTCACTTAAAGCTGTGAATCGCTAGAGCGAGAGACAAGTGGGTGGAAATTACAATTAAGTCATCTGGTGGTTAAACCTTAAAGTGCGGGTATCGACTTTAGATCTAGATCATATTCTGACGTTTAAAGTCGATCCCCGCACTGAAAGCGTAAAATCTTTATAATGGCCGTAGACCCATAACAAAGGTATTCAAATGAAACGGAAAGAGCTAACTACAAGTATATCTTGGAAACATGCTTGAGACATCACGAAAGGTACGGGGACTTTGTTCCAGTGTTCTAGAAAACACAAAACACAAAATTAATTAACCCTTACAGCTCGGGAATTCTGAAGTCTGTAGACGTCAGAATCTGACGTCTACGGTCAATACCCGCACTGTAAGATTGAAATTAATTATAATTCTAGGTATTCAAATGAATCAGAAAGAGCTAACTAAGACATTTATGATGAGTTCATAATAAAAATAACCCTTTGATCTGTATGGTTATGCACACATATTTTAGCACTAAGGATTGAAGAGTTTGTGCAGCCAGGCGGTGAGAGCTTTAGTTGTGACACCTAATTTTACAAAATATACAGATCGAATGTAAAATATAAAATAAAATCTATTTTTTAATTACTTTCATGAAAGACAACTTTTTATGATCAACTAATTTATCATCTTCACTTCTATGTTATCTTTCTTTTGTGCCTATTTATTTATAATGCATGTCTGTCATTCTTTATTTAGTGGTTTCTTCTTCTTCAAGTTTGAAAATTGATGGATGTTAAGAAGGGTCAAACATTAACCTTTCAATCCAAGTGTGTCACGGAGAAACACATCATATGATGATATAAAGGACTGCATATAACGATTAAATATGAAACATAGCTATTGGATGTCAGCATTTCTAACTACGTACAGTCTTCCCCATGCAATACTATTAGCTCTTTCTGTAGTTGAATATTCTACATTTAGTTAATTTCATTAAGATTCTCATGTGTCAAAGACATTGATCGATCAGGTGCTACAAGACAAATTGAGATGCATCTGCATTTCCTAGATCGACAATTCCTCTTTAAGCTTGACAATTTAAACTACATGTATACGTGGGGAATGTAATCACTAGAGGTTGGTATATGCAAACAAGATGTATTAATCCTCAGAGTGCTGAATTAAATACACGCAGTTTACATTTCGCCCTCTGAAGTTATGTCTTGCTACCGCGACCCACAACTCAAGTGGGTGAAAATTACTCATATTTGTTTAATTTGAGACAAAACATTTGCAAATCTTGATGTTAAAATACCCAAAAATATCTCTTTCCCAATATCACGTGTTAAATCTGCTTATAAAACAGTCTAGAAATGACTATAGTCGTGCTTATAGTAGTGTAATTATGATTAACCGACCTGGCAAACCAAACTGATGCTCCGATGCCAGTGAGACATCTAATTAATACTGATATGAAGGCAAGAGGGGCGGCGTTTGATTAACGAGTAGAATAAGATTATGTACGCCCGTTGTGGCTGCAGAATGACGGGATGGGATGTGATCGGCTCGTTCTGGCCTTCTTGGTTACTAAATATCCCGTCAAGGGTAATGAACAAGGTCAAAGGTCAGACGAAGATCCGAGGCAGGGTTAAACGGGGTGTGTGTGATGTATCGTGCAGGTACAGAGTGCAGTCGAGGGGAGATTGAGGGAGCTGTGATCATCTTAAATCAACAACACACTGCTAAGTAGCTACGCGCATTAGAAATTCTCCACATTTTTTTATTTACTGTTTAAGAAATAATAGTACATGTCATTTTAATGTAACGTTGTAGCACCTTTTATGACAAAAAAACAAAACCACCATATCGACAGCACCACATTAAATCGGTTTCATTTTATATATGTATATACTTTATATATAAGTATAAATGAGTTATTAGAAGCTTACAATTGGCACCAACAATAACTTAACAAAATTTGTTTGTGTCATTATTTCCAGCTTCAATGCACATAAATATTCATAGACGAGCAGTTTAATAACCTTTACAACGTTGAAATATCGTGGTATAAACCACGGAGACCAAAGGGTTTGTTACAATTTTAAATAATTATAAATGTCTAATTTGCTCTTTCCTCTTCATTTGAATTCATATGTTATGGGTCTACGGCCACAATATAATTTAGTTATTTCAGCGTGGTGATCAACTATACACATCGGAGTCTGACTTCTGTAGACTTATGATTATTACGTCTAAAGTCGGTCCCTACACTGAAAGAGTAAGAGACTAAATGTTATAATTTACAATTGGGCTTTGTCATGTTTACAGTATTTGACATCTCTATTGGACGTTTAATAATATTTAATTCAATAATGTTGATATTGAAGCAGCTTGATTGTATTTCAAAGATTCACCAAAACTGAATTTGAAGTTATTTAAATTTGCCATTCTGAAGATTTTATAACCAACACACATGAAAGTGACTTACTTGTTGTAGTAGTTTAATAGTATTCCAAATTGTCCACCCCGAATTTTGATTTTAAATTAAAAGAAAATGTATTTTGTTCTCTCGTATTTATAGAGCCATGCATTTGTTTTAATACATGTCTTAGGTCTGTTGTCGAAAATATATTTTGTATTAAACTGCTGCATTTGAGGAACATTATACGCTATTTTCAGGAGTTGCCCTAATACGCCAGTCCGAGTGTACAACGCGATCACAAGTCTTGCTGTTTTAGCTCGAGTTACGTGCTAAATATATATATTAGCTACTTAATGAGAGAAAACATAGGCCTACAGTTATTCCCAGGTTAACAGAACATAGAAATTGTATTTTTTCAATACAGATTCAGAATATAAGTCCAAAACCTCCGGATCCTCAAAAAGGTATATACAAACATACAGTCTTGTTGATTAGACACCCTTCATGAACATTTAATTAACCTGTGCAACACTGAAACGGAATTTATGTTCTTCTTAGGCTAATGTCAAGTCAGATTAAATGCACGTCTAGGGCTAGATGGCCAATGAAGTACGTGACCAGGTTTTACGTCTCATTCTTGATAAACCACTCCACAATCATTCCTAATCGGGCGTGACGTGGTGGTGACGTGGTCCTAATATAATTTTTTTTTGAAACAAACAACGATATCTGTAACTTTGAACATCACCTTATTTAAAAGTGAAATCGATTTGGTAACCGTATGTAAGATAACTACTATGATTACATTAGATGGCAGTTAAATCTGCCGAGATGGGATAGAATGTTAATTAGAACAAGCCGTTCGAGTATCGTGACCCATAAACAAGCTGATTGGTTTGTTTCATAGTCTTTAGGAGTTTTGTCAACTTAAAAAATTTTAAAAAAATGTGGGTGGATGGGTCAAGCTAAATTTTTTTTTGGAAATTTTGTGTTTTTTGTGTTGTTTTTTTTGTACATGTTTCCCCCAAAAAATGGATAGGGGGTGGGTCGGTGGAGTCTGGCCAATCCGAGTTTTTATCTGAATTTTGTTTATTTTTTGACAAGGCCGTTATTGACAGCTGTAAATTGAACCTATAAATTGATAGGTTGCTGTCACAGTGTAACAAGGGGCAATGTGTGAGCTACACTATTGACACCTTTAACCCTTCACCCTTACAACGCTTAATTATTTGGGAAAAAACGTGGAAAACACAGTTTGTTTTTAATTTGAAATTTTTACTTGGCTTTTTCGAATTCATGTGAATACATATGTTATGGGTTTATGACCATTACAAATATTGTATTTCTTTAAGCGCGCGGTCCGACTTTATACGTCAGAATCTGACGTCTATAGACGGTCCTAGATGTCAGATTTTGACGTTTAAAGACGGTCCCCGCGATGAAAGGGTTGAACCGTTAAGAACGAATAATTTTCACCCACCCGAAGTTGTGTCTCGCTACCGCGAACCACAACTTCAAGTGGGTGAAAACTACTCACATTTGCGATCAAATTTTGCAAACCTTGATGTTTACACAATTATTTCTTCTCCGTTATCAGTGACTTGATTCGGCGAATGAAACCAGTGACAAACGCTACTTGTCGTGATTAGCGCTCAACCCTTCTAGTGCGGGGATCGTCTGTAGACGTCAGAATCTGACGTGTATAGACGTCAGATGCTGACGACTGAAGATGATCCCCGCACTGAAAACAATTTATAATGGGCGTAGACCCATGGCATCAGTATTCAAATAAAGCAGAGAGAGCTAACTGAGACAAATATGACGATTTCAAATAAAAAAAACTTTTTGGTCTCCATGGTTTACACACTAATACGTCAGCGTTGTAAAGATTAGCGGGTTACAATGAAGGTCATAGACAAAGTGTATGAGTACAGTGTATATCAGCATGACAAAATGTGCCTCAGCTGAAAACCTTTCGGTCAATGAACACATTAAAATCTAGACCCCACTGGCTATATATTCTCCTCTTATGCCTTCGACCCTCATGACCTTTAACTGGAACGATGTTTTTCGCTTGAAATTCTAATCGATTCTTTAAAATATGGACCAGATCGCAGAACGTCGCCGCAAATAATTTTAAAAATAGAGTTCCAGGTATTGTACTCGAAGAAACTCATAACCGTAGTTTTATTTCTCGTAAAAAATCATGGCCATTTACTTATAGTTACGTAATTTTCAGATATATCAAATCATGTCCATTAATCAAAACTAGTTGAATTTCACCTGCTATACTAGATAAATAGATAAATGCTTTATTGACATAATTGAAAGTCATTACTGACATATTTGTCCTTAACAACATAGTTATAAACAACATGGTTAGCTGTGTAAAAATTACATGAAAATATACATGATATGTAACATTACACTTAAAATCAAGTTTGCCATTATATATTTAAATAAGCACAGGATATTTTACAATATGCATTATAACTACTTGAAATAACGAGTTTTTTTTAAACCACACAAATGAAAGGTGTTAAATTAGATCCCTTGAAATGGACACAGTTTGTGGCTACATGTAAAGCAAATGTAGATGTTTTTCTCTCTTTGGTTTCTTACAAAAAGTATACTTTTTAATGCATACTTATTAGCACACGGCTTTATAAACCAAAGCTGGTTCAATGTAGGGCTGAAGTAGTATATATTTAACTAGATGAATAAACACATGTTTTATTAGCACAATTTACAGTCATTACTGGCATACTTGTCATAAAAAATGTATATGTATACAAGATGTACAAGAGGGTATAGTTTTGTGATGAACGTTACACTTAAAATCGAGTTTGCCATTATATATTTAAACAGACACAAGATATCTTACAATATGCATTATCACAACTTGATAAAATGACGTTTTTTTTAATTACACGAAAGAAAGGTATTAGATTAGATTCTCTAAAATGGACATTGACAAAGTGGCTGCATTAAAGGTGATCTATCACCCCTTATATAGTATGAATAAATTTGTGACAAATAAATCAAAGTTGCCACAAGATGGGGCACAAGTGTTTCCTTATATGGGGTGGTTGGCTATCATGTGACCCTTTGAGAGGGTCACATGATAGCCAATCACCCCATATAAGGACATAATTGTTTATACCATATAAGGGGTGATAGATCACCTTTAAGAAAATGTAGATGTTTCTCTCCCTTTGGTTTCTTGCAAAATAGTGTGTATGAGTTTTCAATGGCCCCTATGAGAGCGACACAAAGTATCTTAATAGGGGTCTCCCGACAAATCATCCTACATGTTAAATTGTATTTTCTGTTTTGTTATAATGTCGAATAAACAAGTCTGAGACTGTGTCTGAGTCTCAATGCATACTAATGAGCACAAACATACACGTGTTTTGTTTGCAGCGACTCCCAGTTGATCATTGAATATTTCAATATAAGACGTGGCTTGAATTATTTACGATGGAAATCAACACTGGATTTGAAGTGAATTCTCAGGGGGGAGCATTCGGACAATCCTGTAGACCAACCCAGCAAACACAAAACTTTGTACAACATTTGTACAACGTCGTCCCAACGTCTTCGACGTTGGGCCAACATTGTACAAATGTTATACAACTGTTTTTTGTTTGTTTGCTGGGAAGGGTGTGTGGAGAAGGCACTGCTGGAGACGATTCGTGTGATGGCGGAGTTTCATCAGGAGATTGATTACAAAAGGATGTCTCGTTAATGATGACATCCATCACATCTGAGGGGAAGCAATCACTTAGGGAACATTCTGGTAACGTGAAAACACAGACAGACAAGGAATAAAGGTAAAAGGTAGATTATGTTTCTCGAAAGAATTACGAACGAGCGAACGAACGAACGAACGAGGGAACGAACGAACGAACGAACGAACGAATGAACGAGCGAACAAACGAACGAACGAACAAACGAACGAACGAGGCAACGGACGAACGAACGAACGAACGAGCGAATGAACGAACGAACGAACAAAGGAATGACCGAACGAACAAACGAACGAACAAACTAACAAAGGAAATAACGAACGATCGAAAGAACTAAAAAACGAACGAGCGAACGAACGAAAGAACAAATGAACTAACGAACGAACGAGCGAACGAACTGACTAACCAACGAGCAAAGAAAATAACTAACGAGCGAGCGAACAAACGAACGAGCGAGAGAACGAAAGAACGAACAAAAGAACGAGCTAACGAACGAACAAACGATCGAACGAACGAATGAATAAATAAATGCAATCTTTAGGTTTCTACGCTTTCCAGAGTATTTTTTGCTACTACATATCATATGTTTATTATACATAGTAGCTATTTGATCTCTGGTTTTGGTGCGGGTAACATCTTTCTTAATATCTTGTTAATGCCAGTTAATTATACTTTATGTAGTCAACATTTTTATTTTCAAAGCATCCTATGTTTTAGTATGTCAATTACACCTAATATTTTAATTCTGTATGTGATTACATCCAAACTAACCATGTCAATAATATATATATATATATATATATATCTAAGTTAACTCCCTTTACCGTATGTAGTCAAGAACCATAGTAAATTTATTATTTTATTGTACTTCGTTCATCATGTTTGTCTGTACATACTATACATTATTTTTTTCTGTTTATATTTTTTTCATGTATTTTGTATATATAATGTATTTTGTATATATAATGTTTTCAGGGCCCCAAGTAAGATGGGTAAATGCTCATTGGGTTTACCCTCTTGAAATAAAGATATTATTATTATTATTATTATTATTATTATTATTATTATTATTATTATTATTATAATGAATGCAATTGGTAAAAAATAGTTTATGTTTGTCAAATGAATTGCCGACTGAACAAACGAAAGAACGAACGAACGAACGAGCGAACAAACAAACGAACCAACGAACGAACGAACGAACAAACGAGCGAGCGAAAGAATGAAAGAACTAACGAACGAACGAACGAACGAACGAGCGAACGAACGAACGAACGAACGAACGAACGAACGAACGAACGAACGAACGAACGAACGAACGAACGAACGAACGAACGAACGAACGAACGAACGAACGAACGAACGAACGAACGAACGAACGAACGAACGAACGAGCGAACGAACGAACGAACGAACGAACGAACGAACGAACGAACGAATAAATGAATAAATGATTGAATGAATGAATAAATAAATAAATGAACTAATGAATGAATGAATGAATGCATGAATGAATGAATGAACAAGGCAAACATAAAAAATTAAATGTATGAATGAATGAATGAATGAATGAATGAATGAATGAATGAATAAATGAGTGAATGAATGAATGAACTAATAAATAAATAAATAAATAAATAAATAAATAAATAAATAAATAAATAAATAAATAAATAAATAAATAAATAAATAAATAAATAAATAAATAAATAAATAAATAAATAAATAAATAAATGAATGAATGAATGAATGAATGAATGAATGAATGAATGAATGAATGAATGAATGAATGAATAATTGAATGAATGAATGAATGAATGAATGAATGAATGAATGAATGAATGAATGAATGAATGAATGAATGAACTAATAAATAAATATATTTATAAATTAATAAAAAAAAAAAAAAAAAAAAAAAAAAAAAAAAATGAATGAATGAATGAATGAATGAATGAATGAACGAACGAATGAATGAATGAATGAATGAATGAATGAATGAATGAATGAATGAATATATGCATGAATGAATGAATGAATGAATGAATGAATGAATGAATGAATGAATGAATGAATGAATGAATGAATGAATGAATGAATGAATGAATGAATGAATGAATGAATGAATGAATGAATGAATGAATGAATGAATGAATGAATGAATGAATAAATGAATGAATGAATGAATGAATGAAAGAATAAATAAATAAATAAATAAATAAATAAATGGATGAATGAATAAATGAATGAATGAATGAATGAATGAATGAATGAATGAATGAATGAATGAATGAATGAATGAATGAATGAATGAATGAATGAACAAGGCACACATAGAGAATGCATGTATAATAATTTTATAATGAATGACATCTCGTTTGCTGCAAGTATTATTATTGGACAATGCTTTAATTTCTAACTTAAAATTGCTTTAATGAAGCGAAATAACGAGTGAATAAGCTGAGAAAGTTATGATGACGCAAACATGAAAAGTAAATAGAACGGCCAGTCGTCATCTAATTAACTTAGTTAATATCATCAAACTAATCACATTGATCTCTTATGTCAATTAAATTCGCTGATTGGATAATTATATTTCGGAAAGCACAATATGAAAACGGCAACGGGGACGATCAGAGGAGCTATGTCTTGCAAAGGCAAAAGGCATTATCTTCCTACTTGTAAAGTAAGCAGATACTACCCTTTTCCTTACGAGAGCAGACCTGGTCAGTAAGCTACCAGGGTGTATCATTACAGTCCAGTGAAGCTGTCTATCCAGGCATAAATGGGATGTGCCCCTACAAAGGACGTGAAACTTTGTAGCCGGTGTAACAGTTTTAGATTACTCCCCTGTTCAGGTTACACCGGGGGTAATCTAAAACTAGTTTCAAGTTACCCCCTCTAGTTTCAAATTACCCCCTCATTTTAACAGGTTAACCTTCAATGATAACAAATATTAAAATGTATATCTTCATCACATGACATCGGGACTAATTTTTTGAGACACTTGATTCTCCATAATTATAACCCTTTGATATCTAGCGCAACTGATCAAAACAATATGTTAGCATATATAACCCTATATGTCAACTAACGAGAGAAATTGCTAAAACGAGGTCTGGAAACATTTTCATCTCCATATAACCCTTTGATCTCTATGGCAACTTTATATAACAATTGTTTGTCCGGGGTCTTGAAATCTCGTTATAATCCTTGGATGTCTAATGGAACCAGAGAACAATTTATTTTTTTAAGCCACGGTTAGGGTCGATATTGATACCGTAATGCCATTTTTAAAATAAATTTTACTAATGATTCACCCGACACCTCCCTATTTTAAAAAAAATCTCTTTTCTAATTCCTAATTAAAGGTAAATTTCATACATAATTACCATTACCCTTTAAACATAACTATATTTACATACTGATATATTCCTTTTAGTACGGTCCTCGAGTACTGTTCTGGTTGACTGTTTATAAACAATTTAACAAAGTGTTACTAAAATATCTACGTAACGTTGGTGGTCTGGCCTATTTTATTAGTGCCGGTATATTATATACCTGTAGCTTGGTCGTTGTTACTGAATCTAGTATTTTTACACGGGAAATGTATGTTTCCATTATAATACTAAAATTGATATCACGATGTCTGGAAACACTTTAACCCTTAGCACACTGATGTCGACTACAGTTGACTATAGTATTGTTTTCTCATGTTTTAATTGTCTTGTATAACCAGGTTTGAAAAATTAAATATGTTCCCAATCTGTGATAATCATATACATTTCAACCTAGATTTTGCAAATTAAACTGGACACAACTTCAAGTGGCTGAAAATTTATTTTCTTAGCTCAGTGTTCTAAGGGTTAATGTACCTATAACCTGGTGATCTCTATTCTCTAGGGCAGAACAAAATTGTAACGCGCCGTTTTTTTATAGTTGTCATTATTATCTATCGATTTACCTATTGCAGATGTAACGTTGGCTACGTTTCCGCGACTGTTTTGAAGCCTTGTGCCTATTTAGATTTGTGTCCATTTTCGTAGACCTATATATACATTTTGTATTTTTTGCCAGCCAGTGATGAAATAAGAATAAATACTCGCATAGGGGCCTATTATATACCTTGCTCGCATACTTGCAACATATACGGTACAAGTCACCTATGACATCAAACCAAATTGCCGGCGCATAAAAAATTGAGCGCACATGTCAAAATCTGTGAGCTTAAACTTTAACCGCCGATTTCGATAATATTGGTTTCTTCATTTTTTTTATTAGCACGTTAAGTACCAGCTTTTAAACTTGTTAAGGATAAAACGTGACATCAAACAACAATATTTCACAAAATCGTTTACCTCCATTTTGTCAAATCTGAATAATTTTCACTCATTTGAAGTTGTGAATCACGTCAGCGAGACACAACTTCAAGTAGGTAGAAATTTTAATTCAATAATTTCGCCGTTAAATGGTTAAACCTCTAGATGTTTATTCAGCCAATTGTGGCGACTCATCTCTTTTAATATAGGTCTAGCGGTACTTAAAATGCTAGTAATAATTATATTTGGTGTGTAGGCCCTATGAGCTTAAATAGGGGAGTGGTGAACTAAAAGTAGATTAGCAAAATACCGAGGGGCACTCTGATATTAGTTTCAACGTACCCCCCCCCCCCCCCCTTGGACGCTGAACCTATAGTTTCAACGTACCCCCGGTACTTTGAACCTAGTTTCAACGTATCCCCGGTACGCTGAAACTAGGCTCAACGTACCACAGGGGGATAATCTGAAACTAGGGGAAGTAACTTGAAACTGGTATTTTTCTAACTCGATCAAATGACGCCGTCATTCAGTTGTTGTTTAAATTTGGAATACCATAATATTTTAATAGTGAAAGGTGAAACCACTTTATCTGACTGTAGACATTTGAAAAAAATGAAATGAAATGAATCGGGCTTTAGGCCAATTTTGTGCACATACAGGCTAAATTGAAATTGAACCTCCTGAGGATGGTGAGATGAGTGAGATGACACTGCCCTCTAGACACAGGATTCAAACCCTGTCGGTCTGAGGCCGATTACGCTACCTCTCAAACATTTGTGTTTCTTTCAAACCGCCGAGAACGAGTATGGAACCCCGAAATCTAGCGTGAAAGGCAGCGGTGCTAACCACTACCCTAGGGCCCCCACCCAGTGGACATTTGAAAGGTCAACTTTCAGAAAGTAAACCTTTCTACTTTCAGATGAAGTGGTGAATTTTATAAGACTTTCAAATTTCACAAACAAAATTATAATTTATTTATAACATTTAATTATCTAGAAATAATGCGTTTCCAACCAGTTGACTTCTACAACTTACAACAGAAATTGTCTGAGACGAGACAGCCAATTAGTGAGGTAAGTTCATACTCTGAGAATGACTCCTGTTGATAAAGGCCTCCTTGATGAATAGGATAATTCAGTTGATGCAGGCTTGGAAAGCCTGAGATCGCGGGTTCATCTACCGCTACTGCATTCAAAAAAGCGAAATTTCCTCTTCATTCACTTGTAAATATTTAATATTGTGGGAAGCCTTCGTGACCGAGAGGCAGCGTGTTCGGCATGACCGAATTTGAGTACTGTGTCTGGATAATGTCATCTCATTCATCTCACCATCTTCATAACGTTCCCCTGGCACAGTTGAGCCTATATGTGCATAAAGGTGACCTAGAACCCCATTTATTCCTTCATTCATTCATTCATTCATTCATTCATTGATTCATTGATTCATTGATTCATTGATTCATTCATTTATTCATTCATTCATTCATTCATTCATTCATTCATTCATTCATTCATTCATATAGATTTAACCCTGTTACCGCCAAATTAGTCAATTAGATCCACAACTCCAAGTGAGTGAAAAATATTCAGATTTGACAAAATGGTGCTCAACGTTTTTGCAATCGTGTTGATTTATGTCATGTCTTATCTTTAACATGTTCCAAAGCTGGTATTCAAAGTGCTAATAAAAAAAAGCAAATAATATAATCGGGACCGACGGGTATAAGGTTAATATGTATAGTTTGTTATATTTAACACAAGTATATAACGTCTTAACCAAGTTCACTTTCTCAGTAAAAAATGTGACCCGCCACACTAAAATGCATGGGAGGTGTAAATTAAAATGTGACCCATCACACTGCAGGCATGTGAGGTGTAAATTAAAATGTGACTCGTCGGACTGAAGGGCATGTGAGGTGTAAATTAAAATGTGACCCGTTACACTGAAGGGCAATTGGGAGGTTTAAATTAAAATGGGTCCCGTCACACTGAAGGGCATGTGAGGTGTAAATTAAAATGTGACCCATCAGACTGAAGGGCATGGAGGTGTAAATTAAAATGTGACCCACCACACTGAACGGCATGGAGGCGTAATTAAAATGTGACCCATCACACTAAAGGGCATGGGAGGTGTAAATTAAAATGTGACCCGTCCCACTGAAGGGCATGTGAGGTGTGAATGAAAATAAGTCCCGTCACACTGAAGGGCATGTGAGGTGTAAATTAAAATGTGACCCATCACACTGAAGGGCATGGAGGTGCAATCAAAATGTGACCCATCAGACTGAAGGGCATGGAGGTGTAAATTAAAGTGTGATCCATCACACTGAACGGCATGGAGGTGTAAATTAAGATATGACCCACCACACTGAAGGGCATGGAGGTGTAATTAAAATGTGACCCATCATACTGAAGGGCATGGGAGGTCTAAATTAAAATGTGACCTGTCACACTAAAATGCATGTGAGGTGTAAATTTAGATGTGACCCGTCACACTAAAATGCATTTTAGGTGTAAATTAAAATGTGACCCGACTCACTAAAATGAATGTTAGGTGTAAATTAAAATGTGATCCGTCGCACTGAAAAATGTAATGTAACCATCTTACAAGTTCACTACAACAACAATAAAGGTCTAGCACAACTAATTACAATCCCATAGATTTACTTGTGTTATCATTCACACGCTAGACACACAGATCCACCAGGGACCGTCGAAAATATATACACCTATTTTTATTATTGATAATTGTGCATATAGTTTGTGGCAAATAATGTGCCCATGGTGGCCTATTGAATTAGACAAAGTATACTGACAAACACACAATTTCAGAGAACAATCGATGATAGACACGTTCGTGAATGTACACTTATTAATTTGCCGTTACTCTTCTCAATTGGATTTTATCTTAAAGAAAATACTTTGGCCGTGAAAAACAACTATCTAAATAATGTTCATTATATTGATTAAAGTTACCAAGTAAGTTATTGCTATAGAAACATACAAAAATTGCATAAGACGCTAAAATCCTAGCTTTTTCCTTTTATTAGCAATATTTTGCAATGACATGATAAATGATAAATGTGACAAGATATATGGTATATGCTTAACACAGTTATAAATTTAGAATAAAGTTACACTACAAATATTCTTTTATATGTGGTAGGTGTTGATTCTGTACTTTCATGTGTTTAATGATTGTTTTTGTATCAGGTGCAAATAGAGCAGAGTATTTGTTTATAATTGAATGGCACGATGATGTCTTTAGTTCTTTATCGCTGGCAATGACTGCAATGACAAATTATTCAAGATAATACTGAAATCATCAAAATGCACATTAGACAAACTACATAGCTTATTTTAATCGCAGAGTTACTACAACGTACATAAATATTGGTGGCGACTATTTTATCAAAAACATTTAAACAAAATGTGATAATGATGTAGTAAATCACCAGCATTAAAAATCAGAGCCATGAAAATAAATGGGTATAACATTCCATGTAGCTTGGGTAGTTTATGTAACAGCTTAATGAAGAAAAAGTAGAATAATTTGTACTCAGACTTCCAAAAACTTTTCATTATTTTTTGTCACAATATGTTGTTTAAGTAAATTACAAAATCTGAATTTTATGAAAGCCACATGCAGCAGACACCGCTCAAAATATGACTAAACGTCGCCAGGGTTGTGCTAACTAAACTATCTTGTCGTGGCGATGTGGCATTCTTGTACCATCACAGGACAATGTGCTCCATGTGACATTTTAGCTCTCCCCAATGACGTGGCTTCTAACGTTTCACCTTTGGTAAATCACGCACTTAAAAGAACCTGATTCATTAATCGAGAAGAAATACACTTTCACAAAGTTCAAACGATCTCTGCACTTGTTTTACGTTCAGGTGCGAGAAAGAAGTGACGGTATCAATTGTACTTGTACCTGACAGCGGCTATATTTAAATATTTACAGTTCACTTAAACCCGTACCTAGTAATCCTCAAGCTTGTAGTCACTCGGTACACGTCGCTAGCCCACGTATACGGAAGCTTGCGAAATGCTGGCTTCATACTTGCACAGTCTGGGAACATGCATACTCATATTTTTTAGTTTCTGGACACGATTTCGTAGTTCACAGCAAAAAATTATAAATTACCTCCATCACTTACTCCATCGCCGGCTCCCGTGGCAATATAATATCTTGTTTCCAAAGTTAAATAACTCGTTCGAGCTTAACAGCATAGTCTACGCATCACTAGGACTCTGTAGTTTTTATCATTCTAGTAATGGATTGACAATCTGCAGATGTTTTGAATGAAAATATAGGCTAGAATAACTAAGAATATTATAATCTATTTACCAGTGAAAATATGGTTTAGGCTACTATACGATGAGTACAAAATAATAAACTTTCAACTTGACACGCAGTGTAAAAGTAAATGTGGTGAAATGTGAATGTCAACAAGTACATGTACTTTAACCCTTACAGCGCGGGGATCGACTTTATACGTCAGAATCTGACGTCTGTAGACGTCAGATTCTGACGTATAAAGTCAATCCCCGCACTGAAATAATTACAATATTTTTAACGGACGTAGACCAGTAACATAGGTATTCAAATTAAGCGGAAAGAGCTATCTAAGACATTTATGATTTTTTCAAATTAAAAAAAAACCTTTGGTCTCTTGGTCAGTATAAAAAATTCGGCGCGTCAACCGTTAAAGCGCTAAATATTTTTTTTAAACCATGGAGACCAAAGGGTTTTTTTAATTTAAAATCAGCAATAATGTCTTAGTTAGCTCTTTCCGATTCATTTGAATACCTGTGTTATGGGTCTACGGACCATTATAAATATTTTTCCTCTTGCAGTGCGGGGACGACAGATTCTGACGACTAAAGTCGTTCACCGCACTGTAAGAGTTAAGGCGTTGAATCTTTGTCGCTTATAGGTCAACGTTGTCAGATGAAGCCGGTCACCAGAACCCAAAAAAGATAAAACATCCAGGATAATGCCATCGTGGGTCATTCAGCATGTGCACATTGAACTTTGCTGTTACTGTCGTCCTCTTCAACTGAGGGTGCACATGGGCTAAAAAACAAATCAAACAAATCAAACTAAAAAAATGGGTAAAATGTGAACTGGGAAGAATCCATAATTCCCAGGACCCATGTGCACCCTCTCAACTGATTTCTTGAAAAGTGCACAGCTACAGTGCTGTTTGCACTACAGTTTATTGAAACACACCACCACATTATTTTTTTTTGTCCGACCACGCCATTCTAAGCCAGGAACGGAGATTTATTGTTGACCAAGCACAGGCCAATTACCATGGTACGTCTAATGATACCATAATCAGTCAGGTGTGACCGAGCTGTTGATTATGAGTGATGATTATGAGGGATGGTCGGATGTGTTTTAAGTCATTTAAACCCCTCGGGGTGCTCCATTCTTAGCTGTAAAAAAGGCCTCGGCCTTCGGCCTTGGGCCTTTTTCACAGCTAAGAATGGAGAGCTCATCGGGCTTTATTCTATACGTAATGGGAAACAGGCGTTTGGATAAGTAGATTCTCGCTTCTCGTCTTATAAAAATACCTTTCTTGAATCTATTCTTAGTGATTAAAAAAATATATTAAATGTTATGACTGAGTTATTAGTCCAGGAGCTAGATTTTGTAGGGGTTCTATTTAGTGAGTTCGTTCAACCGGCGCTATATCTACAATCTGAATTGACAGAATGGTAGAGTGGACCTTCGGCAACAACCCCAGGTAGTATGTACAAACAAATTGTGGTATCAGTTTTTTTGTACAGCCCATTTTCTAACATAGGGGTGTTTTTCGCTATGTTCGTCAAAGTGGAGGTCAAGTTCGAAAAATAGTAATATCTTTGCAATGAATGGACCAATTCTTACACTTTTGTTATCACTACACTCAGTATTAACTGATCTAACTTTTGGATTTGTCTGGCCTTAGATAAGATTGTGTATTGTGAGAATATAACAATTTACATCAAGTCACATTTCAATCGTAAATACGCTATGGATTTTTTCCTAAATCTTTACAAGAAATGGAACAGAAATTATACTAAGCGTATTGGCTAAAAATGCATTACATGACCAAAATAAACAATGCTTCGAGAAAAGAGTAAGATCTAATTTGCATAAGCGTAACTTTAATAGGACTGAGCTCACTTCATGCTACATACGCTGCTGGTGATTATTGATATATTCTAGTGGTCATTGAGACCACCCAAACCTGTTTAGATTTAGGGGGTAGAGTTACGTAAGGGGGCCACCATTAGATTCCCGGGGGAGGGGGGCAGGAGTATTTTTGAAATAAAAAATTTCGGGCGGACTCTGCGTGAAATAAATAATTTACTTCAAGAACTGTTCCATATAAACATGTAACAAAATGTGAAATTTTCAGCGCGCCGCCGAGCCCAGTTGAAATAAATAATTTGCCCGCGACAAATACTCCTGCCCTCACCCCCCCCCCCTCTGGGAATCTAATGGTGGGCCCCTAAACGTCTGTCGCTGCTGTTCTAATTCATACTAAATTAATTCAGCTTTGTAAGGGTTAAGTATGTATTATATGTCTTGAGTATCTACAGTCTACAGAGTCTGTACGAAAACATGTTGGAAGTTGTGTTAACCCTTACAGCGCTGAAACAATTTTGTTTAAATCATGGAAACCAAAGGGTTTTATTCAATGCAAAAGCATCATAAATGTCTTAGTTAGCTCTTTCTGATTCAATTGAATACCTATGTTATGGGGTTAGGGCTATTAGAAATATTTTTACTCTTACAGTGCGGAGATCGACTTTAGACGTCAGAATCTGACGTCTACAGACGTCAGATTCTGACGACTAAAGTCGATCCCCGCGCTGTAAGGGTTAAAATTCTTGCTTCAAATTATTTACATGTGTAGGGGTATCATTCCCAGCAGGGTGGAGGCCCTGGTCCAGTGGTTAAAGCTGCCTGCTTGGAAAGTCGGAGATAGCGGGTTCGAAACCCACTCTGGACTTCAAGTTTCAAAGAAACAAAATGTTTCTTCCCCGCTCACTCATAAAGATTCAATATTGTGGGGGACCTCCGTGACCGAGAGGTAGCGTGCCGGACCTCGGACCACCAAGGCTCGATTTTTAAATCTGGTGCCTGCATGGAGGGTAGTGTCATCTCAACATCCTCAGGAGGTTCTCCTGGTCCAGTTTGGCCTATATGTGCACAAAGCTGGCCTAAGCCCCATTCATTTCATTTTCATTTCCAGTAATATGAAAAAAAAAAAATAATAATAATCCATGACTTTTTCGAATGGCTACACTTTTTAATTTAATTACATCATTAGTGCGTACTTTATAACCGAATTATTACAAAGCGAGTGTGTTTTTAACTGTTTTGATGTAAACCAAAATCACACTGTCCATCACAGTGAGGAGGCTCTAAACTTTCGTTTGAATATATTACGCTTAGTTTGGAGATTTTGATTCCAGCCTTAATTATATAATCTCCAATATCCCTATTACCTTAGCTAACCCCTTTCACCGCGGGGACCGACTTTAGACGTCAAAATCTGACGGCAGTGACATGTATAGACGTCATATTCTGATGTCGATCCCTCGCATTGAACGAGTAAAACTTTCATAACATAGGTATTCTAATGAAGCGGAAAGAGCTAATTAAGACATTTACGATAATTTCAAATTGAAAAAAAACATCTTTGGTCAGAGCTTTAAGGGTTCAAATATAGTATATATACTTATATATATATAAGATTTCAAACCAAATAAAATACCCCTGAAATTGACAAAATCGTCCCCTTGGATATGACGGAATACGGCGTTCGCTCAACTGTTTGTGCTCGATCACTGAAGTTAAGCAACGTCGCGCCCGGTTCATAATTGGATGGGTGACCGCCTGGGACTGCCAGGTGCTGTATACACTCGTGTGGCTCAGAGAACCACGTAAATCAGATGGCTCGTCTGACTGACTTTGCGTTGGACGTAAAAGAACCTCAATGGACGTAGGCGCAGTTTCCATCCGGCGAGATCCCAAAAAATCCACAACATGGAGTACTTGGCACATATATAAGGCCATGAATGATATCATGAGTGATAACAGGCCTTGCTAAGTTACTCACGTGGCGCGATAGCACAGTAGTGCGTACTGCCACGTAATATACAGATACAGATACAGAAAGGGTGTATCTGCCACTTCTTAAAGTTGCAGATACACCCTTTGATATCCAAGAGGACAAAATGGTTAGAAAATGATGCTCAGTTAATCAAATAATTTTATTTTTGACATGTTTCTGGATGTTTTTAAAATGGAAACAACCAATTAATCGAACAATGAAGAGTTAACGGGATTACACTTAGTCCTGTTAATCTATGTTTTTACACATTGTCATGATAAGCCGAGTCTCAGACGAAAAAACATATTCTGGAACGTGGCTTACACAATGCCTGCGAATACAAGTACATAAAATACAATCAAATCATTCAGTCCATTACTTCCACCATTGTATTAATTAAGTTGCTTTTATGGGCAGATGTGTAGACTGTGACTTGCAGTCTTTGTCTCTTTTGTATATTAGAGCCGTGGTCAAGTATAAATGGCACACGCAATGTCCACACGCTAGCTTCAGCTCTTTCTGGGAACTTATCAAACACGAAACATTTAGTTGTGGTTTAGCTGATACATTTGTTCAATGGAAGGTAAGTTAACCCTTACAGCGCTGGGATCGATTTTAGTCGACAGAATCGGACGTCTATGACGACTAAAGTTCATCCCCGCATTGTAAGAATAAAAATATTTAAATTGGCCGTAGACCCTATGTATTCAAATGAATCGGAAAGAACTAACTAAGCCAACTATGATGATTTCATATTGAAACTAAACACTTTGATCGCCATGGTTTAAAAAAAATCAGCACTTTTAGGGGTGATTTGGATAAACTACCACAGTGTAGCAAAATTAAATGACCTGTTCTTTACGTTGAAGTTACAAACTACACCCGTAAACAAATTATGTGTAGGCCTATATTACGTGGAGGAATTTGTGTAGGCGATCGTACATCATTTACGGAATACGGCGTTCGCTCATCGTGATTGGCTTTATCACTGAAGTTAAGCAACGTCGCGCCCGGTTCATAATTGGATGGGTGACCGCCTGGTGACTGCCAGGTGCTATATACACTCGTGGGGCTCAGAAACCACGTAAATCAGATGGCTCGTCTGACTGACCTAGAGTTGGACGTAAAAGAACCTCAATGGACGTAGGCGCAGTTTCCATCCAGCGAGACCCCAGAAATCCACAATGTGTGAGTACTTGGCACATAAGGCGAATTTGCTTGGAATGAAAATAGCTTGATGCGCCTCAATGGCAGCTCAGCTGTATATCTCCCAGGAGACTGAGTTGGAATTTGAATGATAACCGGCCTTGCTAAGCTACTCTCGATGTTCAGCGCTCTGAACAGCCGCCGGCTGGATACATGCGCTATATAAGATTTCATTTATTCATTGATTGATTCATTCATTTCTCGTAATACACAGATAATTGTGTATGCTCTAAAACTTACAGACTTACAGCGCGGGTATCGACTTTAGTCGTCAGACTCTGACGTCTGTAGACGTCAGAGTCTCACGACTAAAGTCGATCCCCGCGCTGTAATAGAAAAAATAATTCTAATCGCCGTAGACCCATAACATAGGTATTCAAGTGAATCGGAAGGAGCTGAATAAGACATTTATGATGATATCAAATTGAAATAAACCCTTTGATCGCCATGATTTATACAAACAAATTGGCGCTTTAACCCTTTCAAGCCTGACTTTATCATTGTCATATTCATCCACTACGAGCCGCGAATAATGCTGTCGCAATTCTTGACTTGTAGTGGATAAGATGATTTGATGTGGTTTAAAAATTAAAGAAAATTGTTATGTATTGGTAAACAAGTTTCATGGAAATTCTCGTTCTAAAACCCCTAGTTGTAGGGAAATTAAATCTGTTTTCAGGGATGTAAAATGATGCTTTATTGCATCGTGAGGGCTTAAAAGGTTAAGGGTTAATCAGTTGATAAACTATTACAGTTTAGCAAAATTATTTACGTTGAAGCTACAAACCACACCCGTAAGCAGATTATGTGTATGCCTATGTTATGTGGCAGAATTGGTGTACCCAGCAAACACAAGAAATTTGTTTGCCATTTCTATTATGTGGACCGACGTCGAAGACGTTGGGCCGACGTTGTACAAATGTCACACAAAATTTTTGTGTTTGCTGGATAGGCGATGGCACATCATTTCTCAGTAATACACATACTTGTAAATGTTCGATAACTTACAGACCGAAAGAGAACCAAAGAATATTATAAGAAACTGTTTATGTGGATCACTGACAGCAAAAGTTGTATGATTATCTTTAATGCTGGACATCTTGTACGCTACTTCTCAGTCACAACACTGAATGTGGGCAGGTAAGAAACATTTTGTTTCTCCAAAACATGAATACCAGAGTGGGTGACGATCGACACGTCACCAATTGTAAATGTTATCAGGTTTAGTTTCGAAATTGCTAATTAGAGGTACTAGCCCCAAGTCATTCAATTCTATAGATCAAGACACAGGATTCGAGCCTGTACCTGGCGCTGTGTATAATATATTCATTACTTCATTACATATTGTTTTATGGTAATTTTGAGCCATGTGTTTGCAAGCTACAAATCAAAGACACTTGAATCGCTGAATAATGATCTGCTTTGTTTTTGTCCTGTTAATCAGATGTGATTGGGGAAATTGGAGAAACTAAGTGTCGTATGTCAAATCTTTTTTTTCACAGTTTTAGAAAAGGGGATCTGAATCTGACAAATATTGCACTGATATAATTGTACTACATGAAATGTAATGAATGGGCCACCTTTGTGCCACCTTTGTGCACACATAGGCTAAACTGGGCCAGGAGAACCACCTGGGGATGGTGAGATAAATGAGTTGACATTGCCATCCAGAAACAGGATTCGAAATCTGAGCCCTGCGGTCTGAGGCTCCCCACAATATTCAATTTTTACCAGTGAAAGGAGAGAAACATTTTTTTCTTTGCAGCTTGAAGGCCAGGGTGGGGTGCGGAACCGCGATCTCCGACTATCCAAGCAGGCAGCTTTAAAGGGACTCAATTAGGCTAAAATCTTTAAAAAAATCGGTGGTTTTATTTTGGTTTGCCTAATATGACCATATGATGGAAACATGTCCATAGACTAGAACTGCAAAAACAATTTTATTTGAGACGAAATTACCGATCTCTTATTTCGAACATGCATGTCCGAGATAAGAAATACGGGAATGTCGTCTCTGTATCTAGCCTAACTGGTAAATGCGCAGCCAAAAATTAAAAAAAAATTGCAGTTCTAATCTATGGACATGTTTGCATCTTATGGTCATATTAAGAAGCCAAAAGAAAAATACTGATTTTTATATGATTTTAGCCTGATTGAGTCGCAGCAGGGTGCTGCCCTTAATAATGCTGTCCTTCATCACTGCTCGATTGGACTATTGTAACAGAATCCTGTACGGCCTCCCCAAGAGGCTTATTCAGCGTTTACAGCGTATTCAGAACACCGCAGCACGCCTGTGACACGCACCAATCGAGATGATCATATAACACCAGTGCTTAAAGGCCTCCATTGGCTACCAGTGCAAGAGCGAATCATGTTCAAGATACTGCTGCTCACGTACAAAACTATCCATGGCAGCGCGCCATCATATGTATCTGAGTTAGTTTCAAGCTACACTCCAAGCAGAAGCCTTCGCTCATCATCAAAAAACCTTCTCTGTCGGCGCAAGACTAAACTCTTACAGTACGGAGGGTTTTTTTCAGTGCAGCGCCAAAGCTGTAGAACGAACTCCCGGATTCAGTGCGGAAGTGCGAATCCTTAGATGTCTTCAAAAGCGCCTTGAAGAACCATATTTTCTGTAGCGCCTACCTTTAATTGTGTACTACCAAAGACAGAGTTATACTTTAAAGGCAAACAGCAGTAACTGCTCACTTGAAAAGTAAGCAGTTACTGCTGCTTGCCAATACATTGCGGTGTACATCCTATTTGACATTATTTTCTGGTTGACAGAACCTGACCTCAGTAACAGCTGGGTACATTTTCCGCCACATTTAATTGTAAGTTTCTTTCTGGGACTTTATTCTGAAATAAAGACATCATCCCGGCCTAACGACATAACCATCCTCCACGCGAACCAGCACGATACATTGACCCATTGCTGAGCTAATGTTGGCCCACCGTCTGCGACGTTGGCTCAACATCAGTTCAGCATCGGTTCAATGTATCGTGTTGACTAGGATGCTAACGTCAGTGTCTGTCACACATCCCTGCCCATATTATACCGCCTGAATGAACGCCCCGCCCGGTGACACGCTCAACGCCGCATGTCCAGCTTTTAATCAGCAATAAATTGCGCATGGGCGTAGCGGGAGCTTCCGGTGCAGACCACACAGCTGACCGACGGAATATGTCGTTTTGATGAAAATGTTTCAGTGAGTGTTTGATCAGATGCAGATCGTCTATTGATCAGGGACTTCAATGAAGTAAACTACTTTGTGATTGTCTGTGATACTCCTCCGTAGAACCGTCTAGACTCTGAGCATAGGAGCTAGATCGATGCTCTGAATAATAAGACACCTAGTATGCCTATTCATTTCACTGAGATCTGCCCCGAAATAATGTTAGGTGAGGTCACTTGAAAGATTTGCGTATTAGTAGTTCTAGCACAAATTATGAGCTGTTTTTGTATAATCATGCCAATCCGGTTTAAATAGATAACCAGATACAAGTCATATCTTCTTGGTACATGCATAATTCTATTGGAAACAACAGAGGAGAGGGTAATATTTCGAATTGATTCTTTAATCGTCCTTGGACGTCAGAATCTGACGTCTATAGACATCAGATTCTAAAATCTAAAGTCGATCGCCAAACTGAAAGAATTAAAACAATTATAATGGTCGTAGACCCATAACACAGGTATTTAAATGAAGCCGAAAGAGCTAAATAAGACATCTATATTGATTTAAAATTAAAAAAAACATGGTTCATACAAAATAATTTCACAGTGTTTAGGTAAATTAATCACGGAATGACGCTAAAGTGTGATCCGTGATCGACGGCATGATGGATCAAACAATGAAAAGACGAGATGGAGACCAAAGTTGAGCTGATGCTGTGCCAGCGTCGTAAACGGTGCCGCAACATTGACACAGCATTTGCCTAGCAGCTCGTATGTGTTGGGTGGCGAGGAGAGTAGACGTGCGACTTGCTGCTGAATGTTGATTCAACCTATTTAATATAACGTTGTACTAACATTTAGCTGATGTTTTTGAAACTAAAATGAGGAATCCAGATCAGCTTCAGATATTTCACAGAAGCTCTCTTCCCCTACATTTTCCCGATTTTGACGTATTGGGCCTGTGTGCTACGCTGAATCAACTGGATACACGCGCCACTTCACTATCTAAACGAGCAGAAATAAATTGGATCGTGTGGAATCATACAAACAAATATACTCTGTCAAAGCTGTACATTCAGATGAAATTGTTTTAACACTTATCCTGCTAAGTGAAAATTTCACTCACTTGAAGTTGTGTCTCGCTATCGCGACCCACAACTTCAAGTGGGTGAAAATTATGCATATTTGGTTAATTTGAGACCAAACATTTACGAATCTTGATGTTTAAACACCAATCTAATTCTCAATATCAGTGATTTGGTCGACTAATAAAACAGGTTCTAAACGACAATAGTCGTTATCAGCAGGATAAGGGTTGAGCTGATTTAATCAGAATGATGACATGTTTTATTTTTGCGAGTCAACACATCGACAAATCACCATGGCAATAATCCCGCAAGATTACCCTGTCTACGTTTAATGTAATATGTAGATTTCATATTATTTGACATGCACCATGGTGAAACAATTTTGTTGCTCTACAGTGTGGTACATTACAATAGACAATAGACAATAGTTTATTAATAGGATCTGTTATTTAACAGACATGTACATATAAAGCCAGGTGGGTTTATTGACAATATTTTACAGTGTTATTATATACATGAATTGATTGATTTTTGTACAATACTGATATATGGGCAAAAGTTGTGTTCTAGGATTTTTGGCCCAAGTCTAGTTCACTATCCCGACCAATAAACAGGATAAAAGAGTGATCCAGCCTGTCACATGACGGGATCGACCAATCACCGCCGTTATTCAGTTATTATTTAAATTAGGGGGTAGAATACCATACTTGGCCCGAATTTGTTTTTATCATAAAATAACCCATTTGATCGACAGTGATATTTTTGTGCCTAGGATATCATAACTCAGCTGTTGATTTGTTTATTGCAAATTATCATTTATTCAACGTGTCAGCTGGAAACATAACAATCTATCCTATTATAATCAGAAATATTAGTAGTATACACGTAGTCAAAAATTTACAATTCTGTCAATAAGCATTAGTCTACATGTAATGATTTACATTCTGTTGAAGCACCATCAACCTTTCTCTAGAACAAAACATATATTATTGTTTTTTTTTTAATTTAAATTAGAAACCATTATTTAAGTTTGACGTGTAATAGGGCATACATATGTTGAATAAAATAGGCTGGGAGCGAAATATGTGTATGATGTTCTTTGACAAATCAAAAAGTGAGAATTCCGGCTAGAAGCTGTCAATGCGATTACGTGATTTTTTATTGGATGATTACACAGCATAATTAGATGACGGGCACAGAGAGCGAACATCTCATCAAATTATCATGATTACTGAACACTAAAAAGTATAATGACGTCGACGGCCATCAACCCTATAAGCCCTCACAATGCACGAAAGCATCATTTTACATCCCTCAAAACAGACTTAATTTTCCTACAACTAAGGGTTTTAGAACGAAAATTTCCATGAAACTGGTTTACCAATACATGGCAATGTTCTTTAATTTTTAAACTACATCGAATCATCTTCATCCACTACCAGTCGAGAATTGCGACAGCAATTCGCGGCTTGTAGTGGATGAAGATGACAATGGTAAACCCGGGCTTGAAAGGGTTAAATCTAATACGACACGCTGGGGAGCAAATGAGATTATGTTAAAAACACACGGGAGAAGTGGGAAAAGTAATGCAGTGGTATTAGGAAGCCATCATTCAATCTCCAGGGAGGGAGGGGGGTCGGAGTATTTTTGAAAAAAATATTTTGAGATTATTTTTTTATGAAATAAATAATCATCTAAAGAACATGTTGTAGATATATATTTAATGACCCTTGAAAAAAATTGCCTCGTTTCGCTACTAAATCACTAAATGACTCATTACTTAATGACGCCTAAATTTGTGAAGCCTCACTTTGTTCGTCTCCTCAACCCCACATCAATACTAAGTCTAGTTTGGGATCCAATCCAACTTTGTAGACAGAAAAAAATTCTAAGAAAGTGAAACAAATATCTTGCTTGAGGCAGAGTGTGAAATAAATAAAGTATTGCAGACAGGAAGTAAAATAAATAATGTTTTCAGTTCAAAAAAACGACAGTCCCCCTAGTAATTGAAGATTCAGTATTGTGGGGAGCCTCTGTGACTGAGAGGTAGTGTGGTCGGCCCAGACCGCCAGGGCTCGAATTTCGGATCCTATTTCTGGCGGGTAGTGTCCTCCTATTCATCTCACCATCCCCAGTAGGTTATGCTGACCCAATGCAGCCTATGTTTGCACAAAGATATTTAATTCATTCTTTCTTTCTCTTGCATTACCTCTTGGATCACAAAGCCATTTAATTTGTAATTGCTGTCACTTTAAGTTTTGTCATGTTATCACGACTTAAAATTACTTGGTTCAAGTCATTCCATGCAGGGGTACCATATACTTCAGGCATATTTCGCTTTAAACATGGTAACTCTTCTCCTGCTAAATTACATTTTCGCCCACTGTCTCGCCACCGCGACTCACAACTTCAAACGAACACAAATTACTTATATTTGTTTAATTTTAGACCAAACATTTGCAAATGTTGATGTTTAATCCTTTCAAGCCTGAATTTACCATAATCATTTTCATCCACTACAAGCCGCGAATTGCTGTCGCAATTCTCGACTTGTAGTGAATGAAGGTGACTTGATGTGGGTGGGAAGTTAGAGAAAATTGCCATTTATTGGGAAAGAGTTTCATGGAAATTTTCGTTCTAAAATCCTTGGTTGTAGGAAAATTAAATCTGTTTTCAGGGATGTAAAATGATGCTTTAATGCATCGTGATGGCTTAAAGGGTTAAACACACGTTCCGTTCCCAATTACCGAGATTTAAACCGTTAATAAAACGGATTAAAACGACTATCGTCGTGATCAGCGGGCAGAGGGTTAGACAATTTGTTAAAAAACAAAATTGAAAAGTTGGCTCATAGTGTCAACGCATGTTCCACCCACATGATTTGATATCAAAGATTCATCTTGCAACCAACAGTGATTTTTTTCTCTGTTTAATGTGCGTAAACTTCGATGTGCGGGCCAAATATTCAGATAAAACAAAAAGTTATGGTGTTATTTTTTACTACGTTATCAGGTTGTTTTTCTTGTTACAACTGCCTCATTCGTCAAAATGGTATGACATGTTCACAATTTGATTTGAGCACAAACAATTCTTATCTGTTATAAGAAAATATGTGATGTGTAACATTAGATGATTCAGATAAAAACTACTACATGATCAAGTTTTTCTACTTGATCCCTGATAAAAGCGTTCTATGATTGTGCTAATTAACATGATACTAGCGGCACGCTATCCTGCTCAATTATCAATGTCTCTTACAAATCCACATTTAACCCTTTAAGAATGAATTTACTATTGTCATCTTCATCCACTACAAGCCGCGAATTGCTGTCGCAATTCTCGACTTGTAGTGGATGAAGATGATTTGATGTGGTTGTAAAATTAACGAAAATTGCCATGTGTTGGTAAACCTGTTTCATGGTAATTATCATTCTAAAACTCTTGGTTGTAGGAAAATTAAGCCTGTTTTTAGGGATGTAAAATGATGCTTTGATGCATCGTGAGGGCCTAAAGGGTTAAAAGTACAGTTTAAGTTCTAGATACGCCATACACAGAATCCTCTTTCACTGGCCGTGGAATTCCAGCAAACGTTGAGACAATGTTGGGCAAGCATCGCAGATAATGGTTCGACATTAATATAACATTGGGTTGCTGGGATTTGTGCACTTGCTCCTTCTAAATAAAGGACCTAATAAAACACTCAAAAATTATTATTCAAAATATCTAAATAGCGAAATATATCAATTATGGCAATATTCAGACCAGGCGAACACATCTTCAAAATTGTATTTCTGATTTGAACCTTATTTCATCCACTGACATTTTGCTTGTGTTTGAAGAGGCGTTTACATACCAAACACAAATCGTTGGTTTAATGTTTCCACACTGTTTGAGATGTACCCAGCCTTGTCACAAAAGCTTTTTTGCAATGTAATTGAGTCAGACATGAACGTGACAAGAAACGAAATCTCAACAAAAGAGAACGATTGGATCTGTATCCAATAACATTAGCTGATGTAGATTCTCCAATTAGGAGTGTCTGGCCAGTTTAGATGGGCGTCGTGGATGCGTAGTCCAATAAGTTATAGGGTGTCGTAGGAGGCAATGTGGGTGGATGTCTGTCTCGTTCAACCCTTAACCCTTTAAGCCCTCGCGATGCATTAAAGCAATATTTTACATCCCTGAAAACAGACTGAATTTCCTTACAACTAAGGGTTTTTGAATGAGAATTCCCATGAAACTGGTTTAGCCATAGACATATATAGATTAACTAGACAGGACACGCCTTCTATCGAGCACTGGCCGAAGCAGTCAGCGACGCCGCCATCTTGGCTAGGACATCACATGACTGATGCCGGGTTGTTTACATTGGAGATGGGCAGGTGATTCATCACAGAAATGTGCTTTCCGTAGGAGAAAAGGTAAACTTATTCTTTTCCAAGTCATGTCAAGTGCTACGCATTGTTGATAGGATATTTTTATTCATACATAGTTGATAAAATCTTGCTAAAATATTACTTAAACTTAGAGAACACAATAGGTGATCAAATGTGCCGGTCAACCCGCTTGCACAGCCACAGGCATGACAGGTGACACAGAGACTGAGTGAGTGACAGGTGGATGTGTGAGATGAATGTGCTGGTCACTTCGACTTATAGGCCTAACGTTAGTCTTTCTCTTGCCATT
Organism: Flabesymbios commensalis; assembly: GCA_964017125.1. Taxonomy (NCBI): domain Eukaryota; kingdom Metazoa; phylum Annelida; class Polychaeta; order Terebellida; family Flabelligeridae; genus Flabesymbios; species Flabesymbios commensalis. Next base: position 55,122,463 of record OZ024918.1, read on the forward strand.
TTGATCATATTATCACATACTAGTAGTAGTAATTACTAGTACTACCTCATGTAGCCTACCTGCCTATAGTTACTGACACTCAGGGGCGGATCCAGGATTTGAAAAAGGAGGGGGCGCAGTGGCTTCGGGGGCTCGCTCCCAATACGTTTTTGGCCAAATTAGGGGACTTTTTAAAGAATTTTAGGCAAAAAGGGGTGGGCGTGCGCCCCCTACCCCCCTCTGGATCCGCGCCTGACACTGTAGGCCTACATTTATTCTCATGATTCTGATTATTTTTTGGCCAGTTTGGACTCACAATTACACTCTGTAGTGTAGGCCTAGGGCTAGGCTTAAATTTAACTTACAGTTATAGTCTATGGAGAATATTAGGCCTATGTCAATGATAAAATAATCAATATAACAAGAGCTCCCTATTGACCCCGAGGCCGGGCATGGGCATCATGCATAGACCTACAATTGCTACCTTCCTGCCCTATCCATGCCATGGTACATCAGATTGCTGGCTAGGCGGATCCAGGGGTCACACTCATAGCCATATGATAATTTTTTTTGTGGGGAATTCCTATTGAAGTATTCTGCCACTTCCACCACCCCCCCCCCCCCTCGGTATAATTAACTTCTCAAATAGATCCGCCACCGCGTCTTGTCCGGTAGCCACGGGGTGCATCAATTTTTTTGGATAAAAACTTAGTATAATATATCAGAGTCTATATATATATCAGAGTCTATATAGGCCTACTGTAAATCTGGTAATTTTTTTGCATGTTCAGATTTTTGTGATTTTGGTGACTTTTCGTGAAGTCTAGAATTCCTGAATTATCAATTTAGATAATAGTAGCGCTATACTATCATATAATTTGCGCGAGATTCTCAAATTTGCGAATTTAATTGTCCTTGCGAAATTCACAAAAATTAAAACCTCGTGAATATTATCTAATATGATCTAGACTATACCTATATGGGGGCATATATGTTGAAAAATTTCAAAATGTATTTTCTTTGTTTATTTTGTGTCCTTTCTCTCTCATTAGGCCTAGCGGCAATAATTTTTAAAAAATTTTGGTTTGACATGGTAAATGAAATTTTTAATAATGTGTTTCAATTCAGATATACCCCTATACGGTAACTGTATTTATAAGCATAAAATTAATTTGGCAGGTCACATATAATATGCATGTGATGATGTGTAGAGAGAGAGAGCTATTAAATATTCAATAAAAAATATTTTATTAGTGTATATTTCTATGCTCAATGATAAACAATGTTGCAATGTTAATTTATATCATTGTACATCAGATCGCCTTGATCCACCCTGTGGGATATGTGCGTTATCAAAGAACCTTTTATTATTATTATAAAATAATTTCATTTGTGAATTTCTATTCTCATGAATGTATTTTGCAGCTGGAAAATGTGTTTGCAATTGTGGGAAAATTTGGGCATAAAATGGGTGGTTAAAGCCAATTGTCAAAGCTTTACACATGTTGAACTAAAGTTGGCAACTAAAATCTAACAAACCTACTACTGGCATGGCCAAGAATAATCAAATTAGATTTAGGATTTTTCTAAGGTGGTCACCTGGGAAACTTAAATTTAGGTGTTTTCACATGGAAAAACCCCATAACATTTTGCTACATATTTAATACTGAGCAAATTTTTCCCTGTTGTGGATCCATGCCTGTTGCGGTGTGCATGCACATTCAGGGGAGTATCCAGAATCTCCCTCCTCTGATATCAGTTGGTATTCTAGAATAAATACCAGGGAATAATTTGTCTGGTGTAGCGGTGCAGTTTGCTACGCAATTTTGGGCAAATGCTACACAATAATATGTTGGTGTAGCAGTTCTTCGTATGGAGAATAGTAGCTTGACACATGCCAGTATGCTAAACTGCTACACAATTTTTCTGAAGCAAATTATTCCCTGAATACATGCAGTACCTGTACATCCCTTTATTGCATTTTTCATAATTGATGGCATTTATGATCAGATTAAAAGCATGGTAGTCTCTAATTTAAATGTCATGGATCTCAAAACATTTATAATGCAGACCCACCATTGATCACAAATTTTTTTATAGCATCATTTTGTGCACTTTTTGCAATAGAACAGCTCATGTTCTATGTAATATATGTGAGGCTGATGTTTTAGAATGAAAACAACAACATTTCAAAATAAACATATATTTGGGTGATGGTTGCTATAAATTATTCATCATGTTCATGGCATTAAACAATTTTTTTATCAAGATCTTCATGATTTTACACTAAAATTCTAGTTTAAAATATTGTTTCAGGTACTGGAATGAGTCATTCTGGATCAATGCATTATATATTTGAAGTGAAGTTGCCTGCTGACCCAGAAGTAAGCTGATGAAGAAAAATGAAAATAATCAAAATTAGGTATAACTAAGCCACATTCATTCATTCATTATAATTAATTACAATAATCCCTCAGACTACAAGGGAGATGGACACTTTATATTCATGATATTACAGTAGTCTTTAATGATCAGATAGTGTAGGTCTACATGATTGTGGGTTTCTGTTTCAAATCAGGGCGGTGGACATTTATTAGAATGTGGGGTTTTTTTTTAGAATAATAATAAGTACATCAAATCCATGATTCCATGTGGATAAAGTATTATACATGTTTGAGAGGTTGGTGTGCACATATCTAATTACTGTTATGTAGATTAAAGACATATTTTGAGAAATTTATGGTGGGTAAGTATAATTAATAGACTCTTATGTCAGGTACAAATGGTGAAATAGGCCTATAATGTAAACTTTGGATTTGTAACTTAACCATCAAAATTTACAGCAAATTTTAAACCAGGTGTGCAGGTATAATTTTGTTTAAATCTATGATTTTCCATTTATATTTCATATATATTTTATAATATTTGATAGATCATAAAACCTTTTTTTTACACTGAAATATTTTGTATAACATTTTGCCTGGCAAGCTGCATCAATCATATTAACCTTATTTAATTTTACCTTACATTACCATGGACACCAAAGGTTTATTTTTCAATTTGAAGTCATCATTAATGGCTTACTTAGCCTTTTCTGCTCTATTTGATTTCCTATTTTATGGGTCTATGACCATTATAATTTTTTAAATTTTGACTTCTAAATAGACAGTTCCCACACTGTCACTCAGGGTTAAGAGCAATATACATTTGTGAACCACATCAAATATTTTTAATTAGATACTGAAACTTTCAGCATGCATGACTTATTATTATGTTAAAGCGCTGTGATCGGCTTAGTGCAGCTGGATACAAGCGTCTAAAAAAATACAATAATAATTATAATAATAAATTCAGGGTCATAAAAAATGATATAAATTTATTTTCTTAACCCTTGTCCTGCAAAATTTTTTTATCCCATTTTTCATTCACTTGAAGCTGGAATTGCTAATGCACATCCCAGCTTCAAATGACACAAAAATATGCCTATTTCTGAAAAATAATCATCTGTAAAGTAATTATGTGATTAACCATGTCAATTGAGCATCTATTACAAACTGTTTTATCAATTTAGTTAGATTTTATTTGGTCTGAATCTACAGGAAAACATATATATATATATATATACAGTCCCAGCAGCACAAGGGTTAATCTACTGAGCTGGTAGGCCTATTAGGCAGGGTTGACAGCAGCAACACAAGCCATGCATGGTAACAACAGCCATCCATACCAATGTAACATATGTGTCATATGGTTAACATAGTTATTGTTTTTATTGGTATTGTGTAATAAATACAATTAAAATAAAAAACTCCTATGGCATTATATATTATGTACTGAATGTGATACAAAATCTAAAAAGTAATACATTTGGAAAGAAAAACTGTATCAATTGTTCACATACATTTATATCTGCATTTATATTCTTACAGATATTGCCCTACTTATGTGTGTGTATATAATCCACATTGATACAACATTGAAACTGAATGGGATCATCGTTACAGTACGTTATATATACAGAAAAAACAGGATATCTTGTTAGTTTCCAGTTAGCCCCCCCATTTATAATTCATGAAATAATATTTTTAAGTGTAGTGTTTGTATATATAATCATCAACTATTTTTGACTGGTCCTTTACAGACTGTTGTAAGGAAAATAGATAGACTATGTAAATATAAATCAATTTCATTGTGTTTTTGCCATTTATTTCATTGCTCTGGAATATATGTAGGCCTACTGATATGACAAATAAATAAGATGCAGTTGCTGTTATTTTGTCACTTTTGTCTTTTATGTCATATTTATTATTGTAATAAAAATATATTTCCTTCCTGAAAAAATACTGTTTTTTTACCCATCGGGGCTAAATGGGGTATTGTTGTCCCCTTTGTACGTCGCCGCTGGCACTTTTGGCTACTACGCCAACACTGTCCAACAGATTGAATTCACAATTTAAACAAAAATTCAATCCCTCCGGCAATTTTTTTACTCAAGGTGAAAGTCAAGGTGAAAGATTAAAAAAAATCTTGTTACCGCGATAACTTGAAAAATAATTATAAGATATCTTCAATTGTTTATGTGAAGTCACCCATGAGTATATAGACACTGATAGATGACCTGATTAAATTTTCCTTTTCATCAATAATCAAAATAGCCGCCAGTTTGCGACTAATTTTTTGTATTATTTTCCTTGAAACCTGGTATATGTAGGTTTCCGGGGTCTGCGAATCTTTTAGCATTGTCCGTTTTCATGGTTTCACCGAGTTTACCTATGAGTAGGCCTATGAACATGCCCTTATTAGATTTTCAGCTCTCCACCGATAATCAAAATGGCCAGCAGCTGGCGACTATTTTTAGCTCCCGCCGTCACCGTAGGTGAGACGGAGGGAGCTATGGATTCCGCCTCCGTTTTTTTTTATCTCTTCTTTTGCCTATGACTTTGTAAAAAAATAGGCTAGGATAACAATTTTTGGTATGTGGGTTACTTCCAGGTGAATAATGGACAGGTTAAAATATTTTTAATCTGAATCCACTACGCAAGGTCGCAGAGGAGAAAATGATGATGTTACGGCGTTGGGCCGTCCGTGAACAATTCGTTTCCGGAGCATATCTCTTTGACCTACTTTTGGTTCAGAACTATGACCTATTTAGACGTTTTGACGCACACTTCGTTTCCGGAGCAGATCTCGAAAAGTACTGGGCCGATGACAATCATATTGCACATATATGTTCTCTAAGGTCCCTAGTTGTGCCTTTTCAGGTTTTTGGACCTTGACCTTGAAGTTGACCCAGCATTTTGACCTAATTTATAACATCGGTAAATCCGACTGAAAGATTTTGCAGAATATCGATGAAAACCGCTCAAGATAGCTACACCATTACTATAAAACAAATTGTGAGGTTTCAGGAGAGGATGCATCTTGAAAAATTTCAAGTTGATAAAATTAAAAATGGCCGCCTATCGGCCATTATTCACCTCGACAGGCCTGATATTGTGGAATATCATGAAAACCGCTCAAGATAGCTACACCATTACTATCAAACAAATTGTAAGGTTTCAGGAGGGGATGCATCTTGAAAAATTTCAAGTTGATCAAATTCAAAATGGCCGCCTATCTGTCATTATTCACCTCGACAGGCCTGATATTGCGGAATAACATGGAAACCGCTCAAGATATCTACACCATTACTATAAAACAAATTGTAAGGTTTCAGGAGAGGATGCATTTTGAAAAAATTCAACTCGACCAAGTTAAAAATGGCCGCCAATCGGCCATTATTCACTTTAACATGGCCGTTATTTGGTAAACCATCCTAGATGGCTAGACCATTACTGTAAAACAAAATGTGAGTTTTGGGGGAGGATGCACCCTGAAAATGTTTAAATTATGAATTCAAAATGGCCGACAATCAGCATTATTTACCTCGATAGGCCTGATATCAGGTAAACCGTGCTAGATAGCTAGACCATTACTATAAAACAAAATGTGATGTTTCAGGAGAGGATGCCTTTTATAAACTTCCGACTTAATCAAATTCAAAATGGCTGCCTATCGGCCACTATTTACTTTAACATTGCTGATATTTGGTAAACCGTGTTAGATAGCTGGACCATTACTATAAAACAAAAAGTGAGATTTCAGGAGAGGATGCATCTTGAAAAAATTGACTGGATCAAATTCAAAATGGCCCTCTATCGGCCATTATTTACTTTCACATGCCCAATATTTTGCAAACTGTTAGATTCTAGTCCATTACTATAAAACAAAATTTGTAGATAGGTATAGACCATTACTGGGATACTGATTAGGATCATTATTTCAATGGAGGTTTGCAATCTGTGACGGACTGTCTAGTTCTTATCTTACTCTTAGACTGAGCTTCTTAGACCTAGTTGTCTTGCATCCTGGACTTATGTAGTCTTTTTTTGTTTTAATTCACAATAGTGCCTAGAAATCCAGTAGGCCTATATAGGTTTGCGGGGTCTGCAAGTGTATTGGCATTGTTTATTTTCATGTGCAACCGAAAATGAGGTTATGGCAGCCATCTTGCTTTTATCAATTTTAATAAAACGTTCTCATTTTTGGTAAGTCTAAAGCGACACAATTTAAATTAAAAATAAATCAGTATTTTTATTTCGGCTTTTTTTCGGATGCCATAAGATGTGTCTATAAACTTGAATTACGGGGGTCTTTTAAATTTTTGGCTGCAGTGGCAATGTAGCAAGTGTGCCGAAAGCCCCATATGGCATTTATCAGTTATTCCCGTATTTCTTATTTTGGACATGCATGTCCAAAATTAAATTATGTCCTTATTTCTGACTCAACTAGTAAATGCGCAACACTAAATTTTAAAATCTTACAAAGTTCTAGTCTATGGACATGTTGACATATATTATGGACATATGAAGGAGCCGAAATAAAATTAGGGGTCTACTGTTTTTTTATGGTCTTAGCCTGATTGTGTCGCTTCAATCATATAGTTATATATCGCAACAAAAAAAGCGAAAGTAGTCATTTAATATTAGGCTATAGCGCATAGAAGCGACAAAAGGAGCATAACTTATAGGGCCTATTTAAAGGTTGACTGTGTAGCCTAACGTTAGGCCTACAGTGGCAGTGCTATAAGGTGGAGGCGGGGGGGGGGGTGGGTGGCAGCATCCCAGTGAACACGATACATTGACCCAGTGCTCTTTTGAGGTTGGGATGTCAGCCAAGCCCTGTCACTCACACTTTCACAGTCGTGAACAGAGACTGTCACTGTGTCAGAGTACGTCACTGTCACCATGGTCACTGTCATGCAGTGACTGATTGAGTGGCGGGCCTGCAGCGCTGCACCTGATAGTATTTAGTGGGCCTAGACTAGACTACAGTCTACATGATATAGGCCTATCAATTTAATTATAGGCCTAGACTAGAGTAAACTATACTGTTGACATTAGGCCCTAGCTAGGCTACATCATCATCTTTATTTAGGCCCTTTATATGAGTATGACGGTACAGACGACAGGTGATAGCACTGACCTGTTTAATCTATACGTCTGTGGGTGATAGCACGTGTTGTTGTTGATCAATACCGGCAGGTCACGTGGTTTGATGACGTTTGCCGGCAGGTCACGTGATATGATGACGTCGTTCCACATGAGAGTGAACCTGACAGGATACACCAACTTTTCAATTGGTAACCGCTTCAGATATCAGAGCCCCCCAAATTATGTTGTTTTTGCATCATTTTCCATTAATATTAGTATTTGGCAAGCATGTCATGATTTTTTATTAACATTTTCACAAATGAAGTTATTAACGAGAGACTACGGAATCGGTGGGTGAAGTCTCTATGTTATGTAAGACTTAGGTCAACACATGTCCTCAGTAATATGGCCTCGCTCTGGTACCGCGTGAATCAGCCTCGTGTCCAATCCAGTGTATATACAGGTCAGTGGGTTTAGCAATACATGGCAATTTTCTATTTTTTCCCCAATTCTAAATCATCTTCATCCAGCGGCTTGTAGTGGGAGAAGTTGACAATGGTAAATTTAGGCTTGAAAGGGTTAAAACGCTGAATTACTTCCTTAAAAACATTGAAGATTAAAGAGTTTATTCAATTTTAAATCATCATCAATGTCTTAGTTAGCTCTTTCGTTTGAATACCTATGTTATGGGTCTACTGTCATTATAAATATTTTTAATCTTACAGCGCGGGCATAGACTTTGGACGTCAAAATCTGACGTCTACAGACTACGTCAGATTCTTAAATCTGTTAAATATTAGAGGTCCCCTGATCATGCGCTATTTTAACTAAATAACTAATTATTCCCACTGATATTAGGCCACCGTGACTATTATTATCAAATGGTCTTTTTGTCGCAAGCGTGAAAATCCTGTTGTCGTGTTACTGGAATAAACAATACTAAAACCATCTGGACCAATCCAAAGCCTGCTATGTAGGAAGTCAGCAGGGCAAAAACCAATGAAATATAATAGTGCTATTCAATGGAATTCTATTACAGATTTGATTGATCATTCGTGTAGTTTTAATACTTTTACATTTCATATATAAAACAATATATAATAACAATTTAATTATAATTTTATAATTTTCCGGGTGTGTTATCATGGTTATTGTCCGTGTCTGTTATCAGATATTCATATTTATATTTTTGCTGAGATAAAAAAATGAGTATGTTTTCCTTTTTGTTATAATGTGTTTAATGTAATTATATTTCCAACGTATTAATAATATTGTTAATAATGTTAGTTATGACTGTGTCTTATCATTATCATATTGTCAATATTGTTGGCTATTTATCATTACTTAATTGAGTTTTTTAGATATCGGTAAAATATCATGAATATATGATTATATGTTTTGTTTGCACTTTGCACACATTTTTTTCCACAAAACCGGGTAATGTCTTATTGTTCAATTTGTTGAGGACGCATACGTCACTGGGCGTCAGTTCATTTTTGTTACTTAGCTTATGATGTATTTATAGACTGTAGTTATATTTCGATGTTTTTCTGTGAAAATAAATTATTGAACAATATATATATTGAACTCGAACTTAGCGTCGAACTCTTAAATATTTAGGTCTAGTTTGAAATATGTATTTGTTAATAACGCCATACGATTAAATGATTCCCGTGAAGTATATGATTTTATAATCTCTCTCTCCTGCACAGAAATACACGCAGTCAGCCAGCAATGTGCGCAGTGTCAGAGCTAGCCACGTGTGACAGTGAGCTGAACTTTTGTCACCAGACAGCCAAACATAATGCCAGAAAATGACAAGCACGAATAGAATAACGACCCCATTGAGCTTAGGATTACACTAGTGTGCACTAACCAGGTCGTAAATGAACACAAAGTTATCCAGGGGATATATTTTATGTAAATGGTGTCATAGTAATCGCAGTTTAGTAGCTGTTTGATGAAAAACAGATCTCACCGATGAGATATCTAGATAGAAGACAACAATGTCTTATCATCTTTATATCTGAGTAGAAATTCAGCGAAAAATAAAAATAGAATATTTTTTGAAACTATCTGTATTTAATATATTAATATTTCCATTTCTTCACATCAGCCCCCAGCAGGCATATGACGTCATTTCAACGTTGTGTTTCTGTTGATATTAAGTGACGACATTGTACCTCAGTAGTTCAATGTCATTTTTACTGAGCGCACATACTGTTGCATTTTCGACGTTGTTTTTAGGCATACATAGCAATGTCGAAAACACAACCAGTTATCAAGTCAATTGCAACGACTCTTCCTATCGTCATTTCCACTAAGCGAAAACTACATTGTGTCAACGTCGTTATTACATCTACTTAGCGACGTAAAAACAACATTTATCAACTCAATTTACAACGTCTCTTCCTAGCCTTATTTCCACTAAGTGCAAATGACGTTGTTTCGACGTCGTTATTACATCTACTTAGCGACGTAAAAACAACATTCATCCGCTCAATTGCAACGTCTCTTTCTTACCATTTCCTCGACGACTTTTGCATCAAACATCAACTCGTGGCGATAACTTGGCGCTTTAAGGGTTAACAGTAACCTTAGCCAGCACAGTGTGTTAACCCAATGTCGATTTAATGTTGGGCTAGCGTTGTTGGCTTACGCACATATGCCTAGTCATAGGTCTAGGTACATATTCCTTCTGCTGGGAAGGATCACAGCTGCAAAAATGAATGAATGAATGAATGAATGAATGAATGAATGAATGAATGAATGAATGAATGAATGCGGTCTTAGGCCTACTGAGGATGGTGAGAAGAATTATATGAAACAGCCCTCCAGACACAGTATTCGAAATTTGAGCCTTAGAGATCTGAGGCCGACCATGCTACCTTTCGGTTACTGTGGCTCCCCACAACTCTTTACGTTTGAGCGGGAAGAAACGTGTGTGTCCAGACGTTGGAGCCGTAATGCCAGAGCACGGACGAACCACAGGATTGGAGCAATTTTGAATTGTGTTTCCTTATTAATCTGTACGCATAAGGAGAGGCTGTGTTAATAGGCCTTATAATCGTTAGGCCTGTTTTATAAACATATGGTAATCACTTAGGCCTAACAGTTAACAGTTAGTGACCTCATTGGTTGGTGTCTCTCCATTCGGATGGCTTAATTACCAGTAATTAGTGCTGGATCACCGATGTTTCAATGCTGGACCGTCATTAGAAATGCTGGGCAAGGGGCAAGGCGCAAAGGGCATGGCCACACAACGTCGTGGACGTGGTAGACTATTCAGGTTGGAAAGAACCGCAATTACTATTCAATCTATATTCTGTGAAACGCAGTGACGTCACCGCAAACCGTTTTAAATGGAAAGTCGGTGAAAACAAATTTATGTAAGACCCTTTCCCCCATACTTTATTGTATTTATCTAGCTCGGTGGGTTCACAGAATTGGATAACGCAGCCGTAAAAAGCCAAAAGGCAGAATATGCTCTATCTGCTTACTTTAAGCAGATATATGTAAGCTGATAGTATTATTCACTCGTGTCACCAGTATCTGTCTCTTCAGACACTGGTCTTCATCCTCTGACCAGCCAATAATCACCACCTGAGACCACAGCTTTTACAGCTACTGTTAGTATTGTTGCGTCTATATGTGTAAAGATCGTCCAGTAGTTTTAAGATGGTGGCCTCACAGATTGCAAAATACCCCAATTGCAATCATCTTATTAGCACTGCCGCGTCTGAAAATGAGTAAAAAATATCTATGCTGAATATATACTGTATATATTAAACTTCGTGCTTAGTTCATACTTTAAAAATCCATTAAAATATCTTTAAATAAATATAAAATTGAAAGTGGCACACCCTTTGATACCATGTAGTTAATATCAAGCTTGTATGCAATGCATGTAATATTCCCACGTTTTCACAAATGCGCTTATAAACCCAACTGGCCAATCACGATCTCACTCACGGCTCGTGTGACTTATGAATTGCTGACTGCTGGTTGGCAGGCAGAGATGTAACATGCAACAGCGACCCCTGGTGTTGATAAATAGCAAATGCGAGGAAAAATATCAGTGGCTATATACGTGTACTCAATGATAAATCAGTGTAATAGTATTACAATATGGCCTACTGATCTACAATTGGCAATATCTGTTTACTTATGAAGTAAGAAAAAGCTGCCTTTTGGTTTCATAGAACAATAGGCGTACACTTATTTGCTGCGGAGCTAAAACATGGTCAAAGGGCAGTCTCTGCATTGCTTAGTGTACTTGACAAAACTTCAAAAATGAATTTATTTTAAAATGTCTTGTAGATATTTAAAAAAATGGTAATAGTTATTTGTAATCGATTCAATTTCTTTGTACTTGTATATACCACCATTAAAACTGAGGGAGCATCTTCGGAGCTATATTGTATAAAAAATGTAATTGCTGAAACTGAAACTCAAATAATTATTTGTTTATGTGTTGGTGTCCTCCATTTGAATTCTCTTATGCATCTCACATATCAGTTTAAATCGTTATGCTAACATATGAGCAAAAAATCAACATTAATTAGTGTAACAAATTGGCAATCTTAAGTTTAAAATATAAGGGACACATAGCATGTGATTACAGTGCAAGTATGTCGCTGCAACAACTTAATTAATAGGTGAATGACATAGCAAATTTGAATTTGGTTAAAGAAAACGTTTTGAGTGGGCTGTGAAGATGCTGAAATGTAATTAGAAATTGTTGTTTTTAAGAAGGTGTAGGGCCTTACAACTATGTTGAAATTATGTCGAGGTGTAGCTGAAAAAAATGCAATTGCGTTGAAAACACGTTTTAAGTGGATTGAATTTCAGTATTAAAGATTCATACAAAACTGTGAAATGCGCATGTGTAGGAAAGTCAAGTGTAGGCTTACATTAGCCTATAGAGCACACTTTGGCGGCATTCATATCAGCGACTTGAATGATTACAAGATACTACTCCAACGAGAAATTGTTCGATCCAGATGTTCGATCACAGTCACGGGTTATTATTGACCACATACTGCGATTTTCTTGGATGCAATGAATGACAAAAACATCATCTTTTCTAGGGCAGTACATTTTTTATGAGTAAAAAGAAAATTATAACGGATAATTCATGAAATCAGAGTTATCGAAAAAAAATCATATCTGATCACAGTTCACAGGTATAGGCCTATATTTAGGAATCAAATCACATATCACAGGTAATTGCCCAAATCACAGATCACAGCTAATTACAAACCCTAATAACGAGTCACGGTTAAAAAAAGGCCCAAATAACGGATAACGGAATAGGTAGTCCCCCCCCCCCTATGGTCCCTGTTGCATTGGCGCATGTTGCACTGCCTCCCCCCCCCCCGTCCTGTGCACCAGGCTGTGGGCGATTACACTGAGGGTTTGTGCAGCGAATATAGTAGTTTGAATTGCTGTAATCTGATTTCTCGTTTTATGTTGTCGGGTTTTTTTTATTTTAAGAAGCTATCATTTTAATCCAGAGCTGCGGTGTTTATTCGGCTTGTCGGGCTTGACTTGAGAGACGGCATATACACCTGCGACACCTGGTGATTTAGAATGTAAAAAGTAGTGTACTCACCAGGTGGCTCTCATACAATCCATATGATTTATCCTATGTCAAGCTATATTTTTAATATTTTCATTTTGTTTTGTTTTTATGACAAATGTATTTATATGATGTAGACAATGTAGTGAATTTATTATGTTTTGCTAAAAATAAAAGGTGGCACATTTAGCAAAATTTCTCTCCCTTGGTCCAATATACGTACAAGTACATTCAGCTACTTACAGGTCATCTTCTGGCTAATTAGGCATTTCAACTGTCAACTCACTGAATGCCACCTCCATTTGTGCCCTATCGAAGCAGATAAGTAATATGGCACGAACGACTGCCCCTCACATTACTACACGACTCTCTGATCTCGATAGGCCTGGGCTACTGTAGATTGTTCTAAGTAAGTCTTCATAGATTCACTATATATTTTTTACCAATATGCCGCGACATACAAGAATAGCTAATAAAAACTAATATCGAGTGTTTGGCGTCACTAAAAAACAGCTGGGTGACCTTGTATTACACACATTTTCTGAGTATAATGACAAACGAGTGATAAATAGACAAGTGAAAAACAAAATTGTTCGTGATATATTTTTCATGGGATATACCATTGCCAATAAACAAGCTGCTAAGGAGCTGGAGAAAAATACTGGTGCCTAAGACACATCCTAATTCAGACACCACCCATAACGTGTTAGTAGGCTACCACACGGTGATGTGCTGAAAACTCTCATCAGATCGTAACTGACCTGGCCACAAGATAACGTCAAACTAAGCAGAGAAATCCTCACATTCAAAAAGCCTCCAATCATAAAAGCGGCTGTGAGCAAGAAAATAAAAGAGTAGATGCACAGCATACGGCTCAGGATGTTACCCTCTTCTTGGAGGAGACAGCCATACACAATGCTGAAGTCCGGACATGTCCTTGCCCGCAGAGACATTTCTTCATCATTCAAGATGACTGTTGCTAACGAAATTCGGCTTACATTAGAATCAGTTAAGGTTTCTAAACAATGACTGCTGAACTGTGGTGTTTTATGTTTGACAGAAACGTGGCTGCGATCACACAAACTACATCTTATTGAAGTGGTCATTTAACACAATAAAAATACTCATGGTCTGTATTAACAAACTCATCAATGGTCGACACTCCCAGCGACTACTGTGGGCGACTTTTGGTGGAGTAGCTGTGATATGCCGCCTTCATAAATATTTTAATTATTGTTCATTAGAAACACCTTCTGACAGAATTATAGCTGTATCCGTACTTGATCACTAGGGTAAATCATTGCGGTCTTTTATTTGTACACATCTACCAAATATATCTTGAAGAAAATGATGCTAGTCAAACTAAGAGCTTTGTCTACACTGCGGATGTTCTTCAATCTGTCATTGATAATTACTAAGAAACTACAGAGTATGCTAACTGGTACCGCAAGCCAGGTTTCAATGTGCACAGTAACATTTTAGACGATTTCTTAGTTTGCAATAACTTGTTTGTGGCGGATTTTCTTCATCCTCAGAACCCTAAATACACATATTTCTGCCTCAAAAAATATGATTATACCTAGAATTATCATATTCTTACCACAAGCCATGATGGGAACTCCATTGAGATGTGTAAAATTATCCCTGAATTCGATGGTAATGTCTCAGATCACCTGTCCCAGGCCTTCGTATGTTATTTACCCTGTATGTAAATATTGCTATGAAAGCAGCTAAGATTCAGCAGGGTGAAGCACTCACGCACGCCCACTCTTGTGGGGAGGGGGGGGGGGGGTGGGGTAGTGGGGTTGATTGGACACGGAACGCAAAAACAGGCTGATCCCAAAACCAAGCTGAAATACCAGACTCTCATGGCAAAAATATAAGGAATGCCATGCACCAAGATGCTAAAGAGGCTGGATGCTACCCATAAAACGCTTCAAATCAAAAGCTTTCTGGTGCCCTGAGCTACAGAAACTTAGCGACAAAAATATATTCTAGTGGCGACTATGGTCAACTTGTGATCGGCCCAGTAGTGGAACTGTATATGAGTGCTATATAGATTTAAAACGGCGTTTTCCGTTTTTTTGCTGTATTTGCAGAAAAAACGTGCAGTCAGTTGTAGACAAACACATTAGATCTGCTACACATGATTTAAAGAGTAATAACATCGAAAGTTTTTGGACACGTATTAGTGCCATAAGCAAACAGAACAGTATATCTCCCTTAGAATCAGATATAGCCTGGCAGAATATTATGCTTCTAATAAATGCAGGATTGTAGCAATCTATCTCATGACCAACAGCGCATAGCAGATATTGTAAATTTATGAAACATACCTGAGTAATGAAAATAATTATACAGACAAACATGTGACTACTTATGAAGTGGTTAGGTTAGATTAGATTAGATTTATTCAGTAAACCATTGACATGGAGACAAAAACATGATCAATAGTACAATACATAAAAAATCATGGGTCGCCAATCATGGTCACCAGCTAAGGAATAAAACACCGAAAATTTTCCTGGGGAGAATGATTATTTTCACGGCGGTCCCTTGATAGTGATCCATAATGGTGATGACAAGAAATAATTTAGACAATATAAATATATATAAATAATTGGTAAAACTGACCACACCAGAAATGGTAATATCAGAGAAAATTGAAATAAAGTCCACTCTCTTGGAGAGAAAACCAGGCGGCGCCAGAGAACAGAGAAAGGCTTACAACATGCAAGCCATTGCACAATTGGAAGCCCCTCCCAATTCCCACCGCCGCACCCCTCTCCTAGAGTAGAATACATACCTATATATATATAGAATATAATATGTTATAAACATAATATTGGTTACTATGTTAATTTTAGACTTGTAGGGCCTACTGGTCTAAAATAAATTAAAATACTGAACATAATCATGATAATATGAAGTAAAAGCTAGTAGTAAATATATGTTTCATCTTCATTTTTACAACTCCGTCCACATTAGTTTTTTGAGAGCATGTTTAAAAATTAAAAAGTTTTCTTGTATTCTGAGGCGTAGGCCTACCGGTAGACAATTCTACATTTACTGGCAGAGTATCGAAAAAACTTGGCACTCGCAGACTTTACATTACTAGTTCTAGTGTTTCTGTCATGTTCATGACTGACCATGGATAATGAATCTCGTAAGTATTTTGAGGCTGTTCCATGAGTTATTCTAGACATGTTGTTAAGTTTCATTTGTTCAACGCGTTCCAAAACAGGTATCCAATTGATAATTGTGAATTCATTGAAACTGATATACGTCCTTGGGGAGCAGTTCAGGACAAATCTGATCGTTTTATTTTGAAGAATTTGAAGTTTTCTGTTGGTAAATTTCCTGAAGACCACTAAACCATGCGGAGCATGCATAATCGAAATGACATTGAATTAGAGCTGATGCCAAAAGTTTTCTTGAATTCGCGTTCTACAATTTTGCATTTCTCTATAAGAATTTGAGTCGTGAGTTGCCTTTCTTAAGAATTTTCCCGCAATATAATTATGGGGGGGGGGGTGGATTGATTGTGTTGCTGACATGAATATGTTGAAGTGTTACGTTCCACCACCTTCCATCAACTCCTCCGTCGGGACGACGGGATTAAACAATTCTCATTAAATCATTCTTCAGGTATTTCTCACTTTATTGAAGTCTAGACATTCACATAACACACACAGTTCCCAAGCGGAGTGCGGCGATCAGTG
Source organism: Flabesymbios commensalis (assembly GCA_964017125.1). Taxonomy (NCBI): domain Eukaryota; kingdom Metazoa; phylum Annelida; class Polychaeta; order Terebellida; family Flabelligeridae; genus Flabesymbios; species Flabesymbios commensalis. Next base: position 55,139,217 of record OZ024918.1, read on the forward strand.
CCATGCGGCCAAGTTCTTGAGCTCACGACGGGACGTCAGTCTGCTTCAGTGGCAACAAATTAACTGGTGGCGCGCTTGGGTGAAGGCGCGCTCGATTCGCGGCATGGGCTAATCAGAACAAGGCTTGGCGGTCCCAGGCCACTCGTCAGTGGTCGGGGAAGCCGAGCAGTCCCTAACGCTAACCCCACATTACCCCCGGGTTAAGTGTAAACGTATGAACCAAGCCAACTTGTGGTGGTAGCATCGGTTCGTTGCTCCGTCTGGGAAATGCACAAAACCAAAATACAGTAATCAAACAGTAAAACAGTCAGTTGTGAAGGCGCAGCATAACGAGTTATTATGTAGTAATTATATCTTGAGTTCCCATACTCTTAACACCATTATTCCAATCCTCCTAACAGCATTGTTCCAATCCTCTTAACACCATTCAGTAGGGCTGTTAAGCTCATAATATCAGATCAATTGTGCATTTTGTGAATAAAGCATGAAATTTGGCATGATATATATTTGAACCGAGGAGGTCACAATCAGGTACGGAACCACCTTGGCAGTGACCTTTGGTGACCTTGAGTGACCTTCAAAGTGAAGGTCATTGTATATATGTCCGAAAATATGATTTTTTCGAAAAATAAAGGAAGGAACAAGTGTGATACCTCATTTCGATATAATTTCGATTTAAGAATCCATTCCTGGCTATTTTTCCCGGTTATTTTTAATAATTCAAGGTCATCTACCAAAGTTGAAAAGTCAATTTCAAGGTCAAAAGTGCCAAAATATGACTTTTGACGAAAACAATTATAGGTACAAGTGTAATACATCATTTTAATATGTTTTTTATTGGGAAAAAACATTTATGTTATTTTTTTAATAATCTAAGGTCATCGTTAAAATCAAGGTCAAGGTCAAAAGGTCAATTTCAAGGACAAATGTGAAAACATATAATTAAAAAAAATACAATCAGGTATATTTTATAAAATTGCTTTCGGACCTTGGGGTCGAGATCGCTCTCAGTCACCGCCATGTTGGATTTTTCTGGTAAAGCAATTTATACATCAATCCACGGCCTCGGAGAGGTCGACACAGCTAAGTATTAGGCCTACATATCCCGGTGTGCATAGCCTGTGTGTGCACAAAAGTGGCCTAAAGCCCGATTCATTTCATTTTTTAGGTGTGCATAGAAGTCTAGCTTATCGTTCACATTCCCCAGACCAGGCGCAGAGAGCAGTACATTTCAAGCCTGCCTTCACACATTTACAACGTCCAACACAGCCTTTTGTGCAACCACAATGAATTAATTCATATCATGATTTCGCAGCTTGTGAGAGTGTTGTCCCCAAAGGCGTCCAACCATGAATGCCTTTGGTCCATTCGCAGTGTCTAGGATTGGGAAGTTTTTGATCAAGATGTGTTGCCCTGATCCAACCCTGACTTTGAAGACTAGCTCTTGTTACATGTTCCTCCAGTGCAGCTCTTTGTCGGAGGTTTGTCCAAGTTTGTCCAATTTCTCAGAAGGCATCAGAAACCTCAGGAAGACCCTCCCAAACCTCCCACGCAGTTTTCTTTCCACGACCATTAAATGAACTGACAGCGTCACATCATGTGATCGTGTGAAATACAGGCAGCACAGCTGATTTCTGGGGTCCTAAAGTTTGTGCAGTTTCGTGTACGGCTATGTACCTGAATTTGTGCCCATTCCCGAATGCGACCCATGATTTATCGGCAGATATTTCAGAGACAGCAGCTACGGCGATATCAACAACGTCTGTATCTACGGTACGGACTTCTTATAGCCATCTGTCAGTGGCACGGAGCATAACACATTATCATCAATGTAGTGTAGAGTATTTCACCATCTATGATCTTGGGCTACAAAGTTTACAATCCGTTGAGACAGGAACTTGAAAAGTCGTCCTTGTTTTAACCAACGCTTAAGAATTTCTTAAGAGTTTTGCTAGAGGATCCACGCGCCTTTGAACACGATAGATCGAGTTAAGAACTCGATATATTGAGTTTGCAACTCGATATATTGACTTTAAAAATTGATATATTGAGTTAAGAACTCGATATATTCAGTCCAAAACTCGATATATTGAGTTTACAATTCGAAATGTAGACTTAAAAAGTCGACATATTGAGTTCACAACTCAATATATTGCGTTTAAAACTCGATATATTGAGTTCAGAACTCGATATATTGAGCTCATCTTTCGATATATTGAGTTAAGAACTCAATATATTGAGTTTACTACTCGATATATTAAGTTCACATATTGAGTTCACAACTTAATATATTGAGTTCATAACAATATATTGAACTAATAACTCAATATATTGAGTTAGAAACTCGATATATTGAACTAAAAAGTCTATTTATTGAGTTTAAAACTCGATACATTGACTTAAAATGTCGATATATTGAATTCACAAATAAATATATTGAGTTCAAAACTCGATATAAATGAATTCAGAACTCGATATATTGAGTTCATATATCGATATATCGAGTTCAAAACTCGATATATCGAGTTTACGACTCGATATATTGAGTTTACAGCTCGACATATTCAGTTCAGAACATGATATATTGATTTCATAACTCAATTATTATGAACTCAATATAGTGAGTTAAGAAGTCGATCTATTGATTTCTTATCTCTATATATGATGTTTAGAACTCGATATATTGAGTTTACAACTCAATAATTATATTCAATTGACAACTCGATATATTGAGCTTACAACTCGATATATTGAGTTTACAACTTGATATATTGAGTTCATAACTCAATATATTGAGTTAGGAACTCAATATATTGAGGTAAGAAGTCGATATATTGAGTTAAGAAGTCGATATATTGAGATCAGAAGTCGATATAGCGAGATTACGACTCGATATATTAAGTGTACAACTCGATATATTGAGTTCACAATTCAATATATGGAGTTCATAGCTCAATATATTGAGATCGTAACTCGATATATTGAGTTAAGAACTCGATATATTGATTTCTTATTTCTATATATTGAGTTTACAACTCGATATATTGCGTTTACAACTCAATATATTCAGTTGACAAATCGATATATTGAGATTATGCAACTCGATATTTTGCGTTGACAATTCGAATATGAGTTTATAACTCGTTATATTGAGTTGACAACTAAATATTTAGTGTTGTAAACTCGATATATATCAAGTTGTCAACTCAGTTGTGAGTTCAGAACTCGAAATACATGTATTCAGTTCATATATCGATATATTGAGTTTACGACTCGATATATTGTGTTTACTACTCGACATATTGAGTTCACAACTTAATATATTGAGTTCTTAACTCAATATTTTGAGTTAAGAACTCAATATATTAGAGTTACGAACTATATATTGAACTAAGAAGTCGCTATATTGAGTTTACAACTCGATATATTGACTTAAAATGTCGATATATTGAGTTCACAAATCAATATATTGAGTTCAAAGCTCGATATTTATTGAATTCAGATTCGGAACTCGATATATTGAGTTTACGACTCGATATATTGAGTTTATAACTCGACATATTCAGTTCACAATTTGATATATTGAGTCAAATTATATATATTATATTGTTCTTAGCTCAATATATTGAGTTATGAACTCAATATATTAAGTTGTGAGCTCAATATATTAAGTTGTGAGCTCAATATTTCGAGTTGTAAACTTAATATATCGAGTCGTGAACTCAATATATTGAGCTAAGAACTCAATATATTGAGTTACGAGCTCGACATATTGAGCTGAGAAGTTAATATATTGAGTTTACAAATCGATATATTGATTTAAAAAGTCGATATATAGAGTTTACAATTCGATATATCGAGTTGTGAACTAAGTTGTGAGTTTAGTACTCGATATATTGAGTTCATATCTCGATGAGTTGTGAGTTCAGAACTCGAAATACATGTATTGAGTTCATATATCGATATATTGAGTTTACGACTCGATATATTGAGCTTACAACTCCACATATTGAGTTCACAACTTAATATATCGAGTTTATAACTCATTATATTGTGACGGGTTACTTGCATCTCACCAGGGTAAAATCTACAAATAGTAAGAAATATTCCAAGGGCAAAATCCAACGTTAAAATCTGACGTAAAATCGGGAAAAATCGTGGAATCCCGAACCTCGGAACAAAATGTTTAAAGATAGTAAAGAAAAGTAAAATTAAACCCCGAATGAAAACATGACGACCTAATTATACATTAGCCCGAGCGGTCAAAGGATGGATGCACAAAAAGGCTACATGCTGCCACATAGAAGAAAAGTTAACGTTAAAAGTTAACGGTGTTATAATTATTTATAACAAAATTGATTCCTCAAAGAGAAAATATCAGGACTGACACCAGATGCCTTAAGGACATCAATCTCAAACAATTAGATAAACGGAAAATCTAACTAACGTCCAAAATATCGAATCACTCGAATGAAGTAACAACCAAAGAATGAATCCAAACACACGCATGAATTAATCACAACCATTTCTTTGAAAAGACAACTTTAATTAGTCTAGAGAAATAACAATAATATCAACAATAAATCGGGTTTGATCAGCATGAATATCAAAAATCAGTCATGAACTATATATCAAAATGATTAGAAATCACACATGAAATCAATATGGCAAACAGATAATATCACTTCTGAACTAGGTAAAATCACTTAAATTATTTACAATGATTATCACAATCGCTGCTTGCTGCTTATCACTTCTGTGACCAATAAAAATATACGTAAACCCTCTCGTTCCCACGTGTCAATCTCTAACTGAGACCTGGGAACCAAACGGTCAGACTATACCACTCATATAACATAAACCCTCTCATCCCCACGTGTCAGTAACTATACTGACACCTGGCGACGAAACAGTCAAACTTCAGTTATACACTTTTACACAACACTACCTTCAATATACTTGAAGGTAAAATAATAATAGAAGAGAGATAGGAGCTTAGAATATAAAATGTAAAGTAAAATTTTGTAACAATCAATATAATTGTATCAAACACACACTGCTGAGGTAAAATGTTATATTATGACAACTAAAGGTACGGGCTATTGGAAAGCAGCTTAGGCGGAGACAGGTGAATGAACCTAAACTCTATCCTAGTGCAATGTCCCCGACATTCAACACCTCACCCACAACATGGCAGGCGCCGCTGTCCAGCAAATCCAGTATTGCCGAGCGAAAGAAACTAGAGCTCACGCGGAACAAACCCAGGTACACAATCGTACGGTCAACCAAGACTATCTTCGCCGTCAAAGAAGCCTATCGAACTTTCCTCCAATTAATCGCCATGAACCCACTGTAATATCATATGGAAAAATATCACCAAGGCGTAACACTGGTAGTTACTACCACACAACTGTACATAAAATAAAATAAACAAAATAATAATATAATTTAGTAGAAGTCGTCTCCTAGAACACCAAAAGTAGAAAAATGGAAGGGAAGGCCTGCATCACAACGACATCGCATCGCTTCATCACATCAACCTAGGGAATATCATCACTCTTCACTGCAGTTGGCCTGTCACTGCACATCACTGGGAAAATGTGAAGCTTAAATAAAAGAAAGAGTTCCTGAAATCAAACTTGCCTGAAAACCCTATAACATGCATCAACATTCCTACTCCATCTGGGCACCAACCCTAATTCAGAACCTTGCATGCAACGAATTATAGCTCGCCAGGGGAGTCAACACAAAAAACTATACTCTTGGTTTCTGCTAAAGAAAAGGGTAAGAATGGGAGATTTCACCTGTAACCAGGCTGAAAACCGTGTCAACAATAAAATGAACCTAGCCCAACTTTTGAAGTTACAAGCTATATCAAAATCAACATTATACTCAAGGTTCAACCTACTTCTTGTCTTGAGTCCACTTCACTTATGTCTTCACAAAATCAAGGAGTAAAAATAAAAGAGAGAGGAGACGACTCGAGTCTGCTGGTACTGCTAGTGCTACTGTCAAGTTAAATACAACCTTCTCTCATCAACAGGCCAGCCAGAACTTACTGCCTGCTGCTGCTACTAATATCAATACAACCTGCCCCCACTAACAGACTAGTCAGAACTCCCTGCTGCTGCTAATATAAAATCAACCTTCCCCCACTAACAGACCAGACAGAACTGATTCTGAATGCTGTGTCAGCTGGTTTTATCCAGTGGGGAGGGGGTGGGGAAATACTCTCTAAGCCCCAACTAATAACACATTTAAACCTAATAAAGTTATAAGACAATACTTAAAATGCTTCCTTATCTAAAATAGAATTACTGTAAAACTTTCATAATAATTGATCACGTTCTAAGAAAAATAATCTATTTCAACTCTACCCACAATCATACAAATTGCGCAATAACTACAAAAATAATCATATACCTTCCTTCAAATGACACCAAATTATGCAGAAAATGCAAGTTGTCAACATTAACCACTGATATCATTAAATCAAGTAATAATCACACATTATTATACCACCGAGTTCGAAACTTGAGCTTATTTAATTTCAAAGTTATACACTCCCAAAGTTACAAAAACACAATCAAAATATTGACAAAATGAATGATCGCCATCTCCCTCAACACGCTGCCATGCGCTGGTTGCGAGAATATGAAATAGTTAGGAGAATATGAAAATGTAACTCTTTATCATGAAATCGTTAAGAAATTACAACAGTTAAAAATCCAAAACAACTTCTAAAATACACCTCCGAATATGACAATCAATCGACTTATAAAGATTAATTATAGTCATGCGGAAATCACAGAAATAACATCAAATTTCCGTAAGACTAAGATCACATAATATCGCCCACAGACACGCAACAGTGCAACAGTCAAGTCAATGTACTCACTTTATCAAAATATGACTATTAAAACGAACGGACGATTCGGCAAACTTATACACAAAATCACTTTAGACCTTAGAAACATATGAAAAATACAAAGGAGGGCTAAATTACTGTAAATAGCCAAAAAACAAATAAAATCCAGAATCCTAGCAGACAAGCTAAGTCCACGCTGGAAAATCAATTCTCGTAATTGACGCACATTGTCAGTAAGTGATCAACTTCGTAATTGATGCAAGGCCGATTAACGATCTCAAATCAACCACAAAGTCTCTCAAACATTATAATTAACTTAAAACATATATCTTTAAAAGAATTAGTGTCACAAATAAAATTAATAAACGTTCATCTGACACTTAATCGCAAATACCATCAAAACAGATCTGGGGATAGGACTCACAATTTTATGAAACTCAATGTCAGTGACAGAAACAAATTATTGAGTCTATCTCAGCCACTCAGTCCCAATACCTACGAAAACATGGTACAACTGCATAAATAAAAAATAGGCAAATGTGCCAACCGTGGCACTACCCTCTGTCCTATCTCCAAATGTCCTCATTGAGATCAAAATCCTTGTATGTTAACTATAACATTATGACATATATAAAACACTTCCTTGAAGGTTAAACCGGAAAAACGGTAATGTTCTTAACATAATATGGTAGATCTTGATATCCGAGTGAAAATGTTCAGCAGTGCCGAAAAAGCACATGTACCGGGTACTCAATGTTCACAAAATATATCCTGTTGCTCACAGCTGTTGTGGTTGATGCTCTTCATCAGGTTCAGAGCTGCCTCTTCCTTGGAGGGGGATCCTTTATTTTCTTCTCTCAGGAAGGAGTGGTCTGTGCGGAGAGAGACCACCATAAAGCTGAGCTCCCGCCGTACTTCTGCCATCCTCATAGAAAACATCACAGGTGACATCACAACCTTACTGAGAAAGGGGGGGGGGTAACATCACTTTCACATAAGAAACATCACCGATCTGAAAACCTTGAAAAAGAAAATAAGAAATCTTCACGGACATCACTGTTCATCTTCTTCACCATCGGAATCTGAAAAATTGTTTGGTGTGAAATGTTTGTTTCTGTTACAATTTCCTTTCTAAGATTATGAGGAGTGAGCAATTGCAAATACTGTTCAGTCTTGTCTCTTTTGTCAAACTTTTGGAACATAACACCTTGCAATATAATTAGTTGATCCCATAAGTGCATGTAGTGTCGTGCAGCAGGACTCCAACTACAGACTTCACTGCGATCTGGTCTCTGACCCTTTTCCACATACTTGTATACACATGCTATATTTTGATCTTCTATTTGTTTCAGTCTTAGTTTCGATAGGGAATAGTTACTAGACCATGTTGATCTATCAGATACTTTCTGCTTCACTTTATCAGGGGGATCTTTTCTTTGTTGCGGTACATTATCAGTAGACTGTTTATTTTGATGCTCCCTTCTTTCAGCAGGTCTATCTCCAGTTTTGTTCGGAGTCTTCTGACCCTTAGTGGAACTTCTTGTCTGAACTTTTGAACATTTCCTGATTATTGGGTGGAATAGGTTTGGAAAATAACCTGGATTACCCTCTGTCCAATCTGAAAGATGGGGTAACAATAAGATCACAACCCATAGCAATACAACCACCAAAAACGCATATATCTGAGAATGAAATGTTTTGTTCATCATACTACATGTAGTGGTTCTCTTAATTTTTCTTGTTTTCATTTGTAACTCAGGAAAATATTTGCTCTGCATATCTTGGGATTTCTTGGTACACTTGTTACATGGTCCGCATGCTAACTTCACTTCATCACTATCTTCACCTCTGTTCTCAGCGAATGTACTTCTCTGCGGCGCAGATGTTGCAAAACGATGACCAACAGAACTTGAAACCTGAGCTGATTCTACATAAGCAGTTAATGTGTCAACGGCTTGAACCAGGGGTACTGACTGAGGCTGATTAATCGCTTTCAAAATGTTTTGAATACCTGAATTTAAATTAGAAATGTCTTCAGATATCTGTGTTTGATTTCAGTTAACTCTGTTCTCAAACTGACTGAATCAGCTATCAAATCCTGTCTAAGAATTGTAATATCTCTACCTAACTGATCCTGGTGTCTACCCATGTTCTGTAATTTAATCAACTGATCATTATTTTGGGTTTCATGAGCTGGTACTGATTGGTTTGGTGACTGCATCTTTTGTGTTTGCCCTGATAGTGGTGAATACTGCAACTGAGTTGTCATTATGGGTCTACTTTTGCATTTGAGTAGGTAATGTGAAGTCACTAGGCTTATTGGATTGCGGGGTAAATGTAAAACCAGTTGGTCCCCTAGAAATGATGACTGATTGGTCTTCAATAACAAGTTGCATTTCTTCAGTGCTAACATCACTCACATAACCAGGTGGTGTTACATGGTGTTGACCGGCTGTTAAATAATCTGAACTTTCACGAGAACCATGAGGAAAAACATGATCGGAATGCTGCTGGCCATCTGCCATTAAATCATCAAGTGACTGATTGAGTGTATTAGAAGCCACCATTGATCTCAAATTATATGTATTATCTTGACTAGCCATAAGCTGTGGCTACAATACTATATTGATTGTGTGTTTCTTTGTTTGTTTTGTCTATATCAATATTATATGATTTCTCAGGGTACATGTGACTGCTGGATTTATGTCTAATGTTATAATGTTGTACTGTAATGGAGTAGTGTCACTGAATCCACATCACATCATCACTTGCATAGATTTTTAAGAATCCATGTTTCTTCACATTTATGAGGGATGATTGAAATAATAACCAATAATGTTATGTCAGTATGAAAGTTATTTAGAGGTAATGTAATACCAACTGTAAATCACTCAATCTCAAAATAAATGAATTATTAACATTGAGATTCCTTCACATTTACTTATAGTCAAGCATTTCAACTATAACCCTGATGCAGATAACATGAAATCAACTGAAATATAACTGGAATATGAATGTGCATCACAAGCTGAAATAAAATTGAAATATGCAAAGGTGCATATTTGACATCACATATCTGGAATATAAAAGTACACAGGTTTGTATACTTGACATCACAAATCTGAAATTGTACACAGGTTTGTATACTTGACATCACAAGTCTGAAATGTATACAGGTTTGTATACTTGACATCACAAATCTGAAATGTATACAGGTTTGTATACTTGACATCACACATCTGAAATGTATACAGGTTTGTATACTTGACATCACAAATCTGAAAATAAGACATCACAAATCTGAAAATAAGACATCACAGATCTGAAAATAAGACCTGAAAATAAGACATCACAGATCTGAAAATAAGACATCACAGATCTGAAAATAAGACATCACAGATCTGAAAATAAGACATCACAGATCTGAAAATAAGACATCACGGGTCTGAAAATAAGACATCACAGATCTGAAAATAAGACATCACGGATCTGAAAATAAGACATCACAGATCTGAAAATAAGACATCACGGGTCTGAAAATAAGACATCACGGGTCTGAAAATAAGACATCACAGATCTGAAAATAAGACATCACAGATCTGAAAATAAGACCTGAAAATAAGACATCACAGATCTGAAAATAAGACCTGAAAATAAGACATCACAGATCTGAAAATAAGACATCACAGATCTGAAAATAAGACATCACGGGTCTGAAAATAAAACATCACAGATCTGAAAATAAGACATCACAGATCTGAAAATAAGACATCACAGATCTGAAAATAAGACATCACAGATCTGAAAATAAGACATCGCAGATCTGAAAATAAGACATCACAGATCTGAAAATAAGACATCACAGATCTGAGAATAAGACATCACGGGTCTGAAAATAAGACATCACAGATCTGAAAATAAGACATCACGGATCTGAAAATAAGACATCACAGATCTGAAAATAAGACATCACGGGTCTGAAAATAAGACATCACGGGTCTGAAAATAAGACATCACAGATCTGAAAATAAGACCTGAAAATAAGACATCACAGATCTGAAAATAAGACATCACAGATCGGAAAATAAGACATTACAGATCTGAAAATAAGACATCACAGATCTGAAAATAAGACATCACAGATCTGAAAATAAGACCTGGAAATAAGACATCACAGATCTGAAAACAAGACTTCACAGATCTGAAAATAAGACATCACAGATCTGAAAATAAGACATCACAGATCTGAAAATAAGACATCGCAGATCTGAAAATAAGACATCACAGATCTGAAAATAAGACATCACAGATCTGAAAATAAGACATCACGGGTCTGAAAATAAGACATCACAGATCTGAAAATAAGACCTGAAAATAAGACATCACAGATCTGAAAATAAGACATCACAGATCTGAAAATAAGACATCACGGGTCTGAAAATAAGACATCACAGATCTGAAAATAAGACATCACAGATCTGAAAATAAGACATCGCAGATCTGAAAATAAGACATCACAGATCTGAAAATAAGACATCACAGATCTGAGAATAAGACATCACGGGTCTGAAAATAAGACATCACAGATCTGAAAATAAGACATCACGGAACTGAAAATAAGACATCACAGATCTGAAAATAAGACATCACGGTTCTGAAAATAAGACATCACGGGTCTGAAAATAAGACATCACAGATCTGAAAATAAGACCTGAAAATAAGACATCACAGATCTGAAAATAAGACATCACAGATCTGAAAATAAGACATCACAGATCTGAAAATAAGACATCACAGATCTGAAAATAAGACATCAGAGATCTGAAAATAAGACATCACAGATCTGAAAATAAGACCTGAAAATAAGACATCACAGATCTGAAAATAAGACATCACAGATCTGAAAATAAGACATCACAGATCTGAAAATACCTGTAAATCACAATAATGGAAGCAAAAACATATATATCTGGCAAGGATACTTCCTTCCGATTATTGGTGAAATAGACATACATTAGCAGCCACTGTCAATACACACATTATGTAATTATTATACAAACTGGGTGTTCAACAATTAATATATTTTTTTTTTAAATATTTGGCCAGTTCCTATGTGTCTATATATTTAATCTCTATATGACATCACAGATCTGAAAATAAGACATCACAGATCTGAAAATAAGACATCACAGATCTGAAAATAAGACATCACAGATCTGAAAATAAGACATCAGAGATCTGAAAATAAGACATCACAGATCTGAAAATAAGACCTGAAAATAAGACATCACAGATCTGAAAATAAGACATCACAGATCTGAAAATAAGACATCACAGATCTGAAAATACCTGTAAATCACAATAATGGAAGCAAAAACATATATATCTGGCAAGGATACTTCCTTCCGATTATTGGTGAAATAGACATACATTAGCAGCCACTGTCAATACACACATTATGTAATTATTATACAAACTGGGTGTTCAACAATTAATATATTTTTTTTTTAAATATTTGGCCAGTTTCTATGTGTCTATATATTTAATCTCTATATGAGTATTTGTGTATTGCCTCTCAATTTATCAGCAGTCAAAACAGAATAACATCACGACATCGCTTGGAATCATCACAGGGAATGGAAAATAAAAACAACTCATTTCAACCATGAACAAAACAAGACAAAAAAAAACACGTGACTGGGTTCGTTTCACCGGATTCAAACTACAAGACAATCCCAGGAAGATGATAAAAAAACTAAAACTGGAGTAATATCAATAAAACCAACAAACCTCTGGAATCGCATCTTGAAAAATTAAATCAATTAAAGAATAAATGAAGAAATAAATGAATGAATCAATCAGTCTTCTCCAATTGAATAAATGAATGAATCCCACTTCTGACACCAAAAATGTGACGGGTTACTTGCATCTCACCAGGGTAAAATCTACAAATAGTAAGAAATATTCCAAGGGCAAAATCCAACGTTAAAATCTGACGTAAAATCGGGAAAAATCGTGGAATCTCGAACCTCGGAACAAAATGTTTAAAGATAGTAAAGAAAAGTAAAATTAAACCCCGAATGAAAACATGACGACCTAATTATACATTAGCCCGAGCGGTCAAAGGATGGATGCACAAAAAGGCTACATGCTGCCACATAGAAGAAAAGTTAACGTTAAAAGTTAACGGTGTTATAATTATTTATAACAAAATTAATTCCTCAAAGAGAAAATATCAGGACTGACACCAGATGCCTTAAGGACATCAATCTCAAACAATTAGATAAACGGAAAATCTAACTAACGTCCAAAATATCGAATCACTCGAATGAAGTAACAACCAAAGAATGAATCCAAACACACGCATGAATTAATCACAACCATTTCTTTGAAAAGACAACTTTAATTAGTCTAGAGAAATAACAATAATATCAACAATAAATCGGGTTTGATCAGCATGAATATCAAAAATCAGTCATGAACTATATATCAAAATGATTAGAAATTACACATGAAATCAATATGGCAAACAGATAATATCACTTCTGAACTAGGTAAAATCACTTAAATTATTTACAATGATTATCACAATCGCTGCTTGCTGCTTATCACTTCTGTGACCAATAAAAATATACGTAAACCCTCTCGTTCCCACGTGTCAATCTCTAACTGAGACCTGGGAACCAAACGGTCAGACTATACCACTCATATAACATAAACCCTCTCATCCCCACGTGTCAGTAACTATACTGACACCTGGCGACGAAACAGTCAAACTTCAGTTATACACTTTTACACAACACTACCTTCAATATACTTGAAGGTAAAATAATAATAGAAGAGAGATAGGAGCTTAGAATATAAAATGTAAAGTAAAATTTTGTAACAATCAATATAATTGTATCAAACACACACTGCTGAGGTAAAATGTTATATTATGACAACTAAAGGTACGGGCTATTGGAAAGCAGCTTAGGCGGAGACAGGTGAATGAACCTAAACTCTATCCTAGTGCAATGTCCCCGACATTCAACACCTCACCCAGAACATGGCAGGCGCCGCTGTCCAGCAAATCCAGTATTGCCGAGCGAAAGAAACTAGAGCTCACGCGGAACAAACCCAGGTACACAATTGTACGGTCAACCAAGACTATCTTCGCCGTCAAAGAAGCCTATCGAACTTTCCTCCAATTAATCGCCATGAACCCACTGTAATATCATATGGAAAAATATCACCAAGGAGTAACACTGGTAGTTACTACCACACAACTGTACATAAAATAAAATAAACAAAATAATAATATAATTTAGTAGAAGTCGTCTCCTAGAACACCAAAAGTAGAAAAATGGAAGGGAAGGCCTGCATCACAACGACATCGCATCGCTTAATCACATCAACCAAGGGAATATCATCACTCTTCACTGCAGTTGGCCTGTCACTGCACATCACTGGGAAAATGTGAAGCTTAAATAAAAGAAAGAGTTCCTGAAATCAAACTTGCCTGAAAACCCTATAACATGCATCAACATTCCTACTCCATCTGGGCACCAACCCTAATTCAGAACCTTGCATGCAACGAATTATAGCTCGCCAGGGGAGTCAACACAAAAAACTATACTCTTGGTTTCTGCTAAAGAAAAGGGTAAGAATGGGAGATTTCACCTGTAACCAGGCTGAAAACCGTGTCAACAATAAAATGAACCTAGCCCAACTTTTGAAGTTACAAGCTATATCAAAATCAACATTATACTCAAGGTTCAACCTACTTCTTGTCTTGAGTCCACTTCACTTATGTCTTCACAAAATCAAGGAGTAAAAATAAAAGAGAGAGGAGACGACTCGAGTCTGCTGGTACTGCTAGTGCTACTGTCAAGTTAAATACAACCTTCTCTCATCAACAGGCCAGCCAGAACTTACTGCCTGCTGCTGCTACTAATATCAATACAACCTGCCCCCACTAACAGACTAGTCAGAACTCCCTGCTGCTGCTAATATAAAATCAACCTTCCCCCACTAACAGACCAGACAGAACTGATTCTGAATGCTGTGTCAGCTGGTTTTATCCAGTGGGGAGGGGGGTGGGGAAATACTCTCTAAGCCCCAACTAATAACACATTTAAACCTAAAAAAGTTATAAGACAATACTTAAAATGCTTCCTTATCTAAAATAGAATTACTGTAAAACTTTCATAATAATTGATCACGTTCTAAGAAAAATAATCTATTTCAACTCTACCCACAATCATACAAATTGCGCAATAACTACAAAAATAATCATATACCTTCCTTCAAATGACACCAAATTATGCAGAAAATGCAAGTTGTCAACATTAACCACTGATATCATTAAATCAAGTAATAATCACACATTATTATATCACCGAGTTCGAAACTTGAGCTTATTTAATTTCAAAGTTATACACTCCCAAAGTTACAAAAACACAATCAAAATATTGACAAAATGAATGATCGCCATCTCCCTCAACACGCTGCCATGCGCTGGTTGCGAGAATATGAAATGGTTAGGAGAATATGAAAATGTAACTCTTTATCATGAAATCGTTAAGAAATTACAACAGTTAAAAATCCAAAACAACTTCTAAAATACACCTCCGAATATGACAATCAATCGACTTATAAAGATTAATTATAGTCATGCGGAAATCACAGAAATAACATCAAATTTCCGTAAGACTAAGATCACATAATATCGCCCACAGACACGCAACAGTGCAACAGTCAAGTCAATGTACTCACTTTATCAAAATATGACTATTAAAACGAACGGACGATTCGGCAAACTTATACACAAAATCACTTTAGACCTTAGAAACATATGAAAAATACAAAGGAGGGCTAAATTACTGTAAATAGCCAAAAAACAAATAAAATCCAGAATCCTAGCAGACAAGCTAAGTCCACGCTGGAAAATCAATTCTCGTAATTGACGCACATTGTCAGTAAGTGATCAACTTCGTAATTGATGCAAGGCCGATTAACGATCTCAAATCAACCACAAAGTCTCTCAAACATTATAATTAACTTAAAACATATATCTTTAAAAGAATTAGTGTCACAAATAAAATTAATAAACGTTCATCTGACACTTAATCGCAAATACCATCAAAACAGATCTGGGGATAGGACTCACAATTTTGTGAAACTCAATGTCAGTGACAGAAACAAATTATTGAGTCTATCTCAGCCACTCAGTATGGTACAACTGCATAAATAAAAAATAGGCAAATGTGCCAACCGTGGCAATATTGAGCTAAGAACTCAATATATTGAGTTACGAACTCGACATATTGAAATAAGAAGTCAATATATTGAGTTTACAAATCGTTATATTGACTTAAAAAGTCGATATATTGAGTTCACAACTCAATATATTGAGTTTAAAACTCGATATATTGAATTCAGAACTCGATATATTGAGTTCATTTCTCGATATATCGAGTTCAGAACTCGATATATTGAGTTTAGAACTCGACATATTCAGTTCACAACTTGATATAATGAGTTCCTAACTCAATATATTGAATTAGGAACTAAATATAATGAGTTAAGAATTTGATATGTCGAGTTAAGAAATCGATATATTTAGTTAACAACTCGATATATTGAGATCTGAAGTCGATATATCGAGATTACGATTCGATATACCGTAGATCTGGTAATTTTCGCGTGTTTAGATTTTCGCGAATTTCTGATTTTGTGACTTTTTGCGAAGTCTAGAATTCGCAAATTATCAATTTCGATGATAGGTATTGCTTTAATAATAATAATTTTCGCGGGATTCTTAAATTCGCGAATTTATCGACTCGCGAATTTCGCGAAAATGAAGACCTCCCGAATATTACCAACTCTACAGTATTAAGTTTACAACTCGATATATTGATATATACAAAAACACAATCAAAATATTGACAAAATGAATGATCGCCATCTCCCTCAACACGCTGCCATGCGCTGGTTGCGAGAATATGAAATGGTTAGGAGAATATGAAAATGTAACTCTTTATCATGAAATCGTTAAGAAATTACAACAGTTAAAAATCCAAAACAACTTCTAAAATACACCTCCGAATATGACAATCAATCGACTTATAAAGATTAATTATAGTCATGCGGAAATCACAGAAATAACATCAAATTTCCGTAAGACTAAGATCACATAATATCGCCCACAGACACGCAACAGTGCAACAGTCAAGTCAATGTACTCACTTTATCAAAATATGACTATTAAAACGAACGGACGATTCGGCAAACTTATACACAAAATCACTTTAGACCTTAGAAACATATGAAAAATACAAAGGAGGGCTAAATTACTGTAAATAGCCAAAAAACAAATAAAATCCAGAATCCTAGCAGACAAGCTAAGTCCACGCTGGAAAATCAATTCTCGTAATTGACGCACATTGTCAGTAAGTGATCAACTTCGTAATTGATGCAAGGCCGATTAACGATCTCAAATCAACCACAAAGTCTCTCAAACATTATAATTAACTTAAAACATATATCTTTAAAAGAATTAGTGTCACAAATAAAATTAATAAACGTTCATCTGACACTTAATCGCAAATACCATCAAAACAGATCTGGGGATAGGACTCACAATTTTGTGAAACTCAATGTCAGTGACAGAAACAAATTATTGAGTCTATCTCAGCCACTCAGTATGGTACAACTGCATAAATAAAAAATAGGCAAATGTGCCAACCGTGGCAATATTGAGCTAAGAACTCAATATATTGAGTTACGAACTCGACATATTGAAATAAGAAGTCAATATATTGAGTTTACAAATCGTTATATTGACTTAAAAAGTCGATATATTGAGTTCACAACTCAATATATTGAGTTTAAAACTCGATATATTGAATTCAGAACTCGATATATTGAGTTCATTTCTCGATATATCGAGTTCAGAACTCGATATATTGAGTTTAGAACTCGACATATTCAGTTCACAACTTGATATAATGAGTTCCTAACTCAATATATTGAATTAGGAACTAAATATAATGAGTTAAGAATTTGATATGTCGAGTTAAGAAATCGATATATTTAGTTAACAACTCGATATATTGAGATCTGAAGTCGATATATCGAGATTACGATTCGATATACCGTAGATCTGGTAATTTTCGCGTGTTTAGATTTTCGCGAATTTCTGATTTTGTGACTTTTTGCGAAGTCTAGAATTCGCAAATTATCAATTTCGATGATAGGTATTGCTTTAATAATAATAATTTTCGCGGGATTCTTAAATTCGCGAATTTATCGACTCGCGAATTTCGCGAAAATGAAGACCTCCCGAATATTACCAACTCTACAGTATTAAGTTTACAACTCGATATATTGATATATACAAAAACACAATCAAAATATTGACAAAATGAATGATCGCCATCTCCCTCAACACGCTGCCATGCGCTGGTTGCGAGAATATGAAATGGTTAGGAGAATATGAAAATGTAACTCTTTATCATGAAATCGTTAAGAAATTACAACAGTTAAAAATCCAAAACAACTTCTAAAATACACCTCCGAATATGACAATCAATCGACTTATAAAGATTAATTATAGTCATGCGGAAATCACAGAAATAACATCAAATTTCCGTAAGACTAAGATCACATAATATCGCCCACAGACACGCAACAGTGCAACAGTCAAGTCAATGTACTCACTTTATCAAAATATGACTATTAAAACGAACGGACGATTCGGCAAACTTATACACAAAATCACTTTAGACCTTAGAAACATATGAAAAATACAAAGGAGGGCTAAATTACTGTAAATAGCCAAAAAACAAATAAAATCCAGAATCCTAGCAGACAAGCTAAGTCCACGCTGGAAAATCAATTCTCGTAATTGACGCACATTGTCAGTAAGTGATCAACTTCGTAATTGATGCAAGGCCGATTAACGATCTCAAATCAACCACAAAGTCTCTCAAACATTATAATTAACTTAAAACATATATCTTTAAAAGAATTAGTGTCACAAATAAAATTAATAAACGTTCATCTGACACTTAATCGCAAATACCATCAAAACAGATCTGGGGATAGGACTCACAATTTTGTGAAACTCAATGTCAGTGACAGAAACAAATTATTGAGTCTATCTCAGCCACTCAGTATGGTACAACTGCATAAATAAAAAATAGGCAAATGTGCCAACCGTGGCAATATTGAGCTAAGAACTCAATATATTGAGTTACGAACTCGACATATTGAAATAAGAAGTCAATATATTGAGTTTACAAATCGTTATATTGACTTAAAAAGTCGATATATTGAGTTCACAACTCAATATATTGAGTTTAAAACTCGATATATTGAATTCAGAACTCGATATATTGAGTTCATTTCTCGATATATCGAGTTCAGAACTCGATATATTGAGTTTAGAACTCGACATATTCAGTTCACAACTTGATATAATGAGTTCCTAACTCAATATATTGAATTAGGAACTAAATATAATGAGTTAAGAATTTGATATGTCGAGTTAAGAAATCGATATATTTAGTTAACAACTCGATATATTGAGATCTGAAGTCGATATATCGAGATTACGATTCGATATACCGTAGATCTGGTAATTTTCGCGTGTTTAGATTTTCGCGAATTTCTGATTTTGTGACTTTTTGCGAAGTCTAGAATTCGCAAAATATCAATTTCGATGATAGGTATTGCTTTAATAATAATAATTTTCGCGGGATTCTTAAATTCGCGAATTTATCGACTCGCGAATTTCGCGAAAATGAAGACCTCCCGAATATTACCAACTCTACAGTATTAAGTTTACAACTCGATATATTGAGTTCACAACTCGATATATATAGTTTACAACTCGACATATTCATTTCATAACTTGATATATTGAGTTCATAACTCAATATATTGAATTAGGAACTCAATATATTGAGATAAGAAGTAGATATATTGAGTTAACAACTCGATATATCGAGATTACGACTCGATATATTGAGTTGACAACTGAATATATTGAGTTCATAGCTAAATATATTGATTACAGCTCGATATATATAGTTTACAACTCGACATATTGAGTTCACAACTTAAAGGGCCCCTTGGGATGAAGCATTTTCAATGTTGTCAATTTTAAAAATTCAATTTATATAAAGCTATATAGCCTACTGATCTTAACTAAAAATACGAAAAAGTCAAAAAACAATTTTAAAGCACCGAAAAAGAACGAAATTGTTGTATTTCCAGGTCGTATATTGCCATGTAAACAAAACCAGTCAGCAATATTCAGCACTTTCCATTACATATTCCCACGTATCAGACGGTAAGATCAGAGCAGTCGCCGCTAATTGGTGTCTCATAGTCAGAACACGGGAGAACACACCTGCAGCATTGATTGTCTACCCAACGCTGGGCCGATGCCATCAGCATGTGGCCCAATGCTGTGAAAACATTCAATCGTCCTTCAGGTATACAAATAGTTTGTTTGGGTTACTTCTGGTTTCATAGAAATGTTGATTAAAAATATTTGCAAAAATATGAAAATTCTGAAAAAAATAAAAACATGATCCGTGGGATACACTACTTCAGTGCGGAGTTAAAAACGAAAATTGATGTCATCCCAAGGGGCTGCTTTAATATATTGAGTTCGTAACTCAATATATTGAGCTGAGAACTCAATATATTGACTTACGAACTCGACATATTAAACTAAGAAATCAATATATTGAGTTTACAAATCGATATATTGACTTAAAAAGTCTATATATTGAGTTTACAACTCAATATATTGAGCTCAAAACTCGATATAATGAATTCAGAACTCGATATATTGAGTTCATATCTCTATATATTGAGTTCAGAACTCGATATATTGAGTTTACGACTCGATATATTGAGTTTAGAACTCGACATATTCAGTTCACAATTTGATATATTGAGTTCATAACTCAATATATTCAGCTGATAACTCAATATATTGAGTTAAGAATTCGATAAATTGAGCTAAGAAGTCGATATATTGGGTTAACAACTCGATATATTGAGTTCAGAACTCGATATGTCGAGATAACGACTCGATATATTGAGTTAACAACTCAATATATTGACTTTATAACTGAATATATTCAGTTGACAACTCGATATATTGAGTTTATAACTCGGTATATTGAGTTGACAGCTAAGTATTTAGAGTTCTCAAGTCGATATATCGAGTTGTGGACTCAATATATCGAGTTCTTATCTCAATATATCGAGTTGTCAATTCAATAGTTGAGATGACAAATTGAGTTGCCACAACTCAATATATCGAGTTGTTATCTCAATATATCGAGTTTGTAAGTCAATATATCGAGAACTACTACATGAAACTATTGAATCACTGGTAATAAAGTTGTAGTTTCGTGTTTACTGGCGCATTTTTCACCTTGATTGGTTGTTAAAGGTCCTATAATAAGGTTTTCAAGGTCACTGGTGGCTATAATGACATTATTGATATCATGAATGGGTTTTGAGCCATCAAGTTAGCCAGAAATGACATATCACGTACTGTAGCTATTACGCCATTAGTTTTCCATTCTGACCGCTCATGTGATAATTGAAGGTCACAGACGCCTAGAATTGTAATTTTGAGCCCAGAAATGAGTTTTACACCGCAAAATTAGTCAAAAATGATATATTACACCATGATTATCGGATTATTAGTTACAAAATCTATTTTTCTCAAAATGGCCGCTAGCGGCCATCTTGGATTTTTTTTGTTATTTATCTTTGACCTCAAAAAACATAGGAAACATTAAAATGACCCCGGGGACAAAATTGTCATTCCGTAAAACATAGAAAAAATGGTATTACATATTATTCTACTTCAGAAACTAGCTGAGATATAACATTTATTCGTTTTTATGGTCGTTTTGGTGGCCATTTTAAATTTGACCTCTAGAGGTCACCAGAGGTCACGTCCATTTTGTTTGCGATGGATTTTGAAAACACACTGCCCAAACTTTTCACCAAGTGCACGATTGTTCCAAATATTAGCGTATTCCTCCCCCGCTATGCCCCTAATGGTTGCGTGTAGGGTCAAACATGCAATGTATATCTGTTAGGTCACAAGACAAGCATGGACCTGATGTGTCAAATTCTGACCTTGACATCTCAAGGTCACCTTAAATGCATGGCCGGTTAATTTTAAATGTGCTCAAAACATTTAGATTGTTAAAAATATGATTATATATGCATATAAGGTTGATCAAATGCACCATACGACCGATAACAGGAAGCATATTATGATATGACCTTCAGATTTTTTTAAAGGTCAACCAAGGTCATCCGATGCATATCTCAAGGTGGTTCTGTACCTAAATTTGATCACGGACATTCAAAGACTCCTCACTGAAAATTTCATGCTTTATTCATTTTTTGCATAGTTCCTTGTTTACGAATTATGCTGCTGCGCTACGGGTAACGGCCAACCTTTATAAATCTAGCTAATACATTGGTACTAAACAATAAAATTACTTCTATAAGTAACTTAATTAAGTAACATTTCACATTATTTTTTTAATAACGGCAGGCCTGGCGAACTTTATATTTACAAATTATGATTGTTACGGCTTGTGCAGCTAGTCCCGCAGTGGATGTCGTTAGGCGCTACTAAAGGGTGGACCATCTGTACGAAACGTCCGGGAGTGGGGATTTTTCGTCCAACTCTGGTTTGTTTTGTGGTTGCGTCTGGTACAATTTGGTCATCGTTGGCGATATTCGAATTGTTTTTAACATTCGGTGGTTTGGCCGTTTCGTTTTAATTAGGGGTTTCATCCCGTAAGTGTAAAGGTACACATGAATACGTTCGCAAACCGCTGCCGCTCCCGTTAGGGCGGGAAACGGCGGGGGTTCGCGAATGCGGCGCTACATAAGGGGTGAATTGCTTAGGCAAATTTACTCTATTAGCATTAAGCTGTGAATTAGTGGCCAAATTCGTACCATTTTGAACCGCCACAGACCGTGTCTGTGTTTTCCTTTGGGTTCAGCTCTCTTCCTTTCGAAATTCTGTTTGAGAGCCGGTGCCCTTCGAACTGTCACAATATTTTTCGAATTCGCCGTATCATTTTGCGTTTTACGCTGTTTTTCTGTACGTATATCGGGCTCGTTGTCTAAGTGTGCAGGTTTAACTCGATCAAGGGAGACCGTTTCTACCTTGCCTTTGATTAGGATTTTCATGACTCTGCCGCTTCCCACGATGACCTTATATGGGCCATCGTAAGGGGCGGTCGGAGGCGGTGCAATTGCGATTCGTCGCAAAAATACTTGTGCGCATGTGTCGATTTCCTTATATTGAAAATGTTGTCCTGAGATGAATCGCGCGGTGGGCAAAGACGGAGACGCGACATGGCTACGCAGAGCTTATCAGAATAGTTATCTAAGTCTGTATGTGCATCAACAATGTACTTATGTGAAAATTCGCCCGGTAGTCTGAGTGTCGTTCTGTAGACGATTTCGGCGGCTGACCTACCCGATAACTCTTTAACGGAGGAACGTGCGCCTAGTAATACAGCAGGTAGTGTTGTGGTCCATGGATTCGGTGATTCGTGTGCCATAATGTCTTCTTTAAGCTGACGGTGGAAACGCTCGACCATGCCCTTCGATTGGGGGTGGTGGCTAGTTGTACGGTTACGTACTATCCCGAACTGGTTACATAAACCATCCCATAATTTTGCTTCGAACTGGGCGCCTCTTTCTGTGGAGATAGTGGCAGGAGTCCGAAACCGTGCTATCCACCTGCTAAAGAAAGCATCGGCGACCGTTTCAGCTCTGATATCCACTAGCGGTATGGCTTCTGGCCAATGTGTGAAACGATCTACACAAGTCAGTAGATATCTGAAACCATCGGCATATGGCAGGGGTCCGACTATATCTATATGTATGTGGTCAAATCTCTCAGTAGGTTCGTCGAATTTGCCGAAAACTGGCTTATTATGGCAAGATATTTTAGCGGTCTGGCAACCTTTGCAAGAACGGCACCATTTAGGAATATCTATATTCATTCCGTGCCAGACATATCTTGTATTGATCAACGGCCTTGTAACCCTATGCGATGGATGACCTAATCCGTGTAAGTTCGAGAAAACCTGTTTTTGAAATTTTAATGTAACGTACGGCCGAATGTGTCCTGTTGATACATCACACCAGATCAAATTGTTATGAAATGATTTGAGTAATTTAAAATTCATGGTAGATGATTTTGAATGTCGCAACCTCGTCAATTCTGTGTCCAAAGCTTGATCTGCACTTAAATCTTTATAATTTATGGTTGATGTATTGTCTATGAAGGACACGGTCGGTTGTGACAAAGCGTCTGCGACGAAATTTGTCTCTCCTTTCACATATCTTATGTCTGTTGTGAACTCAGCGATAAAAGCCAACTGCCTTGTTGGTCACAGTGACGGGCGTTCAGTGACTGATGACATTACGAAAGGTAAAGGTTTATGATCGGTGTTCACGAAAAAATAACGGCCTTCTAAGTTGTGCCTAAAATGTCTAATAGTAGCGTACACTGCTAAAAGTTCGTAATCGAACGCACTCTAACGTGTCTTGCGGGAGTTAGTTTTTTATTAAAAAATGCAAGTGGCTGCCAGACATTATTGATGTACTGGTGCAAAACGCCACCTACGGCGAAATCACTGGCGTCGCATGTGATATTCGACGGTGCAGAGTGGTCTGGGTGTACCAAAAGGGTAGCATTAGCAAGTATTTGCTTAAATTCGATAACCGCAGAATTTGCACTTTCATTCCATTTCAAGTCGAAATTTGACTTAGGTGACAATCTTGTATGACCTTCATTAGCGGCGGTGATTAATTGATCCGCACAGAGTGGAATAAATCTATGGTAATAGTTTATCATTCCCAAATATCGTCGTAAAGCTCTTTGCTTTTCAGGCCTAACAAAATTTACTATCGCGTCTACAGCACTGGGTAGGGTTGAAATGGCTGCTGCACTAGCATGATGTCCTAGAAAACTTAATTCGGTAGTACCCGAACTGACATTTATCTGGTCCTATGATTATCCCATATTCTGCTTAATGGGTAAAAAGAATTCTCAAATGTTTCTTATGCGTACGATGATTGGGGCTTGTGACTAACAAATTGTCCGTATATACGAACACGAAATCTAGTCCGCGCGTAACGTGATCTATAAAACGTTGGAAGGTTTGGCCAGAATTTCTTAAATCAAACGGTGTCCTAGTGAAATTGAACAAACCGAAAGGTGTTGTAACCGCTGTTTTATGCAAGGTCGGACGGTTCAACCGGTATCTGGTAGTATGCCCGTACCAAGTCTATTTTTGAAAAACTTTCGACCCTGCTAAACGTTTGGTAAAGTCTTGTATATGGGGAATTGGATAGCGATCCGGTACTGTCTGAGTGTTCAAACTTCTATAATCTCCGCATGGTCTCTAGTCTCCGTTTTTCTTAGGCACCATATGAAGCGCTGACGACCACTCACTGTCGCTGGGTTGGATAATGCCTAACTTTATCATGTCATCGAACTCGTGTTTTGCAGTGACTAGTTTATCAGGTGCTAAACGTCGTGGGCGCGCGAATACTGGGTGACCTTTGGACACTATTTTGTGTGTAATACCATGTTCAACTGGTTCGCTCTTCGTTGTGGGACAAGTCAGTTCCGGAAACTGACCTAATAATTTTGTGTAGTCGTTTTGAACGGTGTCGACTCTATTCAGTGACAAAGGCTTAATAGACGATAAAGTAGCTGGCATAGCTAAACCGGTTCACATGTCTCCCAGACAACGACTTTTTAAATCTACCAGTAAGCTGTAATGTATGAGAAAATTAGCTCCTATGATTGGTTGCTGACGTCCGCTACCATGAAAGTCTATGCGTAATTTTGTTTAAGACCAACGTGACGACGCGTCTACAATTACCGTAGGTGTTTATAGTAGTATTATTAGCTGCAACTAAGGGGAAACAGGCAGCGTCTGAAGTCCTTTTAGCGCAAGACTTGGGTAACACGCTGACCGCTGCGCCCGTGTCGATTAAATAGTTACACTTGTTGTGCTTGTCTGCGACGTATAATAACTTAGAGGGAGATAAGCTGGGAAAGGGAGCTTCCGCAGAGCCATGTCGCGCCTCGGTTATTTCGCCAGATGCAAGAGTCGCTGCTTTGCTCTGGCCGATTAGTTTAAAGAAAACGCACAAGGTTCTCTGCATGTGCATGCTCTGTCACCGAATGTTTGGTGATAAAAACAAATAGGTGCATCGGCTGTGTCGATCGGTTGAGCAATGTTATTTGCTGCGTTTGCAGCGGCGGTGCGTTAGGAAGACTATGTTTTGTGTTATTATTTGATACATCTTGCCTAGTAACAGCTTGATTATTGGGTACAAACGGTTTTGCTTGCACATTCGGAATGAACTGTGTCTTGGTGGCACAGTTCTCGTTTGCTTGTGAGCGTCCGTATGTCTTCTTCTGTGTTGCCTTGGCTGTGGCTGTATCTAGTTTTTTGAGCCTGCGAGACAGGTCTTCCAACAGTCCAACGAGCTTTCCGCTCTCACTGACGTTTATCTCAGCAACCCCCGGCTTAGCTTCCTCGACGGCTTTCTCGGGGGCGACAGCACGGTCGGCCAACATGGCCAAATTTTCTAGCGACGCACTATCTGGTTGTGTAGCTAAATGCACACGTACTGAAGGCGGCATTTGTCGAATGGAGGCTTGGCAGATTACTGCCTTTCCTACAACCGCTTTTGTTCCAAAACCTGCTGTCTTCTGCGACCGCCTAAGAAATCTAGACGGTATGTCGAATCTCAGTTTTTCACCTGAAATCACCTTGTTGACTCTTTCTGTTAAGCCTCGTCATTCGATTAAGATCGCTCTAAAATTTTCGTACTCATGATTGAGAAACGGCTGGAAGGTTCAATGTCTGAGTGTACCGCAAATAACAGTGATCAATTGTCCGAAATTGATGATATAACTTGTAAGTCAATAGACATAAGAAACCATTGGAAAACATACTTTGAAAAAAATTATACACCTCAAGAAAACTGTACTGATACAAAATTTGATAATGAAGTGAACAACATTGTAGCATCTGAGATTGTGTGTATAAAAAATAACCTACCAAATGTCAATATAGAATGTTTTACACCAAAAGAAGTTGAAACCGTTTGCAAGTCTTTAAATCTGAATAAGGCACGTGGGGCAGATGGTATATATGCCAAACATCTAAAGTTGCAGGTATCAGTATCTTCCTAGTGCTCAGTAGATCATTCTCTGTGATGATGATAAACGCTTATAGACCTGAAAATTTAAAACGTGGAATAATTGTCCCCATCACAAAATGTAACAAAAATCAAAACGACCCAAATAATTATAGGGGGATTACACTGATGTGCACGATTAGTAAAGCTTTTGATAATCTCCTATTGAAAAGTTATGAATGTTGGATATTTTCACAATTAAATGATTTGCAAGGAATTTCACAAAAAAACAGCCTCAAGTTAAAATACTACTTTTTTACTAAGAGAAGCTACAGGATGTTTCTTATGTCGCATTGTTCGACGTAAAAAAGGCGTTTGATACTGTGAGGATAAAGGGCTTATTGTATAAACTATGTTGTATGAGGATGAGTAAAATTTTATGGGCTAATATATATGACAGCTACGATAATTTTAAATGTGCAGTTAATATAGCTGGTGGTGTTTCCAGCTGGTTTACTCCTTTACAAGGCATACATCAAGGTGATATTTTATCGATGTATTTGTATTGTTTATATAATAATGACTTGATAACTGAGCTCGCTAACATTCCTTGTGGTGTACGTATTCAAAATAAAAGTGTAGCGGCTCCTAGTTTTGCTGACGATGTAGCAGTAATAGCCAAATTTGCTGTAAGTATGCAACATTATCTTTATACAGTCAATGGTCACAGTGTGAAGTGGAAATATAAATTTAATACAGAGAAAATTGAACTTGGCAAATTAAATAAAGATATGTGCTTTACAATAAATGGCAAAAAACTTATAATTGTTGGCGGGTACAAACATTTAGGTGTTCCTTTGTGTAGCTCGTCAAATGCGCAGCTTAAATTTATAGAGGAAAGAGTAGACAGCCTGAAAGTGTCCTGTCACATGATCAGATCGATTGGTAGTAGCACCGGAGGCACATCCCCAATAAGTGCTTCAAAATTGTATTGGTCAGTAACTATCCTAAAATTGTTGTATGGATGTGAAGTGTGGCCGATATGCGAGCAAGGTATGTTAAAGCTTCAGAAAGCACATGAATATGCAGCACGTATATTTCAAGGTTTACCTCAACAATGTCCAGGTATTGCAGCTACTGCAGCGCTAGGATGGCAGAATATAGAATGTACTGTGGATAAAAGACGGTTAATGTTTTTATTCACATTACTTTCTGTACAATTACCTTTTTACATTAACATATTTATGCAAACATTTATTAGTTTTTCAGTCACTAAACGTGCCCTAGCAATTATTGGTCCCTTGTACATTTTATATACAACATGTAAAAAATATGACATTGTACATTTTGTATTGTCGGAACATCTTTTGAACCCGGTCAACCTGGCGTAATATGGTGTTATCAGTTATAAATAATAAATATAAAATGAAACACTCGATAGATCTGTTAATTTATGATAGTTTGTCAATTTTAAAAAACTGTATGTTTGACTTTTCCAAACTTTGCTGAGCCGATGAGGTGACGCTGCAATGCATGACGGGTAGGAGCGAACATGTGAGGCTATGCGACAGCCAATTGAGCTAAGATCAGGGTGACCGGCTGCCAAG
Source organism: Flabesymbios commensalis (assembly GCA_964017125.1). Classification (NCBI taxonomy): domain Eukaryota; kingdom Metazoa; phylum Annelida; class Polychaeta; order Terebellida; family Flabelligeridae; genus Flabesymbios; species Flabesymbios commensalis. Next base: position 55,167,912 of record OZ024918.1, read on the forward strand.
ATGGCAGCCTCTTACCAATTCACATTAAAATAACTCTGCTTCCAATGAAATAAAAATTATGATTACAGTCATAAAATGTCGACCTACAGTCCTAACAATGATGTATTTATAGACCATATAAGACCTTTTATTCACATATATTTCGGGCGAACAGTTTTAAGTGGCTCTAAACCTATTTAAAAGCTGTCTGATCCGAGGCATAATTTCGATCCGTAAAAATATTTTGCGTATAGCACAAAAATATGGCGGGTATTCTCATGAAAACCGCGTCACCCGAATGAGGTGTCAAAACTGTTTAAAAGACAAAAATTTCAAAAGATTATTCTCTCAGTCGCCGGAAGTGGTGTAGTTGAGAAAATGACATTGAAATCCGTTATAATTTATGAAAGTAGACTATTCCGTCTAACATGAATTTGTCTAGGCTGGATTTCTGCAAAATCCGCCATCTTGAAAATACTCGAAAGCACGTGGGTTTCTAGAAAAATCTATTGATTTTTTCGCTGTTTTAACCAAAAATCAAAAACCTCTGTTCAGATAACCTTTCTAACTAACCTCACTTGCATATTATTTACCTTGCAGACAATGATGTGTCATTTTTTGAAAAAAATCATCTAATTTTAAAAATATCCTTGCTGGCTCAAAACCGATGGTTTTGCACTGTCGTTTGGTTGCTTAGTGAAAGCAATATGCTTGAATGAAGCTGCAATTACGTTTCAACGTCGGCTCACCAATATGGAGGGATGGATCGATCGTGTTGCTGACATGAATATGTTGAAGTGTTACGTTCCCCCACCTTTCATCAACTCTTTCATCGGGCCGACGGGATTAAACAATTCTTATTAAATAATTCTTCAGGTATTTCTCACTTTATTGAAGTCCAGACATCCACACAATACACACAGTTCCCAAGCAGAGAGCGGCGATCGGTGCCATGCGGCCAAGCCCCCGAGCTCACAACGGGACATCCGTCTGCTTCAGTGGCAATGAGTTAACTGGAGGCGTGCTTGGCTGAAGGCGGGCTTGATCCACGGCGTGGGCTAATCAGAACGAGGCTTGGCGGTCCCTGGCCACTCGTCAGTGATCGGGGAAGCCGAGCAGTCCTGAACTGTGAGACGCTAACCCCACATAATTACCATCTAAAGACCTGTCCAGATCTACTCCCAAATATCGCACATTTTTTGTGGAGGCTACTATGATCTCACCACATTTAAGAATTATTTCTACAATTCTTATAAAGACACCTATCTGATCAGACTATCCCTCATGTCCAGGCGGGGAAATAAACAGAGGTGAAGCTTTTCTTGTTTCGATCCTGTAAGTTTAGCGGCACCTAGCGATTACTCGGCAGTTAGCTGTGCATGGTAACGCAAACGACAACAATAATGGCGTCAGACATGAACGAAATGGAGAACGAGAAGTTTTATTTAGAGAGTATCCTTTTAAAATAATTATATTTACAATTTGAATTAGTAATTTAAGTACATTTAGATATTTTATTCAAGGTTTAATTTTATCAAGAAATTACACTGCGAGCAACTGTCAATGTCAGACTGCTTTACTGTGTCGACTCACGACGTCGTCGACGACTGTCTTGAGTCGTTGAGACTTGAGTCTTGACTTGAGCTTGCCTGCAGTGCAGTGAAGTTCACTCACTGAGTCACTGTCAGCCTATCCCTATGTCATATGAGTATGATCTATAATTCGTAAGCCCAATATCGCAAACCACGGTTTTTGCCATTTAAAAAATATTTACTGGCTGAAATTATTGTTTTTAACTTTTATTCAACTCACTAGGCCTAACATGTCCGGCGATCTCCAAGTATAATTTTTGGCTGGAAATTATTTTAACTTTGGAAATCCTTTCTTTGACTTTGTTATCAGGCCGGGGCGCATACCTTTATTTAGCAACGTTAATGAATTTAAGAACGTTGTTAAATTTAACATCGCAGGCGTTGTTAAAATTAACAACGTAGTTAAATTTAACCTCGGTGTGACGTCATTCTGGAGAAGAACATGTCACGTGGTCCAATAAATTGTTTTGATGACAAATCTAACCTTACATTGTTAAAGATATATCAGATAATATGAATAGGCATGCCTAGAAAGCGAGCGGAAATTATTATGAACTAAAGTAGGGGCTCATGTAATGACATAGGCTATAAGTATAAGGCAATGTAACGTGAGGATAACGTGTAGGCTAGACTACCTAACAAATGGCGGGCCCTGTCGCAGGGTGTTGAGCGATCCATATATTGTCGGAAGGCCCAGGCAGCCCACTTACGTACTAGCTTAGGTCTAAACCAAACAAAGAAACAATTATATGGACCTGCAACACTGACTGAGTTAGATCACACTACTATTTACAGAAATGTAGCGTTATCTACATCGTTATTGTTTAAAAAGAACAAAAATAAATCTTATGAAAATACGATTGCCGAAATATAGACTGATCTGCCAATACCCACAATTTTATGAGTCGTAGGGGGAAATGTTCATGGGGCTATAGTGATACACATCAACTGTCCTACCCACTCGCTAGGTGGTACCACAATCAGACTTAGCGATAAAACGCGAAAAGTACGATAGAAATATCTGTCTCAGTATGATGCCAGTGAGGTTGAACTTTGACATCTGAACAGAAAATAAACAAACAAGATGTCAGCGCCCATGAACATGATCAGAGGCATGTTGGACCACGAAATATCAGTCCTGACACTGTGCCTGTGAGTGTTAAAAATCAAATCTAATTTTGCTAGTCACTGACCACACGCGTTGCTGTAAGAGCTCGCTCCCGCGAGCTTGGGCCCTTCGGGCCCCAGCTCGCGCGTCCGCTCGCTATAACGCTATAATAGCCTATATTTTGCGGTCAAAGTGCGGAAATCAAGCTTGGCATCTACCTACAACAAGGTTTAGCCAAATATCTGGGTCCTTCCTGGCCAATCAGACGATAAATCCCAAATTCCAACCATCAAAATCTCCCATCTGTTATCCTCCCTCCTATTGGTTCACGTCGTAATTTCAGCAAATCAATCAATTTTTCAGCAAGACGCTCAGCGTGGCCTGGGGGTCAAATCACGGAATCCAGTTTTCTTTGATTTTATCAATGTTTTGGTCTGATTTGGGCAGCAAACTAATATTTATGTTGTCTCGCATGGCCCATTCCACATATTTATATTGTTTAATTGATGTAATTCACAACGATTTTAAATTGGCTGATCAAAAAACAAGTTTTTCTTATGGTCATGAATACATGAACTTTGTTATATTTAACAACGCCCCCCGAGGTTAAATTTAAACACGATATTGAATTCATTAACGCTAAATAAAGGTATGCGCCCCGGCCTGGTTATGTAGTCTAGACCTAGTCTATACCGATTTTCCCGAATTTCACTTAATATCGCCCACCGCTCTAATGATGACTGACTTGCACCTGTCATCATAGGCCTACATGACAAAAAAAGGATCAGACGATGTATAGTATTTTTTCCCAAAAAATGGCAGAAATAGGCGCCGTATAACTTGGCAAGTTGAATGGAGTTGAAAAAAATAAAATTTAGACTCTATAGTCAGATTCACATTAAATTCATCAACCAGGGTTATTTAATTTCGCGGATTTCTCAGTCAATTCTCAACCAATTTTCATGAAATTTCACACACGCTATTTTCCATTCATGTCGTGACTACCCTGAAGTATTTGAGAAGTTAGACCATTTGACATGTAATAAAATTCTGAGACGAAGCTAATGGGTTTATAGAGGGCAACATTTTTATTTATTTACTACATGTCAAATAGTCTAACTTCTTAAACACTTATTGAAACTTCGTGAAACTTTCAGGGTGGTCACGACATGAATTGAAAATAGTGTGTGTAAAATTTCATGAAAATTGGTTCAGAATTGACCGAGAAATCGGAGAAATTCATTCACCACGGTTAATGTGAATCCGACTATAGTCACTAAATATTTTTTAAATGGCATAAAACGTGGTTCGCGATATTGGGCGTATGACCTATAGGCTGAAGTTGAGGCTTGATAACGTTACTCTTAACTTGAACAAGTGTCAAGTCAAATGTGACAATGCAAATGGACTGGAGCCTTGGTCTGGAGGCTTGGTCTGGAGGGCTGCCGGAGTATACATTCAAAGTCAAAGTTTGAGTCTTTGGGGGTTTGTCTTTGGCCCTGTTCGGGGACTTAGTTTTAAGTGAGCGTGAGCGTGAGAAGATTTCGTACGGAAGATCATTCATTACTTTTGAGTAACTCACAGACAGTCACAGACACACTGCACTCAGAGTCACAGTGACACAGCCATGTCAGAGTCAGACGACTGTCGTGTCATGAGTGTCGACTGTCGTGCATAAGATCTCGTCCTCCACTATTCTCCGCAGCATGTATCTTAAACGTAAAATACTCTCATCATTAGCCGTGTCAACCTCTCTGAGACCGTGGATTGATGTATTTGCTTTAGAGTCTACCCAGAAAATTTAACATAGCGATGACTGAGAGTGATCTCGACCCCAGGCAAAGGCCAAGACAAGTTTCGAAAAAGGTCCATAACTTTTTGAAGACTGTGCGACCTCTGAGCTGCATAGCATGCGGGCATGGAACTGAAATGTTACTGATTCTAAAAAAATATATTTTCGACTTGATTAGTTCCCGATATATCGAATATCACAGTCCAAAGAAATGTCTCATGATTTTATACGCGGTCAATCTGTGGCTGAAACCTGTTTCAGCCACTGGGGCTATCACAAAATCATCACAAACGGTTGAAACGGGAGGTGTTTTTTAAAAATGCTCTCAGTACCAGTGGAGTCTCACATGTCATGATAAATTACTGATGCCAGTTTCTAAATCAGCTGAGTGGATGCATAAGTGATCACTGACCTAGGTAAACCCAATTCAAATGTATTTCGAGGGCGTTAAAAAGGGTTAAATTGGTTGCATGTCGCCGACGACACGCTATCTTACAGTTCAGATCTATATGGAATGCTTGCTGACCTGTAACACGTTGTGGAGGGTGGGGTTTGCTATAACTTTAGTCTGCTGGACGGTGGAGGATGGTTCGAAATAAAATAGCTTTTTGGTCGGTATCCAGTCAGTCAATTATTCTCAAGCGGTTGTCTAGAAATTTTGTAATTATTATTATTATCTATCTTTGGCGAAATTCCATTAAGCATTTCAAAAGTTAGACCATTTGACATGTAAAGCAATTCTAAGAATCAACCGGAATGTGAAGTTATTGGGTTTATACATGTTATATAGAGGAACGTCATAAATGGACATTTACTACATGCCAAATGGTCTGACTTTTGAACTATACAATACTTTTTTATGAAATTTTCAGGATCAATGCCAAATGACTGAAAAATGACAGAATTTTATGAAAATCGCTTGAGAATTGACTTACTGGATACTGAAAAGCTAACTTTTATTTTGGACCATCCTTCACCGTCGGACAGACTATAACTACCCACTGGGCACACGACGTTGTTGTGACATTGTAACAGCGTCATTGATGTTGTTACAATGTCGCAACAACGTCGTGTGCCCAGTGGGTAGTCTTGCAGCGACGCAGTGTGTGACTTAGCCCCAGTCACAGTGGCTGAAACAAGTTTCAACCACAAACTGACCCCGTACAAAATCGTGGGACATTTCTTTGGACGGATATTTAAAATTTGTCCCTGAATAGTCATGTCCAAAATAATTTTTTTAGAATCGGTAACATTTTGATTCCATGCCCGCATGCTCGGGCTCAGCTCAGACTCAGAGGTCGCACAGTCATTCAAAAGTTATGGACATTTTTCGAGCCTTGGGTTCGAGATCGCTCTCAGTCACCGCCAGCCATGTTGAATTTTTTGGGTAAAGCAAATACATTAATCCAGGGTCTCGGAGAGTACGACACAGCTATGTGTCTGTGGGCAGTGAGACTGAGTGTGAGTACCACCAAGCTATCAGTAGGCCTAGGTACATTCCATATATTTTAAAATTGTCCAATAAATTATGCTAAGCCTTTTTTCGTAGTTGCTCCGTGTAAACAGTGGAATGTAGTCAAATATTTCTTTTAGCATGTCGGCAGTTACAAAAAAGGGTCAGGGTAAATTTATAGGACAATTTAAAAACTTTTGTGATGTACCTAATTAGGAGGAGATGAAAAAATGATTTAAGAAAAAAATTGTAAATTTTTTTTAAACAGCGTAACAGTGTAGTCAGCTCTAGTCGAGGAGCTTTTAAGTTATATATAAAAGGGTATCCTCTTTCTAGCCTTTTAGTTTCAGGGAGAGGTAATCTCTTGTCCTCTATTAATTAACACTGTGATGTCTGATGTCAAAGATGTGCATCAAACTCTGTTGATGATGAAATTCATTTTTTAATTACTTTCTCTTACTTCGCTACGCAGCAAACTAGTTTACTTGCCGAAAGCAAACTACTCAACAGTGAATTTGACTCGCTCTCAGACGACGACAAATTTATATATATTATGTCATCTACACATCGACCATTAGTAATATGCTTAGCAAAATACACCTATAGCTGTTTCAAACCTTAAGCGTGTCGCGTACCTCCGCTTTATAAAACGATCGGGGCGTAGGGTGACTGGTGATTCTTCTAATCATCCACTCATGAAATCATCCATATTGTCGGGGGATCACCACTGTGGTATCAGCGACTGGTGCGGCTGGTGATTCCTCTAATCATCCACTCATGAAATCATTCATGCTGTCGGGGGATCACCACTGTGGTATCAGCGACTGGTGCTGCTGGTGATTCCTCTAATCATCCACTCATGAAATCATCCATGCTGTCGGGGGAACACCACTGTGGAATCAGCTACTGGTGCTGCTGGTGATTCTTCTAATCATCTTGGTGTTTCGAGCTGACGTCAGTCAATGCATTTTTTAGATTGTTTTTTTAACATGTTCAATGTAACTAATATTAATTTATTATTTTCTTCTTTATACATACTCTCACTCATTATGTAATTACTCGGTTTCTACGCTTTCCAGAGGGTTTTTTTTTGCTATATGCAGTAGCTATTTTATCTCTGGTTTTGGTGCGGGAAACTTAAAAATATCATGCCAATGCTGTTTAACTGTAGGTTATTTTAAAAAGTTCTCATGCATATTTTATTTAACCTGTGCTTGTTTTAGTATATAATGTCGTTTGTTTTTAACATGTTTAAGTTACCTTAGCATGCATATTTTACCGAACTAATCCTGCTGTATATAGTCTTGTACATATGTTCATTTTAATTTTACCGTCATCAATAAATATCTATCTATCTCTATCGGAAAAGCTGGTTGAGTTTAAATCCAAATCAAAAGCTCCCTTTTCAGTATTCAGTCTATGAGGTACATTGTCTATAAAAACACTGTACCAGAAAATGTACCAGAAAATATATTTAATGTTGGTAATAAGAATTGAAAGTTCTAAGCTTAACTCGGCCCAGAGGAGCAGCTGGCAGATGACCTGGATCTGGACTATCAGTATGAGGAAGTGCCAATAGATGAAGATTTCCTCTCATCAGGTTTGGAGAAGGTTTAACCCTTTTAGCTCGAGGACCGTCTTTATAAGTCTGAATCTGACGTCTGTAGACGTCATATTCTATCTAACGATGTTCCCTGCATCGAAATAGAATATTTATAATGGCCGTAGACCCGTTTATAACAGAGGTCTTAAATTGAATTAGAAAGAGCTATCTAAGACATTTATGATGATTTCAAATTGAAAAAATACTTGTTGATTCCACGGTTTATATATAAAGGTATTTCAACGCTTTTTTAGTTAAACATATCGTTATTTTCTAGTTGAAATAACAGACAGTATTTAATACTATGATCCCGCTGTTCTCTGGATCTGTCAACGCTAATTGATCCAAAATAAAACTGTGTACTGGTACCAGTGCATGAGATATATTTGTAGCATTCCTGAGCCTATATATTCTATTTTAAGTGCCAATATCATCCCCTTGGGTGGCCTCTATGCCAGCGACCATATGTGGTCTTAATGGAGGTCTCCCAAACCATGTATTTACGGTTAAATAAACTTTCTTCTTCTTCTTCTTCTTCTTCTAAACTGCCAATTTACAAAGTGGCAGTTTAGCACCTTTCATCTCCAAGCAGACCATATGAACTATATTAAATTATTTAACACCATCTGTGTATTTTAGCATTTCATGGTCTGATTATTTTGCTCATTTTGAATTTTATCAGAGCTAGAAGAGAATTTAGAATCAGCTGTACGTACAATTCGGGAGAATTCTGAAGATGAGAATGCCACTGTAAGTTTCATGAGATGCACATTGTTTTGGGCAAGAATGGAATAAAAACAATGAAATTAGCTGAAAATCATAATACAGACTATACTTGGAAATCATAAATTTAATTTTTGAATTTTAATAATTGTTTTAAAGAAATAATCAATAAATAAAGATAGATGAATTTAAAAGTGTATTTTGCTAACTAGTAAAAGCTCTTTCTTTGTTAGTTCCGCAAGCAGGACCCTGAAAAACCTAGCGTTGTTCAACGACCTGAGGTTGTGGATGATTTTGTGCGAAATTTTCTGGTGAGGAGCAACATGCACCGCACATTGGACTGCTTTCAGACAGAGTGGTATGTAATTGTTCACATTTATTTTTGTTTAGCCATTCCGCTCTTGAAGTGTTTGTTTCTTTATTTTTTATATTTAATCTAAAATTGCAAAGTAATGATGAAATGATGAAAAATGATGAAATGATGAAAAAATATTTCTATTGATGAAAAATAGACATGCCCAAAATTGAATGATTAGATTACCTGAGCATTTTTCACAAAGTGTTTTGTAAATTGCAGTGCATTTCCTTTGATATGAAATTTCAATGAAACTTTATGTTTTGTTTTTTCTCTTCAAAACAAAACTTTAATAGTTTGACAAAATAGAGTTGACAAAATCACCAGTTATGTCAACACAATTTTGCTTTTAATAAATCCACTTGTTTTTCTTTCCTAATGATTATGTAAGAAAATGGCCATATTTATTTAAATAAATTAGTGAGTGATGCTGGCACCAGATGTATGAGGACAAAGTTATTACGGGATTATCTAGGTCCTGTGACTGCTCACTTAACTCTTATCCTGCTAAATTAATTAATTTTATTTTTCAACAACTTGAAGTTGTGTCTCGCTACCGCGATCCACAACCTCAAGTGGTTGAAAATTACTCATATTTATTTATTTGAAACCAAATATTTAAAAATCTTATTATTTAGGCGGTCATTTTATTCCCAATAACAATGATTTAATCGGCAAATAAAACAGATTAAAAACGATTATTGTCGTGATAAGCAGGCAAATGGTTAAGAACATTTTTTTTTTTTGGTAGGTATGAGTTGCAGCAGACAGGTATGATTGATGGCGGCGTGCAGCAGCAGTTTGTACCAGATATTTACACTCACAATCAGGAGCTTGAGCAGCAGGTTCGCCAACTACAACAAGAAGTAACTCGTTTCAGGGATGCTGCTCTGTGAGGCATATTTTTTATCTTTTATTGAACTATTCTTTTTATGGACTTCCCGAAATTTACCTTCTAGATTTCACCCTTACAGTGCGGGGATCGACTTTAGACGTAAGATTCTGACGTCTAAAGTCGATCCCCGCACTGAAACTATGAAAATATTTATAATGGCCGTAGACCCATAACATAGGTATGAAACAGAAAGAGCTAACTAAGATATTTATGATGATTTTAAATTGAAGTAAACCCTCTGGTCTCCATGATTTATACAAAAGGGTTCAAGGCACAACGTTATTTCCGATATATTGTGAATAGGGCTATTTTGTTCTCATTGGCAAATGTCCCAATTCTCGACTTGTAGTGGATGAAGATAATTTGGTGTGGTTTAAAAATTAAAGAAAATTACCATGTATTGGTAAACCAGTTTCAAGGAAATTTTCTTTCCAAAACCCTTGGTTGTAGGAAAATTAAGTATCTTTACAGGGATGTAAAATAATGCTTTAATGCATCCTGAGGGCTTAAAGGGTTAATAACAACATTGTGTTGATAAATTATTGAATGCAAAAATTTATTTGACAAAGACAGCATTTTTTTTTTCTTTCAAAACAGGAAAGCCAAAGAGATGTACGTGAAATTGCGTAAGGAGCGAGACTATCACCGCATGCATCATAAGAGAGTCGTTCAGGAGAAGAACAACCTGATAACTGATATCCGCAGGTATATATGTTCCCTCAAGTTGCCAATTTTGTTATCTTGATATACGTGACTCATGAATAATTCAATATTGGAGATGTCTATTTTTCATAATTATAAATATTTTTTGTCATTTGAAGCTGTAAATTGCGTCAGCAATTCCAGCTTCAAATGATTTAAAAATAGGAGCAAACAATTCAGCAAGACAAGGGTTAAGACAGGTTACAAGTTTGTACCGTATCTGCTGCCTTCAGGCCTTTAGATTTAGCGAGAGCGATTGCTCACGCACACCATAACTCACGCAGTTATAAAATCAGGTGAGTGAAATACAGTTGACCTCAGACTTGTTGTTTTAACTGCAAATTTATAGGGTTTTTTAAGTTTTATTAACCAGTTTGGCATTGTGGCTAACTACATGGTGAGTTTTTTTACTAGCCACCAATATTTAAATCTGAAGTCCTGCTGACCTGAGAAGTAAGCAGTTAAAGCCCAGGATTTCCTGGAGGCCTTTTTAGGGGGGAGTCTCCTCACTAAAAAATGGCCAACCCCTCTCCCAACCCCCTAGAAAAAAAAAATAGTTTGCTCCGCTCGCACAGCAGCTCGTCAGTATAGTTATGACATGACAAATTTATTTCCGTCTTTTACGGCTTTTAGTAGGAAACCGGATACATAACCCATAGATGTTATACAAACACCATTTAATTTATATGGTGATTAAGCTGCTTAGCTAAGAAATTAATAGACAAAACTTGTTATCATTAATCATCTTTAATAATTTTTTATTCAGCAATAAGGATGGATGAGGGGGTTGTCAAGCAAATAATCGGCTAACATTTTAGGTTGCCTTCAGTTACTTTATGTTTCTAGTTGTCCTCATCACTTTTTGTAATCCATCATTTTATAACAAGTGAGTCTCCTAATATGTCACAGGTCTCTCTAGTGTACTGTGATTATCCACCGGATAGCCTGGTTATGATATCTGGTTATCCAACAGCTAGTTAGATTTATCTTATCTTAGATTTATCTTAGTTCTGCATATAAATAATCGTGATTCATTGTATTAGATTGAAGAAACATTACGGGTCTTACGAGCCGACCCTGCGCCATCTGAAGCAGAAGTATGAGGCCGCCATGAAAGAGAAGATGTTGACGAAGCTGGAGAGAGATCGTGCTGTAGGTCAGGTTCAGGGACTGCAGAGCACCCTGAGAAGCGTCCAGCAGGGTAGAACAGGATCTGGAAACTCATCACGAGCCAGTAAGTTTACCTCAACCCGCAAAGCGCTGAATTCATTTTGAAAAATCGATGGAGACCAAAGATTTTTTAAATTTCGAAATCAGTATAAATATCTTAATCAGCTCTTTCTGATTCATTCAAATACCTATGTTATGGGTCTATGGTCAGTATAAATATTTTAATCTTACAGTGCAGGGAGCGACTTTAGTCGTCAGAATCTGAAGTCCACAGACCTCAGATTCTGACGACTAAGATCTGTCCCAGCGCTGTGAAGGTTAAAACCCTTTCAGTACGGGGACCGTCTTTATACATCAGAATCTGACGTATAGAAACGGTTCCTACAGTGACAGAATTAAAATATTTATAATGTCCGTAGACACATAACATAGGTATTCAAGTGAAGCGGGAAAAACTAACTTAAGACATTCATAATGATTTTAAATTGAAAAACCATTTAATCTCCATGGTTCATACAAAAATATTTCAGCGCTTCAATGGTTTATCTTCATAGAACCTATGAATTGTTGTTATAAGGTTTGTCCACCATCAGAGATGCTGGTCTAACATTATAACACCATCGGGTTGACCAGCAAACACGAGACAATGAACCAATGTTGGCCTAATGTTGGGCCAGCGTCTTGGCCAACAATCCGCCAACATCGGTTCCATGTCTCGTGTTTTTGCTGGTTAACCATTCTAGCCTCATTTTAATTCATCTGCAAATGTGAACTACGAATATCTTGATTTCCAGAAAAGCCCAAGTATAATATCTCAAAATTAATTGGTTATAAAAAAGATCAACAAAAGCATTTACTAGCACCAAATAAAATGTTACCAGTGATTATATATATTTTAGAGTTGATATCAAAGTTGAAGATTTACCTCTTGAAAGATGACACTTTGCATTTTAGTAGGCAAAAATATACTATGTCAATGCATTGTTCACTGGTCATTTTTCCCTTTCTCAAGGCTCTGCCCAGTTGAAGGCTGAGCAGCGAGGCAGTGCTGTAGTTATGGTGGATAGAAATGGTCGAGGGCCAACACAGAGGGCTATAGCCAATGAGAGAGAGAAGTGGGAGGATGTGGACGTCACTTTACAGCCTCAACCTCGTCATCCAAATGTGAGTTTCTGTATCATTTCACATCGATTACTAAGAAATGTGGAGCTTTGATTTTATAATTTTATTATCAATATTATAATTTAAACTATAATATTGCTTGTCATGATTAGATGTTCCTTTGTTAACCTGTGATTTAATCTTATCTAGTATAATAATAAAAGCTTTTAAAACATGAAAATCTGGTCTAAGACCATTTGATGCCCACTTTTTTGACTTGCGTATATTTAAAATAAAGTTTTTCCACAATACGCTTCCCAAAAGCTATAGATTGGAAAATAAAGACTTTTCTTTAATAAAACATTGAAAGGACAAATCCCTGGTCTCCATTGATCATGTGCTTTATCACACCGGGTTAAGAATCTTGAGTGGATTTCTCATTTTTTTAACACTGTTTTAGGACAGTGAATTTCCCGCTGACACAGGAACAAGTACACAGCTGGCACAAGTGAAAGCACCATCTGCACATCTGACTCGCACAGGCGGATTCAGGCTTTCCAACACATTTCAGGCTCACTCTCACCCCATCAGCAGGTAAGCTGAATTCCTACTCTCTATCAAGTAAAAGGCAAAACATACACTTCTTAAGTCACTGCAATAAAGTTACTACATGTACATAGTCATTTGCACTGATAATATCAGTTGGAATCCACACTGCTCACATCCCATCTAATAATATTTTTCTTTTGCCAGATATGTATTATAATTAACAATTTTTTTTTTAATCTAAAAAATATATCTACAAAATTCCAGAATTAGAAAAAAGTACTTAACCCTTTCAGCTCAGAAGTCCGTTTTATGTGCTGAATGCCATAGCATTCAGCACATAAATTGGGCTTTAGTGGTGAAAGGGTTAAGGAAACATTTTCTTGCCAGATGTGTACCAGTATCAAACAATAAATGCCTAATGCTAGTCTGTAGGAAATTACAGTAACAAGTTTTTCTCATACAGCATTGCCTTACATCCCCGAAAGCAAATCTTAGTGACGAGTAGTGATGATCATACGTGGAAGATGTGGGCTGTTCCGAGCGGAGACGTCATAATGACCGGTGAAGGCCACACAGATTGGGTGGCTGATTGTGATTTCCACCCCTCGTGAGTATAATTTAAGTTTAACCCTTACAATTTTAATGCTGACATATTTTTTGTATAAACCATGGAGACCAAAGTTGTTTTTTTTTTAATTTCAAATCATCATAAATACCTTAGTTAACTCTTTCCTATTTGATTTGAATACCTATGTTATAGGTCTACGCAATTATACTTTTTTTATATGTATATCTATTTATTATAAGCGAGAGTTTTTGTATTTATTTTCAGTGGTGCAAAGCTGGCTACATCTAGTGGGGATACAACAGTTAAAGTTTGGGACTTTGCTAAAGCTGAATGTGTCCACACCTTCACTGAACACACACATGCTGGTAAGACTAGTGTCCTTGGATATGAAGCGGAAGATACACCCTTTCAATTCCCAAGTGATAGCATAATAGCCATTGGACCTCTAAATTAAAAAAAAAATTCCACCCACTTGAACAAGTTGAAGTTATATGTCGCAACCGCGACCCACAACTTCAAATGAATAAAAGTTACTGATATTTGTTTAATTTGGTAACAAAGATTTGCAAATCTTGATGTTTAAATGCTCATTTCATTCCCAATAACAGTGATTTACAGTAATCGGTTAGTGAAAATTTCATCACAATTCTACTCGTTGTCATCTGTTTCCACAAATATCAACTCAAAGGAGCACACTTATTAAAATGTTAAAGCGACGCAGCACAACTATAGTCGTTTTTACTCCTAAGTTTGTAGGGTATAGTGATCCCCATCAACGGGCATTCGGGCAAGCAGTACAGATGCTTGCAAGCGCGATAACTTCATAACGTCTTGACTTAGGGCCTTCATAGTTTTACCACCTGGTAATAAAATTTTGATTTTCAGTGACCTAATTTTAACACAGAAACCGAAATGGCTAGTAAGTGTGATAACTTCATAATGCCTAGACTTAAATCCTCAATTCATTTTACCACATGTGAAAATTTAAATAGTATAACTTTGCATGGGAAAAAAAGGTTTAAGAATTAAATATTCAATGCTTGGCCCTAATTTTCACTACTGTTCTCACATTGAGCATAGGACAGTGTCTGACATGAAATAGAAAGATATATTCTAGAAACGTGGCATTGGTCTCAAGGTTTGTCAATTATCTATATTGTTTTGTTTCAGTCTGGGGCTGTAGCTGGCACAGCTGTGGTGAGTTTGTGGCATCGTGCTCCATGGATAACACAGCCAAAATATGGGATCTTGGCAGGTTAGATTCAAAATTTATCATGAAAAAAAAATCAAAATGAAATTACACATTTATTTTTGTATTATGAACAGTGTTATCTTAACCCTTCAACCGCCAAATTATTTACTTGGAATTTTAAGTTGTGTCTCGCTGACGCGATCCACATCTTCAAGTGAGTGAAAATATTCAGATTTGACAAAATGGAGGTCAACTGTTTTAAAATCTTGCTGATTATTGCCACATTTTATCTTTATCATTCTTAAAATGTGGTATTTAATATGTTAACCCTTGTCCTGCTGAATTGTTTCAAATTATTTTTCTTCATTTGAAGCTGGAATTGCTAACGCAATTTCCAGCTTCGAATGACGAAAAATATTTCCATTTATGAAAAATAAACATCTCCCAAATTGAAATATTTGATTAGCTGAGGATCTACCACTGGATATTTTATCAATTTTAGTGGCATTTTATTTGGGTTGAAACTTTCTTGAAAACGTATATATCCGAGTCCAGCAGGATAATGGTTAATAAAAAAATTAAAACGGAATATATTCGGGACCGCTGGTCAAAGGGTTAATCCAGCGTGATAAAGTAAAGTTGTGATAGAATTTAGATGTATGTCAACCCTGTCCCCGTATATATGCTGTTTTAGGCATATTTTAAGGCAAATAATATGTCACCAGAAATGGATAAGATAGTCTGTGGTAGATGCTCAGTTAGTCAAATAACTCGATTTAGAAAATCTATATTTAGAAATAAAAAGAAATATTTTTTGTCATTTACAGCTGGAAATTGCGTCAGCAATTCCACCTGTAAATGACAAAAAATACAATTGAAACCATTCAGCAGAACCATGTTTACGTAATACAATTTTATTGTTGTATTGTTCTCCTTTGGAAAGTTTTAACGTATTACATGTTGTTTGTTAACCTAATACGTTAATAGATACTAAAATACTTGTTGTCTTTCAGTCTCCGCTGCCGTTGTACGTTACGAGGACATTCTGACTCCGTGAACAGCATACAGTTCTTGCCTAGCTCTAATACCCTAATCACATGCTCTGCTGACAAGACTCTGTCTTTGTGGGATGGACGAACTGTAAGATTTATATTTGTTTTAATGATTTAAAAATTAACTAGCACATATAAAAGTGAAGTGATGAAGGAAAGATTATTGGTTATTAACACTTCAGTTCTCATGATCTTATATATGCCATTTCAATAAGAAAAAAATGCATACTATTCCTGAAATGTATCAAACATAAATTCCCATTTGTGATTAATCACTAATAATTTAAACATTTGAGTGGAAATGAGGTAGGCCTAGTCAGTGTTTAAGATTTTTTTCATTTTGAAGCAGGAAATTCCATGAAAAATGCCAGCTTGAAATGCATTGAAAAGAGTACAGTTCATTTTTGTAGTTGCACTATGACAAAAATTTAATAGTTTTTTTCAAATATATACACTTTACATTGATACTTAAACCATGATAGTTTTTTAATATTTTTGATTAGAAATATTTTATTGCTTCGTACAGGGTCTCTGTGCACAGTCGTTTTATGGTCACATGCATTCTATCAACAACTGCACATTCAATCTGAAGGTGGGCTCTCGTTGTCATCAATTTTTCAGTATTTCTAAAACTTGATAGAATTAATTGCATTACACATGTTAAGATTCTAATATGCATATGCATTTTATAAACTGTTACTAAGCTAAATTAGATTATTTCTCAGATAAACACAAACAAGTGAGATTACGTCTATCATATTTAATTTGCATGTATTTTTTATGTTTTTTTTTTTTTAAACTGTCGATAAGTATTTTGGTGTATATGGTGTAGAAATTGAATTATAGTAAATTTATTTTGCAGGGAGACACAGTGGCTTCCTGTGATTCTTATGGAAATGTCAAATTATGGGACGTGAGGACTGTAGCACCAATGGCCAGCATCGACTGTGGACCACATCCTGCTAACAAAGTAGCATTTGATCCTTCAGGTAGCTGCGCTATGCATTCACCAATTGTTGACCCTTAAAGCACTGATGTTGACTGCAGTAGACATTCTGTGTTTTCATTAGCACCTGTATAACCCCTGATAACAAGCTGTTCACAGTAAAATATGCCTTCTATCTTGAAACACTGATATATATTGGGACTTAAATTTCACAAAAAATATAAATTTTCAGTCACTTGAAGTGTCTCGCAACTTCAAGTGACTAAAAATTAAAATTGAATGGCTCAGAGATCTAAGGGTTAACCCTTACAACGCTGGACTATTTTTGTTTCAACCATGGAGACCTTAGTGTTTTTTGTCAAGTTGAAATCATCATGAATGTCTTCGTTAGCTCTTTCTTCTTCATTTGAATACCTATGTAGTATGGTATGGGTCTACAGCCATTATAAATAGATTTATTATTTCAGTGATTTAATTGAAAAAAACTTTAGTCACCATGGTTTATACAAAAATATTTCAGTTTTGTGAGAGTTAATGAATCAAATTTTGCTTCTGTAGTTTGAAGCTAAATGTCTTAACCCTTATCTTGCTGATCACGACTATTGTCATTTTTAGCATGTTTTATTTGTCGATCAAATCACTGATATTAGGAAAGTAATTGGTGTTAAAACATCAAGATATGTAAAAGTTTGGTCTCAAAATAAACAAATATGAGTAATTTTCAACCACTTGAGGCTGTGGATCGCTGTAGCGAGACGCAATCTCAAGTGGTTGAAAATTTAAATAAATTAATTTAGCAGGATAAGGATTACCCCTGTCCTGCTATGCCTATTGTATGTAATTGGTTTCAAGCAGATTTTAAACAAAGTAATATGTCGACGAAATTGACAATATCGTTTGTGGCGGATTTTAGCAAAATAATTTAATTTAGAAGATGTGTATGTAAAAAAATCAGTTGTTTTTTTGTCATTTGAAGATGCAGTGTTTCATCTAGCTCTGTCTAACATGGCGCAGCGCCATGTTGCCTTTTACGAGCGCCATGTTGCCCTTCATGAGCGCCATGTTGCCCTTCTTGAGTGCCATGCTGCCCTTCATGTGCGTCATGTTGCCCTTCTAATATTCAGACTTTAAACTGTTGTTAGCTCCCGCCGTCACCGTAGGTGAGATGAAGGGAGCTATGGATTCTACCTCCGGTTTTTTTTTGCCTCTTCTTTTGCCTATAACTTTGTAAGAAAATAAGCTAGGATAACAATTTTTGGTATGTGGGTTACTTCCAGGTGGCTAATGGACAGGTTAAAATATTTTTAATCTGAATTCAATACGCAAGGTTGCAGAGGAGAAAATGATGATGTTACGGCGTTGGGCCGTCCGTAAACAATTCGTTTCCGGAGCATATCTCTGAAAGTACTTGTCCGATTGTCTTCAAATTTTACACACAACACCCCTAGGGGGTCTAGTTGTGCCTTTTGGAGTATTTGAACTTTGACCTACTTCTGACCTACTTTGACCTATTTAGTCGTTTTGACGCGCACTTCGTTTCCGGAGCAGATCTCGAAAAGTACTGGGCCGATGACAGTCATATTGCACATACATGTTCTCTAAGGTCCCTAGTTGTGCCTTTTCAGGTTTTTGGACCTTGACCTTGGAAGTTGACCCAGCACTTTGACCTAATTTATAACATCGGTAAATCCGACTGAAAGATTTTGCGGAATTTCATGAAAACCGCTCAAGATAGCTACACCATTACTATAAAACAAATTGTGAGGTTTCAGGAGAGGATGCATCTTGAAAAATTTCAAGTCGATAAAATTAAAAATGGCCGCCTATCGGCCATTATTCACCTCGACAGGCCTGATATTGCGCAATATCATGAAAACCGCTCAAGATAGCTACACCAATAATATCAAATAAATTGTAAGGTTTCAGGAGAGGATGCATCTTGAAAAATTTGAAGTTGATACAATTCAAAATGGCCGCCTATCAGCCATTATTCAGCTCGACAGGCCTGATATTGTGGAATATCATGAAAACCGCTCAAGATATCTACACCATTACTATAAAACAAATTGTAAGGCTTCAGGAGAGGATGCATTTTGAAAAAATTCAACTCGTCCAAGTTCAAAATGGCCGCCAATCGGCCATTATTCACTTTCACATGGCCGTTATTTGGTAAACCGTGCTAGATGGCTAGACCATTACTATAAAACAAAATGTGTGATTTCAGGAGAGGATGCATCTTGAAAAAATTCGACTCGATAAAATTCAAAATGGCTGCTTATCGGCCATTATTCACTTTCACATGGCCGTTATTTGGTCAACCGTGCTAGATGGCTAGACCATTACTGTAAAACAAAATGTGAGATTTCAGATGAGGATGCATCTTAAAAAAATTTGACTTGATCAAATTTAAAATGGCCGCCTTTTCGGCCATTATTCATTTTCACATGGCTGATATTTGGTAAACCGTGCTAGATGGCTAGACCATTACCTGATTACTATAAAACAAAGTGTGAGTTTTCGGGGGAGGATGCACCCTGAAAATTTTTAACTTACGAATTCAAAATGGCCGACAATCAGCATTATTTACCTCGATAGGCCTGATATCAGGTAAACCGTGCTAGATAGCTAGACCATTACTATAAAAAAAATGTGACGTTTCGTGAGAGGATGCCTTTTAAAAACTTTCGACTCAATCGAATTCAAAATGGCCACCTATCGGCCACTATTTACTTTCACATTGCTGATATTTGGTACACCGTGTTAGATAGCTGGACCATTACTATAAAACAAAATGTGAGATTACAAGAGAGGATGTATCTTGAAAAAAATTGACTCTATCAAATTCAAAATGGCCGCCCATCGGCCATTATTCACTTTCACATAGCAGGTTTTTGGTAACCGTACTAGATGGCTAGACCATTACTATAAAACAAAATGTGAGATTTCAGGAGAGGATGCATCTTGAAAATTTTTGACTTGATCAAATTCAAAGTGGCCTCCTATCGGCCATTATTCACTTTCACATGGGCGATATCTGGTAAACCGTGCTCGATGGCTAGACCATTACTATAGAATGAAATCTGAGATTTCAGCTGAGGATGCATCTTGGAAAATTTTGACTTGATCAAATTCAAAATGGCCGCCTTTAGGCCATTATTCACTTTCACATGGCCGATATTTGGTAAACCGTGCTAGATAGCTAGACGATTACTATAGAATGAAATGTGAGATTTCAGCTGAGGATGCATCTTAAAAAATTCTGACCCGATCAAATTCAAAATGGCCCCCTATCGGCCATTATTTATTTTCACATGCCAAATATTTTGCAAACTGTGTTAGATGTTAGTCCATTACTATAAAACAAAATTTGAGGTTTCGGTGGAGAATGCACCCTAAGTTTTTAACTAATTTATATCGAATTCAAAATGACTGTAAATCAGCTATTAGTTAACTCGATTAGCCTGATATCGGGTAAACCGTGCCAGATAGGTAGACCATTACTGGGATACTGATTAGGATCATTAATTTCAATGGAGGTTTGCAATCTCTGACAGACTGTCTAGTTCTTATCTTACTCTTAGACTGGGCTTCTTAGACCTAGTTGTCTTGCGTCTTGATTTTTTACCTAGACTAGGACTACATTAATAACCCTATACAAAATTGCTTAAATCAAATTCTAATGCGGAGCGGGAGCTCCTGGACTTATGTAGTCTTGTTACATCATATTCAACCCACCCAGGGTATTGTGACTGTGAAAACACCCCGGTCACCGATGTCACGATTTCACACCTATGACGCAATACCTGATAGCGGCCTGTGTACATAGTGGTAATAACTGGCGATGTCTACATACTTAACTGATTCTATTTATACCCTTAATTGGGGAGGGTGGGTGTTGGAAACGCCTAACTAGGTGCCCTGCGTGCATGATAAGGTGCCCCTAATGATAGTTGGCGCCATGCCCCTTTTGAATCGTAGATGAAACACTGAAGATGGATATTGCGATAGCATTAATCCCCTGTGAACTGTCATAATATTGTCATAATACAATCCTTATGTATAATCAGTTTTAAATATTGCTATATTTTTTGCCTGTTGCTTTGCAGGAGCGGTGCTAGCCATCTCGAGCAATGATGGTACCGTCAAAATGTATGAGGTGGCAAATGGACAGGTGAGTTGGAAATGTCCTATTGAATGCACAATATCAGTCAGCACTTCAGAGCTTACCTGTTTATCTGTAATGTGATTATACATGTATATTTATTATCATCCTTGTGTGTTTTTTTAAAGCTATTGCTATGATTATAAATCGAAGAAAGCAGGGTTTTTCATGATATCCCAATTAATGGTAATTTAATGCTGGACCATGAGTGTTTTTACTATATGCCTATATATGATGCAACACGCGGTACACCGGGGTACCGTTGTACCCCGGTGTACCGCGTGATTTGCAGCGCCACCTGGTGAATGCGTTGGCAATTTGCGCCGCAATAGGTTCTGTCATTGAAAGATGTTTTACCAATAGTCCCTAGTGACGAAAATGACCCAAAAACAAGAACGTTTCACATATTTTTGCCCTCTTTTAAAATATTTTACACTTTTTGGTACCCAGGCTACAGCCCTGAAAAATAAATTAAATAATTAAACAAAATGGCGGATTTCTATTTGGTACCCCAGGGTACCGCGTGTTGCATCATATGTCCGTTACAAAAACGTATATACATGTATCATGAATATAGACTTAAGATTGTCACATTTGTTTACATAATTTGAATCAATGATCAAATCATTAGCTGAAAAGATGAGCTTGTAGCACTTATATCATTGATTTTTATTTCATCTATATCAGTAAAATGGTTATTGGGTTGCAGTCAATTTTATATCATGAAATAAGGTTATGATAGCAATCCTATTTATAAATCCTATTTATAATAGCCCCACTGAACTTTGTCACCCCCCTTTCTTCAATTTTACAACATATCTAAATGATCTTATTATTATTTATTGTCCATTTAAGGATTTTCGGCATAGGGTTGTATCAAGCCTAAATTTCTGAAAATGATGCATGTTTAAAAAAATACAACTCATCAGGAAACACAGATTTAGTGTTTTAATTTCGTTTTTTATTTAGATTATGGACAGGCTGTTAAATACGTATGCAAAGTAGTTTACCATTTCAGTACGGAAACCGTATTTAAACGTGAGAATCTGCCGGCAGAGAACTGAAAATTTATAATTGCCGTAGACCAAATATATCTATACTAGGTACTCAAATGAAACAAAAAAAATTAACTGGATCATTTATGATGATTTCAAATACGAAAAACCTTTGGTGTTCATAGTTTTTACAAAAATATTTAGTGTTCTTATTGTTAATGAATCAAAAGGTGGGAAATGAGTGTCATGACATAACAGTCAAAATTTCCCAAAACACATTTTAGGACATTATTTAATTTGTGACATTGATTTATCGGCCTCCTTAGCATGGTTCCATGATTTTCTAAGCCTGAATATGATAATTATAAATTCCATGTCGTCAAATATATTTGGGATCCTTATCTCACTCCACAATATTAGAGTACAATATGTACATGAATAACAAATGTAATCACATTATATGTTCTCATTTTTACAGATGTCAGATTTGGTGGGGCATGAAGACGCTGTCCAATGTCTGGCATTCGATCGTCAAGGAGAGTTTTTGGTGTCGGGAGGAAGTGATTTGACTGTACGCATCTGGTCCTGATTTCACGTTTAACTCTGTTAGGACTTAATATATTTGTTTTACAGAATTTTCCTAAGTTGAATGGAATACCACTGAAAATGAGAGAATAATTTATATTTAACATGTTTAATGCTTCAAATAATTGAATATTGGATACAGGAATGTATATTTTTCAGAAATATAAATAATTTCCCTCAATTGAAGCTGGAAATCGCAAATAAATTCGAAATAAATTGGAAATAGAAACAAACAATTCAGCTCAATAAGTCTTGAAAGCAGATTTTAATGTCAGAAAAAAACTCTTCACTGTTATAAGCTTGCCCCTTAGAGGAGTAACTCAGCAGTTTAGTTTTTTATCTAGTGAATTGTTGGTTGTGGTTTTACGACAGAACTTTAGATTATATTCAATTATGCGAAACAGTTGATCAAAGCAGATTAATATTTAAAAATATACCGATAATATTAATCCCTGCAATCAGTATTGAATCTATTCAGTGTACAATACATGTAGGCCTACCAATATAATTGTGATAGTATATATTTCACATAGTATACAAAAGATAAAACTAGTATCAGATTCTGCGTCCCATGAAACTTACAGCTAGAAAACAAAGACAAGTTTGCTACGTGGGATCTTTATTTTCTGGTTGTATATTATGGAGTAATATATAGGCCTATATATATCAACAAATAGCAATGTTGTATATCTTGTGATATATGATGCTGTGATACATGCTAATATGTGAACACAATATTACGGGATACACACTATCATTGTCAAGTCACATTCTGTTTGTATTTAACTGATTGTACATGTATAATAATGAACATCATCAAGTATCTTTCTAAGATATTTCATCGTGAGAATGGCTTAGATAATTTTTATGTTATGCCCCAGTGTAATATGATAAAGATACTAAGTAAGATATGCTATGACTGACTAAATAACCCTTTGAGTGTCAACCTGGATTATAATCTTTTTAAAAAACAAATTTACCATCTAATAAAGTTTCTTGCCAGTGAAAAGTTTATTTAATTAGTTAGAATTGCAGATGTTTTGTCTCGATTGAACAACAAGCAATTATTCTTCCTATACTTGAAGTTGCAGGTCACCCCATTGAGACACAAATTCAAGGAGGTAAAAATTTCAATTATTATTCCTTTTAAGCCTGAATTTACCATTACTATTTTCATCCACTGCAAGCCGCGAATTGCTGTTGCAATTCCCGACTCGTAGTGGATGAAGATGACTTGAAGTTGGTGGAAAGTGAAAATGATTTTGTTATTATCAAACAGTTCCACAAACATTTCCGTTCTAAAACCCATAGGTTTTAGTATATTAAGACAATTTTCAGAGATAAAAAATGATGCTTTAATGTATTTTGAGGGTATAAAGGGTTAAAGTTGGTAATCGAAGGGTTTTCAGATTTTAAAATATTTTTGTAAAATCATTGTTATTGTAAAATATTGTTATTGTGATGGAACACGATGTGAGATGTTCCTGTTTTGTTTGCAATTGAGAATGTTGAAATGAGCCAAACTGTGATACCGATATAGTTATTCTCCATGTTAATAAATATTTGCTTGTTTTTTTTCTGGTATTTTGCTTTTGTGTCTTTTATTTGTGTTCGTGAGTTTCTCGGTAGATTAGTTTAATTTTAAATGTCTTTTTATTAAATAACATATTTGCTAACTATGGCGATTTAAAGCTACATAGCCCACTAGACCACAGCGTTTAAATCAATTTCAACATTCCCTTTATTACAACTGTCCATCTCTTGAGTATTATTACAAAACACTACCATAATCCAGTTGGTAGGCCTATATAGTTAGCTCACACCACATTTGTTAATATTAATGCAGGAAGCAATTATAGCTGCAACCACTGGGTAGAATACGTTTTTTAGCAATAAGCAAAATATATTAAACATATTATTCAAAGCCTACAAATAGTTTTAATAAATAGGAAACAAGACACGTGGTTAAGCATGACGGTTATGCATTGGCTATGCATTTAAATTGGCACAACATATACATTTCGTTAGTGTCATTCATACTTTGACTCTTCAAGCATCTTCCACACATCGAGGTAAATAAAAGAAGAACATCGTTAACGTTAAACAATTGTGAATTTTAATTTATGATCATAAAAAAACCTTGCAATTTACATCTCACTGGCGTCGAAATGTGTTTTTTGACATCGTAGATGGTGGTTCAACTTCCCTCCCAACACCGCAAAAAACCTTTATATTGTGAAGATGCATAGGACCCAAGCAACTAATGATAGTTGAATGTTGGTTCACTTGTGTGTCGCTGGCCCAACATTGACCCAATGTCTAGTTTTGAATGAGATAGGCTAAACGTCTAATTCTCATCAAAAGTCCACTGGAAACCATTTCTTTAAGTTTTAAATTTCACAAAACAAATCGCCTCAGGCTGTACGTAGGCTGGGCGGGGCCCTAGGGTAGTGGTTAGCACCGCTGCCTTTCACGCCAGAGTTCGGGGTTCGGTTCCCGGTCTCGGTCCCGGTTTCTTCCTCATCCACGTGTGAAAGTCAGTATTGTGGGGAGCCTCTGTGACCGAGAGGTAGCGTGCTCGGCCTCAGACCGCCAGGGCTCGAATTTCGAATCCTGTGTCTGGAGGACAGTGTCATCTCAATCATCTCACCACCCTCAGGAGGTTATCCTGGCCCAGTTTAGCCTATATGTGCACAAAGGTGGCCTAAACCCGATTCATTTCATTTTTGTACGTAGGCTATATTAGTAAAACAGCTTTTGAGTCAAATATATGCTTGTTGTTGATATTTGACCTGTTAAAACACACCACTACCTTATTGGCTTTGTCCGACCACTACATTCTAAGCCGGGAATGGAGAGTAATTATTGTTGATCAAGTACATACCAATTATCATAGTATGCCTATGGTACTGTAATCAATCAGGTGTGACCGAGCTGTTGATTGTGAGGGATCCTCATTATGGACGGATGTGTTTCAAGTCAGCTAAAACCCTCAGAGTTCCACATACAGAGCTGTGAATAAAGCCTCGGCCTTTTCACAGCTAAGAATGTAGAGCTTCGCGAGATTTATCCTATACGTAAACATCATTCTTCGATTCCATTGGAGCATAAGTTTTTATGCATTGGAGCACACTTCATTGGAGCATAAGTATTAAAGGCGTTAACGTGAATCAGCCAGAAGCGGGTGGTGTGAACTCGAGAAAACATTATATAAGCGGTCAGTTTATTATTGTATCCATCCCTGAAATCCTCCCTGACAACCACATCCTGGTAAGTGACGTCATCAGGGGAAGTGGTCACTGTTACCATGGTTACAAACTGAGTTGTGTGCGGAGGAGCACATCGCTTTTTGATGATCATTCCTTTTATCGTGCACTCTGCTGTGGGTAGAGTGATACCCAGCCATGGTTTGGCATCGCCAGAGTTTGCTTGCCATGCACACGCTGCGCTGAAATATTATTGTCAATTCTGGCTCTGTATGCTTCATGACCAGGCAGCTGGTAGGACGAGGCGGTGTAAAACTATGGTTAGATACAATCAGCGTCATAGGAATTATAACAAACTCCAGTCCTATACATTCTGTGTCCATCATCAGACGTCTTCCGTAATGGGCTCCATTCTCAGGAGGATCCAGCTGTTACGATCTGCTCCATGTTGTTTCCATGACATTGTCAGACATCTTTATGGTTGAATGAGAGACACAGTCTATGTGGATCATATTGACTGCTTTTCTAGGTAAACAAGTTCTGTTCCAGGTTCCATCTGGACATGCTGGGAAAGCAGGCAGTCTGTCAGGAGGAGCATATAGATAGATAGATAGCATTATTCAGTGATAAGTACATGTAAACATCACCATATATAAATACAGGGTGCCACCATACTTGCCACCAGGGATAAAAACACTGAAAGAAGTCTAATGACAAAATCTTATTTCCACAGTGGTCCCTGTTGGCAAGATGGCAGCGGCAAGAGTGAGGATGGAAATATTTCCAACCTAAGTAAATATTAAAGGCGTCACATAGGCCTATCACATCAAAAGGATGATGCCCAATAAAAACATGAATGACACGTGTCTAATGTATTCTCACTGTCAATCTCACATATAGGTAACTCTCCGGAGAATTTCCTCTGATCACAAAATGGATAAGTACGATTAATCAAAGCTATCATCTCAGGTCCTCTCAGACCTAAATGTCTGTCACATGAATCAGATGCCTCTATCCATCGCATGGCCATCATAAAGATCAAGAAGGCCCACAGTGAAGAAACCATGATGTCGTAAGAAACAGAGTATGTCCCACTTTGATTCAACTTCACAATATTAACCTCGTGTGTCCAGTGGGATTGGTGTCCTGATGAGCATCACTGAGATCTGACACAGATATTATATTCTGTTAAATGTGGTCGGCAATGTATGGTGGCTGATTCGTCTCACCTCGTATCCGCGTTCCCTCGTATTCTCGCGTTCTGGGCGAGAATGCGAGTTTGCGAGAATAATAAGCGAGAACGTGAAAAAAAAGGCGGATGCGAGAATACGAGAACGCGAGTTTGTGAGAATAAATCGCGAGAACACAGTAAAGACAAGGACTCGAGTTTCCGAGAAGGCGAGGACACGCAAAAGACGAGAATACATCGCGAGAACATGAAAAAGACGAGTCTGCGAGAACGCGAGGACGTGAACAAAGCGAGAAAGCGAGAAACTAAGCACGAGTCTGCGAGATACACCGCGCAGTTGGAAACGTTAAAGCGCGTATTTGTTGTCCCCTCGCAACTACTACGGCCGCCGACCATATCCCCTCTTAACGGCTTAACCCTTGTCCTGCTAGGGCCGTCAACCATATCCCGTCTCAAGGAATTAACCCTTGTCCTACTAGGACCGCCAACCATATCCCGTCTCAAGGGCTTAACCCTTGTCCTGCTAAGGCCACTAACCATATCCCGTCTCAAGAAATTAACCCTTGTCTTACTAGGACCGCCAACCATATCCCGTCTCAAGGGCTTAACCCTTGTCCTGCTAGGGTCGTCAATCATACCTCGTGTCAAGGGCTTAACCTTTGTTCAGCTAGGGCCGCCAACCATATCCCGTCTCCGGGGCTCAACCCTTGTCCTGCTATGGCATCCAACCATATCCCGTCTCAAGGGCTTAACCCTTGTTCTGCTAGCGCCGCCAAGCATATCCCCTTTCAACGGCTAACCCTTCTCCTGCTAGGGCCGCCAACCCTTTCCCGTCTAAAAGGCTTAACCCTTGTCCTGCTAGGGCTGCCAACCATATCCCGTCTCAACGACTAACCCTTGTCCTGCTAGGGCTGCCAACCATATACCGTCTCAAGGGCTCAACACTTGTCCTGCTAAAATGACCATAATATTTAATATATTAAGAGCCACCATGCGGTCACTTAAATCAGTGTTGACGGCTCAATTTCCAGATTAAATAAAAACATTAGACCAATTGTATGTTCAAACAAACTAGAAAACTGTTTGGGCGATAGGAGTCATATGTTGCTTTGATACGGACATCAATCGGCATACGGCGCCAAAAAAAAAAACTTGGCGGTAGGGGTTTTACCTGTAGGAGGCATTGACATTGACGAATGCATAAAAATTGAACCGCCTTCAATATATTCACTGTTGACCCACAGTCTTCGACGTTGGCCCAACATTGAAACAGCATTGGGTGATTGTCCTGTGTTTTCTGGGACTGTGTCATTGCTATGCGGGTGACGCTTTCTCCCCCGTCGCCAGAAAGGCCACTGTCCAGATAACACGATTCATTGGCAAAATGCTGATGTAGTGCTGAGCCACCGTCTGCGACGCTGGGCCAATATTATCACAATCAAAACCCTTTAACCTCTTGAGTGCCAGGCCTATTGTGCTACCCTGTGCCACGCAACATAAGGCCAACACAGAGAGTGTTAGGGCAACCATCTCCCATGTGAAATATCTTTACCTACAGGTGATGGGCCCACACCTGGCTACAAACTGACTTGGGTTGGGATAAGACTTTACAGGGGTACTACCCCAAGGTCATGTCAAGGTCATGTCAAGGTCATTTGAAGGTCAAGCGAGCTAAAATATTGAATAAAAAACATTTTTTTCAGTTTTTTGTTGCAATAAAGTGTTCCACAGGGCTGCAGTTGACATATTTTGGCTGGGAGCCTTCCAACACGCATCCTAAGGGGGTACAGTGACTATTATGTGGCTTGGAGGGGTAATATCCCACTCTTTTATCACCCGTCCCCTCCTATATCACACCCTCTACCAGCACCAAAATCAATGCAAAATATGGTGAAATGGAGTATTGTGGAATATGGGCTTGAAGTCACAAAGCACACGAGGCACCCAAAACTGGGTACTAAAGGTGACATGGGTTGGGGTTTTCCTTTGCTGGGATTCTCTTCCAGGGTCAGGTCAAGGTCATATAAAGGCTATTTCAAGGTCAAACCAGCTAAAATATTGAATAAAATATTTTTTTACAGTGTATATGTGTTTTTGTTGCAGGGAAGTGTTCCACAAGGCTACAGTTGACATAATGTGGCTGGTTATTGGTGGCCATATTTTTTTGAACCTTCATATGACATTGAAACGTAAAAATAACCATTTTAATGAATTCAGTGTATTCAAACTAGTTGAAAATGAGGTATTACACAAGATTCTATGGCTATCCTGTGAAAAATGAAAAAATCAAGATGGCCGCGACGGCAATTATCTTGGTTTTGATCTCTAGATGACCTTGAATCGTAAAAATAACCATACCAATGGAATCAGTCAAAATTAGTCAAAAATGAGGTATTACATAAGATTCTAGGGATATTCTGTCAATGTTAAAAATTCAAGATGGCCGACGGAAGAGCTTTTTGAATTTATGCAAATAAGCAAATTAAGGAGAAAAAGTGTGTCACGTGATCGCTGTGTGATCATGTGATCAATGCAGTGATCATTTGACGCTAAACACGGAATCCCCGGGAATTCCCCACCCTCTACTCTGAGGCAGACACAAATGAATTAGGGGGCCTACTCGTTCCAGGGGGGGGGGGGGGGGGCTATTGGTGAATACTTGACAGATGACGACTTAAGTCGTCATTGCGGCACAGGGGAGCAACAAAAGTAAGTCGTCATAGTGACACTCAAGAAGTTAAGCTCTAATCACGAATATAATCGTGAATATATTTTTTCTGGACACTTTTTAAACACGCGAGTACTTAATCTAGCAACCTCAAACGTTATATTCGACTTGTTCATTAGGACTGTTTCACAGAAATGGCAACCGTTTCCCACACACGACACCCATCTTTCCCCTAAGCAGGACACAAACTCAGGCGCCATAAACCAAATAGGCTCTTGGCATCAGGCCCCGATGGTCATTCGTATCGACTGGGGCTTGTAACCTGGAGGTGCCAGGTTTGAACCCCGGTCGCGCCAGATATTTGTCATCGTGGTTGTGATATACAGTGCTCCAAACTGTCCAAATGAATGGAGTGTACAGTGTTGCATATGGTACTGTGCACCGCTATAGCGGATTAGTAGACGTTATCGATGGGTTAAAACAATAGTGTGCTAAGTGACATTTCTGGCCTTTAGAATAATAACCAGCTAAGTCATCTATAATATGTATTAAGTTTGAATTTATTCCAAATTCAGGTTAAAACAACAGATCAAGTCGACTTAGCACATTGTTATTCTCGTGAAAAGGAGCACATATCAGCATAATATCTGTTCAACACAGGACCAATTCGACTTGACACATTGTTATTCTCGTGTTATATGCTTATGGGCTCTGTTTCTGGGACAAAAACGGTGCAAGTGCACTTAGTGCATTCTTATTCTGAGACTTGCGGAGACAACACAGGAGAAATGCCTGGACTTATTTTTTTGTTGATCTAGGAACAATCTCTGTATATTCTGTGTTCCTGGTGTAACAAAGCGCTAAGTCAACTTGGTGTCTTGTTGATCCCAATTTTGCTTCTGTAAATCACTTTTGCAGGTAAAAATATACTCTGATAACTTCACTTGATCTACCGCCAAATTCCAATCAATGTGTGTGTCATCATTATAAGTCCAAGTCTACATGCTGATAAGTGGATTTAGCAGACTGTAGTTCTTAGCAAAAAGATAAACACAATTTCGCTGTCAAGTCGACTTGACCCACTATTGTTTTAGACCATCGTTATAAGGTATTGGAAAAAAATCTGATTGTCATAAAAGCACTTTATTTTGGGTGATATATTTCTTATCTTTGAATTATCCACGCATGTATTGATATAGGGGCGGATGTAAAGCTCTCATCCTTAAAAATTGAAAAAAATCGAAATGGCTGCCATGAAATCGCCGAAATTATTATGCTTTCACTAATTCTTCTTGTTGAAAATCCCTCTAAGAGTATACACGCCTTGATAATTACTTAATGGTACAACTATTTATTACGCATGTAATACAATGATCAGTAATAATCTACTTGTTCACTTGTATCCTACATAAGGGGGAACCCAATTACAAGATAAATGTGTATTTCCAAACTAAATTTATAATTGTCTGATGTTGTGAATAAATCAATAAATTTGAAATAAATAATTATTTCAGCTTATGAGCAACATTACTTAATGTCATAAAAATCGAGCCTTATTTATCTGGCATCATTAAATGATCTTTGAATTTGTGAAGCTTCCCTTTCTTCGGATCGTTTGCCTCGAAATCAAGGATAGGCTTAG
This sequence comes from Flabesymbios commensalis, assembly GCA_964017125.1. NCBI lineage: Eukaryota > Metazoa > Annelida > Polychaeta > Terebellida > Flabelligeridae > Flabesymbios > Flabesymbios commensalis. The sequence continues at coordinate 55,199,139 of OZ024918.1, forward strand.
TTTGGGATCCAAATTTGTGGACAGAAAAATATATAAGGAAGTGAAATAAATATATATATCCACACACAAACTGAAATAAATATATTGCTTGAGTGTGGAAAAAATAAACTTTTGCATATAGAATGTGAAATAAATAATTTGTCCAGTTCAAAAAACGACAGCCCCTCACCCCCTAGTAATTGAATGGTGCCTTCACAAGCAAAACATATAAATATTCGTTCAAATGTGTGGTATAGCCCTAGACAAGATACCACGCAAACATACTAGTATTGGATTAAAACACTGTGAATAACATCAAATAGCTGAATATTTTTAAAACCCCGATTAACGTTGCCATACAAAGAGGACGCCCTTCGGCTTCCTGAAATTGGGCTTCCAAGGTCAAGTTAAGATCATTTCAAGGGTGTGTGTTTTCATATAATATATTGTGACATAATAATGACTGTGTTTTATCACTATCACCGAATTATCCATCTGATACCTATTCTGCAAATAAATGATGAATTTCAAAAGGCCAACGGGGTTGTATGTGAGTAAAAGTATATATTTTTAAGAATTTTGCCAGCAAGTGACCTTGATATCACATGTACGTTGTTTTCAGAAAGTACCCCAGTAAAACACAATTCAAAACCATGTGATCCTTCACAACCAAATTATTTATCGATGTTAATTTTGCCATGGGAGCCCATGCAAGCTGATGTTTCACTCTGCTGCACGCTGCAATTTTGCTCGATCAATTAACATTGAGAAATGAGTGTAGTAAGGGGAATAAGGGTGTGATACCCCTCCCAGGGTTGACACTGTCCTCAATGTTTTGAAAATGTGTGTGCAAAATATGTCTTACCAAAAATGTCTCTAAATCAGTCTTGATAGTGGCTATTTTGACCTTGAAATGACCCTGATGTAATTTTGCTTTTACTTTGGTGTTATTCTTATCATTAATAGGGTATTTTCAGCATTCTGAAATAGAAAAATAGTTTACAAATATGGTAATACACAATTTTCACCACTTTTGGCTTCACGGTTGAGTATTTTGACCGTTCGATGTCGTTGACCCCCTAGAGTTCACCGGGGTTCAAATCCAGCTTACCTCCTCAATTTAATATAACGATAAGGATATGTGATAATAATGTTATACTGTGGCTTCACTTCGCGTAAAGCTCGCGTCACGCGTTAAATGTCGCTCCAGAAGTGATCGGTGACGCTCACGTGTCGCGTGCCACGTGACGCTCGCGTGATGCTCGCGAGCTGTGTATTTGGGTGAAACTAAAAATTGGGGTAATTTTACATAAAATTAGTGTCCCCAGGACTTAAAAGGTCCGCATTTTGAATTAAATATGAAAATATTAGAAATAAATGGTTCAACTTCACGTTTAAGCATTATTACTTATTAATGTTGAGATTATTTGTAAAATATATATATATATATATATGGTTTTATAAGAGCTATATGTCATGGAAACGTGGAAAATGGCATGTCCCCAGAGAAAATTCCACTATTTAAAACTTCACTGTAGGATACAAAATCACAATATAATTCTAACAATTACATTTCATGACTAGAGATTGTTCACTTCAACTAATCAATGATCAAAATTCGACCTAAAATTGATATCGATATAAATAATTTTGATGAATATACATGTCCCCACATTTGCACTCTACTCCGTTACCATCATTGTAGCATGCCCCATCAAGTGAATAATCATGAACTAAAACTATATCAAGTGTAGTTTGACACACTGAAAGGCCTTATACGAGTTTTTCACCTTGAAAGAATTAATATTGTTGAGTGACAAGTTATTCGAAACAGGTATTACCAAAACGTTAGAAAATATACTTTTGTTTTTACTACTCCGTTTCTATCGTTGTGGGTCTAAAAACGAGTAGGTTTAATGCTTGCATGCCTAGAACATGTTGCTATGGGGACTATTTCCACCCGTATGATATATCTTTGAATTATTGCCCATATATTTTCATTAATCCCAAGAATACTTTTAATTTTACTACTCCGTTCCACTCGACTCCGTTACCAAGAAAAGGGAGCGGAGTAGTGAATTACCAAATTTTATGAGTTTTATAGTCATAATGATTGATGATATAGTCTTTTAAAACATGGCTCGTTATCCCTATATAAATAGAACACCCATTTATGATCGATGTTATGATAAGAGAATATACATTTTATATTTATGTCGAGCCAAGCATTTGGTAACGGAGTTGAGTATTTTTTGGCTTGGTAACGGAGTTGAAATAAGTATTTCTGTTTATCCCGTCAAATTTTAGCAGTTTTGAGATACGATTGTTTAGTATTATGCTTCAATAAGGATATCACGTTTAAAAGTGTGATGTCAAGCTAAACAAAGTAACATCAATGTTGAAATGGTTTGGATTTGGTAACGGAGTAGTATGGCAGCTTATGCATTAATAAACCAATACTATATCCCAGCGAGTGCAAGAAATTGACTCAATGTAGGATGAATGCTGGCCCATCGTCTACGACGCTGGCCCAGCATTGATCCTACATCGGGTGAATGCCTTGTGTTTGCTGGTGAAACACTTGCATGTACCTGAGCAAGAAAGTATCAAAGCAACCTAATCCTTATAACGCTGAAATATGGCTATAAAAAGATGGAGACCAAAGGTTTTTGTTCAATTTGAAATGATCATGAATGTCTTAGTTAGCTCTTTCTGCTTCATTTGAAAACCTTGTTACGAGTTTACAGACATCATAAATATTGTACTTCTGTGGGATTGACTTATTAGACTCATAATCTGACATCTACAGAAATCAAATTCAGTCGTCCTAAGTCGGTCCCCGCACTGGAAGGGTTCATGCCACTGAAACTGACGACAAAATATATCGGACCAGGCAATGTAATGACCCACTGTGATAGGCATTTATATAATGTTTCATCTATATTTTTCGTCATTCGAAGCTGAAAATTACGCTCAGTAATTCCAGCTTCACAGCAATGAAAAATACTACCGACGACAAGGGTAATAAATTAATGCCACATAATGGAATCATCAATGACACCGGATGTAGCCCGAACGCCCGATGATTGAAAACAGCTTTGAATTATGTATTTATTCAATAAATGAGAATCAATGTTTCACGTCGTTTTCTACACAATCATGGCAATATCGCGACGGAAGAAAGCCTGAAGTCGGGACTATGCCCTACTTTTTTCGAATGACGTTTTTTATAGTGCACTGTACCATAAACAAAAATAATATATGAACCGACCTATAAAGTAAAGCCCGGCTACCCAGCAAACAAGTTATGTTGAAACAATGTTGTTTTCATGTTTGACCAGTATCGTGGAAGATGTGCCAACATTAAAACAACAATGGTTCAACGCCTCGTGTTTGCTGGGTGGTAGCTATAGCCCTACATAACATAACGTCGTGACATTTAGGTCGGGGTTGCAGATGATGGTCAAGCATTAAACCAGAAGTGCACCCGACTTTACATATAACACAACTTATAATTATATCTAACGTCTATACATAATGTTTTCAATATACATAATGTTTATCTTGTATTTTATTTTTAAAAATAAAATAATAAAAACACATAATAATATTTCGAGTGATGATTTTTAACATAAATGTATCAATTTCTAAGGTATGTATATTTTTAAATGCTTCACTGAACCATAATGTTTACACTGCGGCTGACCTCACACATGTGGACTTTGTCCATGCCGTGCATGTGTGCGATTGCTTTGTGCGCCCACGATGTTTACTCAGCGAATCATGACACCCATTTACTTAAAGATGGATATAAACTACTTTTCATCAACTAACTAAATAATAATAATATTTTTTAAGCGTTTTTTCAACAAACCCCTGCTTGTACATGTAGCGCTGTACAATAATTTAAGTTTTCAAGTTTATTCATATTTATATTTAAGATGCGTCTTCAGAGTAGATTTAAACGGAGTCAGTGATAGCGTGGATTTATTCCACAGCACCAGGACGGTCAGGACCGCCTTGCAGAAAGCCATATCATATATCATGCCAAGAATATCTTGTACGACATACGTATAGCAAATCTATTTTCCTTGACCATAGATATCAACAGTTTGTATTCTATGCGTTGAGCAGCAGTTAGCCATGGTAGCGTAGAGACCCAATAATACGAGCGGGTGCGTGTGATGACTTTGTTTTGGCATATTTGCAGCATCACTAGAACAGTTCTTGGTAGTCCGGTTAAAATCGAGTTGTTCATGTCAAGTCGCGAGGTGACAAAAAGTGACAAAAATTGTCATATTAAAAATCAAAAGAAATAATCAGAGCGAAAAGTGCAAGTCCAAGGTGGCGGCCAAAATGGCGTTGCCAAATAAAAAAAATCATGGGAAAAAATGATTTTTTTAACAAATAAATGTAGGAACGAGTGTAATGCATCTTTTTCGTGTAATTTTGACTGTACAATCCATTTCTGATATTATTTTCATGATTCAAGGTCACCTTAAAGATCCAAAGGTACTTTTCAAGGTCATATACATGAAAATTACCCGGTATGACTGGTCCGCCTAACTCATTTACTGCGCGAGGCCCAGTCACACTGACCGCCATTTTCTTTCCACAGCCAGCTGTGTAAAAACGACACTCGCGCTGCCTACCAAAAAACTCGAGACGAGAAAAAATTGAGACGAATATTTCAAGTGCCTACGAAAACTAGGCTATTTTCAGCAGGCTTGAGCTTTTGATCGTATTAGAAATATTACATTTAAAAATGGAGGTCACTGTGTCAGAGCCCTGCGATGTTATCAGGGTACATGAAAATATGATTTTTAATAAATTAAAATAGCAACAACTTTTTGATGTGATTTTAAATGAATAATTCATTTATGGCATTATTTTGGGGATTCAAGGTTGCAGTCAAGATCAAAAGTGAATTCGAAGGTCAAAAACCTAAAAGTATGATTCTTAGCAAATATTAACAAGTGTGTGCTAAAATTGATAGTGGATCTTCATGTTCATTTTATGTGGCATGTTTATATAATCCGTCTTCAGAAAATGAAAAAAAATTATGAGGCCATGATAAATAACTTTGTGAATGAAAGAAAACGGGGGAATTGTTAAAGTAGGTAACCTTAATTATGCCTTTACTTTGATGAAAAGAAGTAATAATCAAGCTCATTGTATTAAAATTTTGTTGAATTGTAAACAATTATTATTAAAACCTGGTCGTGTATAGCATTGAAATCACATAAAATGTTTTTTTTTTCTAAAATGCACATTGATCGTTATTGATCGTCACCTTGTATTCACAATTAAACGTTTTGAAAATCATCATGATCAATGGATGTAGAAGCTTTTCTAAATGAACTTAGCCTATCCGAATTAAAGTATTGTTATTATTCATGAGAATGTACAGGATGCGTTGTCAAATGGTTTGATAAATTCAATGCTGCTATGAATAGACATTCAGCCACCAAGCAAATTAGAGTAAAGAAACATGTCGAATCTCTGGCGATCGCGAACAATTCTTCAATTAATATATAAACGTGACTATGCACAACAATCAAGCGGAAAACAACGACACGATTGGCTGAATATACGTCTTCGCGACGTAGTTGTCAATAATATTTGGAAATCTCAGCAAGATTTTAGAAACATAAAAAAGTCTTCAACATCAAGCTGTGAACAAGTCTCTTGTATTGACTGGGGCTTGTACCCTGGGGGTACCAGTTTCGAATCCCGGTCGGAAATCTGAGCAAGATTTTAGAAACATAAAAAAGTCTTCAACATCAAGCTGTGAACGAGTCTCTTGTATTGTCTGGGGCTTGTACCCTGGGGGTACCAGTTTCGAATCCCGGTCGGGACGGATATTTGTCATCGTGGTTGTGCATATACAGTGCTCCAAACTGTTCAAAGGCATGGAGTGTACGGTGCTGCCTATGGTACTGTGCACTATAAAGAACCCTTGAAGTCATTCGAAATAAGAGTAGGGCATATGGGAAGATGGGCCTACGTCGGGACTCCATTATGGGGTCACAATGGCCGACGAGGGACTCCGCCCAATCTCACCATTTAAACTCAAACTTCCTCCTCCTCCGTCGAGTCGACGGTTCCAAACAAATCAGAAAACTCTCTCCTCTCTTATCATGTTTATTCGTTTAACATACGGCAACAGCAAAGCACAACCTACTGCGCACGGCACGTCTCAACTGACTTAGCGAGAGCGAGCCACGGCACGTCCGTAGTCGCCGAGTGTAACGCCTGAAGTGCGGGAAAAATACCAAGGCCGCACACATTGCAATTTGTGCACCCGTCACCAAGGTACGGAAACGAGGCGGTCGTCCACAACCCCTCGCGTCCGAGAAGCTGGGGATAACCGCCACATTAACTGAACGACGTCAGGATCCTACATTACCCCCGGGTGAGTGATAACGTAGGACCAAACTGACGTGTAGGAGACTGCTTCGTGCAAGTAGCGGGGTTGTAAAATATGTAACCTCTTATAACTAAGCATAGTTTTAAAAAAAATATATATATAGCGAGTGTGGTTACAGCGTGGGTGGTTGAAATCGCAGCATTATACGTGAATTGTCCCATCCTCTTAACACCAACTGTCCTTTATGTAAGTATTCATTTGCTGCAAGCTGCGATCAACCCATTCATTTAATTAACATAATTTCTATTAGTAATTTAGCAATTAACTTGCTAAAAAAAATGTCTTTACATTGATATATCTGTACACAATGCTGCCAGGCCTGGCATATTCATTTACAATTTAACAACATTGTTAATACGAGGTATGCGGTTGGGCCCGCCATAGATGTCGTTAGGCGCAACTATGGCGTGAACCATCTGCACGAATCGGGCAGGAGTCTGGATGATTCGTCCGACTCTAGTTATTCGCACTGTTTGGTCGGTCGAAATTTTTTCGCGATTAGCGATATTCGCATGTTTGCTTTTTGTCGAGTCGATTACGGCGTCAGCAGCACCCGAGGTTTTACCCCGTAGATGTAAAGGTATGCGGGAATACGTTCGTAAACCACCGCCGTTCCCGTTAGCGCGGGACACGGCGGGGGCTTGCGAATGCGGCGCTACATAAGTATTGTCTCTGTTAGACAAGTTGACTTTAACATCTATTTGCTTTGGGACTGTGGCCGATTTTTGACTGCTTCTGACTGCCGTCGACTTTTTTGTGTTGACTCTCGTCCCGTTGGACGTCGGAGTGTCCGCACTACCAGGTCTAGGTGGACCCTGTGGATTCTTACTAGATGTCCTGGTAGCCGTCGATCTCCGTGGTTTGCTTGGCGTTTTACGCTGTATTGTCGTACCTGTCGTAGGCTCGCACTCCATATGTGCGGGTTTAACGCGATCTAAAGAGACCGTCTCAACCTTGCCTTTAACTAGGATTTTCATTACTCTGCCACTCCTCGCGACGACCTCATATGGTCCGTCGTAAGGGGCGGTCAGAGGCGGAGCAATTGCGATTCGGCGCAAGAATACATGAGTACATGTAGCTATTTCCTTGAATTGGAAAATGTTGTGTTGTTGTGTGTCACGTGGCGGACATAGACGGAGACGCGACATGGCCACGCGTAGCTTGTCTGAATAATTCTCCAAATCAGTGTTGGCGTCGACTGTGTACTGTTTAGTAAACTCTCCTGGGAGTCTAAGGGTTGTCCCGTAAATCATCTCGGCAGCTGACCTGCCTAGTCTCTCTTTCACGGCTGAACGAACTCCTAAAAGTACAGCAGGTAACGTGATAGTCCACGGGTTCGGTGACTCGTGTGCCATAATGGCGGCTTTCAATTGACGGTGGAAACGTTCGACCATGCCATTCGACTGAGGGTGATAACTCGTGGTATGATTCCGAATAATCCCGAATTGATTACACAAACTATCCCACAATTTGGACTCGAATTGAGCGCCCCTATCAGTGGTGATAGTGGCTGGGGTACCATAACGTGCTATCCACCCGCTGAAGAAGGCATCGGCGACCGTTTCGGCTCTAATATCTACCATAGGTATAGCTTCGGGCCAACGTGTAAAACGGTCGACGCAAGTCAGTAGATATCTAAAACCATCAGCATAAGGTAAAGGTCCGACTATGTCTACGTGGACATGATCGAATCGCTCGGTAGGTTCAGTGAACTTTCCGAAAACTGGAGTGTTGTGACGTGAAACTTTAGCAGTCTGGCAACCCTTACAGGTACGACACCATCTAGCAATATCTATATTCATGCCGTGCCATACAAATCGGGTATTAATCAAAGGTTTGGTAGCTCTATGCGATGGATGGCCTAAACCGTGCAAGTTTGAAAAAACTTTTGGGCGAAATTTCGCGGTAAGGTACGGCCGGTTGTGTCCCGTGGACACATCACACCAGATCAATTGATTAACGAACGATTTTAATAGTTTAAACTTCATAGTGGATGTAGTCGAGTGTCTCAAACGCGTGAATTCCGCGTCATTAGCTTGGTCGAGACTTAACTCTTTATAGTCTATCGCTGGTCCATCATGTATCGCTGACACCGATGGTCGTGACAGCGCATCAGCGACGAAATTTGTCTCTCCTTTTACATATCTAATATCGGTGATGAATTCAGCGATGAAAGCTAAATGACGTGTTTGTCGTAGGGACGCGCGCTCAGTCACGGATGACATTACGAATGTCAACGGTTTGTGATCTGTATTAACGAAAAAAATTCGTCCTTCTAAATTGTGTCTGAAATGTTTAATTGTAGCGTATACTGCCAAAAGCTCACGATCGAACGCGCTGTAGCGTGTCTCTGCTGGGTTCAGTTTCTTGCTGAAAAACGAAAGCGGCTGCCACATACCGTTTAAAAATTGCTGCAAAACGCCACCGACGGCGACATCACTAGCGTCGCACGTGATGTTAAGCTGAGCCGTAGAATCTGGGTGCACCAGAAGCGTAGCGTTTGCCAATATCTGTTGACTCAGAAAATGCTGACTCTGCACTTTTATTCCACTTCAAATCGAAATTTGACTTCGGTGACAGTCTGGTATGTCCTTCGTTGGCAGCTGTCAGTAGATTATTGAGTGGTGTCAACTTCGCGGCGCAATGCGGTCTGAAACGGTGGTTGTAATTCACCATTCCCAGATATCTACGCAATGCTCGTTGCTTTTCGGGTTTAACGAAATTAACAATCGCGTCAACGGCGCTGGGTAGCGGCGAAATTCCTTCGGCGCAAACGTGGTGACCTAGGAAACTTAATTCAGTTGTACCGAACTGGCACTTTTCAGGACCAATGATAATTCCGTATTCAGATAGTCGAGCAAAAAGAATTCGTAGATGTTTCTTATGCGTTTTATGATCTGGGCTGGTTACCAGTAGGTCATCCAAATAAACAAAAACGAAATCAAGTCCGCGTGTAACGTGGTCTATAAAGCGCTGAAACGTTTGACCGGAATTTCTTAGACCAAATGGTGTTCTAGTGAAATTAAACAAGCCAAAAGGTGTGGTAACAGCAGTCTTGTGGACGTCGGACGGTTCCACTGGAATTTGGTAATAAGCCCTGACCAAGTCGATCTTCGAAAATTTTTTCGATCAGGCTAACCGCTGCGAGAAATCTTGTATATGAGGAATCGTGCATTCAAACTACGGTAGTCCCCGCATGGTCTCCAATCGCCGTTTTTCTTTGGCACCATGTGAAGCGCTGAGAACCACTCACTGTCGCTGGGTTCAATGACCCCTAATTTTATCATCTCGTCAAACTCGCGTTTTGCGGTAACCAGCTTATCGGGTGCTAAACGTCGTGGTCGTGCAAAAACCGGGTGACCTTTAGTCACATTCTTGTGTGTTATACCGTGTTTAACGGTCTCACCCTTTGTCGTAGGGCGTGTCAGTTCCGGGAACTGGCCGAGGAGTTTTGTGTACTCATTCTGAACGGTGTTAACTCTGTTCAATGACAGAGGTTTAACAGTGACAGAACACTGACAGCTGCGCCCGTGTCGATTAAATATCTGCGACATATAATAACTTAAAGTGAGATAACTTTGGAGAACTAGCGTCCGCGGAGTCATATCGCGTCTCAGTTATACCGCCAGATGCAAGAGTCGCTACCTTGCTCTGGCTTAGCAGTTTAAAGAAAAAGCGCAGGGGCTCCTGCACGTGAGTGCCTTATCACCGAAAGTCTGGTGAAAATAGCAGACAGGTTAGCCGAATCTAATGTCTTAGCGGCGTCATTTCTCTGTGGGTTCGGCGGCGGAACGAAAGGTCGAGCAAGTGGTTGCAAATTCGTCGGCGGGGCGAAAGGTCGAGCATTATCTTTTGCGTTTCTATACTGACTAGGTTGGTTGCTAACAAAACCTGAGGCCTGAACATTAGGAGCAAATGCAGGCGCATGAGCATAGTTATTTGCTCGTCCACGTCCTTTATTTCTTTTCCTCTCTGATGTAGTCACTGTTTCTAATCTCTTGATTCGCTTAGACAGATCCTCTAACAAACCAACTAGTTTGGTGGTTTCTTCGACTTTAATCTCTGCGACCCCCGGCTTACTCTCTTCGACGTCCTCTTCTGCTGCCAGTGCCCGGTCGGCCAAAACGGCCAAACTTTCGAGGGTGGCACTGTCGGGCCAAATGGGCTCTGATGGAAGCGGGCATCTGGCGTATGAATGCTTGCCGAATTACAGCTTTCCCTACCACAGCTTTGGTGCCGAAACCTGCAGTCTTCTGCAGACGCCGCAGGAAACGCGAGGGAATGTCATTACCAATCTTCTCGCCAGAGATAACTTTGTTGACCCTTTCGGGTGTGGTCAATCCTCGTCTCTCAATCAAAGTCGCTTTCAGGCTGTCGTATTTGTTGGACCTGAAAGGCTGAAGTAGCACGTCCCTCACGTCCGATGCGATCTCGCCAGAAAGTGCAGCGCAGGTTAGGCTGTACCTCTCATCATCATCATTGATCTGGTGAAGAGCGAACTGAGTCTCAATTTGGTTGAACCAGGTCTCAACATCCGAGGCGTAGAAAGTGGCGATTCTGAACTTTGGTAAGTTCGTAGCACGTCTCTGCGACTGTCTACCGAGCGGTGAAGAACTCCTTGAGGAGTCGCTCCTAGAGTGAGAATTCATACGTCTAGCTCGGGCAATTTGAGCGAAATCAGCTTTAAGGCGTTGATATTCCTCGTCCGCCTCTCGGAATCGAACCTCATTGTCCTCACTGTCGGGATGATAATCATCTTTAGGTCTAGCACCCGAACCTTCTAGGGGCGTTGACATGAAGCCTTCACTGTCGTACTGCTTTGACATTATGAAGTAGTGTTTTAAAATTATCTAGCTAGTGAAGCATCTGAGATAGCTGGCCTATTGGCTCTGCGTCTATCCCAAATGTGTTTAAAATGGCATGTCGTATTAACACATGCCAACTATTTTTGACGCACCGTGCGCGGATAGGTTGTGCGTTGCCGTGAAAATCAGATGAAAAATGTCTGTAATATGTTGAAGCTTAGAAGTGTAAACTGTAGAAAATGTTCATGCTATGTCGCATGTTGCGAGAAACGGGGGTTGCAGATTAGTTGAAAAAATGCGTCGTTGAAGTTTCACCTAAATGCTGTGCACTAATTCACAAAGGTATATATTGATTGAAGTGAAAACTGAAGGTCTATATTTGCCATCAAATATTTTCACTTAGTCACACACATGCAAAATGGTACCGTGAAAACCGTAGGTCGAAGTGGTACATAAAAATAATATGCCAGATACAACTATGATATGCTATGCTAAGCTAGGATAATAGTATTTTGTAAATCGACCTGGGTGAAAAAAAAAAAAAAAATTCTCGCAAGTCGAAAAACACATTCAAATATTTGCAATGTTTCGCAATAGCGCAACTGTCAAATCGAATATTTCTGTTTTTATAAAAAATTTAAACTTCAGAAATAAACTATTGTGAGAAAATTTCGTTCTCAAACTGATAGACTAAATGTGACTGCGAAGAAAAACAGTTACATTTATGATTTAAGGATAATATCTAAAACGTGACTGACAGTAGTCTATGCTGATTAATGATATAGTATATCATTTCGCTGAAAAATGATGTCTGTGATGAACATTCCACGTTTTTTTTTTTTATAATGATACGTTCATCACCGAGTCATTCTCATAAACGTCCGAATCAATCGCTCGCATCGATTCATTGATTGACGTATAAACCGACTGTCTTCGGTGCGGTTGTGTTTATGTCGTCTGTGGTGGGTGTGTGTGTGGTGTATTGTCGGTGCTCACAGCCTGTGCGGCAGGCAGCATGTGGCTTATAGTCTGTGACAGCAAGCTTTGGGCGGTATGTACATAGTATATAGTCAGCATCCCCGTCTCGCCTCACATTAGCATATTCATTACCTACTGACTGCCCAAATAAGGCGCTAAATAGCCTAGCACGATTACAAACACCGTTTCAAAGTGAACAAAAATCTCGCACAATTAGTAGCAGAATTTGTTTTCGAAACAACTTATCTGCATTTCTTCTCCCTCAATCGTTTTGAAAAAGAAGATTTATAAACAATTTAAAAAAAATTATTACAATCAGTCTGTGTAAAATTTTGAACACGTGAAAAATGATCTCCACCAAATCAAAATGGCGGCCTATTTTATGCTAATGTGATGTGGCGACACAGGTTCACTGTCCCGATGCATGCCGGTTAGGGGGGAACACGTGGATGCCCACGGCGGGCGATGAGCTAAGTTAGGGAAACCAGCGTCCAAAATGGCGCACACCTACCAACTACATGTACAATATTCAGCATTCTCTGAAATAACATATGATAATAGTACAAAATATTGACCTACGGTCCTGGGAATATTTTAAACAGACCAAATAAGACCGTTTATTGACATTCATTTAGGGAAACAATTTATTTTGGCCCTAAACCTATTAAAGGTTACCCGAGTCGAAGCGATATTTAAAATTTCTGTCGATTTTGCAGAAAAAAAATCGGAAAAAATGACGAGATTTCGTCTATGGACTTTAAAATCGAGTTACCCAATTATGGTAATCAACGATAAAAATTGAGTTACCGAAAATACCCACTTCCTACTCGCCTACAGTGGCATTAATAGGATAAAGGCATTAAACAAACTATTACAATTAACAAATGATAGACTAGGTCTATGAGAATAATTTTCTGGATTCTTCTGGAGAAACCGACAAGGTCGCCAAACACGTGAGATTTCGTCCAAAAGTTTAGAAATTTACGCCGTTTTCGACGTAAAGAAACGTGCTTCTCTTCTGATAACTCTTTCTGACTAATTTAAACTGGCATATGAATAATGACCTACAGTTTTCACGTACCTTATGAAAAAAATGCTATTGATTTTTTTCAAAAAATCCCTTAAAATTAATGAAAACTATCCTTGGAAACAGCGGTTTTCAACTGGCGTCTAGGTGAAAACACTGGTGCGTAGACGATCAGTCGTCAGGGGTCACCAGTATGGGAAGATGGGCCTACGTCGGGACTCCATTATGGGGTCACAATGGCCGACGAGGGACTCCGCCCAATCTCACCATTTAAACTCAAACTTCCTCCTCCTCTGTCGAGTCGACGGTTCCAAGCAAATCAGAAAACTCTCTCTTCTCTTATCATGTTTATTCGTTTAACATACGGCAAAAGCAAAGCACAACCTCCCGCGCACGGCACGTCTCAACTGACTTAGCGAGAGCGAGCTACGGCACGTCCGTAGTCGCCGAGTGTAACGCCTGAAGTGCGGGAAAAATACCAAGGCAGCACACATTGCAATTTGTGCACCCGTCACCAAGGTACGGAAACGAGGCGGTCGTCCACAACCCCTCGCGTCTGAGAAGCTGGGGATAACCGCCACATTAACTGAACGACGTCAGGATCCTACAGGCATAGTCCCGGCTTTGGGCTTCCTTCTGTCGCGATATTGCCATGATTGTGCAGAAAGCGATGTAAGGCAATATTAATATACTCTTAGAAAATACAAATAATCTAAACTACCGAATGACATATCACGCGATGATTCGAATCATCACACTACAGGTGGTCAAATTTAGCTGAAAAATTATTTACACATTCCCAACATCCAAATTGGCAAAAATAACCACCAGTATCTACCAGTTTAAGTAAATTTATTAACGGGAGAAAATTCTTTAAAAATGTTACTAGATGTATCTTCTTCTTTGATGTATTTGGATTTTATTCACTTCGATTGAATCAATACAGCAATGTTATTTGCAGTAGCCTGTGCTCAGCAAATACAATACATTGAGCCAATGTTAGTGCAATGGCGGTCCAACGTCTGCGATGCTGGCCCAACATTATTCTAACATTGGCTCAATGCATCGTGTTTGCTGAGTAGACGTTTGCTTAACCCTTTCGAGCCTGAATTTATCATTGTCATCTCATCCACTACAAGCCGCGAATTGCTGTCGCAATTCTCGATTTGTAGTGGACGAAGATGATTTGAAGTGGGTGAAAAATTAACGAAAATTGCCATGTATTGGTAAAACAGTCTCAAGGAAATTTTCATCATAAAACCCCTAGTTTGAAGAAAGTTAAGTCTGTATACAGTGATGTCAAATGATGTTTTAATGCATCGTGAGGGCTTAAAGGGTTAATAGCAGATGATATCCTAGCTATGGAGAGCCACACACCGTAAAGGTGCGAGCCGTGTATTGAGAAATATGTTCTAGCGGGAAATCAACGTTTTTTTACCATGGCGGTGACGTGAGAGTGTAATATGAGCGGATCTGAGTAAATGTAGGTGACAATATTAAAGGTGACATATCACCCCTTATATAGTATGAATACATTTGTGACAAATAAATCAAAGTTGCCACAAGATTGGGAACAAGTTCACCCCATATATGGGGTGATTGGCTATCATGTGACCCTCTGAGAGGGTCACATGAACTTGTGCCCCATCTTGTGGCAACTTTGATTTACTTGTCACATAGTCCCGGCTTTGGGCTTCCTTCTGTCGCGATATTGCCATGATTGTGCAGAAAGCGATGTAAGGCAATATTAATATACTCTTAGAAAATACAAATAATCTAAACTACCGAATGACATATCACGCGATGATTCGAATCATCACACTACAGGTGGTCAAATTTAGCTGAAAAATTATTTACACATTCCCAACATCCAAATTGGCAAAAATAACCACCAGTATCTACCAGTTTAAGTAAATTTATTAACGGGAGAAAATTCTTTAAAAATGTTACTAGATGTATCTTCTTCTTTGATGTATTTGGATTTTATTCACTTCGATTGAATCAATACAGCAATGTTATTTGCAGTAGCCTGTGCTCAGCAAATACAATACATTGAGCCAATGTTAGTGCAATGGCGGTCCAACGTCTGCGATGCTGGCCCAACATTATTCTAACATTGGCTCAATGCATCGTGTTTGCTGAGTAGACGTTTGCTTAACCCTTTCGAGCCTGAATTTATCATTGTCATCTCATCCACTACAAGCCGCGAATTGCTGTCGCAATTCTCGATTTGTAGTGGACGAAGATGATTTGAAGTGGGTGAAAAATTAACGAAAATTGCCATGTATTGGTAAAACAGTCTCAAGGAAATTTTCATCATAAAACCCCTAGTTGGAAGAAAGTTAAGTCTGTATACAGTGATGTCAAATGATGTTTTAATGCATCGTGAGGGCTTAAAGGGTTAATAGCAGATGATATCCTAGCTATGGAGAGCCACACACCGTAAAGGTGCGAGCCGTGTATTGAGAAATATGTTCTAGCGGGAAATCAACGTTTTTTTACCATGGCGGTGACGTGAGAGTGTAATATGAGCGGATCTGAGTAAATGTAGGTGACAATATTAAAGGTGACATATCACCCCTTATATAGTATGAATACATTTGTGACAAATAAATCAAAGTTGCCACAAGATGGGGAACAAGTTCACCCCATATATGGGGTGATTGGCTATCATGTGACCCTCTGAGAGGGTCACATGAACTTGTGCCCCATCTTGTGGCAACTTTGATTTACTTGTCACATGGGTGATTGGCTATCATGTGACTCTCTCAGAGGGTGACATGATAGCCATTCACCCCATATAAGGACATAATTCTTCATACCATATAAGGGCTGATAGTGATTAATCCTCACAACACTGACATATTTTGTATAAACCATGGAAACTAAATGTTTTTTTTTAATTTGAAATCATCATAAATGTCCCAGTCAGCTTTTTCTGCTGCACTTGAATATGAATGTTATTAGTCTGCTGTCATTATAAATATGTTAATTCACATAGTGCAGGGACCGTCTTTAGACGTCAGATTTGACGTCTACAGACGTCAGATACTGACGTATAAAGGCAGTCCCCGCGACGAAATGGGAAATTGCGGCCAAATATTAGACGAGTGGCTTAAAAAAAAGTTGTACATTTTTAGTACCGTGGCTGACAGTCCCACTAAAAATATGTCCTACTGAATGTTGGCCTATTTTGAATATGATATTCCAACATACCTACTTAGTGAGAACATGAAAGATGAAACACTATTGAAATGTATTTTGGGTCGCCCCATAATATTATGTAAGCCACACGGACTTTATGTGCAGTAAATATAACAGTGCTGACATCATGATCGGCTACTTCAGTTTAGTTGTTCCATAATATGCTATACATCAACATGGACCGATGTGAGGACCACTGTATTAATACTATCACGTTGATATCTTGGCTCACACCTGCCTATAAGTGGTTATAATAAATATTGATTTATTTCCAGTCGAGAAGTAAGTGAAACATTTAACTCAAATAGCGGAAAAAAATTAAAAGTGACTTAGCCTTGGTTTTGTTCTCACCCCTTCAATTGCAAATATAATGAATTCTGAGATGGGAAGAGCGTCGTCACATTTTCAACACATTTTAATTTTTCAAATTATACGACGTTCATCAGCGCTGGCCACCAATGGTCATCGTCGATGGTCTGGAACGCTTATCAGCTTATCAGCGAGAGCTAAAAGCCCAAAAAAATCAGGGATGCCACTCGTTGAATGGGACAAATGTTATCCCACTGTTTCTGAATTGTATCAATTACGCTGTTTGTGAACAATATTACATCAGTAGGAAAGTGCAAGTGGTTGTATTTGCTTATATTGTCGCACTACAGTGTATGTGCCATCGTATAATAACTTATGAAGAAAATACAAGACCCTATATTCATCAAATCTGAAGAGATCTCTGGTCTGCTTCTCTAATGCACATGATAACCCTCCAGCCCCTAGACTAAGATTCCCAGGGTGTCTTTTGTGTTACAGCATGGACTATGCAGAAGAATATATAGTAGCTATTTTATCTATGATTTTACTGCGCGAAACGCCAAATAGTTGCAATGCATATTTGAAATACCCGTTGCTTATTAAATTAATAAATTATAAGCCTGACTGTAACCCTTTCAGTGCGGGGACCATCTTTATACGTCAGAATCTGACGTCTGTAAACGTCGATTTCTGACGGATAAAGACGTCAGATTCTGACGTATAAAGACGATCCCAGCATTGAAATCATTACAATATTTTTAATGGCCGTAGACCCATAACATAGGTATTCAAATGAAGTGGAAAGACATTGATGATGATTTCAAATTGAAAAAACCCTTCCGTCTCCCTGGCTTATAGAAAAATAATTCAGCGCTTTTATATACTAGTATTGTGACAAGTAACTCAGTGATGACTTTAGTAAAACATCTATCACTATGAACAAGAAACGACACACTTCTTTTTGCACAGAGTAGGGCACAGTGCCGACTTCGAGCTTTCTCCTATTGAGATATAGATCCTAAGTGCAGGTAGTGACGTAACGCTACATTCCTACATCTTTAATTAATTCCTACATTTCATTTTTTATTCATTCCATTATTTGTTCCGCCATTTACGTCTTTTACGTCTTTTCTTCACTTGTTATTCTGTTTTCATTCCATTCTTCTTTTATTATTTCTTTATATATTCCTTATTATAAATAATTAAAGTCGTTTATAGTATTTGGTGTTTTGCCATGTATGGTAATAGTGATTGTAACTGGTGGAAATTTTGCAATTCGATTATGAGTTGGTATTGGTGGGCATAACCAACCTTTCATCACAGTTGACCCTTAAAGGTGACATATCTCCCCTTATATAGTATGAATAAATTTGTGACAAATAAATCAAAGTTGCCACAAGATGGGGCACAAGTGTTTCCTTATATGGGGTGATTGGCTATCATGTGACCCTCTGAGAGGGTCACATGATAGCTAATCATTCCATATATGGACATAATTATTCATAGCATATAAGGGTCACATGATAGCTAATCACGCAATAAATGGGGTGATTGGCTATCATGTGACCCTCTCAGATGGTCACATGATAGCCACTCACCCCATATAAGGACATAATTATTCATACCATATAAGGGGTGATAGATCACCCTTAAAATATTTTTCTATCAACCAAGAGACGAAAACATTTTTTAATTAGAAATATTTATAAATGTCTAATCAGCTTCATTTGAATATCTATGATATGAGTCCACGACCATTAAATGTAAATTACTCTTTCAGTGCGGGGATCGACTTCAGACGTCCGAATGTGACATCAGATTTATAGACGTCAAAATCTGACGTCCATAGACGACGTCCATAGACGTCAGAATCTGACGTCTAAAGTCGGTCCCCGCACTGATAGGGTTAATCGGTTGAGTGATTCTTTTACACATAGTATTATGTAGGTGTTAAGTATTTACATCCTGACCACCGCGTTTTTCGTTCAACTTAAAACTTTATTGTTGTGGCTTTGTATCGATATAATCCCTCTAATTATCTACTTATGAGATAATGCACAGACACTAATAGACAATAATAGACTAGATGTTTTACATTGGTTTCGTGGTTGTAATGTGCTCATATCAAGTCAAGAAAACAATTCAGAACGCTACAACTTTATTTCAAATGTGAAGATATACTTGAATTAGAAATATTTGGTTTACATATTTATTGCAATAAAAATCTATATTTCTTCTACATGTATCACTTTTACAATCACAATCAGTATTGTGGGGAACCTCGGTGACGGAGAGGTAGCGTGCTCGGCCTCAGACCGCCAGGGATCGAATTCCGAATCCTGTGTCTGGAGGACAGTGTCATCTCATTCATCTCATCATCCTCAGGAGGTTCTCCTGGCCCAGTTTAGCCTATATGTGCACCAAGGTGGCCTAAAGCCCGATTCATTTATATATAGGGGAGGTGCCTCGAGTTTGAAGCCGCGTGGAGAAGGGTGCTTAAATAAGTTGAGAAGGTGTCATCACATTCAGGGGTTGAGTGTAATATATTTATCATAAATACAGAGTACTCCAGATCTCTGGTGTTTACTAACTCCCACCATTCCTACATACTAGGCCTACTCTTACACATGGTATAGTAGAAGAGCTGGACCTGAGAAAAGTTCGGTACGTACAACCCACTATACTGACAAAATCTAATTATATATTCTGCTAGAGCAAACCTTCCTGTTTACCAACTCCCGTCATTCATACATACTAGGCCTACTCTTACACATAATACAGTGTATACGGAAGCGTGGAAAAGACATTACAAAAATCTTTTTATCTCGTTATAGCAACTTATAAGTCGTTAGATCGACTTAGTATAAGTCGTGATAAAGACTTATAACTCGTTATAACAAAATATACTAAATCGATTTAACGACTTATACGTCGTTACATATTAGCCAGGCCAGGTGGAGAAACAATGTCCATTATCTCGTCATTTCAGCTGAAATCGATTAATTATATTTATATAATCAAATACCATAGTTGGTGTAACAAACAACGGATGATCGATTATAATCAATCATAAACATGTTCTGATTTTTGAGATAGTCAAGTCGCTTTGTTGATATATATTCTGGGTGTTTAAGTCGTTTAACTTCCTAGTTACGTTATCCACAGACCGATCCATTGTGCTAGAATTACATACATGTACTTTGTTCTCTTCTTGCTCATCAACTGATAAGCGGTAATGGCGTAACGTTGTATTAACCCTCTCAGCTCGGGGACCGTCTTTATACATCAGAATCTGACGTCTGTAGACGTCAGATTCTGATGTATAAAGACGGTCCCCGCAATGATAGAACTAAAATATTTATAAAAGCCTTAGACCCATAACATAGGTATTTAAATGAAGCGGAAAGACCTAACTAAGACATTTATGCTCCGTGGTTCATACAAAATTATTTCAGCGTTGTATGGGTTTTAATGGGGACTACCAGTACTACTACATTTGATATTCAGACAACGATTGATAAGGCGACTTGTTTTTATTTCTCTGTTTTAGATCCGAAAAAAAACAAAATCTAATGAGGGAGGGCGGTTAAAAAAACATTTAGGAAAAAAAAACATTTCACCTATTTCGGAAAAGTTAATGAGGGCGACCAAATAAAAAAACATTGGATAAATTTCTGGAAAAGGTAATGAGAACAACGAAATAAAAAAAAATTGACCTATTTTAAATAAAGTTAATGAGGGCGACAAAAAAAACAAGCAAAAAAAACATAGCTGGAGAAAAGCTTTTTTATTTCCTGAAATGAACTTGGTTTTTTCCGGAATGGTTTTTTTATTTACCAAAATTAAATGTTTTTTTTTCGAAAATCGGCAACAATTCAATGCGCGCGCTGGGCAGGAAAAAAACACATGTTTTTTTATAATGCGCGGCCTAAATCTAATGCGCGCGCTCATCTAAAACAGAGAAAAAAACATAGTGGCCTAAGCCGTCTTTCGTGATATTCGACTGATAGATAACAACTAATACATACATAATGCGACGTATTCGGTGTCTAATCAGAACAGACCCTTTGTATGGACTCAAAACAGACCCTTTCTATGGACTCGACTCTGGATAGATCTTCACATAGTTCAGGTAAAAAACAGTTGTTTTGCGATATAAACTGTTTACGTGCTAGTTGGACATTGAAGATATATTGTTGATCTACTGATTTAAAATGGAACAGAATGTGCACAACTTAAGATTTTGAGCTATATGAACTCTTTGCAGTTTGTAGTAGTCTTAGACATTTGATGTAACTGGTATGTATACCGCTATGTATTTTTTGGTTTTCGATCTAAACATCAGCCTCTATTGCGCCAAAGGCGAAAATGTTCAGTGCATTCATACATGGTTAATAGATTGGTTATATACATGTCTAAAGGGGGTATTTTGTCGTCATTTCACCTAACAATAATACGTATGATGTCTCTCTATTCGTAAAAGTTAGCCGATCACGATTCAATGTACACAACTAGTGGTACGTCTATTTTTCCCAGGTTTATATCCAGA
Organism: Flabesymbios commensalis; assembly: GCA_964017125.1. Classification (NCBI taxonomy): domain Eukaryota; kingdom Metazoa; phylum Annelida; class Polychaeta; order Terebellida; family Flabelligeridae; genus Flabesymbios; species Flabesymbios commensalis. The sequence continues at coordinate 55,220,420 of OZ024918.1, forward strand.
GAGGACAGACAGCAAACATATATCATTCATTAAAACAGGAATGGCGGGTAAGTAAAACGTGAATAATAAAAAGTTCACAATTACACCTAATTGGTAAAACAATAGTTGTGTATGCACGTTATGTCTATTAAATATATTAATCAGTATAATTATATATATATTTATGTCATTCCTATAAAATTATTTTTTGTCGTCGCTACACATGATAATAACCACATATTGACCAATGTTTCAACAAAACTCAGCTTTTAGGGTCATTTGGTCATTTGAAAAAGCGCACAATGTGTCAGTCAAGTCACATTAAAACCATGATTACTATAGCATAGCCAATTTCTGTCTGGCTGATAGAGGTCAACCATCAATAATGATATATAGTGCTTCATTTCTTTAACATTACTCATAATGCGACTAGTCCCACTCTCCCATATAACACGTTAACGCGTTGTCGTCATTATTGTTCTTAGTGAAGTCTCACGAAGGAGAGCAAATTGCCGACCCAAACGTTGTAATACGACTGCTTCAAAATATTTATAGCTGTGGATTTTAATGCGAAATATATATGGAGCTACCTTCCATTTGAGTAATGGGCTGTTCAGTTTGCATTATTTTTTGCATTATTATCTTAATGAGATTAAATATTATCTGAAAGACATCATTCAATATCGCAAATTCGATTATGCTGCCAGTCGTTCAGCACTGTTAAAATGCTCATTAAGTGCTCGTTTCACCGCATCAAGAGTTGTAATCAATACAATAAATCTTTAAAAATACTTGTATTTCTTGTAGAGAAGAAGCTCATCCTGGAAGGACTGCACCGCGACCACACTGGACGCTATATTAAGGAATTGTTCTCAGACGTTGAGAGATACATTTCTGGGATTTGTACAGTCACGGATACTGCAGAAATCCGTGAACGACGCGCCATTATAACATTTTCGCTACAGAAATGTATGTTATCTAGGACTTAAACTGAAAAATGCATTATTTAGACTAACATTTGGTTGTTAAACAGACGATGACGATTATTCCAGCGGACTATATTCACCCAGTATAATTATATTTAAAACAATTATAATTGACAAAGGAAGGTAAATCTTGGTTAATTTTGCCTTGAATTTGAATGGCTACGTGGTTGGGTAGGCCTACACACCGCATGACATATGGGAAATAATATAGAAAAGGTATTTTAATTACAGTAGCCAATAACTATAACATATAGAATGTAAACAAATATGAAAATAGATTATTTTGTTATTATTATAATGTCAAACTTATTTCAGATGTGGCTGAAATACTTGATTCCCCTGATGCATTCCGTGGCTCTCAGCACAAAATGTCGCTTTTTTATGAATTCCAGCCACAAGGGGATGACGTAGAAGAAAGATCAGTCTTCCTCACTGAATTAGACGCTTCATTGACAGAAAATGATATCATCATTTACTGCAACATATCACGATATTACCCAAGTTCAATTGCCATATATTACGAAAGACAGATCGCTCACATAATCTTCCCATATCCCGATAGTAAGTTAAGTGGCATTATGTGCATTAGTACCATTACATTAACTCTTATGCTACCGAATTGATGGATTTCGGTATCAGCCATCAATATAAAAACGACTGACTACAAAGTCAGTACGGAGCGAACCCCCGTATATTCACCTTCACGGCTATGTAGCCAAATTCGTGAGTGAGCTGTCTGTGCTATATTCACAGGTAAAGTAGGTGTGCTATTATGAGCTGATCATTTTTAATTTTTCAGTGGCTTCGGAGTTCAGCAACCAGGAAAAAATAACTATCCAAGGTTTCACCATGACCGTTAGACATGGTGCTATACCAGGTAATTTGATTATCAATTCTATATATATATATATATATATATATATATATATATTTTACAAATATTTTTTAAATGAATTGTTTTCAGCATGTTGAATATCCCACAGCTTACGTGCACGATAGCTGTATATTAAGAAACGTATAGCATGAATCATTGATAGGCCTATATAATTATATAGAATGCTGTTATTACCTAATACTAAGCGCACTGGTGATATCATCATCAGCCGTTAATGTTTAGTAGTCAGTTGGCTATAGAAACCTGAAAAAACAGCATGCCAGTTTACCTGTTACATCTTATGAACTACATGATGGAAGGGGATAGTCAGATATGAAGAACAAAGATGTGTCTTGGCCAGGAGTCGAACTTGGTGTCCGGATGTTACACCCACAGTCGGAATAAACATGTTTTTTCTAGTATCCAAAATGTACCAGCTCGTTGAAAATCCTGATGAAATGTTTTCCTGACTTGAAACTAATTATGTAAATGAGGCGAAGCATGACCTACTTTTCTATTTTTTCAATGATTTCATTTTTCACTTAATCCTTATCATGTATTTATGTAGCTTTATATTTGCATTATAAATGTATAACCAGTGATAACAGTATGCCTACATGCCCTTCATGTCAGGGCACATATAAATTAACATTATCAAAATAATGAATACCAGACGATAATTAACTGATTAGCAGATATTCCCTAAACAATCTTCAATATGATAAGCTCATTAATTTTCAGATAAACCACCAACTCCAATTTCACCACCCAAAGAATCAGCTCAGATGGACATCGTAAAAAGATCAGTTTATTTGACAGAACTGAGATCTTTGATGACGAAAGAAGATCTTATTGCGTATTGTGACAAAATTGGTTTCTCCCCAGATTCAATCACCATTTACCGTGACATAACGGCTGCTCAATTCCTCTTCCCATCTACAGAAAGTAAGTTAATAGCTGTTCAGATTTAATTTTCTAATTCAAATATTTACCCCAATGATACGATATGTTTTTCTGAAGATGTAGGGCCAGCGAAAGCGAGGCAAATATTTTCATATAACGTATACTGTTTTAAGAAAACTATAGTGTATAACACAAATGTTAACGGATTGTATTTAAGTAAGCTTTAAAAGATGTGTTTGCCGGCTCCCTGCCTGTGGGTCATGGGTAACGCCATGTTGGATGGTTGCTAGTGAGGGTACAAGGATATATACTATTGAGGCATCTAGATCGTTAGGTAGAAGGTGTTCTACTCAAGAGCACATGATGCTCAGAACCATTAAACTATACAGATCTCAGCAACGAAACCAATTTTTCGCCAAATTCGTTGTGTGATTTGTTCATTATCGTTTTGGTAAACACACACTATTGGTTGTATTCATGTTTCAGTTGTATCAGTGCTATCAAAAGTGTTTTTATTTAATATATAATGTGGTCAGTTGTAAAATGCTAATGGATAGCCGTAGACCTACTGTCAAAAACGAGGGAACATACTACGAACAAACTATAAAACGTGAGGTCAGTTTGTAACTAGATTCACTATTTATTGATAATATCATGTTAATTATGATCAAGGTTACCTGATAATGACAAAACATTACGGCAAAGTCTAGTAAAACAATATATAAAACACAGAGTCTCGTGTTTTATATTTTATATATAATGTTTTACCAGACCTACTTTAAGTCCAGGAGCATTAGGGTTAGACCCGGAAGAAAATAGTAGCTAAAAGCTGAATGTTTTACATTGCTAAATATATCGGGATGCATATTATAGAAACGTCACCAAATTGCCTGAGTGTCCTTTAAGACAATATCGATTTTTTAAAATGGCTGCCACAAAGCATTCGAAGAAATATTTTATTGAGCTCGAAATATTATATTAAGCTCATTTGACCAAAATATGTATGAAAGTTGTTTTATTATGTACAATTTTTTTTAAATCAAACTTGCATCAGTTCAAAATGACCGACATCGGCCATCATGAATTTTAAACTTTTGACATCATACACCTGGAATCTAATGCAATATCAAATTTGAGGTCAATTACCACAGTGATTGTCAATAATCACCCTGGCAATGATATATTTTCACTAGTGACCACATCTTATTTTTCAAGTTCCAAAATAATGTTTAATGCAATACCTAGATTTAGACTAGTTGGAATACACTCATGTATTTAAATTGTTTGCATTTCAAGGTTACCTAGAGGTCAAAACAAAGAAATTAGCACTTTTCACCAATGATAATCATGATTTGTTTTATTGTAGAAATAATAGTCATAAAGTGTAATGCCATATATCATTGTCAAATATTCAAATTTGGATATTATCTATCTCTCGGAGTGGTTATATTTAAATTTTAGGGTGAGAGGTTAAATACAATATATTTGCGAAAATCTACACGAAAACAAAGTATCTTGACCAGTGGGATTCTCAACTTGTGACATAATTGGCACCGACATGTAATTAGTGCCTAATTTGTCAAAAACTGCTATTCCATAAGAACTATATCGTTGATATTCCTATGAGAATGGTATTTATTTATTTAAAGTGCTGACTTTGAAGCAATCTATTCGTCTGCAGTTCCATCAGTGGATCACATTTTTCTCAAATAAATACATATGTGTATGACGTTTAATTTATTTTATTGTATGAATGATAAATATTACCTTAGAACTGGAGTTAGGACCCAAAAGTGACGAAAATTATCTGCCATCAGCTCATATAATTTTGTATGACATCAACCTTGATGGCGGGTGATCATAATAATATGTGTGACATATTAGCCTTTCGTGCCTCACATTGGACATTTTGAGTGGTCACAAATTATAGCTCCGATATGGCAATTTGTTTAATAACCCTAGATACCTGGTATGGCCTTAACATGAAGAATAAAATGACGACAATCGTTTACTGAAAGGGAAATCTTAGTGGACAATTAACTGTTAACGCTTTTGCCAAACATTATCATTCCTATATTCCGAAAATACACATACGATAATTACAGTTAAAATATACAGTTACATATAATCACATTTAGAGCTCCGGACAAAAAAAGCACACCAGGGAATCTAGGGGACTTTTCTCAGCATGTCCCTAACTACACTGGCATCATTAAAAAACAAAATAGCGTTTACCTAATTACTTTTCCGGATTTGTCTAATATTCTACCTAATGCTCCTGGACTATATACATATGTGTATATTATACACTGTGTAGAGCTGGGTGCCCACAGCACGCCATATAGTTCCTTAAATAACAGCTTATTTCGTGATATTATGACATAATAATTTGAAAATGGTGATTTTATCAGTTTGTCAGTGCTGTATTGTTAGTTTTTACTTCCATTAACAATAATTTGAAGGTTTTGTCCCTATATTTTCAGTGGCCTTGAACTTCACTGCAATAAAAAAGATTGAATACCAAGGTTTTAAAATGAAACTAGTCTATGGTGTTATTCCCGCCGAACGTGAGTAAATGTGTATACTTGTTATTCAATATAATTCCGATAGGGGCCTACAATTGTAAATATATATAATTATTTTATATATACACATATATAAAATTTAATTTTTTTATATAAATTATAAATAATTAATCATACATGTATTATTTTCATATATAAATATGTATAATTATGCAATGTCATGTAATGGCAAGCTTATGATTGTTTCAATTAGCAATCAGCAATCTATGGACACGGACAGACCCACAGGCTAAAAAAGAAGAATCTGTAGACCCACCGAGCAAAATTATTGAAGACGAAGATAATAGCATGGACGAAGATAAGAGAAAAGTTATCTTGAGTGCGTCATCAGCCATATCAATTGAACATTTGAAAATGTATCTGCCGAATCGGGGACGATCAGGAGGAGGCCCCATCGATAGCATAGAGCAGACAGCGGGTGATCACAACTTCCTTGTAGTTTTTGAGAAAAAAGAAGGTAAGTGGATGCCGACAATACAATACAAAACAAATAGTTACCATGTGAATTCATAATATTTTGCTTCCATCACGTCGATATTTTGCCTCGTCATCTAGATATTTTGACTACATCAAATCTTTCATCTGCCATCATAGTTTTTTGTATATATTGGTTTCGGTGAAGAAATAAAATAAAATATGTTCAACATATACGTCTGATCTTATGTAGATCATTTTCTCACAGACAAGACAACCAGTAGAGCCGATTCATTGAGCTTTATTCATGTCCATCTAAAGCATTTGTCAGGATGTGGTCATCACAGTGCAATGATAAACATTCAAACCGTGTGGTGCTTTATACATATCACGATATACTCCACAAAGTTTTCACCTAGCTTTCCTCAGCGTGATTGTCTTCTCCAGAACCACCAGCTGACTCAGAGCCCGCCGTTCTGACCCCGACCAATCATCGGTGAGAGTCAAAACAAAAATAACAATTTAAGCCTATCAAGCGGCGCCACCAGCAGACCAAGAATCAGCGCTGTTCCAACGCTGGTTCAAGGTCCTCCAGTCCGCGTGAGAGAGATACCGGGCCGGTCAGTCTGAGAGGTGTGCCGACCACGGCACAGTGCTGGCAAAATAGATAGGCCTAACACTCCCACCTGACGAAACGACCGAGGTCACGCTGTCACGCAATAGACCCAACAGAAATCTCTTAAGGAGATAACTAGAGGAACTTTAGTAATACCATGTTAAGCAGAAGACAATATACATAAAATCTGCGAGGACGGCTAGTTCATCCAGACGAAAGTAACACCTCAAGTCCTCAACCAATAATGAGAAAATTAAGCGAATACAGCAAACAACTCTAAACATGTGTCAATCTTTAACAAGAACTGACCATTTAAGTAGTTAGCACGCTTAACAATGATTATAACAAATTATTAAACATGCGATGGTTAAATACAGTTGCAAAATAGACAACAAATTTAACAAATGTTAAAGCAAAGACGAGTAACAGGTTCAATCAGGTGACGCAACAGGACCATAGAGGAAGAAGGCCTTTAACAGGATCCCGTCGAACATCAGAGATAGGTTGCAATATAGGAGTGACAGGGTCTAAACTCAAAGAAGGAGGAGCTGTCACAGCCTCTAACTGTAGGAGTCACTAAATCGACCGAGTATAAATTATTTTCTTGGTTCTCACTTCAACTGAACGCACATGTCCATGATGTCACATAAAAAGACGATAGATCCTACTGCAAAGGTGGGGGGGGGGGGGGGCTCCCCCCGTGCGACCAGCACCCATAGGTAAACTACTTAAATACTCCGTACGCCAAAGCTCCCAAAAATATTCCATCATTTAATTTTTAACAAGAAGCCCCTTCTGTAGGGATTCTGGATCTGTGCTAGGGCTAGGAATATAAGGTTGTGGTATTAGGAAGTGAGCATGGGCAATGACATATGAATTATCCGGTTTTCCCCCCACAAAAATCAACTTCACATATAATAGCTGGCTTACAATTGAGTCAATAGGCCTACGTGTTTTCCAAGAGACGTAACGCCATTTTGACCGATCGTACCGACTGCTCCCACCAACCACCCCACCGTGGACTGCGTGGAGCAATGAATTTACAGGACCGACCGTGATGTTTAAACAGGGAAGTAATCTTCTCTTGAATGGAACGAAAGGTGCGAGCATTATCCAAATAAAAGACGCTTTGAATACCGCGATGGGCCGCGAATCGTTGAATAGCCAAAACAGTATCAAGGAATCTACTAACTCTAGATGTTTAGCTCTTACCACAGCGCACATAAACAATGTATTTCTTTGAATCTCCTGAGTCAGTACAATAAAATGGACCAGTGTTATCTAGACCAGAAACAGAAAATGGAGCACTAGGGTGGATACGATCTGTCGGCAAAGGAGGTTGGAGGAGGGGTCTTAACAGCCGTATCCTGTCTTAAGCAACTAACGCAACTACTACATATTATGAGCTCATCGCTGCACACAACAATCCAAAATCTACTTCGCAAGGCTGTGATCAAGGTTGCTAAACCGGCATGTTAAAGTCGTATATGCTCCTTGCGGCTGAATAACGCAACCACTCTGGACTGGGGTAAAATGATCATAATCTAGCAAATGTAGACATCCGCATATGCGTAAGAGACCTCGAGGTCTTAAAAACAGCTTTAACAGTACAATGTTTGAATGACGTGGTATGTCAACGTCCTTGTCGCAGACAAGCAAACTCGTTACTATAGCACTGTTCTGTAAATACAGAAAAAGTCGGAATTCTGCTTCCTGTAGCTCCACTGGCACGATGATATCTGTATGTAAAGGTGCGTCACGTGTATCATACTCACTTCCATCCTTGAAAACACGGGTAAAACGCAATATATAGCAAAGTATTATCAAAATCTTCCCGTACAATTCCATTCCCCACCTATCAGTCGGTAGAACCTCCACCACATCTGCCACAATTATAGGGGGTGGAACAGAGTTCTAAATCAAGCTATTTCCAGAGAGGAGAGGTTAAAAATTAAGGTGGGCCATTAAACCAAAGCGACACCTTCAATAATTTTTCAGTTGGCATTCCCTGCGTCACGCAATCTTCTGGGTTCTTAGGACTCGGCCAATGAGCCCAACATGTATTCGGGATCGACTTAGTAACTCGTTTAATTCTATTACTCACATACAATTTCAGTCGATGAGGCTCGCATTCAAGCCAAACTAAAGCAATTGTAGAATCCGACCAACAAAATGTATAGGTACGTTCGGGAGAAATTCAAATGCCGTCTTTACGAACTCTGCTACACGAACGCCCACAACACATGCAAGTAATTCAAGGCATGGAAGGCTTTCGAAATTACGCGGTGCGACCCGTGCTTTAGACATCAGAAAGACGAATGGTGTAAATCCGATGATTGTTGAAGAATGATATATGCGCAGGCATCATAAGCCGTAGGTGACGCATTAAAAAACACATGAATTTCATGACGAACAACTTCTGACCACAGCACGTCAGAATAAGTAGTCTACGAGGGTTTCAACAAGGTAATTATGTTACATGTAAGGGTACATCCCATTCCAAACCCTATTTCCATAAGTCTTGAAAAAAAATCTAAGCAGTGATAGTGAAACTCAGAAAGGAAAAATAAAACCTAAAGGGTCGAACAACCGCGCAACAAAGCCCAGTACCAACTGTTTACTTAGGGAACTCTAAGAAACTTCATGACCCGAATGATACCCCAGTCATCCCACAGAAACCGGTGGACATCTTGTCCCAACTCAGTTATGGAAATATGCAAGAAAGCCTTGTTTTATCACCGGTAATGGCGATACGCCAACGTCTAAAGCTAATGAGAATAGCAGCTAGATTAGGAACGTGGGTAGATCCAGTTTCAGGACAATCATTCAAGGCTACTCCATTATATCCATGAGCAGATGCATCAAAGAAAGGGCGAATCACCACTATAATCCTCGTGTTTATCTTCTTTATGGCCAAGATTAACAGACTTAACAGGCTGTGATCAAGCATGCGAGGGCTATCAGTTGTGTCGCCACCAGACACCAGGATTGCACTTCCGAGCCAGTACTATGTTTTCGACCTGCCGTACGTGCTCACTACAGCCAGCCTTATTATTGAACAAGCCTGATAAAGACGGAGCGCATTGTTCAAAGGAAGCGATGAACGGGCGACGGCGATGACACTGATGGTCATCGTCACCCGCCCCCCTCGCGCTGACCTAGGCGGGTAGGCGGGGCTACGGCGGCGATGACACCGACGGTCATCGTCACCTAACTCCCCCTGCCTGCTGGGCCAGGAGGCGCTGGTCATCGTCACCTACCCGCGCTGCCTGCTGGCATTTATCTTATACGGTAAACAGGGGTACTCAGAGCCGCGCTGTATAACGCAGCTGCGGCCGGTCTATGTGACTGAAAGGGGGGGAGGTGTTGCAAAATGTGCGCGGCCTGTTACACTCTCACGTTGCCTACTTGTATAACAGGTGGCACGATCTCGCCATTTGAGCTCTTTATGTAGACTGTTTAAAAGAAAATCGAAGTCACCTTTTTTCCCGAGACTGTTGTGTGCCCACTCCAAACGACACTCCATGAGCAGCTTCAACAGCACCATAGGCGTAAGAAAAACCCCATAGTGGCTCCTTTGCACACCAAGGATTGTAGACTCAAAACGTGACTGTGTAACATATTATACAGTTGCCACAAATCAGTGGTAATATTAGGTGATGGGGTGATAAGTTATATAACTCTTCCACATGACAAAAAATTAACACTTGTGGATCGCCAGACCGCTCCTTCAAGATAGTGATAGCAGTGTCATAATGATGAGTAGTGACAGAAAGCCCCTGCACAGCCGACAAAAGATACATCAGGTATGAAAAATTAACAATTTTTGAATGATTGCTATTGTGCACGTGCACCTCAAACGAACCCTAAAGTGGGCCCAGACTTTGAGGTCGCCGTGAACATAGGCAACTCAAGCTTCGGCAGATGAAAATTCAGACACAGTTGACTTAAGTGGAGTGACTCCGTATGACCAGGCAAATCATACAACGGCATTTATTACTCCAGAAAGCAGCCTCTATTTCTTTAATAGGACTGGACGCCGAAATAGCGTCATAAATCTTTCCCTGACAAACTTCCAACTGATCACTAAACTTTACATAGTCATCAGTAGCAGCTTGAATCTCAATACACGAGGGGGGAGGTTATCTGGATTGACCAGTAAAGATTCTATTTTATCAGCACTGAGCGGAAGCTATGTCCGTAATGTAGTTCTTCTCTGCAAAAGCGCTTTCGACGTCATGATGTCGGTGGTTCACAGTACTAACAATGTCTCAACACAAATAGCACGCACCTTTAGTACAGGGAACAATACACCATGTACAACACCGCTGCAGCCCGCTAGCTCTCACCATAATACTTAGTCCATTGCGTCCGTCTATGGTCCTCAAGGAGAGGCTTCAAGCAGTTCTGTGCAACATTAAACGTTTTCTAACTTAGCAGAACCTCTCCTCACAGACAAGACAACTAGTAGAGCCGATTCATTGAGCTTTATTGATGTCCATATCAAGCATTTGTCAGGGTGCGGTCATCATAGTGCAGTGCTAAACATTCAAACAGTGCGGTGCTTCATACATATCAACGTTTGTCGACTCCACGAAGCTTTCACCTAGCTTTCCTTACAAAGTATCGTCTCCAGAACCACCAGCTCACTCAGGGCCCGCCGGTGAGAGTCAAAACAAAAATAGCAATTTAAGCCTATCAAGCGGCACCACCAGCGGACCAAGAATCAGCGCTGTTCTAACGCTGGTTCAAGGTCCTCCTGTTCGCATGACAGCGAGACTGGACCGGTCATTAAGAGAAGTGTGCCGAACATGGCACAGTGCTGGCACAATATCCAACACCCAGTATACAGATATGCCTACTGTGGTAAACTGGAACAGTCCCAGTTAGCCCTGTATAATTTACCTTCTATAAAAATATGATATGGCATGTGGGCACTACACAGGAACGACAATCTAATAATTGTACATTGTGATTTCTGTGTATTGTGTGTTCAGTGATATGATTTTGTAAGTATAATACAACAATGGTGTAGTCCTACTTAAATACCAGGTGGTACATTAATCTAAAGTGAGCAGGCAAAAATACTGGGGAGGTAGAATTATATATTTATTCTAAGCTGCTTTCTCAGATATGCTATGTATAATAATAGTGTAGGCCTACATCAAGTGAAAGGAGTGTCCCTCTTTTGTTGAAAACGAAGCGAATTATATTGTCATTTTAAGGCCCCGGTCAAATTTTAACGGATATTGTTGTCATGCGACACTCCGTCAGTCTGTCCATCTCTCCGGCGCTTTTTGTTTTGTTTTGTTTTGTTTTGCATTACTAAAATTCGCGTGGAACTTCACATACACGTAAACTATGACTACAACTTGATTGAGTTCGCATATGATCTTTTGTTTAACCTTGATTTTTTTCCTATCGGCACATGTTCTCCTTAACGCGATTCACTCACCAATTTTCTATGTGTCATACCAAAATGTAAGCCATATTTCTATTTCACCAATAGCTAGATTATTACTATAGAACAGAATTTGCGGTTTGAGGGAGTGAATATTATGTCCTAAAAACATCGACTTGATCAAATTCAAAATTGCGAATTTGTGGCCTTTATTGACTTCAATATGCAAAACACCTGGAAAACTGTGCCATAGAGCTAGGCCATTACAACAGAACAGAATGTGCGGTTTCAGCGAGGGATATGCCTTTAAAAAATCGAAATTGCCTTTGTTTACTTAAATGTACATGATGTCTGGCATAAGATATGTGTAATATCTGGCAAACCGTGCCAGATAGCCAGACCATTAATACAAATCAAAATATGCATCTCCATTGGTAGGATGTACTCTGAAAAATTCAACTCGAGCGAATTAAAAATGGCTGACTTTCGACCATTGTTTATTTAGTCTCCCCTTTCACCGGTATGATATGGCTAATTTGAAATAAATGGTCATAAGATAGTAGAGTCAGCATCGTTAAAGTTAAAAGTTTTTTCAAATTATATTTGCTTTTATACGATAATTAGAGAAAGAGGCGTAATTACGTCGCCGACGGGCCTTGTTTCATTTGCTTGTCTCTCCTACCCTTCTGTTGCGCATCAAAAGCTTGTGGGACTACCTATACATTTTATTCTCTATATTTATGTGATATTTGGTTTTACAATTTAATAAATCTAAAATGTAGACAAATTGCAAATTGGATTGTTAACTTTATAGATGCTGAAAATATGATCAATAGACGAGTTGGCATTATTGACGGTGTGAGAATAACGTTTTCGTCGCCAAAAGGAACAACACCAAGAGATCCGATAAATCCCCGGAGAGACGATGGTCCACTTAGTACAGTACCAGCGAATATCCTTGTCGCGGGTATTCCAAGTCATTTGTCAAATGAAGTGATAGAATTATTCTTTGAAAATGAAAGCAAGTCGATCAAGGGAGAATTTGGAAAGGTGCTAGGAGTGAAGCAAACACAATATGGACACATTGTGAGATTTAGCGATGACAAAGGCAAGTATAGCAATAACATTACAATACCATGATTTTAGAAGGCATTGGTATATTTTAGCTGCCCATATGAATGTCCAACAGCCCGCCATATTCAACAGCACGGGAAATTGGGATGTGTCTATGCGGTGACAATCACTGGCATGTCTATACTTCTACTGAGGGAAGGAAACTTTCCAGTCCTCGTCATTTTGAAATGAGAAATGGACTATGTAGACTTTTGTTTTCTACCAAAAAAATGCTCCCATGGCATATCTAGTTCTTGTAGCAAATTATTGATGAATTTTCAAATGGAAATCTCATAATTTACGTGCATTAATAATCATTTTACGAGCTCGATTCTGACAGAAGCAACTTTTCCAACAAAATGAGACATGTCGTGAATAATACACTGCAGTATTCAGCTTACTATTATATTGAGAAGTTACTGCCTTTTGGGTTTACACGATAAAATAGTGGCGCTAATTAGCCCCTATGTTGAGCGTGCGGGCGTGAACAATAGGCCTAGTATGTTGAGATTGCTGCTTCCACGATTTCAGTGAGTTACCGACCTTGTATAGAAAACCAATAAGCAAATGCTGACCCTATCCCATCCAGCTGTGGTCAACGGCAGCCCGAATATAGCGACCCGGGAGGAGAAGGTGGAGGGGCTAAACCAATCTGTATATATGCCGACACTACAAACCCACTAAGCCCCACTTTAGATGACAAGTGTATACGCCGTCGGATTGTTTAGTGGTCTACAGTCAATTTGTGATGCTGATAAAACGTCTGCGCTTTTTTTTTTTTTATCACGCTGTTATATATAACTTCTAGTTAATAAACTGGGCACCACCTATTAGTCAAATCCTTGACCGACCGTGTTATATCGCTGAAGTGAGGGATTTGATGAAGTATGTGCATGGATGCCTTAATGGTCTACAGTCAGTATACCGTCAGCATTCCATACACTCTGTAATATATATTTTAAACTCTTGGCAACTCCATGATAATATATGTATGCATGGTGAAGCATAGGCATCACCAGATAGCAACTGTAGTAACCAGATTAATTGAAAGAAAAACGATATAGCAATGATAACGTGGGAATAAACATTTATGTATGTATACATCCGTGATATCTTATTTTTAAAGACAAATTGACCATGTTGACATTGATACTAAATATATTGCTCTGCAACAGCAGTATCATCTTGTTGTGAAGCGAAAAAACAACTATTAATATATAATTATTAGGCCTATTTAAGAAAGGATGAACACTACAGAAACATTATTTAACGCAATAACAATTGTGTACTGACTTTACACTTTTACATATTATTTCACCTGTAGATATTTATTTATATGTATTTGGTTTAGATGCCAAACGGGTGATTAATCAAAGTGTAGATATTGAAGGCACCTCGGTCACACCAGAGTTGGTGAGAGATAGGAGACATAGAGATGTATGCGCCATACGTGTAGATAATATATCTCCTGATATCTCACATGATATGCTCAAACTCATCTTTGAAAGTAAAAGTGCGAGTGGTGGTGGAGAAATAGAGGATATGTTTGTGGACTGTGATAACATGACTGCAGTGATCACATACTTACACTTGAAAGGTTTGTAGTTTATATAATATGCGTAATAGAACAATTACTTTGCGTAGCTAAATATAATTGAGATTTTAAGCAAAGATGTTTGTCAAAGTAACACGCTACAATAATGGGAATTTAAGCTGAGGTTAATAGACAGGGATATATCCTAACCAATCTAATAAACATGTCTGTCAAACTTTTCTCAACGGTTTCTATTGTATTTTTTCCCGTAGATTTCAAATCTGCCAGATACCATTCGAGATTTTACATATTTAATTTGCTAATTTGCATATTTCCAAAATGGCCGCAAAAAAAAAGTAATCGGCTATGAATGCAGTCACGGCAATCCTAGAAATGTTTTTCTTTAGCCCTAAGTTTGGGTTTTGAGATCCCATAATGCCATTTTGACGACAATATTATTTTTGAGGTCATTGGAAGGTCATAGGTCACGTGAACATTGAAATACAATATCCCACCTCTACGTTTTAGCAAAAAGTGCACAAATTGACTTTTTTGGGATAAAATAATGATTTGAATGACTGATAATATGTATTTAATTTCAGAGAGTTACATACACAAGACTATATTTAATAATACAAGATGGCCGCCATATTTCAAAATAGCCGCCAGCCGAACCTAAAATCAAGATATCTTAGCTTCTAGATATAATATTTAGGCGATCTTAGTGGCTAGATTAAGGTTTTTGGATCAAGGAATACAATGCCAAACATCATTATACTGTCAAATGAATTTTTAGAGGTTTTTGAAGTCTTTTTGATCTCTATAGTTTGATATTTTGGCAAAATTGTGTGATCATCTACGCCATCATAGTTATATTTGAATGACATCCTCCCAGAATTAGTTTATCAACCGCACACTGTTCTGAATTCACATACTAACATGATATAAAGTTAAAACATATACATTACATGTGTATGACAGCGATGCATGAGGTAAATAAACATATCATTTACATTATAATACGGCACTATTATGGGGGGTGAACATCATATTTTCTGGAAAACTGACAGTCTGACACGGTGTGTTGTATAAGGTTGGGCACCTGAAATGATATCTACATATATTGAGAATCACAACCTAGGAGCACAACCTTGCAAATCAACTACTGGAAATTGGCAGGAGGCCAATAATGGCGGCAATTACAGAAAAACCTTAATTTGTCAATATCTCAGTCAAGATGTAAAATAATTAGCTTTCAAAGTTGTCTAAACCTATCTTCTTATGGTGAATGATCAATATAAAACAAACCCTGAAGTGATTTTATGTCTTCTTAACAAGATAGTACACAGATCTATGCATTGATAGTGCAATAAAATAAAGTTTGCGCTAGATATTATTAAACACATTTGATAAAAACACATTTGATGTGATAACAATGGTAAGTTTATTGATTATAAGCTAACATAAGTATCACTTGTTACAGTATTCACTTCAAAACATAATTAGCCTAAAGTTACATGAAACAAAAATTAGCGCTGAAAATAATACTGTCGAAGGAACTACTGTTTGCAAGAAGCCACATGCACACAACTACATTGTATATCGATAGGATTATTGAAAGTGGGTGTGCTTAAACGAATACTAAAAAAGTATATGATGCATTTATGCTTTTTAATTAGAAGCATAAATTATAAGGATTATGCTTGGGGATTACCCACAGTCACATCATACATGGCAAGGATTTCCCTTTTCTCACACTAGCAGTTCTTGTTACAACACTTCTTGCGGGGATGGAATTTTGTGAATCATATGTTGTGGCGACGGTGGGTTTGTACATTTAGATTGAACAGGAATCAGCTTGCTATTTTCTACAACCCTTCCATAGCCCTAAGGCTTGAGGATGACTTGGCTGCATGCTTTATATGCTGTTCAAAATCATTTTCATTGGGTGGCAACAACTTCAGCAGTGTTGACTTATTAATATTATTTAAGAACGTTTTGTCTCTGAGCGTATCTATATCACAGCCTTCGAAGGTGGCACTCTTGTTGAAATATTAGTTCACAAAAAGCTGCTGAGACTGGTCACACACATCTATCGTGATTGCAATGGGAGCACCATCATCAGCAAAGTCTTCCAGTGTAGTTATATCATTCAGCCAACTTTACATGCCAGTAGAGAATGGATAGCCGATGGTATCTCGTCCGCTGATAATGTGAATAAATGACCCATTGCAGCGGCAAAACTTCGTGAATGGATAGCTGTCTTGAGATGAACGACCAATCACCAAATATACAATGCAATGTATGTGACTGTAATTAGTATACCCTGTTTTATCTACCACCTAAGTAAAATTTTGTTGAACAAAAGGGAGGATCACTTAGTTATTGGTGATCATTAATGTAGCAATATGCCTCCATCATCGATCACAGAAAACGGAAATAGCATGATAGCTGATGATACCATGGTGCTCACATTGCAATAACGGTAGATGTGTATGACTAGGCAAAGTAGCTTCTTGTGAATACATAATCCAACTTCGAAGGCTGTGATATAGCTATATACTCAGATTCATCAAGTTTTATAATAACAAATCACTGCTGAAATTGCTGCCACCATTTTGCTTTCGAACAGCTTCTAAAGCGAGTAGCATTGGCAAAGCACTTGACAAGTCAAATCACATCGCCAAGCTTACCTGCGAGCCTGAAGACTATGGACGTTGTATAAAATGATAAACTGATCCCAGGTAAATTTACAAGCCCACCACATATGACACACACAACTTCCCGTAGCTGCAAAAAGGGTTGCAACAAAAACTGCTCGAGTAAGAGAAGAAAAATCCCCTGCTATGTAGAATGTGACTGTCAGAGATATCTAAGCAAAGGTAGTCGTGTAAAAATGATCATGATAATTGAATAACAATTGTATTTCATACACTACAACACTCTTTTTTTTATTTTTTGTTAACCACACCCAAATCCTCTAGCATGTCTAATATATAGCTAATCCCTGCAAACAGTAGTTATTTTGACAGTATTATATTTAGTGTTATTCAATTTTGTTGTTTGCAACTTCAGGCTGACTACTAGTTGTCGTAGAATAATGCTTAACGTCGCTCGGCACTAATGGTCATTTAAGTGATATTGTAGTACGATAAAAACAGTGCAGTCCATTGATGTCCATTGATGACCGATGTCCATATGATGATGTGAGGGTGGGGTGATAGGGAATGGTGGGTTACTTACTGACCGATTTTCTGGGCATGTCTAGGGGATTTACCCTCAGACATGCCCAGACGATCGAAGAGTTGGGTTTTGATATGCAATTTAATGCTGCAACACCGAGGCCTTTAGCACAGCTCCGCTATCCTCCGGTGGGATAGTCCTCGGAATCAAAATAGTTGAGGATAACTCCATTCATCACACGTGAGAGTCCTAATGTAAAACACTATTGCCTGTAGTTTAGGCTCTAGCATGGGCAACATCTGATGCGGGAGCTGCATTGGCACCACTATTGAGTGGAGGAAACAGGCTACCCCGCTGGGAATCCACCACAATATTATAGAAGCCACGTGTAGGTTGCAGCTTCCCTTGGATAAGGGTTGTAGACTAGTGATTCTGTACCATGTGGTGCAACATGCAACAGACAGGACAGATCCCTAATGACCCTCCCCAGGTGGGTGCGAAAAGTGCTACTACTAGCAACCATCCCAGTACCCCTTAGACTGACCATGTTATGAAGTGATTATAATACCAAATGCTATATCACTGCAAGGGCTAATACATATTTTATATCAAGTTTATGATCAATAAACATTATCATTGTTATGACATCGAATGTTCATGATGCTTTCTTATCAAAAGTGATTATTAATTATACACTGTGAAACATTATTTCCAAAGCAGAGTTGTGTGTACTGGTATACATAATTATTTACAAGACATAACATCACTTCAGGACTGGTTTTATATTGATCTTTGACCCTGAAAATATTGGTCTAGACAATTTTAAAAGCAAATTATCTCAAATATTGACCGAGATATTGACAAATTCAAGTTTTTCGGTAATGGCTGCCATTATTGGCCTCCTGCCAATTTCCAGTAGTCGATTTGCAAGGTTGTGCACCTAGGTTGTGATCCTAAATATATGTGGATATCAGTTCAGGTGCCCAAACTTTTACCACATGCCGTGTCAGTTTTCCAGAAAATATGATGTTCACCCCCTGGGTAGTAGTTCTACATACTCAAAATAACAGTGCCGTATTATAATGTAAATGATATGTCTATTTGCCTCTTTTGTCGCTGTCATATACATGTGATGTATATGGTTTTACTTTATATCATGTGACATGTGAATTCAGAAGAGTATGCGGATGATAACCTCATTCTGAGAGGAAGTTATTCAAATATAACTGTTATATAACACACATTTGCCAAAATATCAAACTATAGAGATCAAAAAGACATCAAAAAACTCAAAAAAAAAACATTTGACAGTATAATGATGTCTGACATTGTATTCCTTAATCGAAAAAAAAACAATCTAGACACTAAGATCGCTTAAATATGATTTCTAGAAGCTAAGATATCTTGATTTTAGGTTCGGCGGGCGGCCATTTTGAATTATGGCGGCCATCTTGTATTAATAAATATAGTCTTGTGCATGAGATGTAACTCTCTGATATTAAATACATATTATCAGGCATTCAAATCATCATTTTATCCAAAAAAGTCAATTTGTGCACTTTTTGCTAAAACGTAAAGGTGGGATATTGTATTTCAATGGTCACGTGACCTATGACCTTCCAATGACCCAAAAAATAATATTGTCGTCAAAATGGCATTATGGGATCTCAAAACCCGAACTTAAGGCCAAAAAAACACATTTCTAAGATTGCCGGGACTGCATTCATAGCCGATTACTTTTTTTTGGCGGCCATTTTGGAAATATGCAAATTAGCTAATTAAATATGGAAAATCTCGAATGGTATCTGGCAGATTTGAAATCTACGGGAAAAAATACTATAGAAACCGTTGAGAAAAGTTTGACAGACATGTTTATTAGATTGGTTAGGATATATCCCTGTCTATAATAAGCCCGAGATTTGCGTGAAAAACTGATTAAAACAAGCACAGATTTGACCTCGATCGTGATTCTGTCAGGTGGTGGCTTACTGTGACGGCAGCACTTAAGTGCATAATCCACGCCAACTGAGTATTTTTGATCTGCTCACAAACCATGAAGTCAAGCGACACCAGCCTATGTGTGTTATGACAAGCAAGTCATATTTACTTGATATTCTAGACAGACAATAATAGCAGATTGTAACTTTGACAAAAACATTCGGCTAAAATCTCAATTATATAACGCTATGCTACAAATGGTTTTATTTTGACCAAGTTTGATTTTTGTCAAAGTAGCATAGTAGTACTAGTAAATCATTGCTTTACATCACTTTTCGACACAGATGGTATTTTAAGTGACATTATAATAGGATAAAAACGTTGTAGTCAATTGATGAGATGAATGATGACAGATGATGATGTGAGGGTGCGAGCGATAGGGCATGGTGGGTTATTGAGAGCGTTTTCCTTCGCTCACCCGATAAGGGGTTCTGGGCATGTCTAGGGGATCTACCCCCGGACATGCCCAGACAGTCGGAGACTTGTATTTCGCTGTGCAATTTGATGCTGAAACTCCGTGGCATTTCGCGCAGCTCCGCTACCCTCGGATCGGATAGTCCCCAGAGTAACAATTTGAAGGGTAACTCCATTCATCTCCCGTGAGAGACCTAATGCCAACACATGCTATTGCCGGTTATTTAAGGCTACCAAGGCCTACACCAACAGCAGCACATGCACTGATGCGGGTGCTGCATTGGCTCCGCTGTTGAGCGGAGGAACCAGGGTACGTCACTGGCAAACCGCCCGAAGAATATGGCCAGATACGAAGAGGCTGCAGCTACCCCTGGATGATTGCTGTAGACTAGTGCTTCCGTACAATGCCGTACACAGCATTCAACAGACGGAACAGATCCCTAATGTCCCTCCCCGGATGGGGAAGAAAAATACTACTACTAGAAATCATCCCAGTACCCCTTCAAAATAGCATACTACATTAATGAGAGAATTTTTCCTATAACTGTCTGGTAGAAACTCCTAATCCAAAATCAATGAATAATTCTATAGAAATGACGGAAATCCAATAGAATGAATAAAGACAGATATATCAATATTAAAAAGACGGGAAATAACAAAGAATCCGCAAAAATGAATAAGACAAGTAAAGTCATATAAATGTGTCACTGTTATTTTCTTTATGGAGAGTAAAATTGTTAATTTTACTCAATTATTATTATTACAATTTTGTAATGTCTTCCTTGGGGTTAATTTCAAATAACGAGCACACGACAGTCTGTAATGATGGTGGTTGGAGGAGCTGACCTACAGCAGTCTTGCTGAGAATGGCTGTGCAGCCCCATCCGTTAGCAGTAGTCAGGGGTCAGCCTACAGCTGTAATGTAGCTCACCTGCAGTGGAAACTCAATCTGTCAAGTCTCGTGAAGCCAAGAGAAGTCTACCTAACGTGGCCGCCGATCGCGTGCCATCGGCGTCCATGGCTGGGAGAAGTTCCACAGCTGTGCCTATTCCCACAGTAGTGAGAGGCAGGGCGACCAGCACAGCCGCGATTGCCGCTGAATCTTCTCTTCCATGAGTGCCAGCTCGTCACCCGTGGACCAGGCAGGACGACAACGTCCTGCTTCTCATCAGCGATCAGCTTCGCAGCAGATTTCTGTGTTGGTGAACACACTCTCTTCTGTGTACGTGAAGAGCTACGCCTCCCTTTTTTCTTCTTATTCTCAAACATTTTATTTGTTCTCATTATTATAACCTTGCAATAGAATTTCGAGCTTGGAAATAACGCACATACAATGATGACGCTTGAATTTATAGTTTTTCAGCAGATTAAAAATTATCAGTGTGTCTGGCTTGTGACAAACCCCTGGCAAAATCTCGATCAAGATAAAAAATTCTCAAAATCTTTGCTTGTTTTGATCAGAGTTTTTGTACAACGCTCAGATTTAATAAGCTTTGTTTGGATTCCCTTAGTTTGTTACCTTGACAAAAAACAACCTCGGCTAATATAAATTATTATGCATACTTCAAAGGATTAGATGTGTTAATAATGGTCAATCAATGTTCATAAATCAGAATAACTACTAAGTGGCTTATTAGATCATTTAGTGCTACATTTACTTAAGACCCAACATGTTGTATTACGTAACACAATTTGCACGTGAATTTATGTTCAAGATACAAATGGTGTTATACGAAAACATTCACAAAGGTGTCTGGAATATGGGACAAGTAAATTTGGCGTCGCAAGACTGGATCTTGGACCACCAATCAAAATACATTCTGGTGACCGGGATACAAAGAAAATATTTGTGGATGGTCTTTCAAACCAATGTACTAGAAAAGACTTGGTAACATACTTGCAGAGGCATTCTCGTAATGAAGTTGTTTCTGTAACGTACAGCTTTGAGGCAGGAAAGGCAATAGTTGAAATGGAAAATGAATTGGATGACACAAGTGAGTTGTATATATCATATATGATGTTCTTTTAGTTGCCACCAAACAATGGCCCATCTACTCAACCACTACCGTAATTTAATTGTTATTTGATAATTGGAATTGGGGGGGGGGGGCGTACAGTGCCTTGGCCCAAGCACAGAATCAAAATTCAAAATTTGATCTAGAATCAAAGAAGGATAATTTTAGGGTATTACCTATCAATTAGTTATTTTTTAATGACAATGTAGTGAAAAATAGAGAGGTTTGATTTAATTTATACAGGTTTGGACATAATGCTAAAAAGAATAATAAAGTTACAGGATGAAGCTTTCTGGTGGCATATATATTTACACTTCTCTGGTTTTAATTTTTTTTTTCAGGATTAATTAATTTACAAACAGCGTGTAGTGAACGACCAATGAATGATAAAATGGTATCAATAGTAGCTGTGAAAAGTGCCAACCAGGTTCAAGTTAATCACATTGGAAACCACAAAGAGTTATACATCCAGAAATATTTCGAAGAAAATGTGATGAAAGACTGCCCAATAAAGATTAGATCTGTGAAATTAACTGGACAGTCGGCCATTATTGAATTTGACAACATCCAAAGTGAGTGTTTTCATAAAACCTTTCATAGTTGTTTGAGGGCATATTTCTTTCCAAGTGAGTTGTCCTCTCAACCTTACATGATTACACTATACTGTTTATTTACTAATAAAAAAAATTGTGCTTGTATTTATACAATGATGTTAAATTTATATACAGCATATGACTGTAATTATTCCTAATTAATTTAAAAATTCCACATACGTACTACACTCAAAATTATTTTCTATCAAGTATTTTCATAATATCTTAAATGTGTTTGTGTACTTTTGTTTAGTACCAACCAGTTTGTTCACGTCACAATATGAGATGGACAAAGAAAAACTTGAAATTAAGTTGTACTATGACACAGTTGGTATTATCCCTCCTGGGTTTGACTCATCTCATCCACCTATTGACATGCCGAAAGACGTGATCGTTCCTTTTTCTGAAAAGCTCTTGATATATTTCTGGCAAAATAGGAAGAAACACCAAGCCATCGTGTCACAACGCATGCAGAGCGAGTACGGACGTGTCGTATGGGAAGATACCTGTGATACTTCAATGAAGATAATGTGTACTCTCACTCCTGAGACAGACGGTTATATTGCTCGTGCTAGAAAATGGAAAGAAACTATTATAAATAAAGTAAATGAGATACTTCAGGAATACTCAGAGTTTTCGATAAGACCATTACAAGAATCTATGAAACAATTTTTAAACCAAGTAGGAGATATACAACAGCAGAACACAGATAATGTAATGCTCAATCTGGAAGACACATCTGGGGTGATAACAATTGTTGGCGTAAACCATGAATCTCAAAATCTACATAAACAATTTGGGGATATTTATCAAAGCGTCATTGACGATATGAACAAACAAAAACGTGTCATTACTGAACAGATGAACTCTCTTTCACCCATTCAATTGAAATTAATAGTTAAGGCAGACTTAGTCTCAACACTCAATGCAAGATATAAAGAGTTTAACATGTATATTGAAACTGATATCCTATATCTCAAAGGCATACCAGCAACCATAAGCGAAGCTAAAATAGCCATAAAAACCTTTGTAACAGAAATAAACAAAAGGCATCACCCTTTATCCTCAATGATGAAAACATTAATCAGCTCAGGAAAGGTGCAAGAATACGTGAGCGATCATATTGACAAACACGTGCAAGAAACAGTAATTTTGGAATTTACATCAAGTGATATTGTGATTTATGGACGCAGAGTGGATACGTTTGATAAAATTTTGGATGAGTTACAACGTATCCTGGTTGAGGAAAATCGGCAGTGTGATTCAGAAGATATGGACTTATTAATATCAAAAATGTGGCTAAAAGAATTACAATATAAATGTTCAGAATTTATCGATTTTTTCAAGGCAGATGCTGTTAACATGAATAATGGCGGTGTTTTCACAGTGGCTGCTACAGAGAATGTTATCGACAAGGTAAGAAAACTGCTAAACGACTTCCTGGATGACAATCGTAAATCTGAAAGATTTATCAAGATGGAAATAGGAAAACTAAAGTGTCTAGAACAACATTTCCAAGCTGATGTACTGAAAGGTATTATTGATATCGGTATAAATATCAAGCTTATACCATCATTTGACATGAAAAATCCGGGTTACAGCCTCGTGGGAACAAAGGAAAATGTGTGCCAAGTTGTTCAAATTCTTCAGACGGTATCGAGCCGTATTCACAAACATGAGAAGGTGATACAAAAAATGTCGATTGGCAAAATATTGACAGAAGACAATGGTAAAATACAACTTGCTGGAATTGAATCTAAAAACAAAGTTTCCATTGAAATAAAATCCACTGATTTCAAGGATATTGATGAAAATACAAGCTACACGAAAATTGTAAGAAACACACCAATTGTGGTCATACAAGGAGATATACTTAAAGTTCAAGCTGATGTTCTGGTAAATGCTGCTAACGTCCACTTGAGTCACGGAGGAGGACTAGCTAAATCCATGAGTGATGCGGGTAAACTATATATAAAACAGATTGAAATATTTGGTCTGGCTCATCAGTTACAAAAATATTGAATAATTGGAAAGTATTTTTATGCAAATGTTTAATGTTAATGTTATTAATCTGTATGTTATTAGCCAGTTTTTCTGGACCAGACTCATTGGACGCATTTGTTTTGCCTGTAAAGTTTGTGCCATTTTACTGACGATAGTGATGGTTTTGCATACAAAGACGCAGATTTAGGCCCACTCTTAAACGCTGCCACAGTGTTTTATTCTTGACAGCTGTCGGAAGCGAATTCCAATCAGGGATAGTTGTTGTATGCCAAAAATAATTGTCCCAGTGTGGTGTTAGCTCTGATGTGCCCACCACATGTTCTTTTGTCTGCTGGGATTAAATGGTCATTGATGGGAATTTCGACTAGAATTAAAATTTCGATCTAACTTGTCAATGTTTTTTTTTGTCTAGAGGGGTACCAAACCGCTTTAGATTATTCTAAAGATGTTATGTACAGGGTTAAATAGGCAGCCTCTCTTAATTTAGGGTGACATGCCCAGAGTGGAATTTTCTTTTCTCGTGATTTTATTTGTGTGGGCCTCCCATTCCAGGATCTTAATAAACGTTGGCTAGTGTTTCCACTTTTAGGAATTCCAAGACAATATTATCTAAATGCAATTTATTCAGGATGTGACACAACATCCAGTTAACATTGGGTCTGCGTGGTGCGTTTGCTGCGCTATAAGCTGTTTCTATTCTTATTGCGCAAAATAGTGTCTATAAATATAAGAAAATATTTTATATAAAAATATGAGATCACATATTAGATTGATTGTAACATTGCTTGTCAGGAGGACCGACTATTCAAGAAGAATGTGCCAAGTACGTGGAACAAAATGGACAGTTGTTACAAGAGAGTGATATTTTCGTTTCGTCACCAGGGAAATTACCATTCAAAAAAATCATACATGCCGTTGGACCTACATGGCGCGATGGTGGTCAAAACGAAAGGACTCTTCTTCAAACTACTATCAAGAATGTGTTACAAGAAGTTTGTTCGCAATCCTTGGTTTCGGTTGCTATGCCGTGCATCAGTGCTGGCATATTCAGGTACCCTGTAAGGAAAGCAGCCGATGTGATCGTGCGTACAGTAATGGATTTTTGTAATGGAACAGACTATTTGAAGTGCATCTATCTCGTTGACAAATCAGCCCAAACAGTCACTGCTTTTAAGAATGTATTACAACAAGGTAAGTTAAACCCAAGATATTACTGTTATAAATATTTATTTAACATGCATACAAATAGCATCATCAGACAAACAGTGGCAATGTATGTAGCACGCACTTATTATCACAATATCTTCTGATAAATAAGTATCCTTAAAGGGACTGGCCCAGGCTAAAATCATCAAAAAATCGGTGATTTTATTTCAGGTTCTTAATATGTCCATATGATGTAAACATGTACATAGACTAGAACTGCAAATTTCGATAATTTTTGTGCTGCGCATTCACCAGTTAGGCTAGATATAGAGACGAAATTCCCGCATTTCCTATTTTTGACATGGTTGTCAATAATTAGAAATCGGGAATTTCGTCTCTATATCTAGCCTAACTGGTGAACGCGCAGCACAAAAATTATAAAAAAATTGCAGTTCTAGTCTATGTACATGTTTACATCATATGGTCATATTGAGAACCCGAAATAAAATCACCGATTTTTTGATGATTTTAGCCTGGGCCAGTCCCTTTAAGTGAATTACTAATTCCGTTACTGTTATTATGATGCCGTATAACGTAGCTTGATGTAGCTATAAAATGTAGATTTACTGGCCATATGATTTATATTACTCCACCGAACTTTTAAAAATTACAAATTGGCATATACTTCCCTTACAAATTTAGGTAAACAATCTACATAGACAATATAACAATAACACCATAATGATATAGTATAACAATAGTGAAGGGTATTTTATATTTTGTAACGTTGGAAAGAACGGAGTTCCCCTTAGCTATTGTTTATCTGGGGACTGACACTCTCTATAGCCAATCATTCCCTCTGACCCCACCAACACTGTACATAATTCATCTCAGAATGGACTCACTGTATTATCGTATTACAATGTCACCATTAGTGTCTAAACAGGACATTGAGAAATTTTCTACTACTAATATTTATAGGTTACTAGGTTTTAAACGTAAACAAGGGATTTTTAAACTCAATTAAAACCTTTGAAGCACAAAAGTGAATTCAACATTCATTTTTTTAAATGCGAAGAACAGAATTAAGTCAGAAGAAGTATAAACCTTGTAGTTTTACTGTAGGCTCGGGAATCCATCGCAGCAAATAGAAAATATAGGTCAAATGCCGCAGGGGTGTAGCCAGCATTTCTTAGAGGGGGGTTCGTATTTTTGCTGTACCTGTCCAACCTCGAAGAGGTTGACCGGCTGAAAGGGCTGCCATTTGGGGAGGTCTGGAGGCATGCCCCCCCCCCCAGGAAATTTTTAAATGTTATGTCTTTAATGGTGCATTCTGGGGTCATCTGGAGCTTAATTTATTGGTTAACTGTGCACCGAAAAATGACACTATTATAATTGTCCTTTTATCGCTGTTGAAATATCGTGAGCCCATATGTTGCACTAACAATATTGGGGGTGGGAGATTGAAGAGTGAGTTATGTCTAATCACACTCCAAAATCAGCCTAATAACCATTTCCAGTCTTGGGTGAAGTGTTGCAAATGGAAAGCGCTGGACAACTTCTCCGACTCCGCGACGGAGATATTCATCACCATGTCATAGGGTACATGCATCTGAGCAAGAGGACTGGTGATATTGGTTTGAAAGAAATGCTAAATAATAAACAAAAATAAAGCAGAACTCTCTCATTATGTGTATTTGTGAATATACTCGCCGCCAAATCAAAAAAATGATCATCCAGGATTTTCGTCGATGTCTCCGTAAATTTTGAACCGATTTCTTTGAAATTTGTCAAAGGCCATTTTCTATTAAAATACTCGCGCTAAAGAAATTGATTATATTTATTCTTTTAAAAGTTAGAGCAGCTGCCATGTAATAAAATTCCAGAAATAGTTTATTAGGGTGATAGAGGGACGTCGTAATTTAAATTTACTAAAAAAAGCAGACAATTTCTGTTCTTTCTCACTTATTTTTTAATTTTTTGTAGATTTTTTGTAGATTTTTTTGGAACTTTCTGTTGCAATTTATTCTACATGGACCATTTTAGCCCGTATGGCTATATCGACTGAACTAAAACTGGAGCAAGTGATATTTAATGAACTGGTGGTATACACACTGATAGGCAACCTAGTGTGCGCACATAGACAATGTAGAGTCGGACCAGCTTTAGTTATCAGCCTATATGCTAAAGGGAGTCACATGTTAGATCTGTGTGCTGATGTCGCATTTTTTAAGCACATTTTGCAATTCACAACAACCCTGAAATTTCGTGAAATTTTAATGAGCATTTTAAACGTTGGAAGGGTTAGTCTATGGAGGAGCATCATAAGCAATGTAGTAGGTAACCTGGTATTGACATTTCAAAATTAAAAC
Source organism: Flabesymbios commensalis (assembly GCA_964017125.1). NCBI lineage: Eukaryota > Metazoa > Annelida > Polychaeta > Terebellida > Flabelligeridae > Flabesymbios > Flabesymbios commensalis. The sequence continues at coordinate 55,248,550 of OZ024918.1, forward strand.
TAAATGAAATTAATGGGTTATAGAGAGGCGTAATAATTAGCAATTTAATAGCCCCAACGTGGCTGAAACATAATTTGAGACTGAAGGTTTCAGCCACAGATAGGTTTATTCAAATCAGCAGCATTTCTGCTACAAAATCGCATGCTCAGTTCATTTTCCGTACAGTCATTAAAACGTTATTGGCATTTTTCCGACTTTCGGGTTGATATTGCTCTCAGTCACCGCCATGATGAAAAACATTGATTTTTTCTAAAAAAAAAGAGTAGGCTACAGCAATCCACGGCCTCTGAGACGGCGTGACGACTAGCAATTTACTACGTGTGGAATGGTCGACAGTAGTGAAATTTTGAAATTGAAACTAAATAAAATTTGACTGTTGCGTGTTGGGGTTATAAAAGGCGTCATAATTAGCAACTTACTAGACTTAGCAACTTACTAGACCTCTACATGTCAAATGTCGGATGCCTGAGAAATCAGAAAACGCAGATGTCACAGAATAATGTGACTTCTACTATGGTTACATGCCCATCAGCAATGTCAGTGGGCCCAAAAAGGGGGGGTCGTCCGAACTCCTCGAGGGTTCTCGAACCCCCTCCCCCCCCCCCACCCTCCTGGCTACGCCCCTGTGCTGGTTGAGTATCAGGACACAGTCGTACATGGTGGCGCAGCATCTTGATTTTAAATATATTTGCTTGCGATGTTCTTACCTTATAACGGATCAATGTTGTATTGTAGCATGGGTGAATTTTTTAGGGTTATGTAGGCCTATTCCGAATTATTGATCAGATAAAAATTATACTGCAATTCTATTCAAAAGTTGTATGATATTTTTAGTGGAATCAATGCCACTGCCTGCCCCCACTCCCTCACCAACATGGCCAAGCCTAATATCAACACTCCTTTATTATAGTCAATTAGTCTTTGATATATGCCTCTTCGCTGATGGTAAGCTCCATGATAATCAGTTTCACCAGGTACACACACACCATGCACATTAGATTCTATGCTTACTATTTCAAAACATAAAAATTAATGGCGGTCGCTGGTGAAATAGATGATGTTCAGGCTGGTTATTTTGTCTGGCGTCGTGTTCTTGACATGTAGATGACCATTTAAATGAAATCGGTGTATTTATATTTGTCTAACAAGAGGCATTTCATTCGATTGAAGGGTTATTGTATCAAAAGTTTAAAATTCAAGATGGCCACCGGCCGCCATTTCGGATTCATACAAATAAAAAATCACCGGGATGTTTTATCATTGCCCCGCTTCCAGTATTTATGATGGGATATAAATGACATTTTGGTGCCAAAATGTTATGATTGTATATTTTCTATTCACAACAATATTGTGAAGCAACTTAGATTTTGCTATTCGTGCTGTTCTAGTGAGCATGGTGAATGAAATCCCGTCGGATAACTCAATCTTCTTCACACCGGAAGGAATCGAAGTACAGGTCCTGCAAGGAAACATTGAGGTGACCAAGGTCAGAATACTAATGTTATATGTACAACAATACCTTAGTAGTGTAGTCATAGTTTTGTACTTATTTTTGAATTTATTATTAATGTACTTATATATGGTACATAACAAACATTCTGTGTCGATTCATTAGATAATGATCACAGAACTTCATTCACATCGTATGTGGGGGCATCCATCTAGCCCTACTGGTGTAATTACAACAGGGAATATGATGAAAGATAATACCTAATTAAACTAGTATAATGTTCATTGTTAGAACAATATACACGCATAAATCCATGTTCTGGTCGCTTAGTAATATACTCTATTGTATGTGGCTAACCGTCATGAAAACCTTGTTATTAATATCAGTATATAGTAAAGTGCATAGTAAAACACATATCTCTATATTGGTGGTGGTCGCTAGCGTGTCCCATCCAATATGCGATGATGCTTAGATATAAAATAATGCGTATTTATTGTGAATGACCCGTATTCTCGTACAAATTACGATACATCGTAGGCTTCCGGTTGGTCGAGATGGCCATCTGAACTGGGATGTAATCCTGGATTCTACACGGGGAGAAGGAGTGGGCACAATTACTGTCTCCAGTTCAACTTTAGGACGACAACTGGGCCGCTAACTTCCATGAATCATATGCTATGTTCTCGAGTTCGCTGACTGATATTTAAAGATACAGTCATGTTCTGAATTTGCGTGCATGGGTCACATGTGGGCCTTGAGCATACAGTACAGGTTGATTGTATTCAGCTGCGTAATTCAACCTGATTACATGACTAGGTAGACTACACCAACGATACACTCATCCAACGCTGTTTTAATGTTAGACCAATGTCTGCGACGCTGGCCCAACCTTAAGTCAACATTGGGTGAGTGTACAATGTTTGCTAGGAACCCCCCCCCCCCCCCCTCAGCATGCGTTGGGGTCAGCTGTTTCGAGATCCCGCAACAATACAGTCAGTTAGCTTTCCAACCCTATGCCTAGATAAAAGCATTCGTGGAATCAATAACTCATAGATGTCGCTCAAGTATATGGACTTGCTATGATTTGGGAACTTCCGCTTAATGCGGCGTTGGGTATGAATTGCATACAGTATTATTATGGTATACCCACGGGCACAATTAAGTTCTCGGGGGACCCATGTACTGTGTATTTTAACAGTTGAACATACCTTTAAGCAAGGACGTATAACAAGCAACTGTTTTCTCCCTGATTTAGTGAAACAAGATGATTTAATGAAAAAGAAACAGCTGTATTTTCTGGAGTGCTGATGGCCAGCGCAACACAGAAATATCAAGCAATATTAATCAGGAATGTTTTGAATGCTTTTTTCGCTTCTCTTCTCTAATTGTTGGCAAAAAATTAACTAAATTTAGTGTAGGCCTTCCGCTTACAGGGTGATGTCATCGTAAACAGCACGACCACAAATTTCGCCACTGGAGGAGCTATCGCAGGGGCCTTGTACAGAGCTGGGGGTAAAACATACCAGGATGAAAATAGAAATTGTGCTGCTAAAGGTGGAATGAAGCATGGGGATTTGGTGGTGACATCAGGGGGAGATCTACTATGTAAGTCTGTTTACCATGGCGCTATGAGAGAGTGGGATGGAAGTGGGAATGCCGCGGAAAAGGTAAGTCAATTTTGTGGGTTAGTTACAATTATAGTCTCAATTCTTTTAAAAAGATTTTTGCACTTAAACAATCGCGAGAAGTAAAAATTCAAACCACAAGCGGCGATTAAATAAATTCATTTTTTTAAATATTTATTTGATTTGATTCATTTCAGCAAGCGCCCAATCTGTATTTTTATGCGAATATGCTAGAGGTACAGTGATCCATGTCCGCATTTTCTCATTTTCCAATACAAGGCTTTAAAGTAGGAATCAATTAACATAATTATCTATTTCGTTGCGAATTATTTAAATTATGTTACGTCAATAAGTATAAGTATATGGAAAGTTATGCATTGGTGTTTACTATGCATTCCTTTTGTCAGTTATTCATGTCGTAAAACTCATTGTTTCTGGAAATTTTTCTTTCATTGTATTTTTAAAATAAACGTTGGAAATGTGGAAATTTCAATTTCACAAAAGTCACATACTAGCATAAAAACTGTCTAGTATTTCATCATCTTACTCCAGTAAGAAAATGGTAATGATTGGCATAACATAAACTGATCCATATAAAGGGGTGTTTTATAACATTTCAGCTACCAGTTTCCGTTTGTCTCGGAGGTGAACTGATCCAAGTCAAAAAGTCTCTATATAAAGTTATATACTTGGATCACTTTACCATTGAAAGAACGTAGCCATGCCAATTTTGAAAGTGGAAAAATATATGTTGATTAATAAATGTCAATTTTTTTAATCAATGGGTTAGTTCTCTCTCTCTCTCTCTCTCTCTCTCTCTCTCTCTCTCTCTCTCTCTCTCTTTCTCTCTCTCTCTCTCTCTCTCTCTCTCTCTCTCTCTCTCTCTCTCTATTTTTTTTTATTAACATCGATCGATGATAAAAATTGAACGACTTATGAGATAAGCTTTTTAATAAACTATATTTACCGCGAAAAAAGGGGTGTATATTTATTTAAATAGGTATGTAGTAGACCTCACTTGATATCTAATCAATTTGTCAGATTAGCTAACGATATAGAGCTATATTTGTCAAGGTACTTCGAGCATTCTTGATGGCCTGCTTGGAGAAAGGAGACATTGACAGAATATGTCATATGGTGTTCCCACCTATGGGTACAGGGGCCCTCCTAACACCTGTTCCAGAGTTCACCAATATATTTATGGATGAAGTGTTAAAGTTCAGTGTAGCCCATCCCGACACGTCACTAACGAAGATAAAGATAGTGATGCGTGCAGATCGATCCGCAAAAATGAAGGTAAGCTGCATTCTCCCTTGTCCTGCTGTATGGTTTGTTTCTTTTTTTTTATTCATTTAAAGATGAAATTTCAGACGAGAAAAATGGTTATTTATGAAGAATAGGTAGCTTCCAAATTGATTTGTTTGATTACCTGTACACTTAAAGTTATCACTAACTAATCTAAAAAATGAAGGACAACTAAACGTCGATTGTGTTGTACTTTGCGAAGTTCCAACATTCTGTTCTCAAGTTTTGAAGTTACGGAATCTTGAAGTTCCAAAGTATCCGGAACGTCATATTCACAAGTTTCCGGAACATCAAGCTCCCTATTTCCAAGGTGAATGAGAAGTATTTAGATTTGTACGTGTAAGTATGTGTAAATGTAGGTAATAGAAGACAATCTTAAAAATGTTGTATTAAAAGTACTAATAAAAAATATATCTATGATTATATTCCCCATCAGCAATTTACCTGTTGGCCTGTGTATAATGTGCTGATATCCAGATACGGCGACTGGTACTTGCACAGCAAGGAATGTTGAGCCAATGTCGGGTTGTTGTAGGGCCAGCGCTAGAGACGTTGGACCAACCTCAATGCCACATTTTTTTAACATCCCATGTGTGTTTTAATATTTGTGCCGGGCGGGGGCTCTAGGGTAGTGGTTAGCACCGCTGCCTTTCACGCCAGAGTTCGGGGTTCGGTTCCCGGTCTCGGCGGTTTGAAAGAAACAAAAAATGTTTCTTCCCCATCCACGTGTGAAAGTCAGTATTGTGGGGAGCCTCCGTGACCGAGAGGTAGCGTGCTCGACCTCTGACCGCCAGGGCTCAAATTTCGAATCCTGTGTCTGGAGGACAGTGTCATCTCATTCATCTCACCATCCTCAGGAGGTTCTCCTGGCCCAGTTTAGCCTATATGTGCACACAAATGGCCTAAAGCCCGATTCATTTCATTTTAATATTTGTGCCAACGTCAAGACGGTGGGTCAAGTTTAAAGAATCATCCATTTTGTGGCTGGCGGAGGGGTGAGGTCTACATATTGGTGACGCTGACTATGGTGCTGCTCAGCCTGATATTAGTATACTGTAATATACTTTTATTTCACGTGTAATTAATTTTTCGCGCATTTCGCGCAAGGACCGTGAGCGCGAAATCATATTCCAAGTAAAATATGGTACACCACATTAGTTTTTTGTGAACTTTGGGAGTGGGTTTTAAAGGGTGTGACTGACGCTTTGCAGTTGATCGTGGTTATGTAATTCATGCGAGAGATGGTCACGCTAACTTGTGAAAGTTTAAGTCCTAGGACTTATATTTAAATGACTGAATGACAACGGCTGAATGACAACATATGAAATATATTTTTATTATGACAAAAAACATAACTTGATATCAATATTTTTTATTCTATTCCCATTTTATTCTAAACCTGCTTGTACATAGGCCTTGATAATACGTATGTTTTCTGTTTGAATTATTCGATGACTGCTATTAACCAGCGGGCATGAAGAGGTTTAATGATAGATGTCTTGATGTCAACTTTGATCTTTCCTATGTCAAGTTGAGGGGTGGTGACCCAGCAAACACGAGACGTTGATTCAGTGCTGGCGTGATACTGGGCCAGCGTCGAAGACAGTGGGCCAGCATTTCCCACCACTGGATCAACGCGTTGTGTTCACCAGGGACAGACTTGTTAGGGAGCTGTGGACGCGTTTCTTGGCATGTGTTTCTCTAAATTTCTGAGTTAAGTGACAATATAGTTACTCCCAAATTTATGCAAATATTACACAAATATGTGCACAGATATAGCTCTTTTAAATTCCCACAATCAAACAGATAGGCCTACGATGAGATTTTTCAAAAAACAAATGAAAGGCAATTATATATAGACATACTTCACTGAAACGACACATGTAGTAAATCAACGCAGAATAATAATTAAATGAGAACCTGTTGGATTGCTAGGGTTAATGGGCAGCGAGTGTCAAGTGCATTAGCCTCAATGATCAGGCACCCCCCTCCAGTTAATTGGTGACCATACATTATGTTTACCGACGACGTTGCATCATAGTGATTACTAGTCGGAAAGGGTGGTGACAGTCGTTACGGCATGATAACAATTGCGTGTTTCAAAATTATTTTTACTCGGCGAAATTAAAAGACAGCGAAATGATCAAAAATCGGGTTTTTGCGAAAATTCATACCCACCGAGTGCGAGTGGGCGCGACCGACACAGGTAAGGAAGTTGACTCAATGCTGGGTTGTTATTGGGCCAGCGATAGAGACGTGGGTCCCAAGATTAAACAGCATTGCTTAGGCATCATGTGGGTGCTGGCGAGATAGGGATAGAAAATGATGCTAAAATTATGACTCAACGTGTCTGATTGTGGTCCAGCACTAAATCTGTGGTCAGTTCTCAAATACACATGCTGGGCCAGGGTCTGTCAGTTGTCTACATTGCATCATGGGAAGTTCCGGTCGCCATATAAACACAACAGGTGTACACGTATAGATATACAACCTAAGGTCGTCAAAGAGCCTGACTAAGAGCAATGTCATCGGCTTCTAGTTTATTTATAGTTGTTTGAATTATTACTCATAGATGTATATAGCCTCTCTGTGATTGAGGAGGCTGCATGCTCTCAATGCGGTGCTCGATATGATCTTGTTTCATGACTGTTGGTCAAGACTGGGAGTGGGTCACTTTGAATTGTGGGACCGCAGTGTCCCGAAATAAATTGCAAATTGATTTGTTTGATTACCTGTACACTTAAAGTTATCACTAACTAATCTAAAAAATGAAGGACAACTAAACGTCGATTGTGTTGTACTTTGTGAAGTTTCAACATTCTGTTCTCAAGTTTTGAAGTTACGAAATCTTAAAGTTCCAAAGTATCCGGAACGTCATATTCACAAGTTTCCGGAACATCAAGTTCCCTATTTCCAAGGTGAATGAGAAGTATTTAGATTTGTATGTGTAAGTATGTGTAAATGTAGGTAATAGAAGACACGTTCAATCTTAAAAATGTTGTATTAAAAGTACTAATAAAATATATATGTATGATTATATTCCCCATCAGCATTTTACCTGTTGGCCTGGGTATAATGTGCTGGTATCCAGATACGGCGACTGGTACTTGCACAGCAAGGAATGTTGAGCCAATGTCGGGTTGTTGTAGGGCCAGCGCTAGAGACGTTGGACCAACCTCAATGCCACATTTTTTTAACATCCCATGTGTGTTTTAATATTTGTGCCGGGCGGGGGCTCTAGGGTAGTGGTTAGCAACGCTGCCTTTCACGCCAGAGTTCGGGGTTCGGTTCCCGGTCTCGGCGGTTTGAAAGAAGCAAAAAATGTTTCTTCCCCATCCACGTGTGAAAGTCAGTATTGTGGGGAGCCTCCGTGACCGAGAGGTAGCGTGCTCGATCTCTGACCGCCAGGGCTCAAATTTCGAATCCTGTGTCTGGAGGACAGTGTCATCTCATTCATCTCACCATCCTCCGGAGGTTCTCCTGGCCCAGTTTAGCCTATATGTGCACACAAATGGCCTAAAGCCCGATTCATTTCATTTTAATATTTGTGCCAACGTCAAGACGGTGGGTCAAGTTTAAAGAATCATCCATTTTGTGGCTGGCGGAGGGGTGAGGTCTACATATTGGTGAGGCTGACTATGGTGCTGCTCAGCCTGATATTAGTATACTGTAATATACTTTTATTTCACGTGTAATTAATTTTTCGCGCATTTCGCGCAAGGACCGTGAGCGCGAAATCATATTCCAAGTAAAATATGGTACACCACATAAGTGTTTTGTGAACTTTGGGAGTGGGTTTTAAAGGGTGTGACTGACGCTTTGCAGTCGACCGTGGTTATGTAATTCATTCGAGAGATGGTCACGCTAACTTGTGAAAGTTTAAGTCCTAGGACTTATATTTAAATGACTGAATGACAACGGCTGAATGACAACATATGAAATATATTTTTATTATGACAAAAAACATAACTTGATATCAATATTTTTTATTCTATTCCCATTTTATTCTAAACCTGCTTGTACATAGGCCTTGATAATACGTATGTTTTCTGTTTGATTTATTTGATGACTGCTATTAACCAGCGGGCATGAAGAGGTTTAATGATAGATGTCTTGATGTCAACTTTGATCTTTCCTATGTCAAGTTGAGGGGTGGTGACCCAGCAAACACGAGACGTTGATTCAGTGCTGGCGTGATACTGGGCCAGCGTCGAAGACAGTGGGCCAGCATTTCCCACCACTGGATCAACGCGTTGTGTTCACCAGGGACAGACTTGTTAGGGAGCTGTGGACGCGTTTCTTGGCATATGTTTCTCTAAATTTCTGAGTTAAGTGACAATATAGTTACTCCCAAATTTATGCAAATATTACACAAATATGTGCACAGATATAGCTCTTTTAAATTCCCACAATCAAACAGATAGGCCTACGGTGAGCTTTTTTAAAAAACAAATGAAAGGCAATTATATATCTCAATGGTCAGGCACCCCCCTCCAGTTAAATGGTGACCATACATTATGTTTACCGACGACGTTGCATCATAGTGATTACTAGTCGGAAAGGGTGGTGACAGTCGTTACGGCATGATAACAATTGCGTGTTTCAAAATTCTTTTTACGCGGCGAAATTAAAAGACAGCGAAATGATCAAAAATCGGGTTTTTGCGAAAATTCATACCCACCGGGTGCCAGTGGGCGCGACCGACACAGTTAAGGAAGTTGACTCAATGCTGGTTTGTTATTGGGCCAGCGATAGAGACGTGGGTCCCAAGATTAAACAGCATTGCTTAGGCATCATGTGGGTGCTGGCGAGATAGGGATAGAAAATGATGCTAAAATTATGACGCAACGTGCCTGATTGTAGTCCAGCATTAAACCTGTGGTCAGTTCTCAAATACACATGCTGGGCCAGTGTCTGTCAGTTGTCTACATTGCATCATGGGCAGTTCCGATCGCCATATCAGCACAACAGGTGTACGCGTATAGATATTACAACCTAAGGTCGTCAAAGAGCCTGACTAAGAGCAATGTCATCGGCTTCTAGTTTATTTATAGTTGTTTGAATTATTACCCATAGATGTATATAGCCTCACTGTGATTTAAGAGGCTGCATGCTCTCAATGCGGTGCTCGATATGATCTTGTTTCATGACTGTTGGTCAAGACTGGGAGTGGGTCACTTTGAATTGTGAGACCGCAGTGTCCCGAAATAATCATCAGTTGACTATGGCTTCAATACACAACCTATGTGACATTTTAAATAGTAGTACCTGCCTCCTTGCCCGAAAAACATGCCCAGAATCACTGTCTCATGTTTACAGCTTTTTAACATTTTGATTCATAATTTGTATAAGACATTCAACAAATTAGGTAAACACACAGTATTTCCTGATTTTTTTAGTGCTATAATATAGCTGTTGAAGTTACAATATTACTTCTATTACTGTTATAGTTATGAGAAGTAGGACATATTATAGTAATTATTATAATTACATAAATCAGCAAGATGCCCAAATATGTGTAGGTAGGGTTGACTGGAAGGTTCTGTTTTGAGATTTGTAGTAATACTAGCTTATTGGGGATCACTATCTATATATAGGCCTACAAATGTAATATTACAACCAGAATAATCAACACACGACATTAGACCTTGGTGTAAGTTGCATGCAGTTAATAAGCGCATAATACTTCCTATCACTTTTCAATATATTTTAAACAGGAAATGTTGGATGTCCTCGGCAAGCGAAGACAAACAACAGATGGAAATACCAAAGATAAGATTCCCTTGAAACAATGTAAGCCACGTGTGCATAAAATAGTTTTGTCAAGTTTTTGTATATATAGATGCACGATTATGTGCATTTGTTGTGCATTAGGATGATGAATTTGTATGATGTCTGCTGCAGCCATGATACTGATTTTCTACAGCTTTATTGAGCATTACATGTATTATGCATAACCTATAGGTATAATAATATGTAATATTTTCTACACAGTATATTTTCTCTTTGCATTTTCCAGTTAGTCGATTTACATCTGTCGCAGATATCCCTCATGCTGATGTGCCAATTCAATGTGGAAAACTGCATGTCCTAATAAAGAATGCTGATATCAGCAAAGAACAAACAGATGCAATTGTCAACATAACAGGAGCAGGATTTAGCAGAGGAGGTGGTAAGTATAAAGTCATTATTCTCGTTTTACCTTCTTATTATTATCGTTTCTGAGTATATAGGTATCATTTTTAAGGTTAAGGTTCGATCTTGCAACATTTCTGACTTTGTTTCAGTGTCATGTTCTTGCTTCACGGAGCCATAAAACAAGATATGGTGACCCAGCGCTGTTTCAATGCTGTTCCACTGTCTGAAAGGCTGGCCCAACATTGAATCAGCATTGGGGCAGCATCTCGTGCTTGCTGGGTAGTGAATTAACCAAGTCAAGACAGCTATACCCATACAACACTATACGTTCACCCTATAATGGTATAATGTACCGACATTGGGTGAATGTTTTGTGTTTTCTGGGAATTACCAAATATCAATTAAGAAATATCTTGCAAGTGACAACACAATTAACAAACGGCAATGTTTGATAACATGCCCCCAGCTTATGTATGCCTGCTGTGTATTTTAGTCTGCTTCCGTGCAATCATAGCATGTTAGCGAATGATTCGCCATTTATTAAATTTCAATTGTACGTTTTATTGTCCGTCTAACTGATGAATTGTTTTACAGAGCTCTCTAGTATATACTTTATGTGAAAGTTAGAATATATTAAAGCTGCATAACTGTTTTGTTTATTTTATTCAGACGATTATTCCATGGAGAATGGTGTTTTATTTTTTTATTTTACTGCTCCGGTTACTGAATTATTAAGGATTTAAGTTTTTTTTTTTAATTGTTGCCCCACCAATCAAGCCTGATCACAGCAGAGTAAGATATACTGTCTATAGAATCAGGACATTAAAAGTACCAAGTGGTAGATAACGGTCATCATAGAAAAAAGAGAGGAAGACTTTTAAAATTATTGTTATTTTTTAAGTGATCATAGATACATTTCACAGTACAACGTGTATTGTCTCATATCAGTTAGACATATCTAGAAGTTATTACTTTGTGTGATATGGAGGATATCTGCATGTAATGGCATGTTTAATATCGGTACCGGTATGGAGAATGTCGCTCACTTGAAAAATAGAACTCTATTTCGGTAAGGTGCTTTTAAGTGTGGGCCAGCATCAGAGCCTTTGGCCCGCCATTAAGACGCTCTCCCCAGACCGTGAGAAATTGTACTCGGAAATGACATCAAATTCAGTGATGTAAATCACCGTTTTCGCTCTTTGGATTTTCGTGATTTTCTTGAAAAACATTTGCATTTTTTATCAGGTATCTCATGGACATTTCAAAATATAGTCAAAATGCTACTAGACAATATCGGACTTTATTTTATTTTATCGTAAATCATCTCATACACTGATATACATCGCGCTATGCGGTAAAATAAAATAATATTTCAAAACATCAGACTTTACTGTAACAAATTTGACCCAGTATCCACCATCTAGATCTGCGGCTGGTTATGAGGGCTTTGTATCTCAGCTAACACAGGTATTGATCCAATGGCAGAATAATGTTGGCCCATCGTCTGCGGTACTGGCCCAACATTATGCCGATTTAGTTCAACGTATGTGTTTGCTATTAAGGGGGTGGTTTCGTGCTGGCCAATGTAACATTATATTGGCCCATAACCTCACCGTTATTACATGAATAGTGTACACACGCCGAATCACTGCTTAATAATACTTGATGGTGTACCGCATGGTAAGCTAATTCCGCTACATTTACCCAGTTTTAGTGCATTTATAAGCCCTTTAAAACAATAGCAATGATTGTTTTGGACGTTTTAGGTTATTTAAATCGAAATAAACAAAACAGTTATGCAGCTTTAAATTCGGAGTGTATATTTATTTATTGCTATACCAACCCTGGCATATTGATGCCTGAGTGCTACGCATCCAGCCAAAGAGTCGACTCGTTGGCCAGAGTAGTAATCACTCCAGTCCGTCATACACACACCCGGCTACATACTCCCCTCTCAAATATCTGCTCGCCCCCGAGCAGCCTTAAACACACTCGTGGGTTAACTTCTCCTGCCTGCCTTATACCGCAACCCTATCCTCAGTGTTCTGCACTGGGGTCAGGCCTATTGGTACTGCATTACCGGTAATGATAACCGTTATTGGGCGCCATTGTAACAGTGTTGAAATTGCCCAGCCCGGGGACCGAACCACCAACCCTGGCATCGTGATGCCTGAGTGCTACGCATCCAGCCAAAGAGTCGACTCGTTGGCCAAAGTAGTAATCACTCCAGTCCGTCATGCACACGGCTACATATATAAAAACAAATCTTTTTACAGAGATCTCCATTTATACCGATACATGTATATTATAACAGGACAAGTTGAACGGTCTATTTGGAAAAGTGCAGGAGTAGAATTGTCAAAGGAATATGAAAAAGAAAGTGAGTATCTATATAATGGGGAATGTTGCTAAAAATCATAAATAATTAAAGCTTGAGTAACAGAATGGCAATAAGTTTTGATATATTACAAAATAAATTGGAATCAAATACCCTTTCAATGATTTGGCCTTCCACATTTCAGAACAGAGAAATCCCCACTACTCCTCAATACTGCAATTTTCTTTTCTGTTGTAATAGTTGCACTACATCGTAGTTTTCTTCAGGAGGTTTCACCGGCCCAGTTTAGCCTACATGTGCACAAAGGTGGCCTAAAACCCCATTCGTTTCATTCGTTTGTTTACACAATAGTTCAATCTTACACTCAGAGTGTACAAAGGTGGCCTGAAACCCCATTCGTTTCATTCGTTTGTTTACACAGTAGTTCAATCTTACATTCAGAGTGTACAAAGGTGGCATAAAACCCCATTCGTTTCATTCGTTTGTTTACACAGTAGTTCAATCTAACATTCAGAGTGTACAAAGGTGGCATAAAACCCCATTCGTTTCATTCGTTTGTTTACACAGTAGTTCAATCTTACATTCAGAGTGTACAAAGGTGGCATAAAACCCCATTCGTTTCATTCGTTTGTTTACACAGTAGTTCAATCTTACATTCAGAGTGTACAAAGGTGGCCTGAAACCCCATTCGTTTCATTCGTTTGTTTACACAGTAGTTCAATCTTACATTCAGAGTGTATCTTGATCGAGCCTCATACGATATTTTCATTTAAAACGCTGAAATAATCGTGTATTGGCCATAATGACCAAATGTTTTTTCACTTTGAAAACATCATCAATGTCTTAGTCAGCTCTTTCCGATTCATTTTAAATGATTGATCCTTATACACAACGCCGACTTATTTTGTATAAACGATGGAAACCAAATGTTTTATTAAATTTAAAATCAACATAAATGTCTCAGTCAGCTCTTTCTACTTCATTTGAATACCTATATTATGGGTCTACAGCCATTATAAATATTTTATTTATTACAATGCGGGGACCGACTTTAGACGTCAGAATCTGACGTCTAGAGACATATTTTGAATAAATGTAAATACACATTATAATCTTCAGAAGTATATAAAATGTGAACTAAATGTCTCAAAGTCCCATAGATCAGAACACTTTTACTTTGTTGATTGGTATACAGAAAGTCTACAGAGTGGGGACATACTGGTGACAAATCCAGGAAATCTACCCAGTAGAAATATAATTCACTATGCTCAGGGTGCTTCATCTGACTATATGGACGTTACATGTCGATGTCTTATGAAAGCTGAGGAGAAGAGGTTAACCTCTATTGCCCTACCTGCATTTGGAACAGGTGTGTACAGTAGTTCGATAGCATATTTCGATCAGAGTTATCATTTCTGATTAGTTTTGAAACTCATACGCTAATTATTATTGTTGTGATTATGATGTTTTGTTTATTATGTATTTCAGTTATAGAAATAATGTCAATTGAATACAATAATTTGTATACGGTACAGTTGAATTACAAAAAAAGGAAATGGATCAAATCCTATGCATCATCTGATTTTTATTATCTGGCAATTGTAAAATACGAAGTTATCTCTCATTCATCACCAATAATCAGCACATTTTTCATATTAAGCAGTTTCGAGCTACTTCTACATACCATAGTCCATAGTCTAGGTGAATGTGAAATTTGGCATGACATATTCGGCCATCTGATCAATTTTCGTTTCATATCCCATATATCGGGAGCGCAAATAAATAATTTTAGCCACAAGCTTTTTGGATTATGTATTAATTTATGTAATCACATCAGTAAGTTATTGATTAAGACTAATTTCACATACATTAAGCAGGTGGTGGAGGTCAGAACCCAGAAGTTGTAGCAGAGAAGATGTGGGATGGAATTTGCAAATTCGACGCTGAGCGTAAAACTCACCATATACATGACGTGATCATTGCAATATGTGCCTCAAAAAATGGTGTGGCTCTCGACAAGTTTAAAAAGTTTGTACATACCAAGGTACCAAAGGTGGATACTCCAGGTAAGGCAACATATTTATATGGTTTAATTTAACAAGCAATATTATCCAATAATAATTATTGTGGGTAACTGTATATTTGAAATGTATCGTAACTGTGAATATACATGCTTTATAACTCCAGCATAGTACTATCTTAGTTCTCTAATCTTTAAAAGTCGCGTGGGTCTACCTATAGGTGATCTGCCGATTTTGTTCGATAGCCACGAGTATCTGTTTCATTTTTTTTCACCAAACCCCACATAATGTACCTTTCCGGCATCATCACAATCGGGTGCTGTACCCCAAGAGTCAGGACAACGCAATACAGGTAGCACGTATAACCCTTTCAAGGATACTTTTAGCAGGTTGAAAACGTTTGTACAAAACAAGGTATCAAAGGTCGAGACTTCAGGTCACTCAAATATATATCTATGGCTTTAACTAAGCATAAAAACAGTATTTACTTTTATCCTAACATAGTTGGAGTTGATTCTACATTACAAATGTTTAGTAACTATACATGCGTAAAAATCCCAGCATATAATGATCATACAATCTTAGTTTTGTTATATTTAAAATAACAAGTGAAATGTAGACGTCGGGTGACTTTTAATATACAATCTACTACTTTAACCCTTATAGTGCGAGGATCAACTTTAGACGTCAGAATCTGACGTCTGTAGACGTCAGCTTCTAACGTCTAAAGTTGATCCTCGCACTGTAGGAGTAAACAAATTTATAATGGCTGTAGACATGGTAGACCCATAACATAGGTATTTAAATGAATCGGAAAGACCTGACTAAGACATTTATGATGATTTTAAATTAAAAAAACGCTTTGGTCTCCATGGTTTATATAAACAAATCAGCGCTTTAAGGGTTAATGTACAATCTACTACTTTTTGAGTATTTATTTTATTTGCTTTACCTCCACAAATTCACCTTTTCAGCGTCATCACAATCGGATGATGTACCTCCAGAATCAGGACGTCACAAGACCATGAACCCGTTTGAAATTTCACTTGGTCCTCTTAAGGTTACTGTTAAACAGGGAGACATTACATCTGAAAAGACTGATGTAATATTCTGCTACACCACAGGAAAGTACACTACAGAGATACACAACATAATTAACGTTTATGCTATATGTATCATTCAAATAATGAAATACAATTACAATTCATGCCGTTTTAGGATATAATTTGCTACATCTGCAACATTGCTTCAGCTTTAACTCAAATCCTTCCAATTTTAAACCCACCTATACACCAATATACAAATTTAGCTGATTTACGATAACAACTATTAGAAATAGTACCTTCGTCAAGAGCTGCTTGAAAGATTGTGATTAAACATAATCAGAAAACTATCACGGAATGGTCATGGTTATATATGTATATACGTAATTCTAATGTACAAATAATAACATTCGTACAGAGCAAATAATTGTAAATATGGTTTTGAAAATATATATATTTAGTTGCTGTTAAATGTTAACTCTATTCGTTTGTTTTTATTAGTATATCCGTTCAACGTGTCAACAATAAAAACATTTTAATTACACATGTGATCGATGCTATCAACATGTTCAATACGCTCTAGACAATGTCTTGTCAATAGGTCAAATGAGTTGTTTTCAAAATGATTGTGATGTTGCAGTATCGATTGTGGCAGCTGCATACAAACTGCATATAGTCTTATTCATTTTCAATCATTTAGACATCATAATAACCAGGCTGTTTTAATTTACGCGTATGTCTCTATGTAGGTCAAGCATCAAGTTCTATCTTTGCTGCCGGAGGACAAACGATGGTTGATGAAATGCAAAAGAATCATGGTATGTTAACAAAATACTTAGCACTATGGGTAAGGACTTAGATTAACCTCACATTATGTATTTGGTTATTGTAAGATCGAAAAATCACTCGAGGATTTATCAGCGCATCTGACTAACTGTCAGATCCAAATCCCCAGCACCACATATTTGCAAGTTGAAGATATAAACTCAGCAACTTGGAATAATTGAATAAGGCTGCAAGGAATAACTTGTCTGGTGTAGTGGAGCAGCTTGATACACAATTTGGGCAAATGCTACACAATAGTTTGCAGCAATTTTAGGCATGAACTGAACTATTACACATTTTTTGCTGGAACAAATTATTCCCTGTGGTCCACTAATAGTGTAGGTTCATATGTGAGTAAATGTGGTTCCGTGGGAATTGCATGTTAATTCTTGACACCTATGTTCAATTTGAAGAAAAATTAATACTGAAGAGAATAAATAGGGTGTCATTATTTTCTGCAGCTCTAAAGAACATTTCCGGGGTCTTAAAGGTCATGACCCTAAAAACACACGGTTTTTTTTTAAAACGTTTGTATATCAAGGTAATGTACTCGTGTAATATATCAAATTAAAGGAAATTGGCACGAAATAGTCAAAATTCCTAATTAACAAATATTCTGAAGCTTTAGAGGTCATTTCCGATCTCTTGAGGGTCATAACCCTAATCACAATCACACATAGTCCATAGGCCAGAATTAGTCACCATGCACCCCCTCCACTACTTAATCACACCAACTGTTTTCTAAGCTTTGATGTCCTATGCATGAAATGAGATGTTAGATGGTAAATATATATTTTAATGGCTTTTGTTGGGGTACCCCCAAACCTAAAATTAGGTGGTAGGGTTACGCAAACGTCTGTCGTTGTAGTTATAGCTTACCAATCGACACATGCAATAAACCATATAAAACATAACTAAATTTCCGTTCTACTGATGTATTGCACGAGGCAGTGGAGTAAACAGTTATCTATACACATACGTTTAAACATTTTTTAGTGCAAATCATCAAGATCGACAACACAACAAACTAGCAAACACGGAAACAGCTTAATAAAACACAATTATTGGCCATATATATATATTTAACCTATGTTTTCAAACCCAGATGTGTATATCCTTAAAAACTGAGTGGTATTTAGATTTGTACATTGCTGAATTGCTTGATAAAACTCTATATTTGGTGTCCTCCGCCTTTAAATAAGCAAATCAAAAGGGCTGTCAAGACCATATTTTTTCTATGTTTTGTAACAAATTATTGCACGAATTGCACGATTTCTGGTATCTGTATGATTTTGAGTTGATACATTTCTGTCTCATGTTTTTTCGATCATAACGACCTTTATTTGACCTTCAAATTCAAAATGGTTACCGCCAAAACACAAATAAAAGCGCTTTTAATGCACCTGAAATATAATATCATAAACAAAATTTGTTTAATGGAAATCTAAAAAAATAGACTACGTAATACGGCAAACTGGGATGCAAAGCATTCGAAACTGCGTTTAAGTACAGTATATTCTAATATGCTTTGATGTGCTTAGTATTTAGAATGACGTGAATATTTTAAATAAATGACGTCCAGCGATAAACTATAGGTCAATAAAATAGGAAACTATAGGAAAAATAATCACCAGAAATGCTTGTTTCGGCCCCACGTAACACACAATCAATAAATTGAGCAATTCCGAGCCACAAATAAAAAAAAATAGGTTTAATTTACATTTTGTTTCTTGTTCATATGAAGGTAAATTTAGCGGCCATTTTTGATTTTTTCTTTCAAATTTACTCGTCAGTAACGTTTAGTCCTAATACACTAGGTGACCACAGATACGTCATATTATCGTCAACATGTTCAGCAGTATACTTATACAATTTTTTTGAGTTTTTGCGCCCACCAAAAAATTGAAGTTGATCCGTGGCGGCCATTTTGAATTTCAGTAAAACCTTGAAAAAGTCACCTGCATATCTCCATATGGTGGGGAATGTGATAGTAAAATTTAATTAATTTCTAACTTTTAAGTTTTAGAGTTTTTGCGCCCACAAATCTTTTTGGAGTTGTCTTCTGGCGGCCATTTTGATTTTCGGTGTGAATTTCAAGTGTTCAAACCCACGAAATGTAGATTTAGACAAGGATTATACCACAAACCAGGATGATTCATATGTACGTCGCCCACCAAATAAACCTAATTGGAAATCAGATTTAACGAAACCGACATAAGTGGTATAATGCTTGCGCTAAACGAATTGACAGGTGACATTCCACCTCAACAATGTACCATTAACAAGTTAGTTGACGAGATCAACTCAGCTTACACCTCGACAGCGAGCGATCTGGGAATGTTGAAGTGTGGCCAAACACCCATTGGTACCAAGAAGATCCTAGTAATTATCGAGGTATATCATTATTAAGTTGTCTCGGAAAAGTATTCTCAAATTTAATAAACGACAGATTGACACGATTCGTAAACGAAAATAACATAATAGGACCCGAGCAAGTCGGATTCAGATCTGGCTTCTCAACATTAGATCACATTTTTTCATTAAAGACTTTAATCGACATTTACCTTAACAAACACAAAAGATTATATTGCTGTTATGTAGACTACAGTAATGCATCTGACACAGTTTCACGTACTGAGCTCTGGTCTAAACTATTACATAATAAAATATCTGTGAATTTTTTTTAGATCATTTATAATATGTATAAATCGGCAAAATCATGTGTTTTTGTAAATAGTACGCTAGCTGATAATCTTTCATGTATGATAGGTGCTAGACAAGGAGATAATCTGTCTCCACTATTATTTTCAATATTTTTAAATGACCTTAAACTGTTTTTAGAACCAGCCCACGACGGACTGAAGATTGTGAATACGTTGGCTGTAGAAAATTTAGATCAAGAACTTTTAGTATATTGTAAATTATATATCCTGCTTTATGCAGATGACACAGTTATCTTGGCTGAATTCCAAGAAGACCTACAGCGATCAATTAATTTGATGGAGCGTTATTGTAGCATGTGGAAACTGAACATAAACGTGTCAAAATCTAAAATGTGGAAAAATAAGAAAAATACCTAAATTCTTTTTTGGAAAAAATGAACTTGAAGTGGTTGGTCAATATAAATACCTGGGCCTCATATTTAACTATAATGGAAAATTTACAGAGGCCAAAAAACAACTGGTTGTCAAAGGTAACCGAGCTATGTTTTTGTTACTACGTAAATGTAGACAGCTCCAGCTACCTGTCGATATTCAACTCGAACTTCTCGATATTTTAGTTAAACCTATTCTTTTATACGGTTGTGAAGTTTGGGCAACAGAAAGTGTCGATATTATTGAAAAAATACATTTGCGATTCTGTAAATATGTTTTGCAAGTAAACAAGTCAACTTGTTCCAACATGGTTTATGGCGAACTCGGCGTAACACCTCTTGTACTACACGCCAAGAGTAGAATGGTTATGTTTTGGGCTAGAATATATAAGAGCAGCAGTACACTAAAACTGTCAAATGTTTTGTATCAATTAATTTTTAATCTATACAATCGGAATATATATATAAGTCCCCGGGGTTTTCAACCGTGAAAAATACATTTGAGGGTTGTGGTTTTTCAGGCGTCTGGGATAACCAACTCATCCCAGAAAGCATAAATTCATTCAAAAAGAAATTACAAGAACGAATTAAAGATCAATTTTTTCTACATTGGACCTCAGAAATTAATCTTTGCAGAAAGTGTTTAAATTACAGGATGTTTACAACAACACTAAATTTAAAAACATATTTAGTAAATTTGTCCTATCGCGAGAGTGGCATCATGGCTAAGTTTCGCTGTAGAAACCACAACCTTCCAATTGAATCAGGTTGCAGACAAAATATGCCCCGCAACCTCAGAATATGTGAGCTGTGCACACAAGATATTGGCGATGAATTTCACTATATTTTTAACTGTTCTCACTTTGAAGTCATACGAAAGGAATTAATAAAAAAACGTCACAGAAACTCACCTTCATCAGTTAAATTCGAAACACTGATGAATGTAACAAATAAAAATCAATTGTTCAAATTATGCAAGTTCCTTGAAAAAATCATATATTTCGTAAAGTGAGTAACCAAGTAAAAATAAAACATGTATGTACGTTATATTATTAGAGCATGATAACTACGCACCTTTAACATGCTCTCCTGGCATGTATTCATACATATCTGTATTTTATATGTATATATTTGTGCAGATCCTATGAAATAAACTATTGTCCATTGTCTATTGTCTATTGGTAGCATCTTTAAAAATTCACTTGTACATCCCCATGTGGCTAGTAATGTCATCTTAAAATTTTCAAAAAAAATTGACCAGTAGTTTTTGTTTTTTGCGCCCACAAGAAAATGTGACGCCGGACGCCAGACTCCGGACGCCGGACAGAATCTTGGCGCGACTAAAATCCCCCTTCCCCTACGGGCGGGGGATAAAAAATGATCTTAAGGTGACCTAAAAAATGACACCCTATTTTTTTGGAATCAGCATACAATTCTGAACAAGAAAAACGTAGGTGACAAGAATTAACATTCCCACGGAATTAGATATGATCCTACACTATAACTGATTGCGAGATGGTCACTGAACGGTGTATGCTGTGTTCTTTATTGTGTGAATTTCATCCTTTTTTTCGACGAGAGTATAGAAGCTACATCTGTATACTTTTGACCAATGCATCTGTGAATGTCGTAGGCTATTTGCTGAAGAACTGAATATCATTTTTATGGTGAGAAAAAGACTATTTGAAAGATTTTTCTGGGCCACTCTCTGTATAAAGCCATATTTTCGCCCACCATGGGGGCTGCCATTTTGGATTGAACAACTCAACAAGTGAAAGATCTGTTGAACATTCTCGTCACGCATGATTGAACACTATAACAACAACTAGTTATATAACTACACCAGTGGCACGCGTTCACAATCAGTGATTGACGCTTGAGCATGCCGGCACTTCAAAGGCCATTAACAGTGGTGTTCAGTGTGACACGTAACGGCAGACCCAAAGAAGACGAACTGCTGGCTGAATTGGTGAAATATGTGGATAAGGAAGATATCAAGGCCATACAATGTGCACATAGCAGCGATGAATATCGCATAACATTGAAGCATGAACCTGCGAAAAACGCAATTTTGGCGGCTACAATAAAAATGAACAACAAAGATATTATGTTGAGCGAAGCTGACAGAAAAACTGACTGGATCACCATAGCCGAAGCTCCTGTTGAAATGAATGACGCTGCGATAATAACCGCCCTGTCAGCCTATGGAACAGTGATAGAGGACAGCATGAGACGAGGCTATGTACAAGGTCACAAGGGGTTGGAGAACGGCACACGATACGTAGCAATTGTGAATATGCAGGAGCTGCCTGATGAGCTAGAAATTGACGGTTTTCCTGTTAAGCTCTATCACCGTGAAACCAAATGTACACATTGTGGTATGACAGGTCATAAGTCATGCAGGTGTCCAGTCAAACCTGATACAAGAAGGAGATGTTTTCGTTGTGGCAGCTCAAGTCATCTCAAAAACGATTGTGAAAATGAAGTTGTTTGTAACTTTTGTAGACAAACTGGTCATATGATTGCTGATTGTGATGAGAACAGAGAGCATAGAGTGGGGTGGAGGTTTGGGGCCAGAGATGAGGCCGGTAGCTATCAAGGTCAAAACAACACTAACAACCAAGTCCTTAATGCGCATTCGCCGGTATGGCAGACACCACCCAGTAACACCAGTGCTAGCTTCATCAGTCCAACAATCGCCCAGACTGTACCAGAGAAATCAGTGCCACACGGACAACAAAACAGTTTAGCTAACACTGTTGATAATGGAAAGAATGACGTGTTTGTGGACTTGATTTCTTTTGACGAAGAATCTGAAAAGATGAAGCCAAATTCGATTATGAACACCAAGAATGCTGTATCAGACCATGGATCCGGCCCAATGGACTCTAGAACTACTCTACTGATTGGTGCGTCGAACCTAAACTACATAGAGCCACCAGATGGAGTAATGATCACCAACAAGTCGGGAGCTGCACTCACTGACGCCATATCTTTGGTAAAGCTAAAAGAGGAGGAACTAGGAATGACATTGGATCCTGAAAAGGTGGTCCTTCATCTTGGAACGAACGATGTTACCAAAAGCAACAAACGCGTGGCACCTGTTGCTATCAGCTTTCAAAAAACATTAACTGAGCTGAAAGAAAGATTCCCCACATCTACACTGGTTCTTTGCTCCATACCACCTCGCAGGGGAACCAAGACAGTTAGCGCAAAAGACACAACTACCATAAACCAGGTGTCCTTGACAGTGAACAGTATTATTAAAGAACAATGTGACCAGAGTGATGGTAAGATGATGTACGTGGATAATTGGTACAAATTCTATGGCAGCAAAGGAGGTGTACTACATAGATTATATGCCAATGACGGCAGTGGAGTACACTTGAACAAAGACGGGAAAGCGTTAGTAATGAACAATATCATGAATATAGTAGAGAGTGATACATCAACAAAGAAACGAAAGCAAGCCTGCCTGCCATACACACCACTCTCTGCAGAAAAAAATGCTAAAGGAGCTAGACTGAATCAAGACTCGCCTACTATGATTCATGACTCCCAAGTGGCCACAACAAGTCATGAATAGGACAGATGCCAGGGAGGCCTCAATACAACAACGAGACACTCTGATCATTACCTTGGTGATGTCAAGGTTCTATCACTTAATGTATGTGGCCTTAAAAAGAGACTCTAATGTAAAGAATTCACTCAATACATTAACGAATTTGATCTAATATGCCTTACTGAAACAAAGCTTGAATATTTTGAAAATAATACAGTGCCAAATTTTGTAGGTTATTTCAATAATCGTAGAGCAGGGGGCGCTGCTATATTTATCAAACAAAACTTAGCTGATCATCTAGAAAGTGTTAGCACTGAAATTCCTGACACTTTGGTAGCAGAATTCAGGAAGACTTTTTCAGACAATCCGCTTCTGATGATAGTTACTTATATCCCACCACATAACTCTCCTCATGCAGATATCACGAGGTTTGATGTACTTGAAGACACCATTAATGAATGGTTAACAGATAATGTGAACGGCAATGTTTGTATCGTAGATTTTAATGCCCGTACAGGAACATTAAATGACACATTAGGTGTACCAGACTATGCTGACTCATTTTTAGATGGACCTGACACTGATGTTGTATATAGCAACACCACAAACACCCGGGCGAATGGTGATAAAACTGTAAATAAGTTTGGTTCGAGATTGATTGAACTGTGTAAAAGCTTGAATATGTATATAGCAAATGGACGATGTGGTAATGACAAAGACGTGGGTAGCCCTACCTCAAAGGGTATAAGTACTGTCGATTATGTTGTTGTAACAGAAAGCCTACTCAACAAAATTGTACATTTTTTAATAGAACCATTTGATCCCATGTTTTCTGATATACACTCGCCGGTAGCATTTACATTGTATATACGTAGACAAAACACAGACACTAGTGATAATGAAGTGATAAGGGGTGAAGAATATACAAATAAACGTCATTTTTCAAGACCGAAATGGAAAAATGAATTTAAAAATAAAATGTCAGAAAATCTCCTTAATAGCGATCTAGTTGATATACTTAATGACATAGAGATTATGCAACAAAATAACAAAGATGTTACACAAGTGGAAATTGATGATGTTGTGGAGAAGATTTGTGATACATTAAAAAATGCGGCTACCTCAGCAGGTGTTAAACAAATAAATTATTCTCTGCCACCAAGGTCAAAGAAGCCTAATCGAACACATACAGACCAGCCATGGTATAATGAAAATTGTGAAAAATCACGTAAAATTTACTTCAATTTCCGAAACAAATATCGTAAATTGCGTAGTTCTAGGAATTTATCACTCCTTAAAATAGCTAGTAAATCCTACAAAAAAGATATTGATAAAGCTTTTACAGATTACCATAAGAAAATGATAACAAAAATTCGCAATTTAAAATCCAGTGATCCAAAGAGCTATTGGCAAATAATCAGTAAAGATTCAAAAAGTCACGCGAAAATCAATAACATTAGTTTGGAGGTATTTGCTGAGTATTTTGTCGCATTAAATAAACAGGATAACGAAGAAAATGATTTTGAAATTCCTGGAATTCTTGATGAATACAATAATGAAATAAATTTACCATTCAGCGAAGAAGAAATATCCAGCGCTATTTCGAGATTAAAATTAAATAAAGCAGGAGGAAGTGATTTTATTCTAAACGAATATTTGAAATTTTCACCAGAAAATATGATTTTACTGTATACAAAGTTATTTTATTTAATTCTAACGACAGGAAAAACACCACAATCATGGAGTATAGGTGTCATTAAACCACTTTTAAATCAAAAGGAAATGTATCCGACCCTGACAACTATAGAGGAATTACCCTCCTTAGTTGCTTTGGGAAGTTATTCACCAATGTAATAAACTGTAGACTTACCGATTTTTTAAATACATTCAATGCCATAGGTACAGAGCAAGCAGGCTTTAAAGCAGGTCATTCCACAGTTGACCATATGTTTGTGCTTAAATCATTAGTTGATATATATTTAAGTAGAAACAGGCGTTTATATTGTTGTTTTGTTGACTACAGGAAAGCCTTTGATACTGTGAATAGGTCTAAACTGTGGTCAAAGATACTGTCTCTCAACATAAATGGCAAATTGTTTAATGTTGTACATAATATTTACAGTCAAGCTAAATCATGTGTATGTATAAATAGTACATTATCAAACCTTTTTCCCTGCTCGGTCGGAGTGCGTCAAGGTGAAAATCTTTCTCCACTGTTATTTTCCATATACCTCTCTGATCTGAGCAGTTACCTAGCAGAGCGGTGCGAAGGTCTTACCACTCTGGAAAATTTAGCTTCTACTGTTGATGATGATACACTACAGAAATTTATGAAATTATTTGTGCTGTTATATGCAGACGATACCGTTATATTATCTGAAACACCAGATAAATTACAAATTGGTTTAGACAACTTGTACAGATATAGCGACTTATGGGACTTATAAATCGAGAGAAAACAAAAATTCTAGTATTCTCTAAAGGTAAAATTAGAAGAATACCAGATTTTACGCTGGCTGGAGAAAAGCTTGACGTCACTTTTAACTATAAATATCTTGGGTTATTCTTTAATTATAATGGTAAATTTAATGTAGCAAAACAGGATTTATATGATCGTGCAAACCGTGCTATGTTTGCCCTTTTACGTAAGGTGAAGAAATTATTTTTACCTATTGATATTTAATTGCAATTATTTGATGTATTGGTGGCCCCCGTGCTACTATATGGCTGCGAAGTTTGGGGGCATGAAAGTTGCCCAAAACTCGAACAGTTGCAATTACGTTTTTGTAAATACATTTTAGCGGTTGGTAAAAGAACATTTAATTATATGGTGTATGGAGAGTTAGGAGTATTTCCTTTAAACATTAAAATCAAAATCAGAGCTGTTACATACTGGGCAAGGTTACTAAATACTGATTATAACAAGTTATCATCTAACATATATAAATTGTTGTATCATCTAGCGATTAAAAACTCATATGTATCACCATGGATATTGTACATACGTGGGATTTTAAATGATTGTGGATTTCCTTATTTGTGGCTTAACCAAGATCTAAACTGTAGTGTAGATTGGTTTAAATCTGTTA
Source organism: Flabesymbios commensalis (assembly GCA_964017125.1). Classification (NCBI taxonomy): domain Eukaryota; kingdom Metazoa; phylum Annelida; class Polychaeta; order Terebellida; family Flabelligeridae; genus Flabesymbios; species Flabesymbios commensalis. The sequence goes on from OZ024918.1 coordinate 55,275,040, forward strand.
TTTCCAATCGGTTAAAAGACCAGTTTATTCAGTTATGGAATGAAACTATTAATCGGAGTGGAAAATGTATTAATTACAGAATGTTCAAATCCGAATTTAAGTTAGAGAATTATCTTATCAATTTACCATTTCCAAGCAGGAAATTATTAGCTAAATTTCGCTGCCGTAATCACAAACTGCCTATTGAAAAAGATTGTCATCTTGGTCTTCCACGAGAACAGCGATTATGTAAAAAATGTGACTTGAGTGAAATTGGCGACGAATTTCATTACCTATTTAGATGTAATCATTTTGTAAAAGAGAGAAGGAAATATATTAAATGTAAATATTATAATTTTCCTTCAACATTAAAGTTTGAAGAGCTTATGTGTAAGCAAGACATGCCTAGTATGCTTAACTTGTGTAGATTTATTAAATTTATTATGTGTGTGTAACATTGCTGTTCTATTACAATTATATAATATTAGGTTATGTTATTTTATGTTATAATTATTGTATTGTATTGTATTTACCTGGCATCTGCATGTCTCTTAAATGAGACCATCAGAATAAATTCACTTGTTCACTATTCACTTGTTCACTTGTTCACTTGTAGCGTCAACCTGCTGACCGCAATTAAAACTGTGCTGACCACAATCCAAACTGTGATTGCATTCACCAGGATGCGTTGTTAGCTGCCGCTACCCCAGAATGACCCACCCCATTTCTCGATCGCCACCTGAACCACCAGCCAGTCCGTGAAGGGAATAGATGGGAATAAATATACTCGTCTTATGTTGTATTTCTGATCCGCCCACCCCTTGGCTGCTGGATGGATGTAATAATTTCCAGATTCTAAGCTGAGAAACAAATCTAAATAAAACTGTGTGTGTTTGGGGGGGGGGGGAGTGTATGTCTGAATACAAACCTGCTTGAAAATTTAGCTTAATTCTAGATACGAATGTATATTGTCATGTGATTTTACCATACTTGTAATCTTGTATAATTATCCAACAACACATCTGGCTGGTTCTGTCTCTCTGTCTGATCTTAAAAAAGGTAAATAAATTGAGTAGAATAATAAATAGTCTAGCAACAGCATGAACATCAAAAAAATACATGATGCAACAATAAGTGAGTATCTTACATGTGCAGACTGTCATTTGTCCGCGTGTAAGCTCATATATTACAAATTATATGGAATACAAGCCATTCATCTACCAAAATGTACTGTACAGACTATACCGTAACTTTGATTTCATGTAGCACAGTCTTAAAGGTGACATATCACCCCTTATATAGTATGAATAAACTCGCGACAAATAAATCAAAGTTGCCACAAGATGGGGCACAGGTGTTTCCTTATATGGGGTGATTGGCTATCATGTGACCCTCTGAGAGGGTCACATGATATCCAATCACCCCATATAAGAACATAATTATTTATACCATATAAGAGATGATAGATCACCTTTACCGTGTGGGGAATAGTCTTGGAACTCCCAGACTACTCTATGGTGTTACGAGTGTAATGCAGACTAAACCTGTCTATGTTGTTTTGTGATGGACTTCATTTTTTGTGAACAAGAATATAATTATTTTTCTAGAGCGCACATTCAAAGTCACCAGCGCAGGAAATCTTCCATGTCAGAAGGTGGTGCACTGCTCAGCATCAGATTCAGTTGAACAAGATGTTTGTGGGGCTCTTATAGTAACAGAAAATCTAAAGTTACGCAGCGTCACGTTCCCAGCTCTACAGACGGGTAAGTGCATTTGGTTGCTGTAGATCTGGTAATTATCGCGAATTTTTGATTTTGGGACTTTTCACGTGAATTAGAATCCGCGAATTTTCATTTTTCTTTTGTAGCGCTATTATAAAAATAATTACGCGAATATTACCAGATCTTCAGTATATACTTGGACAATGGGAAAGATAATATGTAAAAATTATTAACACTTTCAAGCCTGAATTTACGATTGTCACGTTCATCCACAACAAGCCGTGACTTGCTCTCGAGTTGTAGTGATGAAGATGACTTGAGGTGGGTGGCAAATGGAAAAAAAAAACTATTGTCACTATTAACCATAAAAATGTTCGTTCTAAAACCCCTAGTTTTTTAGGAAATTAAGTCATTCTTCAGAGTTGCAAAATTATGTTTCAATGCATCCTAAGGGTTCGAAGTATTAAAGGGATAGACCACTGTTCATAATATGCGGGACAATGGAGCCCTACACTGCACCGTGCCATAGACATCACAAACTACGGACGGCATTCTTATTTAAATAATTTTCCAAGGTATCATCATATTAACTTGCATATTAAGCAAAAACAGTTTCTACACAACAATTTCCATCGTAAGATCTATAAAATTTGTGATGCGATACCTAAATATTTCAGTGGGAAGCTCAGGTGATTGTTTTTAATTTTGAATAGACCGAATGAATTACAATGGGGTATGGCGTCTTAAATCTGTATGCTATCTCCCTGAAGATCGTGTTGTATAAATTGTTTTTACACATACAAATGTATAAGATGATACCTAGGGAAATGACTGTAAGCCAATGCCCCTTCCACAGTGGACCACGGGTTTAACAGTTAGACAGGTGGATGTACGAATGGACGTATACGCTAGACGGGGGTATATAAAGAGTGTCAACATTGCCTCCTACACAGTGGCCGTATTTTGTATTAATCATTGGGACCAAAGGGTTTCAATCAATTCATCCTAAATGTTTTAGTTGTCTCTTTCTGATGCATTTGAATATCTATGTTATGTGGTTACGGCCCTTAGGAATATTGTTACTCGTACAGTGCAGGCTCCGATTTTAGTCATCGGAATCCGACGTCAACATATGTCAGATTATGACGTCTAAGGTTGATCCCCATGCTGTAAGGGTTGAATCAGGTCTACATATACATATTAAGTTGCATTGATATTATGTCTTGTGTTAAAAGCTGCCTATGTATTTCACTTGTGTCACCAGTGTCTATCTCCACTTCAGACACTGGTAATCATCCCCCGATTAGCTAATAATCATCACCAGGGTCAGAGATTTCACAGCCACTCTCTGCACTGCCGCGTCTAGATGACCCTAGATGCGTGTAAATAACCCCGCTTCTTTCAGAACTATGGCCTCACGGAGTGCAGAATAACCCGATTCATGTTATTACCATTGACGCTTCTGCATATGAGATAAAAATATCTAGGCTGAATAGACACTGCTATATACCTTACAAGTAAAAATTGTGCTTAGTTGATACTTTTAAAACTCCTTTAAATTAATTATCAATAAATATACCCTGTGGTTTGTATGACGAATACTGCTGCACAGATTCCCATGTGTTGGCAGCGGGTGGGCAGGTGTGCATCTGAACACAACTGATCAATCAAGATCTACCTCACTGCTCGTGCCTGATTTGTCAATTGCTGGCTGCTGGTTGGCAGACAGTGACGTAACAGACGACAGAGACCCCTGGTGTTGAATATTTGCAAATACCACGAAAAAGCTCAGTGGGTGACTGTAACACTCACTGATAACTCAGTGAGTCTATGTATTTGAAAGCATTCTATCTGTTTTATATTTATTATGTAGGTGATGGAGGTGATAAAGGAGACAGGCCACCCAAAAAGATGCTGGAAGGTATCAAACGCTTTCTGAAGGAGAGGTCATCACAACATGTTACTAATGTAAACATTGTTATTCTACATGCACAGCAAGACATTTTTGATATATTTCGAGACGTCATCATTGGGAAGAGTGACATAAATGAAAAAATACCTGTTTGTGATTCGAAAATTCAAGGTAAACCAGCGAACGTGGAATCAATTAAGTAAAAGTAAATTAAAGTAAAGTATACTATATATACGATTTATGTGTTAAGTGTATTTAGATGTTAACAGATAAGTTTGTGAACAAATTCATCTAATTGTATTATTCATTATACATTTTGTCTGAAATATTATGAATGATGATTAACTAAATAATCTTTATTGTGTTTCTTCCATCATTAAGTATTAAAGGCAGAGTGTTTGCCTGATTGCTCATGAGTGTACATGAAATACATACATGAATCGTTGAAACCGATGAATCATTGAAATATCCATGTGTCACTGAAACCAATCAATTAGCATTTAATCTCTCATGACGTTAAACCTAATCTCCTCTCAGTACTTTTGGGTTTAGGAAATTCAATCCTCATGGGCTAAAACGACGGATAACATACTTTGATATATAATAAAACATAGTTTCAAATTGAAAATCAATTTGTGGATATAGTTCTGGAGACTTTGCTGCGCATTTAAAGTAAGTCCATGAATATGTTAAATTATAATTACATTTAGATTTATGTTCACGATTGAAGTTATGTTCTTGACAAAATTACAAAATAATTCTTTAAAAGTCCAAAGGTTAACTAATAAATAGAACTATATGCGTTTATTTAATTTAACTCAGATGCTTCCCCAACACGAATTTAGTGTATGTGATACAGGGCAACATAACATGTTTTTGGGCTGTAGGTTTAATTATGTATATCAGCTAATTCTGTCAGCTTATACCATCAGCCTTTATCACAACTGATCTAAATTCCACATGACTCCCATAGCGGGAAGCACATTTCTGCGTTTCAGACGGAGATCTCGATGCAGAAACAGCATGAACGAAATTCTGACAAAATGACCTTATTTTCGTAAATTTTTTTTATAAATCTTGGACTTAACATACAGCAGTTTGTGTGTTAGAGTATCGTCAGAACAGTTTGTACATGACCATCAGGATTGCATTGTGTTAAACATGTGATTATAGCTCATTATTTCTTATGTAGTCTAAAAGATACTTTCTTTTTCATCAATCCGATTACACCTTGGCGACTTGAGAATTCAGGTAGATTATAACTGGACTATATTTATACCTTTTTTTAACCCTTTAACCGCCAAATTATTCAATCTGCATTTTCACCCACTTAAAGTTGTGTCTCGCTGACGCGATCCACAACTTCAAGTGAGTGAAAATTATTCAGATTTGACAAAATGGATGTCAACTGTTTTAAAATATTGCTGATTGATGTCACATTTTATCTTTAACATGTTCAAAATGGCGTACTTAATGTGCTAATAAAAAATGAACACCCGAATATATGCGGCACCGGCGGTTAAAGGGTTAAACAGAAGAACAAAGGTGTGTAGGCAAAGCCACTGCATACATCAATGTAATTTACTGTGTGGACTGACCACTAAAGTTTTATCAATGTGTCATTCAGATTGTGTAGTGGCAGAGGATGGTACAAAATCTGTGCTGAATAATTTTGTGAAAAAACAAGAAGAAATCACTCTGCTCATATACAGCAATTCTAAAGATGCCGTTAAAGACGCCGTGGATGATGTGGAGAAAATGTGGAAAGATAGAATTGCTACACTACGTTTACGAGATAAAGGATCAATCAAGAAATTTAGTCCTCAAATGGTTAATTCTAATGTTACTTTAGTACTAACATAGCTGTGTTCAATCCTCTACTGTCTAAGCTGCAATTAAAAACCTTAATTGAAATTATTATTACAATAATATGAATTAGAATTCTTCAAGATTTAAGGGAACGACATAGAGGGCCTATGTATTTAATTTGATCATTATGACTTTATATATATATATATATATGTGTGTGTGTGTATGTGTGTGTGTGCGTACGTGCTTGTGTACGTATGTGAGTACCTGCCTGCCTGCCTGCCTATCTGCCTGCCTGCCTGGTCCAAACCTGCTTGTCTGCCTGCCTGTCGACTCCCTGCATACCGCCTGCCTTTCACTGTTCCAGCTTAAAAAATACTTTGTAATTGTTTGTGCAAATTGGTTATTATAGATCACCGAAATAAAGAAATTTGAATCCGAAAATTCTGTGGATATTGAGCTAACAGAAAACGAAATAATGATAGAGGGTTTATCAGAAGACGCACAGAAAGTGAAGGACAAGATAGTCGAGATGATGAACCGAGCGAAGGATAGAAGAAGGGCCGCAAATTGTTTTAATCGGGTATGCATACGTTTTTCTTGTAATTTGAAGAATATCAAGGTCACATTTGTGACATATCTGATATTTTTAAGTACCATTTCTGAGAGTTAGAAATTTATTTTTGGTCACTAGCCTTATATCAATGCATAACAGTGTATATTCTTTAAATGTAAATTGGCATGCAGTTGGTAATATAATAAGACGATTTACTGACAACCACAAGATGACGACTAGTTCAGGCTATTCAAAACAGGGAAGCTTTCCATATTGTAACGCCTACATGACCTCAAAGAACAACTTCCTTCTCAATTCTCACTAACTAATAACCCTGACTCTGTATGCTTATTAAATTAACAAAAGTGTTTAGTCGCGAATAATAATGATGTTTTACTAGATTGCTAGACTGATTAGATTCCAATTCCTCACTCAATCTTTATAACATGGTGATATTCTAACCATCTGAGAATGGCTGAATAACTGGTTGGTTGGTTGGTTGGTTGGTTGGTTGGTTGGTTGGTTGGTTGGTTGGTTGGTTGGTTGGTTGGTTGGTTGATTGGTTGGTTGGTTGGTTGGTTGGTTGGTTGGTTGGTTGGTTGGTTGGTTGGTTGGTTGGTTGGTTAGTTATGGGCTAACTAACCAACGGGGCGGGAACCAGGGTCTTCAGGTTAGATGTAAACCCATGGCTCCCTAGCACTGTCCAGAAGGTACCACTGAGGGTTATACTTATTCGTGAAGCATCCTGCCACCCACCTCATAATCCTTAAGGCCGGATGTGACTTATCGTACCTACTGAGTGTACCGAGCACAAATCACTCTGCCGAATCAACCAGGTTAAGCAACCAACTTAGTCCTCATCCTAATTTTTGGGGTGTGACCGTCCTGGGCTCGAACCCTTTACGTGCCTTTATTTTTTATGTCATATATGACTTTATATATAACTCTAGAGTCTAGAGTCCCCCAATAACCTTTGAGGCTCACTTCCGACAAGGTGGACTCGAACCATTAAGGCTCACTTCAGAATTCTGGCTGGCTGGTCGGCTGGCTGTCTGACATGCTGGCTGGTCGGCTGGCTGGCTGGCTGGCTGGTCGGTTGGCTGGCTGGCTAGTTGTCTTGCTGGTTGGCTGGCTGGTCGGCTGGCTGGCTAGGTAGTTGACTGGCTGGCTGTCTGACCTGCTGGCTGGTCGGCTGGCTGGATGGCTGGCTAGGTGACTGTTCGCTTGCCTGGCTGTCTGACCTGCTAGCTGGTTGGCTAGCTAGCTGTAGTATACGTTTAATCCAAGTTTATCATAATTATATAACTTACATGTTTTCTTAAACAATTATTAACAGATTCGTTGGCAGTATGAAAACAATATGAAGCAATGCATTGACATGTCAATTGAAGCAAACTACGTGTTGGAGACAGCTTATATGAACGGAGAAACTCAAGTTGAATGGAAAGATGGAACTTTGACTCATAATATGACATTAGATTTTAAAACAGAAACTGGTACAGGAGCAACAGGAGAAATAAAAAGAACAAGTGAATATTTTAAATATTACACTGTATAATTGAATTCATATAACTTATATACAATTTTAGTATGAATGAAATTTGCATGCACTGTGGATTTAATTACCGTATGCTGCAGTTCATATTTGTTATACATAATTATGCAACATAAAAGGTTACAATAAAATGTTAGTGGTGAATTGTACATCATGATCAAGTTGTAGTGTTGTTTAATATCCATTAAGAGGGTCACCATTCATTTAGTAGGTGGCTGGAGATTTTGAGCTGGACAAATTATTTATTTCACCTCCGGTCTGCAATATTTTATTTATCTCACACTCTGTCTCAAGCAAAATATTTATTTCACTTTCTTAGAATCTATTTTTTCCATCCACAAATTTGATCTCAAAGTAGGCTTAGTATTGATGGGGTTTAAGGAGACGAGGATTCGCACATTTAAATGTTATGTAAACACGTTTTTTTGAGGGGCATTAAATCTTTATTTACAATATGTCCTTCAGACAATTACTTAATTAAAAAATACTCCAGTCCCCCCCCCCCCCCCCCCCTAGCGAGTGGTGGCACCCTGATGATCATACACAAATTAACAATCATGCACATTATGATGCGTTTAGTAAGCTTTTTTGGTGAATATACACGCAGTAATATAATGACAATAACACCAAGACACACTGTTACCCGTTTTTTTCAGTATACAGTATTATTTTTATCAAGACAATTCGTTACGGGGTATTGTTATCTAAAATTAAACGACTACCCCCATAATACATGTTTCATAAATGTAATCAATTACATCCAACTTATTTGGACAGAATTATTATGGTCAGTCTATTTTACATCCAACTTATTTGGACAGATTTATTATGGTCACTCTATTTCTCACTAATACATTTTTTTAGTCATACAAAAAATGCCGGACCACTGGGATGAGATGGAGATAGGAGAAAAGGTGAAGTTGTGTGATGTAAATGATTCAGAAAGTAGGCATGTGGCAGCAATGTTTCAGAAGACATCAGCAGTTCAGATAAAGAAAGTTAGTCTTTCCCCATAACTCTCAAATGCCTTCCATTCTTATTCAAATACGTTTTTGCTTGTGTTATTTCTCTATTTATTCACTTGATAGAGTAAAATATGAAATTAAATAGATCTCTATTCATGTTATCTAGATACAGCGAGTACAGATTAGGACACTTTGGGTTCAATACATTGCGCATAAAGAAGAATTAGAAAATGGACATAGATCTCAGCAACTGGAGAGGGAGTTATGGCATGGCACAAGTGCAGACACGGTGGATCATATAATCAACAAATGTTTTGACAGAAATGTATCTGGAAAAAATGGTATAATTATTCATTTCCTGGTGTAAGGCTATATTAAGGCCACACCAAAGGCCCCATTCACAATAACTAGCTCCAACTATGTGCCGTAAAATTCCGTCACGTCCTAAAGAATCGTATAATTATTTTTTCTTCATAATGTCCACAGTACGATCCTGGACGTAGTTTTTCAACCATTTCTAAAAAAACGTCGATCTAGTCGGTAGTCAGTCCACAGTTAGCTCATATCAAGTTCTGATTGGGTGAATTAGCCATTTTACAACCTGATATATTGAAATATGTGTACATATTTTACAACATTTTTTTTTAATATTCTGTCACCAGAACGTAATGTTTTTAATTATTGATATTAATATAGAAAAAAAAACATTTTGAAAATGTCTAAGTTGTAAAGATCAATAAAAGTGGCAATCTCATGCCACAATGATCTCAGGAAGTGTTTTGTCATCACACTAATATGTACCCTATTATGTATAATCTGTTCGTTGAACAATAAAACTAACCAAGGTTTGACTTAAACATGTTAAATGAGTGGTATAATAGTCCATAGCTTATATAATAAACTCAGCTAGAACGTACCATGAAAGCTTGGTGGCATTATTTTTGTAGGACTTTGTGAATATATCACATGAGGTGTATCGCATGGCATAATCCGAGGGATGTTCCGTTTCTACTATGTGATGGAGATAACAATTGGTAGCTCCTATGTTTAATATTTTGGTATAAATGTCATTATTATGTTAATCGAAACTAATCCATGTGTCATGTTTTTTAGGCACAATGTATGGCAAAGGTGCATATTTTGCAAGAGACGCCAGCTACTCTGTTAATTACAGTAAAGCTGGCAGCGACGGAAATCGATACATGTTCCTGTGTTCTGTATTGACTGGTGACTATACACTTGGAGGTGGAAATTTAACAAGTTCGCCTTTGAAAAATGATCCCAGTAACGCAGCTCTTCGTTATGACTCTGTTGTGGACAATGTTAAAAACCCAAGCATGTTCGTCGTGTTCAGCGATACACAAGCTTATCCCAAGTACCTGATTCAATTCTAATATGATTCATAGACACACATGCATTCATTTAACATTCCTTTGTGTTAAAATTTATGAATTAATTTTCGCTGACAAAAAGTATTTTTTTAATGACAAATGAAATATGCCTAATGTTTAGTCAACACCTCAAACATTGTCCAATAATTGACCAGGGTTATCGTACAATGCAGTAATATGCTGAACCAATGCTAATATGCTAACCATTGATCTACTATAAAATAATATTTGACTGCGTATCTTATTATGTGTTTTGGAAATGCTTTATACTGTGGTTATAAAGGTGATTCTACGTCCTAAAAAACCTCTATATTGGGGCTATTGTGACATTATTGCTTTTATGCTGTACCTTATCACATCACAAATCAACGTACCCTCTGAATGATTTACCGATGAAATTTTCCCAATTCAATATAAAATGTGCAACTAAGTCTTTGTATAAATATACTTATCTACACTTTTACTTTGTAGTGGCAGTGATTGTTTTGAGTGGCATAACCATACGAGAGACACACAAATAATTATGATATCACTTTGTTTGTGGTATCTGAATCAGGATGATTAAACAACAGTTTGCATGACTGACATAACCATCCAATTTTCTAACGTTATTCGCCTAATTTAAAATTGGCTAAATATTATATATGTAATTGTTATATGTATGCTAATATATTTGACAAAAAACACTTTTACATTTGATCGATGCACAACATAAAACAAATAAAAATAAAGTATATATATATTTATACACACTTCACTACGTAGTGACAGTGATTAATTCGAGTGACACAAGCATGTAAGAAACACATAATTATCATTTTGATTTTTGTCAAGTTATACACCTGTACTGCTTTTTCACGATTGCACCCAGTAGCTTAGCATGTCACATATACCTCACAAATCAAACCACCCTCCCAATTTAACATACGTTATTAACCATAATGTAAAAATATGCAACTAAATCTTGTTATATACATATGCATATGCATTCACACCTCTACTACGTAGTATAAGTTTATTTCTGGTATTGGCCTAAGCTTGTTAGAAACACAAAATACATTGTGGTAAATTGAAATTATTTATCTTTAGGTATCTGGAGATTTTTCACATCAGGTGAACACAACAATTTAAAGGATATTGGATCAGAACTTTGTATGTGTGCTGCATATCATAACAATCATGTGAAAACTTTTCTCTAATATGCCAAAATAGTATTTGCTTTATTTTTAACATGTATTCCCATGGGAGTTGGGAATTGTGTGACGTGATTTATATTTTGTATAGCTGATGCAAATAACAACTGACCACAACAGACAACTGTATGGGTCTGGAGGAACTGGTCGCGTTAGATGAGTTTGCCTCAACCCTTTAACCGCCGGTGTCGCTTATATTCGGGTTTTCATTTTTTATTAGCACATTAAGTACCACATTTAAAATATGTTGAAGATAAAATGTGGCATCAACCAGCAAGATTTGAAAAGAATGGACCTCTCTATTTTGTCAAATCTGAATAATTTTCACTCACTTGAAGTTGTGGATCGCGTCAGCGAGACACAACTTCAAGTGGGTGAAATTTCAAATTGAATAATTTGGCGGTTAAAGGGTTAAAGGACATTGAGTAATGTTATTATGCGGTATTCTTATTCCCGTTTATTCTGATGCCATACAATAACACTCAATAATCTGTGAGCGATAGGCCTACTCATGTATTGCTGACTATGCAATCTCTTAGAAATACATGGTTTCAATTTACATCTTTTGGACTGTTCCATATATGCACTGATCACTGTTCATGATTATGTTACCATGATAACATAATCTGATAACGTATCATGCGTTTATAAATATATTACCAATGGAGATGTGACTGTGTAGCACTAGACTCATTCTGAATCTGAGTATGTGTTGGATACATGTAATAATATCATTTGTATGTTATACCTAGGTAATACCAATCAACAGTTTTGCACGTTTTTATCGCATTTTAAAATATATTGTATATGATTGATTTACGTTATTTATGTTCTCATAGATAATTTAATTTCACTATCGTATCGTCTGTCAGTGACACATTTCATGCATATTCAGAAGTGATTCCTTCACCATCGTAGACAAAGAATATTTGCCTTCAAAAATATCCACACTGTCTTCTTCCAAATAATAGCCAATCATGATTTGTAGTGTACAATTCATATATAATTCCGTTTTTCAAACGCTTATATGATTAATTGTGAATGATTTTAGAAGCTAACACTTGTGATATATTTCAAAAGCGTTTTATCAAAACTTCTTGGTCACTCTCCAGATTATCTGTTAGTAAAATCTTAGGGGATATGAAATCAAACCCTCTACCGAATATGAAATATAAGTTGATTTAAATATATGACCCGGGGACAAAACAATAGATAATTAGTGTGGTTTTGAAGATTATATGAAATACTTATTGGTGAAAATGGTTAAACCCCATCGAAATTGCTGCTAAAAACATAACCAGAATGTGACTTAGACTAATTGTGTTTGTATTTTAAAATCCCTACCTTATCCCCTCTGAAATGTTTATCTGTGTCCCAGTGTACAAGGTAAATACGTTTATTTCATTAGCATTTGAGCTTACTACCCGACAAAACTGTTTAAAAGTAGTAAACTAAGTAGTAGTAAACAGTGTTCAACTAAATAGTTTATGAAAACAATGCATGTATCTCTACAATACATGTGATTTTTCTGTTAGCAGATGAAAAACATAAACTATTAGTATAACATTGGCATAAAAGGTAATAATAAAATATTATTACATTATCAGTAAATGAGGATATATCACAAGCAATGGTGACAACACATTTGATGTAAATATAATGTTTTATTATCAATAATATATGGCTACATGATTATGTATAACAATAGTAAATTACTAATCAAGAAGCTCACGAGGTTAAAAAAAATATATTTGCGATATCTCACGGGGATAAATGATGACAAGCACAATATATTACTAATTAACTAAATGATAACAAAGTATTTGAAGTTGTTAACTTAACGATAAGTTAAAAAAATTAATCAATCGATTAACTTAACTGTTCGTTACAATATAGAAACGAAAAACAGTAATTTACTTAATCATGTTAATCCCATCGCAAAGACATAATGGCATATGATCTCAACAAAAAAGGAACGCCTGTCCAATGCTCATTTCATATTGTATTTTGCTTAACATTAAACGACGATGCAAGATTTGGGTCGGGATTATCAGCCACCTGAGCTACATATAGGTGCTGAAGATGGCAATTGTAAAAAACATCAACAGAGAAGTGGACGTGATTAAAGCATTGGCCTGGTCAGCTACTTCTGGTAGCATTGATTGAATGGTCAAGTTGTTGCAGAGGTCTCCGACACAATGATAGTCACATTTCAATATGTTGGCCTCTGAAGTACACCCCATCTGATTATCTTCTGTCATGCATCCACGTGTAATATTCCACACAGATCCATATCCTGTGCAATGCAAATTTAAATTATAATAATTACATCTACACATGTGGTGTTGATCGTGTTGGATATTTCTAGGTTACATTAGTATTTGGGCCTCATCAAACATACACTATCGTGGCAAACACAATACACCAATCAATCACCAAGCCAGTCATAGCGCCTAAATTTTGAGAAAGCGGCGGATAAGTGCATAATTTCGATGTCTAGAGCAAAAGCATTGTCTCCTCAACTGGTCGCTAGATCTCCGATTAGCTAGGGTCGGAAGTTAAAAAGAAAAGTGTTTAGCATGTTTAACTCTTACACCGCTGAGATATTTTTGTATAAACCATGGAGAAAGAAGATTTTTAAATTTGTAATTACCAAAATATCTTGGTTAGCTCCTGTGGTATGTGGCTATAGCCGTTATAACTGTTTTACTCTTCAGTACATGGATCGATTTTAGACAAATTTTATCTGGTTTATTGGCAGCCAATGAATTGATCAAAAAAGAGGCCTAAGATGTGCTAAAACGACATGCCTTATTGTACTCACAGGCTACCAATATCAGACAATTATGAACACACTTCGACATATCGATGTATGTGTCTCGAAGGTTGTACGACAATAAGTTGCAATGGCAAAGTTGACTGGCGTACGTACATGTATACATAATAATTTACGTGACAGACACAAAGTAAATCTCAACTGGATATTTACACACTGAGATGGACAGTTAAATATTTTTTTATTAGGACCATGGATGTGAGCCTAAGACAATGTACTCTCAACAACCGATAAGAGTAGGGCATAGTCCCGACTTTGGGCTTCCTTCTGTCGCGATATTGCCTTGATTTTGCAGAAAGCGACGTAAAGCAATATGCACTCACTCCCGCTCAATACCCGAGGAATTAGAGTCCACGTCTGGATAACGGGAACGAAATACACAGGGTCTACTGATTATAGAGATCTATCGGCACTCAGATTATACATCACACTTTCTGCCACCAGTCACCCTTAATTGTTGTATTCAAAATAATCCTGCCTATTTTCTCAGTTATTGATATGATTTCTACAACTAAATTCTACATGATCATCAACGTGTTCATAAAACATTGTACATGTGAATGAAAAAAATCTGTATCAGTTATAGTGTTTTATAGTATAGTATGTCCAAGTTCTGTTAGCTTTTCGTTTGATTACTCGGTCAATTCTCAAACGATTTTCATTAATGTTGTCAGCTCTATTTCCTAGTTAGACCATTTGACATGAAGTAAGTTTCTAATTATGACGCTCCACTATAACCAATCACTTCATTCTCAGAATAATGTGTTACATGTCAAATAGTCTAGCTGTTAAAAAGCTCAAATTTGCAGGGTTGTTGCAAAATGATGCAAAAATTCGTAAGATCGCTCGAGAATTGACTGAGCAATACTCAAAAAGCTTACTGTCTATTTGGACCAGCCTCCACCGTCGGACAAATTATAGCCATTTACATAGTGTATATCATAATTGTGAGAAATATTTTTATTATTAACCCTTTAACCGCCAATTTATTCAATCTGAATTTTCACCCATTTGAATTTCAAGTGAGTGAAAATTCCTCAGATTTGACAAAATGGAGGTCATCTGTTTTCAAATATTGCTGATTGAAGTCACATTTTTATCTTTACCATGTTTAAAAGGTGGTACTTAATGTGCTAATAAAAAATGAAAACCCGAATATATGCGGCACCGGCGGTTAAAGGGTTAATATTAGTATACAACACCTTTCAACCAGATGACTCCAGTGTAGCAACCCATGTCATTTGCACACCCCACTGTATTCGTATCATGTGTATATTCAGCTGGTTTGTTAAGACATGCCTCTCTTAAAGACCCTTGGTCAGCATAATATGTACAGCTGTAGCATTCAACACGGACAGGTGGCTTTATTTCTGCAAAAAAAATAAAAACATACATCTATATAAATACATCTATACATATATACAGGGTGCCAGCCACTTCGACACAAACAATCTCGACACAGTGCAATTTCGACACAGAAAGGTGTTTTTGTCCAAAAATGAGTCATTTTGACACAGGTTTGGACGTTTCGATACACTTTCTGAAAATGTCATTTTTGTGTTTCCATCCAGGCTGACATTCCTTGGACTTTGTCTAAGTTTATTTTAAAATTCCAAAAGCCCATCTAATTTGCATAAATTAACATAAATTAGCATTTTTAAAGCCACCAATCTTAAAAATGCTCTAACTTTTCAAGCAAGTCACTCACAGAGGTGTTTCGGGTGTCTATACCCATAGACATTTTAAAACACCATGTTAGTATTGGTTCTCTATAATTCCTGTCTTTTAGTAAAGATTGAAAAATTACATAAATGACGGAAAACTACAAATTGGTGCCATCACCTCCATCCCCAACCACCGAAGATTGTATTATAGAAGTCCGACCACCGAAGATTGTATTATAGAAGTCCTTTTTAAAAATGTCTAAATTATAGTATATAAAAAGACCCAACATTTAAGTATATACAAAAGAAAGACACAATAATAAGGTAGTAATGTGGATATATATGATACTGCCTTATCATGTTTATTATTGGATCTTTTTTTAATTATTAGGTCTTTTTTAACGAATTATCGGGTCCTTTAATTAGCTCAATAATTCCCGTCTTTCTATTAAAATAAAAAAAATAACTAAAAGACAGAAAACTTCTGATTGAGTCTTTAATTACCTGAATAATTCCCCTCTATCTGTTAAAATATTAAACTAACTAAAAACTAAGTGAAAGACGGAAAATTACTGCTTGGGTATTTTAAATACCTCAATCATTCATGTCTTTTTGTTGAAAAAGACAGATAAATAAAAGAAAACTTTCGATTGTGGGTGTTTTTTTGTCAATTGTTACTCCACCCCCCCCCCCCCGCCCCACACAAAAACACACACATGTGCGTAAATTCATGCGTGCCAGTGTGCGTGCGTGTTTGTGCTACGTTGTAAAAAGTTTTATGAGGGGTATGAGGACTCCAGCTTGACTGTTTTTGCATACAGCACACATCAACACTGTCAATGTTCCAAAGTGCGACATGTACACTTCCTCTCCTATCTGACGAAATTAGTTTTCACAGAAGAATGACACTTGTTGTGGTAACACACATTCTCACAAAAAGGGCCGTGAAAACAAACGACCATGCGGAGCTCAGTCATGACCAATTATTTAAGGTAATCTACTTCACAATCTTGTAACTCTCTCGACCGGATCTCGCTGCCAAGCAAAAACGACAAGTCCACGAATCTTTTTCATGTTTTCAGCCATTAGCAGATCAGGAGGATTTTTATTCTGGCTCTAGAAAACTGATCTATTCGGGCGCAAATGTTGTTGAATGTGTTGGGTCTGATGATGGCGAATGACCCAATGTCAGCTGGAATCTTTGTGTGATGAGCCACAGAAATATGTCACGATCTCCTTCTCAGCATATATATTGTATTTCTTTATTCGTAATAAACCTGTAACAATTGATGGCGTGTTGAAAAAAATTCAACAGGAACATTGGATCAAAAGAGAGATTTAAACTTAAAGTTTCATGTATATATAGATTATATATTTGACATGTTACATTACTAGCTCATTACATCTGGCTAGACAAATATTACATTGCTGCTAGGTTCCCAGAAAACACAAAAACATTTGTGTAACATTTGTACAACGTCGGCCCGACGACTTCGACGTTGGTCCAGCATTGTATAAATGTTATGCACATGTTTTGTGTTTGTTGGGTTCAAGTACAAACCTGTTATGCGTGTTGACAAGAGATGATATCAGCTGCGGACTAAATGGCCGCATCTAAAAGGAAATTAAATCGAAAGACCCGAGAATTGTAACTAGGTAACGAACGATACACTGTTTTCAACTTTAAATAGACAAAACCGCCATGAACTTGATCGCTTAGTCACATAGAGAAGGGAGGAGCAAGGATATTTACAAGATTACAGTGAGATTATCAGAACTCGAAAGCAGGCCGCGGTGTGACTAACTTGACAGTGAGAAGCTCTGCCAAAGCACAATTCCCCTCTAAAAACGGTTTTGCCAACGTAACCTTTTCAAGCCTGAATTTACCATTGTCATCTTGATCCACTACAAGCCTCGAATTGCTGTCGTAATCCCCGACTTGTAGTGGATTAAGATGATTTGTAGTGGTTGAAAAATAAAGAAAATTGCCATGTAGTGGTAAACCAGTTTCATGGAAATTTTCATTCTAAAACCTTAGTTGTAGGAAAATTAAATCTGTTTTCAGGGATGTAATATGATACCTCAGTGCATCGTGAGGGCGTAAAGGATTAGTAGGTGGTCCATCATGGTTTCCCGAGTAAACTTTGTTGACCTACAATGCGATGGCATACAAGCGCAAAATATGGTTCAGTAAAGCATATCGTGATGCATGGGGCTGATTCTGAAAAACTAAGATTTTGCTGCACCCCTAGAAGAACATGGGTTTTATCATGTTTATGGTATCTTATATTCTTTGTTTCACCAACATTCATTCTGGGAAATAGAACATTGCCCCTTGTACACTAGTATCTGACCAAAAACATAACAACTATTGCATCATTATCATTATTTAAAAAAAGGCATTTTTTTCTTTCTTTCCCACACTTCCATAGAGGGGTAATGTTTTAAAACTGATTATATAGATACCAAATAAAGATAAACACGTGAGAAACCTGTGTTTTTGGGGGTGGGAATGCAGCAAACTGTAGGTTTAGCTTAGTTCTCAGAATCATTCCCGGGACTATTAACGACCCAGCTACTTCATGCCTTCTCGGGTGTGTCATACACGCTAACAACATAAGAGGGGTACCATTAGTCCATGGATGGTACCGTGAGGGCATGTCGATGTAGTCTTTGGGATGAGGGCAGGCTGTGGGTACGTCAGATAAGATATAAAACCCGGCAGACGGGTTGTCAATGCGGGTCACCTCTCCTGAAAACACACAATTATCAGTACATGGTATGGAAAACGTGGTATTTGAAAAATCATTGATGAAAAAATGTGAATAATATGCAAGATGATGGATTTATTATTTTAAATTTAAAAAATATGAATAAGTATTTATGCAAGATACCACTACTACTATTACTACTACTACTACTACTACTACTACTACTACTACTACTACTACTACTACTACTGTAATAATAATAATAATAATAATAATAATAATAATAATAATAATAATAATAATAATAATAATAATAATAATAATAATAATAATAATAATAATAATAATAATAATAATAATAATAATAATAATAATAATAATAATAATAATAATAATAATAATAATAATAATAATAATAATAATAATAATAATAATAATAATAATAATAATAATAATAATAATAATAATAATAATAATAATAATAATAATAATAACAATAATAATAATAATAATAATAATAATAATAATAATAATAAAGTGATAAGTGAAAGTGATTGCCTATTTGTGAACAAAAAAATATACATTTATACGAGACTATTCGTTTTCCAACTGAAGTTCATATTACTCAGACTGTTAACCCTTTCAACGCGGGGACCGTCTTCATACGTCAGATTCTGACGCATTAAAAGAATTGATATAGCTATGATGGTCCTACACCCATAACATAGGTATTCAAATGAAGCGGAAAGAGCTGACTAAGACATTTAAGATGATTTGAAATTTAAAAAAACTTGTGATCTCCATGGTTTATGCAAAAAAATATTTGTAAGGGTTACTTAATGTGAAGGAAGTAATTTCACTTACCAATTTGGAGAGGAACCTGTTCGCCTGTGTCGTTCCTCAGCAGAACCAGCTGGAACTCTCCCAGGCTCTTGAGCGTGATTTCAACGATGTCTGGTGTGTTTCGTATATCAATGTCCATCTCAGCACCCAGATAGTTGAATCCCAGCAGTTTGATACTTCGACAGTTTGGTGGTGGGATGGGATTGTGGAACTCCAAGAACTCAGGTCGAATCCGTACTCCAGCGTAGCCAAAGATGAGTGACTGCATGAAACCGGCCATCCCGGGCATGTAGTTCACTGCACCCTCATTTTGGTGTTCCCAGGTCGTTTCAGGATACTCGGTCCAGACCTTGGAAAAAAAATCATTCCGATCCGTTATTTTAATTTGTATTTACTTGTCGTCCATCGATTTAGATGTACATGTATATAAAAACACAGTTGATATGTTACACACAACACAGTGTATATAACAATGCATTTGTATAACTTGCATTGGCATATTTATACCGCAATCTGCTACTAGTTACACTCCATCAGATGTAAAACCCATTTACATGAGTTTGTCGAAATGAATATTTAAAAATACATTTAAATGAAAAATACTTTTATTGGTTTATCTTGTTTATATGCCAAACTTGAAGATCACATTTAATGTGCTGATTTTATGTGGCAAGATGTACATAGTACTTATTCAGGTTCATTTGCAAATCATGATGTCTAAGCATATTGTGATTTAAACATGTTAATCGACTAATAACACAGAATAAAAACTATTATCGTCACGCTAAGCGGTGTAGGAGTTAACAAAGCATACTGGACAGAGAGTATGAAAATTGTCTGATCGTTTCTCCAGTGGGCGGGAACACAGAATATCCTTATACCCCGAAGGTTTCACAGTCTGTAGGCCTACAGTTGTAAAATAACCTGTTTTTCCACAATTGTCTTTAAAAGAGGGCGGTAACAAAAGAGTGATGGGTTCGCATCGGGAGAAAACGGGAGTCAAAATGTCACTAATTATGATTAAGTATGATCACAAGTGCGGTTAGGAGGCTTAATCTTTTCCTTTAGATAAATTGGATAATTGTTGCATAAGAGCTTGAGGTAACTGAAAATATTAAAATTTGACTCTAAAGATCTGGTAAATGATATAACTGGTGAATATATCAGATCAATTATTGAAGTAAGTACTGCATGTCTCATTTCCACCAGCCATTCAACTGAACTTATAATTACAAATTAAAATGTTTACCTAACCCTTTAACCGCCAAATTATTCAATCTGAATTTTCACCCACTTGAAGTTGTGTCTCACTGACGCGATCCACAACCTCAAGTGAGTGCAAATTATTCAGATTTGACAAAATGGAGGTCAACTGTTTTCGACTATTGCTGATTGATGTCATATTTTATTTTTTAACATGTTTAAAAGGTGGTACTTATGTGCTAATAAAAAATGAAAACCCGGATATATGCGACACCGGCGGTTAAAGCACTGACCTTGAACGGATTAATCTGGTAATCCTGGTAACTGTTGAGGAAGTAAGATGATGCCTTCGTCATCTCATTGATAAACTTCCAGCCTATGGCGTAGAAGCTCTTGGTCATGGCAGGCGTACGCGGGGACATGAGGTTCTCATAATATTCCAGGTCGTTCCTTATGATGTCTCCACTCATGTTCCAGTTCAGAGGGTATGACAGCAATATTGCATCAGCTTGCTTGATTTTTGTTGAATTTTTCTGGTAGTCTGAAATGATCACGGAACAAAGAACATTAAACTATACTTATAGATCGTTTACTTCTTTTCAAACGCTCACTTATTGTCAGAGAACGTCAGTACTTAATAAGTTGGGAACGTTTGAGTGAGGAAACTTGTTTCGTCCCATCGTTTCGATTCATAGTTACATTTCGTTTCATCGAATTCAGTTTGAAGATCTCGTTTTCTTTCGGCTTGTCATTTACAGAAAGCTCAAGAAAATATCAAAGCCTGTAACCCCACTGCATTGTACATTATTTCAAGCAATGAGTTTTGTCAACGTGTATCTATTTCAGTTTAGTTGGCAATTAGTACTCAATTGATCATAACCTTGAATACCACTAGCGACCTATTGGTATTTGAACTACTTTTTGTCGTAAATCTCTTGACCAAAATAATTTTTGCCACTAACAATCTTGTTTCTGGAGCATATGTTTCCGGAATCCATGTGATGGGAAGATTACTGTCAAAATGTACACACTATAACTCATTACTTAGAGTAAATGTGCCTTTTGGAGGTTATGACCTTTGGCCTATTTTTTACCTACATATGTTGGCCAAAATAGCTTTATTATAATTACTTCACTATTGCCCCTACTCCGTGTTATATACCTAGACCATTACTATAAAGTAACATGTAAGGTTGTCGGGGAGGGGGGGGGGTTTTGATCTAAAAAATACAAACTCCAGCTAATTCAAAATGATAGACTAAATGTCTGATATATCTCAATCCGTGCCAGATATCTGGACCATTAATATAAAACAAATCATTACAATCTATTATATATAACAATAGTATATAATGTCATACCTTCTTCAAATCCTTCGTACTGGAGATGTAATCTCCTGACATTATCATATGGAAGTTCCAGGTACAGAGCCTTGTGCTGCCAATCGTCAGGAACTTCTTCACGCTCATTCCTAAACAAGATAATGTTTAAAGTCACGTTTGACATCGTTGGTCATGTTACAACATGCATTTAGGGTTTGACATCACCTTCATCAGTTAATAATGAGGAATGAGCATGAATGAGGATCAGGCATGGGGTCAAGTATGTGCGTACTTGTATTATATCGTGCTTAGTGTTCAAACGGTTGAGAACATTTCAGCTATAACACGAGACGTTTTCCTGATGTTGAGTCAGCATCAAACCAACATTTGACAAACGTCTCTTGTTTGCTGGGATCACTAAGCACACTATGATAACCAACGCTGACTCAATGCTGACTCAACAAAAAATCATGGATATGCTCATATGAACATGGAGTCAACATGAAAGAGCTGTAAAGTGATAAGTTTGAATCGATCAATTTGCACTTAATTTTCGGATAAATTTACGTTCACACAGAGTTGGCGAGTGTCCAGTAAAATATTGAGCCTTTATTAAAGTAAGTAGGCCTATAGTTCACTCATCAATCTTTTCCATGATTTCTGATCTAATATCAGATATTCTTAAATTCACGAATCGGTCCGTATCGTTAAATTCATAAAAAAATAAAACCTTTTGAATATTATCAGATCTACATTACCACCATACAGAATTGTATATGTATATGCGTTAGGACAAAGTTGAAAATTTTACTCGTATTTGCATTTACTTGTACTTGTATTTTATATTTTTTAAGCTTCGTATTTGTATGTGAAAAATTCTACGACAGGGTAGAATGTTGAATTGTATTTGATCAAGTGTATTCGACCACATCCCTGTTCAGGATACTATATCTGATTGAACACCAGGATGTTACGTCCAAACACACGTGATCAAACACACCATAGGTCATGCCAGTGTATAGCTAGTAACACTGCAGCATTAGTATAGGCTTTATTATTGCCATGAGAGTTGTAAGGGAGGGATTATATGCCAGCATGACTCAATCACCTGTTACCGAGACATAGCATGTACCAAAGCCCAGTGTATGGCTAGTAACACTGCAGCGCTAGTATAGGCTTTATTATTGACATGAGAGTAGTAAGGGAGGGACTATATGCCAGAATGACTTACTCAATTGTTACAGTGACATGCCATCTAACGAGCACAGTGTATGACCAGACTATATGCCAGAATGACTCACTCAATTGTTACAGGGACATGCCATCTAACGAGCCCAGTGTATAGCTAGTAACACTGCAGCGTTAGTATAGGTTTTATTATTGACATGAGAGTAGTAAGGGAGAGTCTATATGCCAGAATGACTCACTCAATTGTTACAGCGACATGCCATGTAACGAGCCCAGTGTATGGCCAATGACACTGCAGCGTTAGTATAGGCGTTATTATTGACATGCGAGTAGTAAGGGAGGGACTATATGCCAGAATGACTCACTCAATTGTTACAGCGACATGCCATGTAACGAGCCCAGTGTATGGCCAATGACACTGCAGCGTTAGTATAGGCGTTATTATTGATACAATACTAGTAAGGGAGGGACTATCGGCCAACATGACCCACTGAATTGTTACAGTGACATGCCATCTAACGAGCCCAGTGTATGACCAGTGACACTGCAGCGTTAGTATAGGCGTTATTATTGATATGAGAGTAGTAAGGGAGAGTCTATATGCCAGAATGACTCACTCAATTGTTACAGAGACATGCCATGTAACGAGCCCGATGTATGGCCAGTCACACTGCAGCGTTAGTATAGGCGTTATTATTGATACGAGAGTAGTAATGGAGGGACTAGGCCAGCATGACTCACTGACCTGTTGCAGAGACATGCCATGTAACGAGCCCAGTGTATGGCCAGTGACACCGCAGCATTAGTATAGGCATTATTATTGACACGAGGGCGAAAGTCATCAGGTCCCATAATATCTACAAGTACACAAAACATGTCCATACAATTAGGTCAAATTACACATTTCTCTAGCAAACATCTTTTCCAAATAAAAAATGTTTGACACATCTTTTCTTTTAAAAAATAATGTCATGTTTAACCCTCGAGGTGAAGTATTTGACTACTTTGGTTGTTCTAGATCTAATCATTAAATATCACACTACATGTCATCGCCATATTTTTTTTTTTTTTTTTTTTTTTGGGGGGGGGGGGTTAAAAGGCATGTTTAATGCCCAGTTTGATTAGGAGATAACTAGATATATCTAGAAGTGCATAGGAGAGACTTCTCTATTATGTATTTCTATCCCATTTGCACAACTATAAATTTACGATGTCTATCGTCTAATGTGAATATACATTTAATTCTATACATTGCATTCATTTTTATGTACTTTTTATTAGCATGACTTAGATGTGAAATCACACTTAACCTCATCACCTAGTGGAATAAAAGATGCTGCTCTTAACCTATCAGTGCGGGGAGCGACTATAAACCTCAAAATCTGACTTCTATGGTCAGATTATGACGTCAACAGTCAATCCCCGCACTAAAAGAGTGAAATATGTATAATGACCGTAGACCCCATTCTGTGATCAGAGCAATCTCTCCCTGTTGGCACGAGAGGGTCTCGTGGGGGGGGGGGGGGTGGCGCTGGTGACAGCATGCGTAGACCCATAACATAGATATTCAAATCAAGCAGAAAGAGCTAACAAAGACATTTATGATAATTTCAAATTGAAAAAATCCCTTTGATCTCCATGTTTTAGTCGTCAGTCGTCACAATCTGACGTCTGCAGACGTCAGATTCTGACGACTAAAGTCTATCCCTGCACTGTAAGAGTAAAAATATTTCTAATGGCCGTAGACCTATAACATAGGAATTCAAATGAATCGGAAAGAGCTAACAAAGACATTTATGATAATTTCAAATTGAAAAAAGGGTAAGTACTGGCAGTTTTAACTCACCATTGATGTCATATCTCCCAGTTGAGCTGTTATACACAGCCAAGCTCTGTAAGAATTCCGCTATTTCTCTGGTCATGTCACATCCGTTATAATCTGTACTCGATGTGTACTCACGGTCTCTTGTGGCTGAGTAAAATATACGTATGCTCCATGCCACACCTGCATCCAACATACATTACATCATAATACTACCATTCCTTTAGCTAGCACACTATGCGCAAACATGAGTACCCATGCTAAAAAATTGATCTATATACTTATGTATATTTTTTACAAAAAATTAACAATGATGGTAGCTGTGACTAACGCTTTAAGGGTTATATGCAATGTCTCAAAAGACGTGACTCATACAGACTACAGTGATGTTAATATTGAGGTTTCGTAAAAATATGAAACACGATACCCTGATCAACTGTTGTTGACCTAGCAATGAAACAGGATGAGCGTTTTGCGTTTGTTGGGCTACACACTCACCTGCAGTGACATGTAGAGCTCTGTCTCGGCATTCTTGACAAGTGTCCGGGGTGACATCGCCACCATAGAAGGCACTCTCCCACGGGAATCTGTATCCAGGCCTGCCCATCATTGTGTCATGCCTCTGGGCTGAGTCAGCCATTGAGGAGCGATATCGAAGAAGTTGTTTGGCCACATCAGGATGGAAGAGTACAATAGCGGGTAGAACATATACATCATTATCCCACATAACATGTCCCTAAAAATGAAGGTATATCACATGATGGGTCGGGAAGGATGTATCACGAGGCTAAGATCTGGGTCGTGTCATATTATAACACAGAAGATACGCAATATAATATGTGAAAACTAATCGCAAAATTGAATACATTTTGTCATTAAAATAATAAATTATTCCTTGAAAAGTACATCAAAATCGCTATGGTACCAATGTTACCAATAATGTATAATAGTATAAGAAGAGAACATGTATGTATGCATGTATGCGTGGCTACGTATACCATCATGTCATTGATGTACAAATTGTATGTTTTGCACAATCATAGACCTCGACCAAAAGGGAGGCTAAAAACTGTAACTTATGTCCCCCGCAGACTGGTAACGGCCACGTATGGTCTAGTATGATATAATTAGACTTGGAAAACGGAGACAAAATCAGCAGAAGAGGCAGGGGTGACCCATGTTTGTTGGGTCGCTGCAGTCAGTGCTAAGCAAGTAGATCTGGTACATTTTTTTATTAGCACTACAGTTAGCAATACACTTTGTCAAGTCTATCACACAATTGTGATGCAAATTGGGACAATTTGTCCCCTGCTATTAATTCAACAAGAAACTATGGTTGTCACTTGAGAGCATGTGATTTGGCTTTTGTGTGACGGTGTCAGTGATACACAGTACAATGGTATAAGAGTGTGTACATACAAGCTGCACACCTTGTGTACTTATTAATCTTTGTGATTACTGTGTATAACACGATCTTGATTAGCAATAATTCGTGCAGTTACTTGCAGAAATCGACAAATGTGTCACCACACGACATTGAAAAATTTGTTTCTTAACAAATATCAAAGGTTATATGTGTCCTCACATTAACACACTTAACTTAATTGAGGTGGAAAGAAAACTACACTGGACATGTGCGGTAAGACACCCACATCATCTTAATGGGAGACGTTTCACAGCGACTCTCCTACAAACGTGAATGGCCTGTTTACGTTGAGCTGTTATTATATAATAATCATATTACGATTATGTTGGTAATTGCCTAAATAGTTTGTTTTATTCATATAAATTGCATATTTTTTGTAGTTTGTTGCAATCAAGA
This sequence comes from Flabesymbios commensalis, assembly GCA_964017125.1. Taxonomy (NCBI): domain Eukaryota; kingdom Metazoa; phylum Annelida; class Polychaeta; order Terebellida; family Flabelligeridae; genus Flabesymbios; species Flabesymbios commensalis. Next base: position 55,301,532 of record OZ024918.1, read on the forward strand.
CTTGTATAATTTATTTCAAAAGCAACATCTGCTGTAAATAGTTTCAGTTTTAATCACTTAAAATATATTAACAAACAACAGATTAACTATTGAATGAATAACACATTTAAGAAATGTAAGAAAAAAAGTTCCCTTGAATTTAAAGGATTTATTTTCCACTTTGCAAAGTGGTAAATATGCCTTTTCAATTTCAAGGGTACTAAGGAGAGCCTACTTACTTGGTAGTTTTTCCCAATATCTCCTTTGGCTAAGCTTCCTCTTGCAGTCCCAAAGAAGATCTCGTTATGACCGGTCGGTCTCCATGGGTCAATGGGTGGTAAATTACCAAGAAGGTAAAATTGGGCAAAGTTAACGACTTTACCTAGTCTATCATCGTCCACTTCCACCCGACCCTGATTCCATATATTTGCCCAGGCGTCTGTATGCTCCTTAAGTAACGTATAATGTCCACCAGATCTTTCTATGATATCAATAGCTTGGTCAAACTCTGAGCGGGCATTAGAGCTATCCTTATCAACAGTCATGATAATCGTCTCATTTAGGACTTGCGTGTCACCTCTAATTGGTATGGATGTCGCCCGAGTCATCCAATACATTGTCACCGACTGCTTCGATGCTAAAGACTCCGATTCACGAGTTAAACCATTCATATACCTGAAGAAAAATAAATTGTTCATGTACATGGTGTAGTTTGTAGTGTATATCTCTTCCCTATGATGTTGTGATTGCAGCTGAGCTATTCACCTTTACCTATGCGTAATACGGTCAATTTTAACTCAATAAGAATGATTTTATAGAAAATGATCAACTGCTACGGATAATCTTACATTTTGATATATTACACCTGCATATTGTTTTAAATAGGGTGATTTTTATTCACTATGCCGTGGGGATTACGATGATAATTCCAAACTAGCAGTGAATTAAAAAAAATGACTGTTAAAATGTATGCCATTCAATTGTGAGACAGATATAATGATGTTATTATTTTTCGGCTGACTGTTATTACCCCTTGTCCTGCTATGCCCGGATATATACGGGGTTAAGGATGTTTTAGATCAATAAAAATATCACTTAATTTTGATAAAATAGTTTTTAATAGACGCTTTGTTGATCCACTAATTTAATTTTCGACATGTCTATTTTTCATAAATAGTAATATTTTTCGTCATTTGAAGCTGGAAATTGCGTTAGCAATTCCAGCTTCAAATGACGAAAAATACAATTAAAGCAATTCAGCAGGACAAGGGTTAAAATCTAAATCATGTGATTTGTATTCACTGAGAGCTTGTGGAGTGGGATTAACCCTTACACGCTGACATATTTTTGTATGACCTCGTGTTTGCTGGGGAACCATGAAAACCAAAATATTTGTTTTAAATTGAAATCATCATAAATGTCTTAATGTTTTCTGCTTCATTCGAATACCTATGTTATGGATCTGCGGCCATTATATATTAACTCTCTCATTGCGGGGATCGTCTTCATACGTCAGAATCTGACATCTACAGACGTCAGATTCTGAGATTGGCTCGTCCTAGCTCTAAAAGAATTAAGGTGAAAATTTCCAGCTAGCAAGGAAAGCAAAACAATGATAAAATTCAAAAAGTTGAAACAACAGGTATGACATTTAATGGTTGAACCACCCTGCCCCGTCAGGTCAGACCGTCAGACTACCAGTCTGACCTTGACAACAGGTGTGTGTGAGGCCTGTACGAAAAGGAAGGGGTTCGAGCAACATGAATATTCATTATGACGTCACCGGTTTACTGACTGTTGTGTGGAGGTCACACTCAGGTCAGATTGTCTGGCCTGCAGGAGTTAGCCAGGGAAGAGGGGGGTTCTGAACTCACAGCACATATACGTGATATCCAGGCAGTCTGCCGGTAGCAGACAACTGGATAGATGAAGATGGGTTGAACAGGCAAAGTTATAAAAACTGGACCTGTTTATCTTACTAACCAATTGGACAAGTGACTTTTCCTGCTACCAAAGTCTATGTCAGGAGACTCTGGATCCCCTGAGAATTTGGCGAAGTAATCCAGGTAGAGCACTCCTCCTTGTGTGTTCTCTTTTCTCCAGACATAGATATCATTCACCAGTAGCCTGATGTACTTCTGATGCGCGTAGATGCGGTGCTGAATCCAGGCAAACTCACATTCTATCTCCTCCATGAACACACCTACATGCAATAAATTGAAATAAAAATAAAACTAGAGAAGTCCTGGCGAAAATGTGCTCATCAAGTCAGCACGATACTTAATGCAAGTTTATTGATGAACCACCGTCGCCGGCACTGGCCAACATCCATTCAACACTGAATCTGACTTAGTAACGGTCCAGTGCATGGTTGTTCGGACAGCCATTACGATACCTTGAACCAATGCTGGATTAAAAAGTTGGCTTATCGACTATAACGCATGTACAACAAGTACTATGATGTATTCAGCTAGTGTAGGGACACTAAAAAATGTTATGACGTAAAACGTTGCAAGAGGTAACTATGGCTAATAATGGGAGCAGCTACTACCTTTTAGTTATGTATACTCGCCGTCAAATTAACCAGGATTGCTTGATTTTCGGCGATTTCTCCGTCAATTCTGAACCGATTTTCTTGAAATTTTGCAAAGGCCATTTTCTATTCAAATCCTAACAGCGGTAAAAATGTCGCAAAATTATATTTAATATTTCAGAAGTTAGTTAGACCATTTGACAAGTAATAAAATTGTAGAATTAGTTTGATGGGTTTATAGAGGGACGTCGTAATTTCAATTTATTACATGTCAAATGGCCTAACTTTTGCAATACGATATATAATTTCACAAAATTTTCAGGGATATTAGGATTCTGTTTAAATATGATTGTTGCAAAATTTCATGAAAATCGGTTGACAATTGACTGAGAAATCGATGAAAAACATGCGATCCTGGTTGATCACTTTTATTGTGACTTTGGGTATAGTGATTTATCAACCCTTGCAGCGCTGAATTAATTGGTAAAAAACATCACACTCGAAAGGATTTTTTAAATTTGAAATCATCATAAATTTCTTAGTTAGCTCTTTCTGATTCATTTGAATACCTATATTATGGTTCTACGGTCATTAGAAATATTTTACATCTTACGATGCGGGGATCGACATTAGCCGTTGCGGGAATCGACTTTAGTCGTCAGAATCTAACGTCTATAGACGTCAGATTCTGACGAATAAAGTCGATCCCCGAACTGTAAGGGATAAAGTTGGCCCGGAATAAAACACGTTGTGCTATCCTTTCATCATAATTCCTTGCCCCCTTGACCAGCACCCACTGGACGGTTCACCAATGTTGTTTTAATGTTGGTCCAACGTCTCTGACGATGGCCCAGCAGCAACAACAACAGCCCTGCGATGCTTGCCCAACCTTATTCCAACATTGTGTCACATGCATTCATCTAATGACATGATTATTTTGCATACAATTAATTAAATTAAAAATAATACCACCCAGTAGAAGCAGAACGTTTTGAGTTTAATTTTCATATTACAAACAGGTTATTTCCTGTCTAGTATCCCTCGTGTGTATATACAATTTCAAGCATTTTTATATCAATAAAAAGATCACTAAACTGTATAAAACGCCAATTTAGTCCCATAATTCAAAATTGAAGATGTCTATTTTTCATAAATATAAATATTTTTTGTCTTTGAAGCTGGAAATTGCGTTAGCAATTCCAGCTTGGAATGAATGAAAAATAGAAACAACCAATTCAACAGCACGCAGATTAATAGTCATGCACATACAAATATGTGTCTGTCAAAAATACTCGATCAATAGGTATGTTTCGTCTATAGAGCCATTTTAAGTCACCTTCTTTTGCGTTGAAGTAGAATTTACGGCGTGATTCCTTCTCAACTTGACTCGGTGGAAAAGCTGGATGACTCAAGTTGATCCTGAACATGGTCACTGCTGGTATCAGAGCTCTGTGAGACTCACCTGGAAACAGTAAAAGCAAGGACTTATAATTTTCCCATCCTAAACATCACACGTCTGTATTTGGAAGTGAGGTGGCTACTTGATAATGCCTAATTAACCCTTAAAGCGCTGATTTATTATTTTGTATAAACCAAAGGGTTTTTTCAATTTGAAATCATCATAAATGTCTTAGTTAGATCTTCTGATTTATTTGTATACCTATGTTATCGGTCTACGACAATTAGAAATATGCTAATTATTTTTTTGCGGGGACCGCCTTTATACGTCAGCGTCTGACGTCTATGGACGTCAGATTCTGACGTATAAAGTTGGTTCCCGCACTGTAAGGATTAAAGTGGTTTTCGCGACTCAGATTATATGTATGGATATATTGCTATAATGTATTTTTTGTTATCTTAATGCATATATGTTTTGTATATATTCTTGGTCCAATAAATCTGCCTGTCTGTCTGATATTTTTCAGTGTTATAGGCATGCTGCCAACATTACAAAAACGCCAATGTGATAAAAAATGTGAATAAATAGATGGTTCGGTATTCTACAAAGCGATGGACAGATAACATAGGCATGTGATTGAACAAGATGACCATCACATCTCAAACACATACCTGAGATCTGAGAATTCAAGTCCACGGTGCCAGAAGGTTAACATGCTTTAGGAACGGTCCTGAACGGTTCATGTATATGAAGAACGAAATGAAATGAAATGAATCGGGCTTCAGGTCACCTTTGTGCACATATAGGCTAAACTGGGCCAGGAGAACCTCCTGAGGATGGTGAGATGATTGAGATGACACTGTCCTCCAGACACAGGATTCAAAATTCGTGCCCTGGCGGTCTGAGGCCGAGCACGCTACCTCTCGGCCACGGAGGCCCCCCACAATACTGACTTTCACACGTGGATGGGGAAGAAACATTTTTGTTTCTTTCCAACCGCCGAGACCGGGAACCGAACCCCGAACACTGGCGCGAAAGGCAGCGGTGCTAACCACTACCCTAGGGCCCCCGCCCATATGAAGATCGAAGGGGCTCAATCGAGTGCTAGGTTTGATAGCAGAACGCCCAACTCGCTTTGCCGCAGACCCGGTCACACTGACTGCCATTTTCTGCACACATTAAACTGTGTAAAAATGACACTCGCCCTGCATGCTTACCAAACATCTCGGGTGTCATGAAACTGAGATTATTTTTTCGATTCCCGATTAAGATTAGGCCTTTTTCAGCTGGCGAAATCTAGTAATCGTACGGGGCTTTTAAAGGGATAGCTCAAGAAAATAAATAGTAACTGAAAATATTCATACGTGGACATCAATTAATTATTGTGTGCGCCCACAAACTAATCAATTGGTGCGCACCAAATCATTTATTTTCTTCAAATGTCCCTTAAAACGCTCCGTGTAATCGTATTAGAACTAACCTATTTACAAATATAGGTATATGTGACAGAGCCTGTGATGTCATCAGGGCAGGGTTGATAGGTGATTCATGACAAAATAAGGACAAATACTCTTCAATAATCAATTAATGAACCCTATATGTTCTTGGTTTCAAGCATTCAAATATTGTTACCAGAGTGTGGAATTATAATGTCCTGATGTAGCATGGTGATGTTGCTCAGTAATATCATAAGGCCACTGTGTTTTATTTCTCTGTCTTGGATCAGAAAAAATCCAAAATCTAATGAGGGAGGGCGGTAAAAAAAACATTTAAGAAAAAAAAACATTCAACCTATTTTCGAAAAAGTTCTTGAGGGCGACGAAATAAAAAAACTTTTGACCTATTTTAAATCAAGTTAATGAGGGCGACGGAAAAAACAAGCAAAACAAAACATAGCTGGAAAAAAGTTTGTTATTTCCTGAAATGAACTTGTTTTTTTTCGGAATGTTTTTTATGTACCGAAATTAAATGTTTTTTTTACAAAAATCGGCAACAATTCAATGCGCGCGCTGAGCAGAAAAAAAACATGTTTTTTTGCTAATGCGCGGCCTAAATCTAATGCGCGGACTTATCTAAAACAGAAAAAAACAACATAGTGGCCTAATCAGTGATATTATGTTTGGCTGAACAATCGTATATAGGGATACATCACAGCTAGTTCTTAAATAAAAATGAAATGAAATGAATCGGGCTTTAGGCTACCTTTGTGCACACTTAGGCTAAACTGGGCCAGGATAACCTCCTGAGGATGGTGAGATGATTGAGATGACACTGTCCTCCAGACGCAGGATTCGAAATTCGAGCCCTGGCGGTCTGAGGCCGAGCACGCTATCTCTCGGTCACAGAGGCTCCCCACAATACTGACTTTCACACGTGGATGGGGAAGAAACATTTTTTGTTTCTTTCAAACCGCCGGGACAGGGGACTGAACCTCTAGCTCTGGCGCGAAAGGCAGCTTTGCTAACCACTACCCTAGGGCCCCCGCCCTAGTTCTTAAATGGTGGCTTCCACGTTAAAAAAACGTCGAAAATCCGAGAAAAATTCGGATAGGCCAGACCACACCCACCTACCTGCCTTACCATTTTTTTGGAAACATGTAGAAAAATAGAAACAACACAAAACACAAAAAACGCACACAAAAAATCCGAGTTTTGGCTGGACTCATGCACTCACTTCATGAGTTTTTCTCCAATTTTTTTTATTTTGTTTAACTTGACAAAACCCCTTAGTGGAAGTCTCCCGTTCTCCACTTTTTGTTTTTAAAAGATTTGTTATGTTAACAGTATTAGTATGTAGAAATAAGTAGAGAACGAATGAATCTGAGTCTGAGTCTATATTGTACTTCGCCAACACATACGCTCGCCCACACACACACGCACACCCACACGCACGCACTCCCACACACACACGTCCGCACACACACACGAACAACACTTTACACAGAGCACTGTGTTATTGTCCTAAACAGACCCAGATAACTTGTGTATCTCAAAAGGCTACCATATGGAGATACGTGCACCCACCCCTCCCCCTCCATGAGATGTGTACATATTGTCGCCAGCCGATAAGAGGGCTTTTAGCAGGACAGTCGGCCAATTACAAACTTCCTACAATAGGTCGAGATTGAAACAACACTTTAGCCGTCGACATGTGTCTATCATTCTCATTCATCGGATCCACTAGTTAGTGGCTCTGATTGATAGCACTGTGAAATGTGTTCTGTAGACGTATGAATGTATTTGACCTGATTTGGTATCTGGCCAATAAGGCAATATCTGACAAAAATGGTGTCCTTGACATTCTAAACCACATGGTCAGGCCAAGGAATACATGTTGATTTTATGTTGGGCCAGCGTCGTAGTCATTCCTTCACTTATTCACCCATTTATTTCCACGCCCGCCCCACCCCCCCCCCTGATGATATATTATCAACGAAGTTCTGAATTAAATAACATTCTGAATATTTAATTAATTAACATTTTTTAGGATTACATAAACATTACCTCCAATGCAAGGAAATACCAAAGGCAATTAATAAATTTACATTCTGGCACAAAGTAAAACTCAGTTTGCAAAATAAATGTGTTTTTAAATGACAATATATAACGATAGTGTGAAAGTTTAAGAAGTCTGTGATTCAAACGGCAATATCAAATTTTTAAACCTCTAATCGAGTCAGGACCTCAAACATGTCATACGTGAAATTATATAATTATATTATTAAGAATGCTGCCACAAAAACACGTAAAGGTTACAATTTTTTTTTTAATTCTACCAGTCAAAGAATGTAATAGGACAAAACTTTTTAAACTGTTATGCTTACCACTCCGAAAATATGTAACTTGATTTACTTTATGTAGCATCAATATAATTATGTGCATATATTCATGCAATGATTGAATAATCAGTGATTTATAATTATAATCTCATCCGCCTGATTCACATACTTCATTTATCTGATATATAACAATGCCAGTCAGAATTTTTAATATGTTGCTGATTCTCTAAATATATATCGAAGAAGATGATAATTAAAAACAAAGTATGTTTAGAGCGTTTATGAGTGTGGTTCTCCGGTTCAACTTTTAAAAAAAAGGCTTCGACTCTGTACATACTTTGGATTCACGTTTTACACACGTTTCTCCATTACGTATTTTAACTGCATCTCTATATCTTTCTTGTATTATTTGTGAGTGTAATATTGAGGTATTTTTGAATTAAATGTACCGATAACAGTTTTCATAAGGTTATTGACATAACGTATCACATAATTATATGATAAAATATAAATTTCAGGATAATGACATAATCATGATCATAGCTATAAAAGCTCTTTAGATAATAATTGTCTTTCATTTCAAATTAATTTTCTTTCATTTCAGATTAACTCATTTAATTCTCATTCAAATTGTATTATGTACCGTTCATTTATTTACTATGAATAATGCAATAAATTAATATGATTTATCGCAGTAGGGCAGTAACTTAAGGCCAGACACGGTTGAGGTCATCTTAACTTCAAACACACTAAATTTTGAGTAGTTTTATCAGACATACGTGCCACAAGGATACATTAGGCCTGCTCTTAACATACATTCCAGGAATTTCACAACAGCAATGCAAGATCCAGATGGTACAGCCGCCTTCTTCCATCACCATAATATTATGACCAATGTTATATTGGAAGAAAAATATAGGCCTAGCTGCAAGAATGAATTGGATGCTACAAATGAATAAAATATCTTTTGTGGAGGATAGTTTAGATTGTATCACAACTAAATGCAAGAATTGCGTAATAATTGTGTTATGTACGAGGAGCTATTATTGGACTTTGCAATGACCTTAGGTTGTCCTTAGTATGATATTTGTTTGTTACTGTAGAGGCCAAACCTGCAACCCGAACCGATATAAATCTTTATTTTCTTTAGCACCCCTTTTCATTAATGTGTAAAACATTACTTTTTTTGCGTCAAATTGGGCAAGTGCTTGAGGACGGGTGTGAAAAAAACAGTATGGTATGACCTTGTTCTTGACCTTCTGCAAATAATCTATAAATAGCATCGAGTTATTAATACCTATATGTTGACCTGTGTGTGCCAAATAGTTCAGTTATTTTTCCACTTTTTTAATTTAGTATGTAACATGACATCATTTAGCATTTTTGGACTCCAGAAGTGTTTTGCATTTGACGTCTTGCAATTCGGAATTATGCGCAGAATATACCAGATTGGAATTGTTTTCTTAAGATTTTCTTTGATTTGACATTGAAATGACATTATATTTAGCACCCATCGTAAAGGGGACCCTGAGTGTATCTGAACGATTAGTACGCTTGGTTCATATTCTAACCCATCATGCAGTAAGTTATGTTTATGGGTGATGTGTAGTAGGCTTACTACACTTATATAATGAATAGATGTACCGGTATATAATTTAATTGGGAATATATATAACAAATATTATCGTAGCATTTTAGGCAATGTAATGATGTCGAATGATGGTAGGATTTGTTTTATTGTAGTTCCTGATAAAAAAAAATTTGGCTTGTTGCTCAAAATATAACTGATTTCATGGCAGCCATTTTGAATTTCATGTTTTACAAAGAAACCCACAAGGATGAGAGCTCCACATCCGCCTAGATATCACCATAGGGTAACCAGCCAAGCATAATCAAAACAGAAAAAAAACTATCAGCCAAAACAATGTCAGTCGCAGTTTCACTGCGATATTCGGTTATTTTTGTTCATATTTGCATAAATTAAGACTTTACAATATTTTTTTCTAAAAACAAATAAAAGAATTGGCTTTCTCATACCTGAAAACATAAGAATAGACTTAATATTTATGTGTCTAGCGTATGTAGTTGCAAAATTATTCGTAAATATATTTATTTTATATACTTTGGTAGCCATCTTGGATTTTGCCATTTTAGACCTTCTCTCGACCTATAAAAAAATGCAATCCCTTTTTTTCTTGATCTTTATAATATTTTGAGTCAGAATCAAGTGAAAAATCAATTTTAACACACAAATTGCGCGAAAGTGTTATATGTGACATATGAGCCTACACTAAGAAGAGAATATCAAAGCACTGTAGCAAGGCCACCTAGCTGTGCCAGTGTGGCCCTGAGAAGGTGGCTGGTATCTAATGTGAATACGGCGTCTGCAAAGCTGTCCCAACATTAAACTAACAATGGATTAATGCCTACAATAGTTTCCAAACCAAGTATATTTTTTACTTACCGGCTTTACCATTGAACAAGCCATTGAGAAACATCTTAGCGCTGAAAGCTGTAGCACCTATGTGACCGTTAGCTAAGCCTGCCATGTAGCGATCATTGATAGATCCATCAGGAGCTTCTGGAAGACTACAACAAACCAAACAATAAGTGTAATAGATCCATCAGGAGCCAGTGGAAGACTACAACAAACCAAACAATAAGTGTAATAGATCCATCAGGAGCAAGTGAAGACTACAACAAACCAAACAATAAGTGTAATAGATCCATCAGGAGCAAGTGGAAGACTACAACAAACCAAACAATAAGTGTAATAGATCCATCAGGAGCCAGTGGAAGACTACAACAAACCAAACAATAAGTGTGATAGATCCATCAGGAGCAAGTGGAAGACTACAACAAACCAAACAATAAGTGTAATAGATCCATCAGGAGCAAGTGAAGACTACAACAAACCAAACAATAAGTGTAATAGATTCATCAGGAGCAAGTGGAAGACTACAACAAACCAAACAATAAGTGTAATAGATCCATCAGGAGCCAGTGGAAGACTACAACAAACCAAACAATAAGTGTGATAGATCCATCAGGAGCAAGTGGAAGACTACAACAAACCAAACAATAAATGTAATAGATCCATCAGGAGCAAGTGGAAGACTACAACAAACCAAACAATAAGTGTAATAGATCCACCAGGAGCCAGTGGAAGACTACAACAAACCAAACAATAAGTGTAATAGATCCATCAGGAGCCAGTGGAAGACTACAACAAGCCAAACAATAAGTGTAATAGATCCATCAGGAGCCAGTGGAAGACTACAACAAACCAAACAATAAGTGTGATAGATCCATCAGGAGCAAGTGGAAGACTACAACAAACCAAACAATAAGTGTAATAGATCCATCAGGAGCAAGTGGAAGACTACAACAAACCAAACAATAAGTGTGATAGATCCATCAGGAGCAAGTGGAAGACTACAACAAACCAAACAATAAGTGTGATAGATCCATCAGGAGCAAGTGGAAGACTACAACAAACCAAACAATAAGTGTGAGAGCCTCAGCGAAATCGTAAGATACGATCCGATGGAAATGGGCTGCATCTTATGTTATATTAGTAAGAGAAATAGGATAGGTTAATTTGCGATTTTCTGACAGCTATTCCTAGCACGTGAGAAGATAATGTGCGGTGTTGGGTGGGGGCGGCACTGGGTTGACTTCTCGTGTCAGCTGGGGACACGTGCGATTATAATGTTTTAATACATACATGTGCACTTTTGCATGATTTTATAAAACTTAGTGTTTTACACTTGTATTAATTTTAATGGTTTCCGCGCTTTCCAGAGTGGCTTTTTTGCTATTTTTTTAAATAATATGGACCTATTCTATTTCTGATTTAGTCCCGGGAAACATATATTTCATATATATGTTAACTGGGGCAAATTAGCCACGTACTTAAAGGTTATTGGCGAGTAGACCTACTTTACTATAGATGTCATAGACAACAGTAGTATTAATGCTCATAGTCATTCACCAGGTGTCAGCTCCCAATCGTTGAATATACAAGAATGTTGAATTAACAAATATATATATTAGGGGGGGCAGATTCACCAGCTAAACTCAGCCATAGACGGCTGGAGTCTGCTATACTCATTTGCTCAGTTCAGCTTAACTCAGCCCAGCTGCTTAGCTATATATTGTCAGCTTGATCAATAAACCATCATCACAGCAAACTGTATCTTGTTCTGTCTTGGCTGCGTGACTGAATTGCCACAAATATACGCCACAAATATATACAATAAAATTATATTTTATACTTCAGCTTGATTTTAAGTGTATATCGTCATGAATAGCTCAGTAAATATTGTTGGCCCAAACGCATGTTCTTCGTGGTCAACGTACACAGGCGTGGGATCCGTCGCAATGTAAATATTATGGTTAGTGAAGCAAGACGCCACAGCTGCTTCAAACTGTTTAATACGTCGAACGAAAGCTAAAGTAATAATTATACTGTACCAAAAAAACCCTTTGGTCTCCATGGTTTATGCAAAAATATTTCAGCGTTAAAAGGGTTAAAGCTCATAATGATAATCATGATAAACCCACAAACAGTGTATGCATCATCTTCATCCACTACAAGTCGAGAAATTCGCGGCTTGTAGTGGATGAAGATGACAATGACCACTGAACTCATCATCGTTGAATTCAAATCGGGCTGAAGTCAGCGATGAAGGCGGCGCAATATTAAATCAACATTGAGTTTACCCCAGGTAACCCTATAAACCCTCACGACATTGGGTCTACCCCAGGTAACCCTATAAACCCTCACGACATTGGGTCTACCCCAGGTAACCCTATAAACCCTCACGACATTGGGTCTACCCCAGGTAACCCTATAAACCCTCACGACATTGGGTCTACCCCGGGTAACCCTATAAACCCTCACGACATTGGATCTACCCCAGGTAACCCTATAAACCCTCACGACATTGGGTCTACCCCAGGTAACCCTATAAACCCTCACGACATCGGGTCTACCCCAGGTAACCCTATAAACCGTCACGACATCGGGTCTACCCCGGGTAACCCTATAAACCCTCACGACATTGGGTCTACCCCAGGTAACCCTATAAACCCTCACGACATTGGGTCTACCCCAGGTAACCCTATAAACCCTCACGACATTGGGTCTACCCCAGGTAACCCTATAAACCCTCACGACATTGGGTCTACCCCAGGTAACCCTAAGAATCCTCACGATGCATTAAAACATCATTTTACATCCCTGAAAACAGACCTATTTTTCCTACAACTGGGGGTTTTAAGAATGAAAATTTCCATGAAACCGGTTTACCAATACATGGTAATTTTTCTTTAATTTTTAAACCACATCAAATCATCTTTATCCACTACAATTCGCGGCTTGTAGTGGATGAAGATGACAATGACCACTGAACTTATCTTATCTATCAGATCACTAACCCTGATGATACACTCTCCCACGGGTCCTGGCTCTCGTCTCCAAACCCTCCTTGTCTCTTCTGTCTGCTACGAGCCTCATCTTTGGTAGCTTCTTTATCTGACAGACCCGAGAAGAAGTCGTGTACATTCGGCAGATCCCAAGTGCTGACAATGGTGAAAATGCAGATGACTAGCACCACACTCAACCATGTGGTGCCTCGCAACGTGACACCACCTGGCGAATAGAGAAGAAAACACTCATCTAAATAAAGTATCCGACAAGGAGTGAACAAATGTGGCCACGTCCACATCGTCATCAACACCACCTTACCGAACTTTTGTAAGGTGTAAGAAGGTGATAAACAATCGTAAACAAAATTAAATACATATTTTTTTAACTCTTGAAAAAGATGATAACTGCCCAATGCAACGGCCACCTTGGTATTTATATACTTTGTGATAGACCATTTTAAACAATATATTAGTTTTTTTTGCATATTCATAAATACTGTAAATATTCAATCACGTGTATCTGAAACATTTCATCACTGTATGTATTCGTGGAGTTATTATGTTTTCAGACCTCTTCTATATTGTAAAACACAATATAGCGAGAGATAGAAAAAGACCGTGAAATAAAAACGTCAAAATCACTATCTGAAAAGCTTGGAGATACATAATAATATTTGAAAAACTAGATATTTTGATCTAGTTTGATATATGTAAAGTTTGTTATGGCATGGTAGATAAGTTGGATACTGAGCAGTATCAATAGGAAAAAACACCTATTGATTTTGATAAATATAGCAGAATGAGTTTTCATAGGTCACCTAGAATAGACTAACCCTACTAAAATGACACCGCAACCCTACAAACAAAGCTGTTTTGGTTAATGGACATAGAACAAGCAGTTTTATTTTGTTTATGTTCCTTATAGTCCTATTTGCCATACTTTCACAAGCAACGTTTCTTGTATATGCAAGTATATGTGTGACCCGATCTGGCAAAATGAGTCGGAAGTCGCACTTTGACAAACGATGCCAGGGCCTTTAAAAGCAAAAAATAACCTTGATTTGACATATTTTCAATTTTTACAATTTTTTTTATTTTCATATGATTTCTTTCGAATCCTGAAATTATGTGGCATAGAAATTGATCAACACCTTGAAAATACATTGAATATACTCAGACTATATATTTTACTTTAAAATCCATTTTCATTTTTGTAGGCTACCTGTGTGTGGCCGGAGCTTTTCACACATGCCCGTCTTTTAAATATGTCAGCATCGTAAGGAAACTTGTTATCGTATTGGAACTGTTACATTAAAAAAGGAGGTCACTGTGTCAGAGCCTTGCGATGTCATCAGGGTAATCGTAGGGCAGCTTAGCAAAGAAAAAGGGGTCACACATCCGAAAATACAATCGTACTTTTCCTGTGAGGGGACAGACATTTTGAACGGAAGCTTTTGACAAAATTCTCCCATAAATTATGAACATTCCCTAATGTTAGTAAAACCTTAGTAAAATGTATTAATATGCGCTCACCGTGCTAAATGTTGATTATATATGTGGAATTCTGTTCTTATTCACCGCCCGTTGTTTTCCGCACATAAGCGTACCTGTGTATTGTCAATTCCTAGCTTGTAATTCTAGGTCAACGTTATTACACGCATGTTGCGCCTAGTTTTATTGGTGAACACTCCATAAACAGATACATGTCTTGCTGACTTACCTCAGTAAGCACAGACTTTGACCAAGCGTTGAATTCAAATCGGGCTGAAGTCAGCGATGGAGGCGGCGCAATATTAAATCAACATTGAGTCTACCCCAGGTAACCCTATAAACCCTCACGACATCGGGTGTACCCCAGGTAACCCTATAAACCCTCACGACATTGGGTTCACCCCAGGTAACCCTATAAACCCTCACGACATTGGGTCCACCCCAGGTAACCCTATAAACCCTCACGATGCATTAAAGCATCATTTTACATCCCTGAAAACAGACCCATTTTTCCTACAACTGGGAGTTTTTAGAATAAAAATTTCCATGAAACCGGTTTACCAATACATGGTAATTTTTTTTTAATTTATAAACCACATCAAATCATCTTTATCCACTACAAGTCGAGAATTGCGACAGCAATTCGCGGCTTGTAGTGGATGAAGATGACAATGGTAAATTCAGGCTTGAAAGGGTTAACACGATACATTGAGCCAATGTTGGCTTAATGTTGGGCCATCGTTCGCGACGCTGGTCCAACATTAAGCCAACATTAGGTCGGTGTATAGTGTTTACTGGGATGTTTTGTGTTACTGCCTGTGGCTGGTAACTGGTAGGTAGTACACGTGCGCAGTAGTGTGCTCACCGGGTCATAGCGGTGGAATGGGTGGTTGACGAGCAGGGTACCTTCGTGAATAGAATAGAAGAATATTTCTTTATTTGCACCTGTTTACATGAACAAACAATTCAGCAAAAACATTTAAAAGACAAGACAGTACACATTACAATCAAATAAATTAAAGACACACAATGACAAAACAATGCTAATAGTTGAAAATTAATAAATCTTTAAAAATATAGTATCACTGGAACAGCATGGTTTTACAGTGGTCCTCTTTTGTCCAGGTATGTATTCATACATTTTGTTATATGGTTCACAATGTCCAGATCATTTGCTTTCATAATAAAAAGAAATTGGTCAGTTTTTTGCAAATTTCGAAAACTGGGAAAAGCCGGACATATATCTGTTATTAAAGTTTCTCTTGTTTTCTGCTAATGACGAGCATTTCATGAAGAAATGCATCACCAGCTGTACAGTGTAAACGAAACCTTTCTTCTATAGGGATTTTTTAAGGTCTGTGGCATCTGCCTTTTTCTATTTGTAGACTGTGTGCGCTAATTCTTAGTTTCGTTAATGTTTCTAATTACCCTCAAATCCAATTCTTCATTTTCCAAGATATAGGCCATTTGGCCAGGGACAAACATTAAATTGATATAATGTTGTACAGAATAGAAGCATATTGCTAATTGTCTGATCCAAATAATTCCACATTTTGCTTTAACCCTTTAAGCCCTGACGATGCATTAAAGCATCATTTTAAATGCCTAAAAACACACTTAATTTTCCTACAACTAGGCGTTTTAGAATGAAAATTTCCATGAAACTGGTTTACTAATACATGGTAATTTTCTGTAATTTTTAACCCACTTCAAATCATCTTCATCCACTACAAGACAGCAATTCGCGGCTTGTAGTGGATGAAGATGACAACATAAATTCAGGCTTGAAAGGGTTAAATAAAGTTTTATTAGAAAGAGTGTTTCATCGGTGCGATTTAGCCCACTGGGATCGATTTCCCGGAGAAGAAAGTGGTCGGCGGGCCTTTTTTTGACATCATGACGGTAAATATATTTTGTCTGATTGGATTTAGTTCATGTGGATGGTGATGTAAAGCGTATCTTCAAATGAAATTAAATGAATGGGGTTTTAAGCCACAATTATATGATTAAGCCCAAGGGTCAACACACGTGTGTCCACTGTGTGTAGATTGCTGGCTTGGGGAGGGGGGGGGGTGAATGAATGGTAGGCTGGATTGCTAGACACATGTATTGATCCCCCCAAAATATGTGTCAACATTCTGGAGCAGATGCACAAATAGTAACAATAAGATTCCCATTTGGCATTGACATCATTCCATATATTACAGCCCCATCTGGTGAATGAACAAATAATACCGAACGCTCAAGTCTTCTATGATACTAGTATGTAAGGGTTCATTCATTTATTCATTCTTTTATTTATTCATTATTTTATTTATTTATTTATTTATTTATTTATTTATTTATTTATTTATTTATTTATTTATTTATTTATTTATTTATTTATTTATTTATTTATTTATTTATTTTTTAATTAATTATTTATTTATTTATTTATTTATTTATTTATTTGTTTGTTTGTTTGTTTGTTTGTCTGTTTGTTTGTTTGTTTGTTTGTTTGTTTATTTATTTATTTATTTATGTGTTTATTTATTTATTTATTTATTTATTTATTTATTTATTTATTTATTTATTTATTTATTTATTTATTTATTTATTTATTTATTTATTTATTTATTTATTTATTTATTTATTTATTTATTTATTTATTTATTTATTTATTTATTTATTTATTTATTTATTTATTTATTTATTTATTTATTTATTTATTTATTTACTTATTTATTTATTTATTTATTTATTTATTTATTTATTTATTTATTTATTTATTTATTTATTTATTTATTTATTTATTTATTTATTTATTTATTTATTTATTTATTTATTTATTTATTTATTTATTTATTTATTTATTTATTCATCAATCTATTTGTTTGTTTGTTTGTTTGTTTGTTTAAAAAATATCTGCCTTTATATATCTATTATATAAAGATATTATTAGAGTCCAACATGATTACGTGATAGTATTGCAGAATGCCTAACCCTTTCAGTGCGGGGGTCGACCTTAGACGTCAGAATCTGACGTCTATTGACGTCAGATTCTGACGTCTAAGGTCAATCCCCGCACTTAAAGAATTAAAAAAAATGTATGATGGACGTAGAACCATACCGTAAGTATTCAAATGAAGCAGAAAGAGCTAACTAAGACATTTCTGATGATTTCATATTGAACTATTATTTCAGCGCTTTGATGGTTAAGGATAGGACGGTGTAGGATCCTAATCCAAATAATTGAAGCGTGAAGCATGTCGCCGACAAAAAGAGACAAAATCACCAAGCGAATGAAGACTATGTAATACAATGCCCACAGAGGTGGCCGAATGTCAACCCAGCAATCAAGGTGTTGAACCCATATTGTCTCAATTCTGGGCCAGCGTTCTAGACGATGGTTCAACCTTAAAACGATATCGGGTCAATGAGTCAGTGCCGAGGTTGTAAACATTGACGTTGGATCAGTTTCCAGTCGCTGCTAATTCATCAATGTGTGCCAGTGTTCGATCTGGTATCTATGTAATCTGGATTGACAATGTCTCCCCCGCTCCCGGCAGCAATGAAATGAACGACCACAAGCACCCCAGACACAATACGTTGGCCCTATGTTGATCCAATGTCGGTCCACCGTCTACGACGCTGGCCCAACATTAGATCAACATAGGGCCAACGTTTTGTCCCTGATGTGACAATGGCCCTATGGTGATATACTATTTGGCCACCGCACCTGCCGCTGGCCCAATGCTGATACAATGCCCAATGGTGTGTCAACATTTGGCTTTCATCTTGTTGCGAGCATTTGCTGTACAGGAAATGACTGGTGTGACGCAAACACATGGGTTAGCGTCAAAGCTGGACTGCATAGCAAAACTTTGTTTTTGTTTTTGTATGTAGTCTGGAGACAGATGTTGAAAACATAGCTTATTTTTCAATCTGGCTCTCCCCGTGAGCGAAATAGCCACAACCATGCTAATATCTTCAAATATACCTAGGTCTACTAATTTGGACCGCCGGTCACCTTCCTAGGTCATGCGTAAGGTCGCCAGAGGTCACCAAAGGTCATCA
Source organism: Flabesymbios commensalis (assembly GCA_964017125.1). Classification (NCBI taxonomy): domain Eukaryota; kingdom Metazoa; phylum Annelida; class Polychaeta; order Terebellida; family Flabelligeridae; genus Flabesymbios; species Flabesymbios commensalis. Next base: position 55,320,201 of record OZ024918.1, read on the forward strand.
AGTATAAATTTGATCAAATCTAATTTTTAGCTGAGTAAAAGCTACATATTGAGATCTTGTAAATACATCAATGTTAAGTACAAAGTAAACATAGATTTCTTTAAAAAAGATAGAGGGGGGCCTATATATATTTTTAATTATACATGAAACTACTAACATAAAAACCTTCAATAGCGTTTTTTCTCTGATTAAAGCTAATAATATTAGAATGCCATCTCAAACTTCTTCTTTTTTGTACCCTGAGATATCAAAAGTAGCTACTGACTGTGTAATCAAATTAATAATGTAACATTCGCACATTTAAAAATAAATTTATGTTTTTCGCTAGTATTAACGGTAGTCTCGTTACACGATTTATATTTCAGGTCCTATTACTTTTAGTCTGGAGGCAGATATCTGAAATATGGCATAATTTTAGATCTGGCTCACCCCGAGAGAGTAAAAGTAACCACCATGCTAATATCCTAAAGTATACCCAGTTCAACAAATATAGGACGCCGCTCACCTTCCTGGAGCATAATTAAGGTCGCTAGAGATCATCAAAGGTCATAAAGTAGATAGTATAGCAAATGTTAAATGTTGGTTAAATAGTTCTGTAATATAAGTCTTCTGGATGATTTCGTGTCTAGAAATTCGTTTCTTGGGTCTTTGAGATAATTATATTTCACCCACAAATCCAAGATGGTAACCGTTTTTCAATTGATACAAATAATATTGCTTTACTACCTAGGTCGTGTAGATACATTTTATGTGTAGTTTGTGGTTTCTACATGATGTTTTAGTAGATCAATTTATTTTTGTGTTTTTTTCAAGGTAACAGGACCTACATATCATTCAGAAATCTAAGATGGTCGCCGTTGTAATTTTATTTATGATAAAATCTTTAACCCCTTGATAACAAAATATGTGTGATTTAACGTTGCTAGGTAATTTCGGGCGGATAATGTTTTTATTGTATTTTTAAAATCATTTAACCAATATTTCACACATGAATCTAAGATGGCCGCCGTGTTTTTTATTTTTATTAAATATAATATTATTAGTAAAACCAGAACAAAATATAGCAATTGAGAAAAATAATTAAGCCTGGATCAACTACAGATGGATTGTCACAGTTGATGTTGAGCGGACAGACAGACAGACATACATATATTTTATTGACGTAGCCAGACTCATTACTATTTTTTTGTCATAGAAATATATGTACATACATATGCGAGATGGTCAGTAAAATCACATGCACAAATACATGTTACCGCAAACATAATCAAAGTCATTTTAAGTGAGATTGTCATGATAAAACACTGGGAATTTTATAAATGTCCACTTTAAATTAAATGGCATTGTTAAGATGCGTGTGCTGAGATGTGTATATGTATGTGTATGTGTATTGGTTTCCCGTACCAAAGGTTGTTATAGCTGATATTGAGCATTCATATTTTTAAATTTACTTCATACTAGAAATGAAATGGCTTGGAAAGCGTGATAATAACCTATATCATGGAACATTAACTGTACTGTGGTCATTTCTTCGGAATTTAGTTTAGACCTATTTCCGACACATTTTAATCTATATCACATTGCATAAACGTATGGCTTATCAGCAAATTTAAATTAATGACGAAAAGCTTAAAAGTGCAGCGTGATACATTAAAATAACTGTTTTAGTAATATCCCCTTCATAATATTGTCATGATTATCATCTATTATTATAAAGGGACTACATAATGATGATTAATCTATGCCATATTGGTCATCCAGTGTGAAAAGTTAAGCATAAAAAGAACTAGAAAAGGAGTTCCCGAACTCCAAGGCCCGGCTTTAGTCTGCTTCCGTGCTATAGACAAAAAAACAGTGTATTGGTCTTCCTCATGAGCCAGAATCCTAAATGTCTTCGACGTGTATTACTTCCACCACCATTAGGCTAGTCGATCCAGCTCCAAATGATTGATCTGCCAAAAAAAAATCATCTTATCAATTTGTCCGGTTTTATATTCTTCAAAACATCTAGTATTTTCTCTCACTTTACCTTGAAATTGACCTCTTGACCTTGAAGATGACCTTAACAAAATAATATCAGATATGTAATGCCTAGTCGAAATTGCATGAGAAAAGAGGTATTACATGCTCCTAGCTTTATTTGTTAAAAATGGTAATTTTGCTTTTTTGACCTTGAAATTGACTTTTTGACCTTGAAGATGACCTTGAGTCATAAAAATAATACAAGAAATGGATTGCTCAGTCAAAATCACATGAAAATGAAGTATTACACTTGTTCCTGGCTTCATTTGTTAAAAAAAATATTCGACCTTGAAATAGTTGACGGCCATTTTGTTTTTGCCCTTAAAAAAAATCGCCCGAGGGTACCAAAGTGAAAACCGTCTGATTCCTGCTCTGGACATCTATTAGAACCAGAATCAATCATAAAACATCGTTCATACCGTGAAACACGCTTTTGTCAAAATCCACTGGACTATATAGCCAATATAAGTAAAGGTGTATTGTCAAGTTAAAAAATTCCATAAATCCGAGAAGTGGGTGGGTCAAGTCCCAAAACGGATTTTAATTTTTTTGTTGAAATTTTAGGGTTTTTCTGGTTTTTGTGTGTTGTTTTCATGTCTCCAATTGTTTCAAAAAAAAAATGGATAGGGGAGTGGGTGGGTGGTGTCTGACCAATCCGATTTTTTCTCAAATTTTTGGATTTTTTTAACTTGACAAGACCCTTAGCCAAAAAAATCGGGAAAAATGTGAGGGTAACCCTATTCAAATGATATAATTCACAAATAAAGACTAGCGTTTAAACCTCCACGTTAAGGCATTATTCTGATAAAATGTAAATGTGTCATCATAAAATAAAAATACAAAGCATTGATCAATCGAGGACGCATTAACTTATTGCGTATTCGATTGTCTGTTTACCGGATTTTGGGGGGGGGGGCAACTTTATGACTGGCAATGAGTACAGACTCAAAGTAGCGTGCTCGGTCTGAGAACGCTAGGACTCAAATCCCGAATGCTGTGTCTGGGGGCCAGTTTTATCGCATTCATCTCACTATCATCAGGAGGCTGCCTTTACCAAACGTGGCATATACACAAGTGGTAGTTCAGTCATTATTTGTCCTTATCCGGAGAATATACCGGAGAGTCACGTACAACACAATCTTAAACCTTACAACGCTGAAATACGTTTGTATAATCCACGAAAACCAAATGTTTTTTTTCAATTTGAAATGATCATTTATAACTGACTTAGTTAGCTCTTTCCGCTTTATTTAAATACATGTGTTATGGGTCTACGGCCATTGTTAATATTTTACTCTTTCAGTGCCGTGATCGACTTTATACTTGATATGGCTAATACCCCTGTCTAACAGGAGCCGAATTTCTACTAATCGCCTTCCCGAATCGATTCGGGGAAATTCGTTGAAATTGATTCTTACCATGCGTATGGTGTGTGGCAATTCGGATTTATATGGGACGGTACGGGAGGGTTCGGGACATTTTCCAACATGTTAGAAAATTTTGCCGAACCGCACGAATCATTTTATTCGGCTTGAGACTCGTACAGTGCGTATCTCAATTCGGATTGTACGGATAGGCATCCGTATTAATGCGTAGCAGCTCGTTGGGTTCGGATTAGTAGACATCCAGTTTATCTAAACAAGAAAATATACCTACAACAAATGTATCCAAAGGGAAGAAGGCTACTCAGAAACGTATTCCACCTCCACCTGATGATGATTCTGAAGGGAGTGATATTGAGGTTAGTCAGTCTAAGTCTAATCCAGCAAAAAAGAAGAAGCAATATTGCAAGCCCAAGCATCCTACTCTTGCAGTTTCTGATGAGAATAAATCTGACGATGCCAGCTCAAGTCATTCCACCAGCAATATTCTTCCAGTTCGCATAGCAAAGTCTTGTTATGGCCCAGTTGGACTCTACTTTTCAACCAATCCTTTCAATTTTTCTTCTTTTTACTTGCACTTGTCTTCTCGCTTCTTCTTCTCTTTTTTTCCTTTCTTTTTTTCTTCTTCTTCAATTTCAAGGGCTGCTGCTGCACATAGAACTAGCCCCATGCCTGCTACAGTCATTTCGGTTTCTCTGGTCAACGTGTATGCCATTTTCATAGTAATCAGAAAATGCGGTGAGGAATGGCTGATTCGGCGACTTTTATACCCAAATGGCAATTTTTCGGATTGCTCAGGCTCCGTAACAGTACGTTTTGTACGGACGGTACTGGAGGGTACGTAATGTAGTTTGTATAATACGTGATGGATTCGTATCGAACGTATCGATATATGGGGTGGCTATCATGTGACCCTCTCAGAAGGTCACATGATAGCCAATCACCCCATAAAAGGACATAATTATTCATATAAGGGGTGATAGATCACCTTTAAGTGGGTGAAAATTACCCACATCTGCTTAATTTGAGACCAAACATTTGCAAACCTTGATATTGAACACATATATCATTCCCAATAACAGTTATTTATTCGGCTAATAAAACGGGTTAAAAACGACGCTGGTGGTATTTAGCTCTGCAAGGGACATACTCAGGTCTAAAAGCATAAAAAAATCGGTGATTTTATTTTGGCTTCCTAATATGACCATATGATGGAAACATGTCCATAGACTAGAACTGTAAAAGTTGTTTCATTTTTGTGCTGCGCACTTACAGTTAGGCTAGATATAGAGACGACATTCCCGTATTTATTATTTTTGACATGATTTTCAATAATTAGAAATCAGTAATTTCGTCTCTATAATTAGCCTAACTGGTGAATGCGCAGCACAAAAATTAAAAAAAAATTGCAGTTCTAGTCTATGGATATGTTTACATCATATGGTCATATTATTAGGCTAAAATAAAATCACTGATTTTTTAATGATTTTTCATGACCTGGGCATATCCCTTTAACCCTTTCACCACTAAAGCCCGTTTTTATATGCTGAATGCTATGGCATTCAGCATATAAAAACGGGCTTCGGTGGTGAAAGGGTTAAAGGGTTAAATGACGAATATGTATTTAACCAACGAAATATAAAAATGATTGGTCACATTTTAGATAATTAATTTTAGGCTGTGCATCGCGTCAACGAGACAAACGATTACAAATGCGTGAAAATAAAGTAAAATAAAGTGGTAATGGCTTCCTTCAGTGACTGTCCGTCAGTGTCCGACAGTCATATTCACTAAGTGCGTGTAAAGACTATATTTTATTCAAACCGTTAATCTTTCAGCGCGGGAACCGATTTTAGACGTCACAATCTGACGTCTATAGACGCCAGATTCTGACGTCTAAAGTCGATCCCCGCGCTGAAATATTAAAATACTTCTAATGGTCGTAGACCCATAACATAGGTAATCAAATGAAGCAGAAAGATCTAGTAAAGACTTTTATGATGATTTCAAATTGAAAAACCTTTTCGTTTCTTGGTTTATGCGAAAATGTTTCGGCATTAAGGGTTGATAACGTGAGTCTGTGAAGGTGTCACAAACATACACATCAGGCTGGTTTATTATCAAGGATATATCTTACTATCATTTTACTCTAGTTTTTAAGTTCTTAACCCTTATGATGTCGGAAACGTATATATTTGTTTTCAAGTAAATTTCAGACCAATAAATTCAACTCGAATTTTAAAAAAAAATGTTTCTGGTAGATGCTTAGTAAATCGAATAATTACATTTTGATGATGTCTATTTTTTTCTTAAATATATTTATTTTTCATCATTTGGGTCGGGAAATTGCGTTAGTAATTCCAGCTTAAAATGAATGAAAAATAATCTGAAAAAACACAGCATAATGGTTAAATGATGATGTTTGATAATATATATTTAAACCATATTCATATAGGTTTCCTTGTTCAGTTTGAAAAAAATATACTATTGCACAAACACCATGACATCTGAAAGGCTCCCATTGATTTATTGGTCACGACAGTCATTTCGATAATGAGTGTGTGAAATAGACGGGCTTTGTGACTAGGACAATATCAACAATTAGCCCTTTAACCGCCAAATTATTTAATTTGAATTTTCACCCACTTGAAGTTGTGTCTCGCTGACGCGATCCACAACTTCAAATGAGTGAAAATTATTCAGATTTGACAAAATTGAGGTCAAATCTTGCTGGTTGAAGTCTCATGTTATCTTTAATATATTTAAAATGTGTGACTTAATGTGCTAATAAAAAATGAAAACCCAAACATATGCGGCACCGGCGGTTAAAGGGTTAAAGAGGAAATGGTGCTCGTTACAGCGGAATTGTCCACGTATCAACGTGCACTCTTTAATCACAGTGATATGTGAGGGATTATTAATTGGGAAAATTTTTAGATGAAGCTTTATTTTGTTCAAACCTACACTGTCAAATTATGCGTTATTTGTAAAACTAACATGACCTACTTCTAGTTCAGATGGAATTTGAATTCTGTACATCAAGGTTTCTGAATGAGCCACTTTGATACATAATTATAGGCTTCGCAAACTGGTAGAAGTTTTTTATTTGTCAGACAGTAGCCAGCTACACATTAATTGATGCAGATACCTTATTTATAAATCTTTTGCTAGACAATTTAAACATCTGCGAGGTTATGACAACATCATATAAAATTTTGCTGGATAATATGCAAACACGAAACGTTGAAAGACTGCTGGTTTAATGTTGGTTCACCGGTTTTCGACGCTGGTCCAACATAAAGAAAAAGTAGTTCACTTTACCTGGGATGCTAGTCTGTTCTTTACCCATTAAAGCACTGAATTAAATCATTTAATTTTTCACCCATTTGAAGTTGTGTCTCTCTATCGCTACCCACACCTTCAAGTGGCTGAAAAATAATATTTTGTGTTAAATTTTGGACCAAACATCAAATTGCAAATCAGGAGGATTCAACGCTAATCTAGCTCCCAATAACAGTGATTTATCCTGCTGATAAAACGGATTAAATACGACTATAATGGTATTTAGTGATGAAAGGGTTAATGCAGCCGCACCACGTGCTTTAACCCTTTCAAGCCTGAAGTTACCATTGTAATCTTCATCTACTACAAGCCGGCTTGCAATGGATAAAGATGACTTGCAGTGGGTGGCAAATGAAGAAAGTATATCGCTCCTATTAACCCTTTAAGCCCACACGATGCATTAATGCATCATTTTACATCCCTGAAATCAGACCTAATTTTCCTACAACCAAGGGTTTTAGAACGGAAATTTCCATGAAACTGGTTTACCAATACATGGCAATTTTCTTTACTTTTTTCACCCACATCAAGTCATCTTCATCCACTACAAGTCGAGAATTGCGATAGCAATTCGCGGCTTGTAGTGAATGAAGATGACTATGATAAAGTCAGGCTTGAAAGGGTTAAAATTTGTGTTGCTAAAAACCTAGATGTATAAAATTAATTCATTATTCAGAGATTCAAAATGATGCTTTGATGTATTGTTAGGGTTTAAAGAGTAAAATATGTTTAGCTTTCTATCACAAGTATGCAGATAACAGGTCTTACTGCTTTATCATAAGGGTTCTTGTCATGGTAATTTTTTTTTTAAATCCGACATAACCCCCGAAGTGAGTGGATGGGTCAAGCCCCAAATCGATTTGTTCTTTTGGGGGTCAATTTCGTGTGTTTTTTGTTGCTTTATTTGTTTTGTACATTTTTCCAAAAAAATGTATGGGGGAGGGGGTTGGTGTAGTCTGGCCAATCCGAGGTTTTCTCGGATTTTTTTTAACTCGACAAGACCCCTATGTATAAGTTACCATCTTACTGATACACCATGTTAATACCTTACTGATGCAGCGTGATCTTACAACACACCACTTTCCAAGCAATACTGACTGACAAAAGCTGATCTGGTTGACTGCACAACCTGATGCGAATTGATTAATTTCGCTAGGCAGCAGGTATGTATTGTTTTCTAAACAGAGGCTGTTGGTGATCATGTGACGACAGGACACACGTGACGTGCGCACTGCTGATCTGCGCATGCGTACCATAAGCGACTGACACACGACAGGTTAATGGCCGATTAATCTGCTGAAACTTCTCTGATTTAGACATCAACTAAACAGTGCAATTAGACGTGAAGATGAAATAGAATACTACTACTCTCAAGATAACATTAATGAATCTGACTTATGCAGAAGACAATATGGAGCTAAACTGCTGGAAGGTAATACCTTGAACTCACTCCATAATCACTGCAGCTGATGTCTACATTTTACACTTCAATACAACTGCAATACCACTTCACAAACAGTGGTTTTATAGCTGAAAACTGGGAAATATTGATGGAGCTATTTCATTAAAACAGGTAAGCTTCCATTAAAATTCAAATATCAATCGGCCTATTGTTCACATTTTCGTTTGACTTAAAATTTAAAAAAAATAGGAAATACATCTGAGATCTGAGGTCACTTCACTTCACTTTTTGTCAGTACCCACTTAAGCATGTTTATTGTCAGTAGCCACGTAATTTTAACCGATCTCAGCGAAACCTGTCTATTTAATTTACGTTATCGAAGACCTATAAATAAGTGTAGAAGCTTGATATCACAATTCACTCACGCTGAGATATAAATCTAGCTGACCATTACAGCTGACCGTCTCCATTGATCTGTGGTCTGACGCGAGGCCGACCTACAACCAGGCAATACATGGAAAAGTCGTTTCGGTCAGTCACAAGTTCCGGGAATCAGGACCTCCATGTGTTAACCCTTTACACTCAAAGCGCTGCATTATTCTTGTATAAACCATGGGGACCATAGAGTTTTTTTTCAATTGAAATCATCATGAATGTCTTAGTTTCCGTTTCATTTCCGCTTTATTTGAATACCTATCTTATGGGTCTACGGTCATTATAAATAGTTGTACTGTTACAGTGCGGGGATCGACTTTGAGCGCTAGAATCTAACTCACTGCTTTACAGATCGTTGGATGTGTCTCACCCCCTTGAAATAGTCAATCCTTAGGGTGTCCAGACCAAAATCACAAAATCTAGAATTGTTATACACCCTAATAGGCGAGAGATTAACTAAGATATCTTCATACCTTGGTGTTTGTCTGGGCGAGACCCTGGATTGGGAGGCCCACATAAATAAAACTACGAGTAATGGGCACATTCCTCTTGCTGCTCATTTTGTAGTAACTTGAAGGTATATCTCCTTGAATTAGGGCAGACTGTCTGTTTCTTCCGTAGTTTGTGACACCTTTATTCAGAGAAAAAGACGTCGACAAATTACAAAAAAATCAATTCTCAAGAGCAATATGGACTGAATTAAAAGCAGAACAGAAAAATTATATATATTTATGTCTGTTCAATATTGAAAATAAGTGTTGATCGTTTAAATCCCAGCAGAAAAAATAACACGTCGTGGGCAAAATATAATATATATCTAATTAATTCCGTAGACAGTTTTAAGTGACAAACACTTTCAAGCCCTCATCATATCAAACTGTATCCCTCATGGGATAATTATGTTAAATTTGTTTAAAGTCGTAGTTGCGATTTCGTAAGTCGTAGGAAAAAGAGAATACATCACGGGAATGAGTTGCATAAGAACGTGTCATATTTTCCTGCTTGAAAGCCCCGTTCACCACTTGAGCCCCTACAACGCTGAAATAATGGCGGGGACAGACTTTATACGTCAGAATCTGACGTATATAGACGTCAGATTCTGGCGTATAAAGTGATCCCCTGAAAGGGTCAAATAACGGCCCGACCTTGCATTAGCCGCCTTTCACATGACAAATAAGAATTCGCAGTCTGAAAATATAAGAAAAACACTTTTGTTCTATGAATTTACTTCGTTTTCGATTCCCATGTATTATTCCGCTGCTTTTTCATGTTCAGAAATTCATACAATTAATAGCAAACAAATTACAGGGTAAAAACCAAAACATTCCACAGTGTCTTTATCAATATTAACCTTGCGGGAAATATTACTAATTACTTATAGGTTTGTTCCACTACAAAAAAGTGGTATTCTTGAATTATTCTGCAAACTTTTCTGACAAACCTAGGCATTAAAAAGATCCGGTATCAATAAGAAACTGCTGGAGATAAAATTCGACCAGGAAGGAGATAAGAGTCGTAACATGTTTAACTGCATTATAGATAGATAGATAATCATTGACGACGGTATAAGTAAGTCTATGCAGACTTATGCGTCATTAAAATGAACATATGTACAAGACTATATACAACAGGATTAGTTCGGTAAAACATGCATGCTAAGTTAACTTAAACATGTTAAAATCAAACGACATTATATACTAAAGCAAGCACAGGTTAAATAAAATATGCATGAGAACTATTTAAAATTACCTACAGTTAAACAGCATTGGCATGATATTTTTAAGTTTCCCGCACCAAAACCAGAGATAAAATAGCTACTGCATATAGCAAATAAACCCTCTGGAAAGCGTAGAAACCGAGTAATTACATAATGAGTGAGAGTATGTATAAAGAAGAAAATATTAATATTAGTTACATTGAACATGTTAAAAAAAAGCCAAAAAAACTTTGTATTAGCAAATTCTCCACTTCAAATGAGTGAAAATTGCAATTCAATAATTTGGCCGTTTTAAAAGGTTAAGACGTCTACATTATATTGTGACGTTACACGAAAACATCAAATGTTGCCAGTGGTCTTTAATGGGTAAGTCGCTACCATGACGTACAAGCTAGGCTTACATTAAAAACGTCAATAAAGTTAGTTACTTATACCTTATTCCTATTCTTTATTCATTAAGGAATAAGTAACTGTTACTTATTCATTATTGATTAATGAATCATGAATAAGTTACTAATATCCCTTATTCCTTATTCTATAAGGAATAAGTAAATGCTACTTATTCCTTATTCGTCCGAATAAGGAATAAGTAACAGTTACTTATCCCTTATTGAATAAGGAATAAGTAATAAGTAATAAGTAACTAACTTTATTGACGTACTATCAAGCCACTTAACTTGTTCCAGTGACTTGTCAATTTGTTTCACGGTCGTATATTCACTATCAAGGAGGGGAGTACAGTGGCCTCGTGAATGCCTGTCACATCGAAGCTTGGGGTTCGCTCTAGTACTTAAGTTTCAAAGAAAACACATTTTTTTCCATGGCCAGTTGTAAATATTCTGACTTGTGGAAATCTTCCACACCCGAACCCTGTCTCGGACTGTACGGGCTCTTAGTTCGAATCATGTATCCGGAAGGCAGTGTCATCTGATTCATCTCTCCATCCTGTAGATGTAGAGATGGTCCAGTTTAGCCTATATCTGCAAAAAGGTGGCATAAACCTCATTCATTCATTTTTGCATTCATTCATTTTTGCATTCATTTTTTCATTCATTCATTCATTCATTCATTCATTCCTTCATTCATTCATTCATTCATTCATTCATTCATTCATTCATTCATTCATTCATTCATTCATTCATTCATTCATTCATTCATTCATTCATTCATTCATTCATTTATTCATTCATTCATTCATTCATTCATTCATTCATTCATTCATTCATTCATTCATTCATTCATTCATTCATTCATTCATTCATTCATTCATTCATTCATTCATTCATTCATTCATTCATTCATTCATTCATTCATTGGTTCATTCATTCATTCATTCATTCATTCATTAATTAATTAATTAATTAATTTATTCATTCATTCATTCATTCATTCATTCATTCATTCATTCATTCATTCATTCATTCATTCATTTATTCATTCATTCATTCATTCATTTATTCATTCATTCATTCATTTATTCATTCACTCATTCATTTATTCATTCATTCATTCATTCATTCATTTATTCATTCATTCATTCATTCATTCATTCATTCATTCATTCATTCATTCATTCATTCATTCATTCATTCATTCATTCATTCATTCATTCATTCATTCATTCATTCATTTATTTATTCATTCATTCATTCATTCATTCACTCATTCATTTATTCATTCATTCATTCATTCATTCATTCATTCATTCATTCATTCATTCATTCATTCATTCATTCATTCATTCTTTAATTCATTCATTCATGCATACATTCATTCTCAAATTTAAGAAATTTATATATAAAAATACATTTTTCTTACACAATAACACAATTTACCAATATCAAGGTTCTGAAGTAGATACATGGTACAAAACTTATTGACAGTGGTTTATCCATAGTGATACACAACATTACACATTTTAATACATTATTTAAATAACTATATAAATAATGCGTAGAACATCTAGAATGCAAGAGTAGCCCTGTGCTGTTTGATGTCGTTGTGTTGGGTGCGATGAATATAAATTACAAGGATTCTAGTAGTAATATGGGAACCTGGGCAGTGGTTAAGGCGGTCTGCTTTGAGAAGTCGAAGATCGTGGGTGCGAACCTCTCCCTGGCCTTCAAGTTTCCAAGAAAAAAAATGCTTCTTTCCCGCTCACTCGTAAAAAGTTAATATTGTGGGGAGCCTCCCTCTCCGAGAAGTAGCTTACTCGGCCTCAGACCGCCAGGGCTCGAATTTCGATTCCTGTGTCTGGAGAGCAGTGTCATCTCATTCATCTCACCCTCCTAAGAAGGTTCTCCTGACCTAGTTTAGCCACATAGGTGCACAAATGTTGCCTAAACCGCATTCATTTCATTTTCTAGTAGTAATTCTTGTAATTTATATTTATCTCGTTATACCATCCAACACAACGATTTGAGACAGCACAAGTACTTTTGATTAGTAATTAGTATACAATTATCATTTTTAATTACAGTTTTAAACATAATGGTTATATTGTATTTTATCAGTTCTAAACAATAGAAATATTTCCAAACAACTAATAGAAATCTATTACAACAAAATTGTATTGCTAATTTTTTTCATGGCTTAAGTATTTGTATATTGGTTTTATACAATGCATAATTAGTGTGTCCTCGTACTGGAATAGGTAAACATGGAATGGGAGATGTTAAGAAAACCTCAAGCCGGTTAACCCTTTAGCCGCCGGTGCCGCATATATTCGGGTTTTTCATTTTTTATTAGCACAGTAAGTACAACCTTTTAAACATGTTAAAGATAAAATGTGACACAAATCAGCAATATTTGAAAACAGTTGACCTCCATTTTGTCAAATCTGAATAATTTTCACTCACTTGAAGTTGTGGATCGCGTCAGCGAGTCGCAACTTAAAGTGGGTGCAAATTCAGAATAAATAATTTGGCGGTTAAAAGGTTAACTGTCTGGAGTTACTAGATAAACAATGGCCCTATTTACTGGTGACGCAGGGTCTAACACACATACCGCCATGCAAAGCCAAAAGGTAGTATCTGCTTACTTTACAAGTCAACAGATACGACCTTTTGGCTTTGCTGAGAAAGCATGATAGATTACTTGATCGATCGACGTCTGACTGATCCACAGTATTTCCCTTACGTGAAGTCACTGTGAATCGTACATTATCGACGCACTGAAGGTAGACAAATGACAAGTAGGTGGGTCAGGGGGCGAGCATCAAACTCCATTCATATCTCTCTTCTTTCCCACGGTCTTCATTGATTCTTAGTTGTTGGCTACTGACACGAGACGAAGTTACGATACTAGAATATGGAGAATACCATGGTACATAACTATATATTAGATCTTAACTTTCGTTTTCATTTTGTTTGACAATCAACACCTCCGTTTGTCCAGTCTCCCGCTCCCTGCAGTGTGCTTTCTGGCTTTCTCGTGTGTATGCACATATAAACATTTCATATCTTCTAACTTTCATATTATATATTAACTTTTATATTGTTATTGGAACGATTTTTTCGTGTATCGCCTTTATATAATTTAACTCATAGTTCTGATATCTGTAGAACCTATTTGGACAAACTGCCTGTTTTAAATGTTATTGCTCTCCACAGCTAAGAATGGAGAACCCCGAGGTTTTTAACTGACCTAAAACACATCCGACCATAATGATCCCTCATAATCAACAGCTCGGTCACACCTAACTGATTATAGGCCTAATACAATTGGCCATGATTATTAGAAACATATGTTATGGGTCTACGATCATTATACTTTTTTGAATTCTTTCAGTAAGGGGATCGACATTAGACGTCGGAATTTGACGTCTATAGAATTCAAATTCTTACGTGTAAGGTCGACCCAAGCGCTAAAAGGGTTACATTGTTAACAAGTATTGTATAGTCCCTGGTATGATATTGCATGAGTAAATGTAATCATTTATTAATTATAACACCAGATCAGGGTTATATGTAGATTATCTCAGTAAACAAAATATAATTATATTCATCCAGTGTTGGGTACAAATTGGTCAAACATTCATCCAATATTATGTGGATATTTCGTGTTTGCTGTGATCACATTGTGTGAACTAGAATGTGATGAGAAGGACAGACGGGTGACCTAGTAACATGAGTAAGGCAAGCCGCAAGGGGTCCACTAAAAGCCAAGAATTGATCTCATCTGAAACCTTTTTGAAACCATGTCCTCTTTAATATTGATCTCCCATAGAGGAGGAGGCTATCGTGATCTACATGTAGGCTGTGTGACGCAGATGCAGATCAAATTCAATGTCAGCTAAGTGGCAGTGACAATATCAAATCAAATAAATTATCGATACAAAGGTAATTTATTAGTAGAATATGTAAGATGGGTAGGCTATTATTAACCATGATTTTACACAACACAAAATCATGATAAGGCCAGCATTCAATCCTCATGTCTCCCTGTTTTTCCTTCAACTTATAGTTCTGGTACATTGTTATGTGTGGATTGATTATTTCCATGTATTGAATTTGCAACCAAAGAGGATTTGCTCATCACCCTCCATACAATGTAATAGACCTGAATACAAAGCTATTCGGCCGGGCTGCAAATGAAGCTCGGGTGTAACAGCTTTGTATTCAAGTTAACCATGTAGGCCTATCCGTGTGTAAGCAGACAACCCGTGCCCCATTGCGGGACGACCCGCCGGCGGTTTACCTGGGTATCTCCATTCGGCAACTATACTAATACAAGAACATTACTTTTATACTATTTTTACTTGTAAACAATACATAGGTCAAACGCATTGGGTAATAACACCCCTTGAATACACTTTAGAGTGTATCTTATGTTACTGTTATTTTGAAAGTGATATGTATATCTAAAGCCAAAATAAGCCACGAACGAAATCCTCACTTTCAAAAGAATTAAATAAACACAGATGGGTTTTTTCCATATCCAGTTTTCTTTTTGCTATTTCATAGTTTCTTCAATGGTATTATTTACAGTATTTCACTGCTACTGTTAGTGCTACTACTAATTTTATTACTGTTTCTGCTGATAATATTACTTCTGCTGTTGTTGGTATTGTTGCTGTTGTTGCTGTTGATACTGCTACTACTGATATTGCTGCTATACTGCTACTACTATTGTTATTTCTGATAATTCTGCTGATGTCGCCGATGCCACACCTACGAGGGTTGAATTATTTATTTAGGCCTACAATGTGTTTTTTTAATTTCCTGAAGCAATTAGCTACCTGATGATGTTTTTCGAATTCTTCAGGGAACCTGGATACTTTATTGTGATAGATTACGTGCAGATGATTTACAAACTCTCAACTCCATTCCGATAGAAATAAGGTGATAGCTTTGAAAACAGGAAATGAAAGCCGCAAATAAGATGAAACGTAATCATAACAAAATATCCGGATTGTCAATGATATCACCTGCTGCTTGGAAAATCGGAGATCTCGGGTTCTTTCCCTGCTCTGGCATTCAGGTTTCAAATAAAAAAAAGTTTCTTCCCAACTCACACGTAAATATTTTATATTATATTGTGGGGAGTCTCCGTGACGAGAGGACTCGAATTTCGAAACCTGTTTTTGGAGGGCAGTGTCATCAAATTTATCTTACCGTCCTCAGGAGGTTCTCCTAACCCGGTTTAGCCTATATGTGCACTTTGGAGCCCCCCTCCCCCCGCCTCAGAGGTAGTGGGGTTTCTGTCAATAAGGAAGAAGTGAAATGAAAAATACAAAAATGGGGTTTTTAGGCCACCTTTACGCACATATAGGCTGAACTGGTCCAGGATAACCTCCTGAGGACGGTGGGATGAATGAGACTGCCCTCCAGACACAGGATTCGAAATTTACGCTACCTGTCAATCACCAACTGGTCGCGGGGCTCCGCATAATATTGAATCTTTACGAATGGGCGGGGTAGAAACATATATTTTTTTTAATTTGAACAGTGTTGAAGGCCAGAGTGGGGCTCGAACCCACGATCGCCAGCTTTCCAAGCAGGCAGCTGTAACCACTGCACTAGGGCCCGCCCTTCAAGAAGAAGTAAAGGTAATGATAGTGGTGTGGGCTGGAGACACTCTTATAAGTTAGCTAAGACATTATCGAGAGGAAATACACTGTTTGGGTATTTTACATAGAAAAACAAGGGATCAATAGTTCAAACAGTGCATTATTATACCTAGTGCATTATTATACCTACTTGCTTGTGAACATGTTTCAGGTAATATCTTTCTGCATATTGTTGTCAAAATAGTATAAACAAATATGTATGCTGAGAAATTTATGATGAAATCATGCAAGTAATGTTAAAATAAACAATCCGTTTTGCTTCATATAATAAGAAAACTTTTGCATACGGTTAATATTTATGGCAATATTCCTTCAAACGAAGAACATCCATTTTAAAATTTAAAAGAACTGTATGGCAAGAACAACCAAAGGAAAAACACAAAAAAGTCATGTGATAATTGATAGTTTTAGTAGATTCATGATTAGAGCAGATATGTGCAATCTCTGATAAAAGTATTCAATATACAAAGCTGGCTTTAGCTTGGATCACCACCACCTGTGTGTTTGGAATAGCTGTGGATAATTATAGTTAGGATAATTATTATGCACTTTCATGGCACAATTCACGGCGAGGGCCCTGGTTCGGTGGTTAAAGATGCATGCTTGGAAAGTCGGGGATCGCGGGTTCGATCCCCACTCTGCCTTCAAGTTTTAAAGAAACACAAGTTTTCCTCTCGTTCACTCGTCGATATTCAATATTGTGGGGACCCGCCGTCCGTAATCGAGAGTTAGCGTACTCGGCCGCAAACCACCAGGACTCGAATTCCGAATCCTGTGTCCCGAGGGCAGTGTCAACTCATTTATCTCACCATCATCAGGAGTTTCTCCTAGCCCAGTTTAGCATATGACCTAAAACCCCATTCATTTCATTTCATATCACAATTAACATGTAAGATATAACAAAAATAACACACAAAAAAAATGACACATATAGATTTGTGTAGACTGATTTGTGATTGTGTACCTATTCATGTACGCCCATTGTGTCTGGTTATAATGAGCAGGGATGTTCCATTTCAACAGGGGTCCTCATGCCCCTGTGATTGCCCATTTCAACCCTGAAGTCTAATTTATTATGTTGCTTAGTTAACGTCACCACCATCAACGTGATCGCCCAGTCACATTGAGAAGGGGGAAACAAGGATGTACAGCCCCCCTTTTTGTTTCACAATCTACTCATATGGAGATATAATGTGATTTACATAGGCATTTGACAGTTTCTTTTCTGTAATATTGCTCAATCTACCCACCCTTTGGTTTTGTTACCGTCAGGGAAAAGCTTGTCAGGGTTCATTGGAGCAGTCATTATAACGCAGGGTGTGAGCACAATAGACTAATCAATTTCCTGGAGCTTTCACGTGTCCCGTTACAGACAGGTATTAGGATATTACTCTGAGTGACCCCCCCCCCCCCTTCTACAAGTCTACTCCCCGCAAACACGACATGTGAAAACAATGATGTTTCAATGTTGGGCCAGCGTCGTTTTTGTCGGGTGTAGACCATTACCAGTAGCCATGAGACATTGAACCAATGTTGGGTTAATGTTGGAACGGCGTCGTGGACGTCGTCCCAACATTGTCCCAACAATGTGTTAATATATGGTGTTCAGTTGGTTACCAGCATATACGAGACGTTGGCTCAAATGTTTAGCCTGTTGTTCGATTTGTTCCATACGTTGTCAGGTCGACGACATGTTGTTATGATATTGGATAAACAGAACCCTCGCGCAAAGGCATAGTGCTGTAACGCTGTAACCGCTTACTTGAATAGAGTGCAGTTCCTATTTTTTTGTATTTTCATTGCAGAATACGTCAACAAGTGTTATTACGATCTCTATTATAATGCATACAACAGACACAAAAAGCTACGGTTGTAAAAAACAAAAAATCAAGTGCTTAGAAAATGGCCAGCCCATTAACAGTGGAAAAAATAGGCACGAATTTCATTGATTCCTGTGATGTGAACAATCGGTTTTTGCGTTTTTGTGCAAAGCTACATGTCACGCATCCTGTACATGTATGTTATTAATCTAATCCATATCATCAGTGATGACGACTCCCCTATTAGTCAGCGCAACTGACATCATTAATACTTCTGCCACGTGTATTCTACATTTCACATTTAAATATCACAAAGAAACTTCCCAGCAGACACAATACATTGAATAAGTGTTGGTTTAATGTTGGTCCAGCGTCGTAGACGGTGGGCCAACGTTAAACCAACATTGATTCAACGTATTGTGTCTTCTGGGTTGTCAACATATTGCACATCGTTTTAAATCATTAAATTGCCATGTTGAGCTTTAGTAAATAGCAATTAGATTTGTGTTTCATCTGCAAGCATGTATTAGTTTATTTTAATTGTCTACACATCTATTGTATACACACTTACCGTTGGGATATTGTTGACCACAGAGGACCAGGGGTCCATTACTATAAAAACCTAAAATCTTTCTCTCATTTTTATTAGAAAAGTTAGGATGCTATTAACTTTTCTAATGGAAATAAGAGAAATGAGAGAAACTTAGGATACTTTAAATTTTAAATGGAATGCGCCCCTGGACTTTTGGAACATAAACGGTATATGTCTCGCTGTTATGAAGCTTGGCTATATACTTTTTTACAGGGTAGACCTACTCCATCGTGTATTGTATTACTCCAGCACACACAAAACATTTGTATAATCTTCGTACAATGTTGGACAACGTCTGACACGTGGGCTGTTGTTGTACAAATGGTGTACAAATGTTTTGTGTTTGCTGGGAGTAGCACACACTATATCAGAATTTATTGAATAGCGTGTGTATTATCAGTGATATGAAAGCAATAATACGAGGTTCTGAAATTATTCGCAATTGATTTATCTTATTGTTGTGTGTTTAGATTGGCCTTTGCTATTCTGAAAGACAATGCTGTCCTTTCGTATTTGAGGTGATCAGAGGTTGACTCGGAGGACAGTTCCACAGGTCATCTCAACTTTCTAACAGTGCCTTAACACTGCACCGTGGATATGCCTACTGAAAGGTGAGTGGACCCAATATACCTCTTAACCCTTTAAGTCCTCACGGTGCAATAAAGCATCATTTTACATCCCTGAAAACAGATTTAATTTTCCTACAACAAAGGGTTTTAGAACGAAATTTCCATGAAACTAATTTACCAATACATGGCAATTTTCTTTAATTTTTTAACCACATGAAATCATCTTTATCCACTACAAGTCGAGAATTGCGACAGCAATTCGCGGCTCGTAGTGGATGAAGATGACTATGGTAAATTCAGGCTTGAAAGGGTTAAAATGTAGCAGTATTAACCCTTAGAAGGCTGAACTTTATTTGTATAAAACATGGAGACCAAAGGGTTTTTCAATTTAAAATCATCATAAATGTCGCAGTTAGCTCTTTCCGCTACATTTGAATACCTATGTTGTGGGTCTAAGGTCATTATGATTTGTTTATTCTCTCAGTGCGGAGATCGACGTTGGAAGTCAGATTCTGACGTATACAGACGTCCGATTCTGACGTCTAAAGTCGGTCCCCGCGCTGAAAGGGTTAACTGATGACATTATTATTAGCTCACAATGTTCATCTACTTTTGACAAGCGAACTGATGGGTTAACTGATGAAAGGGTTAACTGATGAACATTATTATTAGCTCACAATGTTCATCTACTTTTGACAAGCGAATTGATACGCTTGATAGGCTTGACCGTTCATACTAGACTACTAGCATATAATCGAAATTTTCCAGAAATAGACCCAATTTTAACGTAGCTCTCATAAACTTTCCTAAAAATAGGTCAAAAAAAATTGTGTGTGTATAATTTACCCACATTCGTCTTTTTTCTGATTTAAAGCGAAGTTATTAGTGATAGTGGCCCATATTAAAAATAACATATAATTTGCCTTGAAGAATAAATCACGCTATAATACATGAGAAATGATTTGTAATAATGTATCGATATGTATCTATATAGTAACGTTGTATCATGTATACTAAATACATGTTATTTTGGCCCTAAACGTTGAAATGACAAAGCCGCATGTCAATGTGATTTAGTTTTTCATATTCTAAATTAAAAATGACATATACACGTATAACTATGTTAATAATCGCAATAATTTATCAATTTAGTTGCTACAATATCGGTTATTTGATCATTTCACCTTGCAAAATGTGAAAAAGTAGCTAACAATCACTAATTTTGAGCAGGTTCATATTGATTATATTACCATTAGGTTAATGAACATTAAGTATGATTGCACAGGTTTGTTCATTGTATTAGGGTCCAGACGCAGGAATTCCATGCTGTTTGGATTAGGTTACCATGGTTACCATGCTAATGAGCAAGATTTTGCATAGGTCATACCGCAGGGGCTTCGTGAACATTTATAAAGCTATCCCTTATCCTGCTAATTTATTTTACTCAAATTTTCACTACCCGAATTTGTGTCTCGCTACCGCGACCCACAACTTCAAGTGAGTGAAATTTACTCATATTTGTTATTTTAAGATCTATCCTTTGCAAATCCCGATGTCTAAATACACATTTTGTTCCAAATATCAGTGATTTTATCAACAAAGAAAACAAATTAAAAACGACAATAGTCGTCATCAGTTGGAGGAGGGTTAAAAACATCCCTTTGCATATTTACAGGTCGAGACGCGGGAGTTTCAGACGTTCCCGTAAGATCCACGTATCGCCAGATGATGACTCACTGGAGCAAGGAGACCAATCACCTCAACAAAACAGGCGACCTGCAGATATGCCAAGAGAGCAGATTGAAGCCAATTACAGGTGAGAAAACACACCACTACTTTATTTTCTTTGTTCGACCGCGATATTCTAAGCCGTGAATGGAGAGCTGATCAATGAAAGACCAATTATCATGGTAGGCGTATACTGCCGTGCAAAGGCAAAAGGTAGTATCTGCTCGCTTTACAAGTAAGCAGATACTGCCTTTTGCCTTCGCTGAGCAGTATAGTACTATAATAAGTAAGGTGTGCCCGAGCTGTTGATTATGCGAATCCTAATTGCATGAATTATGGTTGGATATGTTTTAGCCTAAGCCAGTTAAAACTCTTGGGTCCTTCATTAGCTGTGAAAAAGATCACGGCCATCGGCCTAGGCCTTTTCCACAGCTAAAAATGCAGAAGTTTTTATCTGTCTGTTCAATTTGCTCATCTGGCGAAGTCGAATATTATTTCTTGTTGAAATGTAATGTCTTTTCCGATATAAGAGTTGATTATATGAACAATATTATGCGTAATAATGCCAATTTCATTAATTTCAATTTAGAACAAAAAAAATCTTTTTTGATCACCAAATGTTTGAGAGAAACACTGATTTTTTTGTGTAAGGCGTGGTCAAAGATAAAGACCTGTTTATAGCTGTAATGTTTGCCTCCTCGGCACACTGTATACGTTTTTATTTGCTATATCCGTGTATAAAGTGACACTGTAGACCAAATAGTCCCGGCATATTCTACTGTTAATGACCATGATATTTATGTTTAAGTTGTGTTTGCATATGCATGTCACTATAATAAATAAATACTTACTTATCCTATACCGGAAAATACATTCGCTTCATTGAAGAAATAACAGTATTTATTCAAGCATCATTCTACTGGTATCGTCTTCAATGGTGTATGCACTCAGTTTCACAAAATATTATTTTCATTATATATATATATCATGGCTGGTTATTTTCAGTTTTTCGTGTCTCGCCAAATATTTATACAAAATATACATCATAAGTTAAATAAATGCTTGTAATGAATTTTGTGTTCTGTGAATTGTGTATGCTTGCATGTACATATATACCACAGGAATAATCTTAATCAAAACCAACTGAATAAATAAACAAATATTTCCGCTTAATATTAAAATCAACCACTGTAAACCATCGCACTGCTAGAAACGTATTTATGCAAAATACATTTAGATACATTAAATGATACTTTAAGTCAAGAAGACCTTTCATATATATTAGATGATTTGTATACATAGTCATGAAAATAAACGAGAATCATTATCATGTCTTACATTGACAGAAATATCTTCAATATCACATTAGTTATCAAAGGCCGGCTATTATTTTCGAATGAATGGAGATACTAAAGCATGGCTCAAAAATCAAGATTCTAAAACATGGCCCAAGTATGGTATTCTGACCCAAAATTTAAATAACTGAATGACGGCGGTGATTGGCTGATCTCATCATGTGACAGCCTGAACCACTATATCATTTGCCGGGGGTAGAATACCATACTTGGTCCGAAATATCAATGGCAATGACTATCATTACATACAATACATGTACATTTACATGTGCTTATCTATGACACAGCAAAATGTATCATTTATCAATAAATCTTTAGTTATTATAGAAATGGCTTCAGTCGACATTTTGAAACATTTATTTTTAACGTCAAAACTGACATTGACATTACTATTCCTGATATAGCATGACGTCTGAGGTTTTATACCAAACGAATTATCTGAATAGTCCGTGCTGAATGTTGACCATCTGTTTCTTTCTGTCAGACCCCAGCCCGGTGACCCGCCTCAGCCTGATAAAAATGCAGACCCGATGACGTTCAGCCAATGGTGGACAGAGATTCTACGACTGCGCATGCGCGTGCGCAAGAGGCGTCAAGTTCCTAATGATGGGATGAACACAGCTGAGAGACTGATGATGATGAGACAGAAAGGTTGGGATGAGGTGGGTCTATACTGCTCTGCAAATCAAAAAGCAGTATATGCTTACTTGAAATCTAAGCAGATACTGCCTTTTGGCTTTGCACAACAATAAAATAGAAAATCAATGATTTATAAGCCTACATTTACTATTTGCAACGCCTTTGCAATCCACAACTTCAAGCTTATTTGACATATTTTGTTAGAACGTTTTACAAAGTGCTAGGTGTTGGCCAAATCAATTGAAATTAGATACAATTAGTATTAATAGCTAGGTTGAATCTACGCAGTCGTCATTACCATTATCGTGATGCCACTGCAGTCCACAACTTCAAGCCTATTTTATATATTTTGTTGGAACGTTTTTATAAATGCGAGCTGTTATCAAAATTATTTGCAATTGATTAAAATTACTACTAACAGTCATCTATCTGTTTAGTATTATAAGCTGGTATATCTCACCAGGTTAACTACATAATGATGACTGAGACGATTAGTCGTTTGGTGATTTATACTCTTCCTATTAGTTTAATTTGAGATTTTATTTCCGAGATGTTGAATATTATTATTAACATGTCGATAATAGTGATACATTTTTTTTACAATATGTTGCTCCATGGAAACAGCTGTTCGTTCAAAAGAAAAAAACATTAAATCAATGCGCCTTTAATACAATAAAAACTGTTTAATTCAATACAAAGCTGTCGTCTACTGGTTGGGTCAGTTAGTTGCACATACTATGCATTTATGACTATTCCCAATTTCCTGACGTCCATGGACGTCAGAATCTGACGTATAATGCCAATCCTCGCACTGAAATACTAAAATATGTATAATGGACGTAGACCCATACCATAGGTATTCATATTAAGCGGAAAGAGCTAGCTAAGACATTACTGATGATTTCAAATTAAAAAAAACAACATTTGTATATTTGTATTTCTGCGCGGGACCGTCTTTATAAGTCATAATCTGACGTATGTATACGTCAGATTCTGACGTATAAAGACGGTCCCCGCGCTGAAAGAATTAAAATATTTATGACGGCCGTAGAACATAGGTAGGCCTATTCGACAAAGGTGTGCTATTTAGTGTATAGTCTTATGTAATTCCGTGGGAATATCGTGTTAATTCTTGTCACCTACGTTTTCCTTGTTCAGAATTTTATGCTGATTCCAAAAAAATTGGGTGTCATTTTTTTAGGTCACCTTAAGGTCATTTTTCGACTTCTAGAGGTCATGACCCCTAGATCTCATTTATTTTTTTATTTATTGTTTTAAACACATTTCTTACTAGTTGTATAACACATCAAAATGACCGAAATTGTTCAGGAAATATCATAACAAAAAAATGAAATAATATTTTGAAACTTCTCGAAGGTCATTTCAAGGTCAACTATTGCAAAGTTTTCAAATATACATATTAGTCCATGGATCGGTCACCATGCACCCCCCCCCCCCCAACTTACTCACCCCCACCAACTATGTTTACGCTTTGATAATATGTCCAAAACATGAAATGAGATGTTACCAATAAAAAAAAGGGACGAGCTTTATATTTTGACCGCTTTTATGGAGGTATCCCAAAACCTGTCTGAAATTAAGGGGTAGGGTTGCGTAAGCGTATGTCGTTGGTGTTCTTATTAACCAATCTGCACATGCAATACATCAGTAGAACGGATATTTAGTTATCATTTATATGATATGTTGCATGTGTAGATTGGTCAGCTACTACTGCAACGACAGACGTTTGCGTAACACTGACCCCTAATTTTAGATTAGGGGGTACCCCCACATAAGCGTTCAAAATATATATTTCGTCTTTATTTTTTTACTGGTAACATCTCATCTCATGTTTTGGACATATCAAAGCTTAACAAAAAAATGGTGTGGGTGAGTAGTGTGTGTGTTTGTGTGGGGGGAGAGGGGGGGGGGGGGAGTCGCACGGTGACCAATTCTGGCCTATGGACTATATGAGTGTTTAGAGTTATGACCTTCAAGAGACTGGAAATGACCTTTAAATCTTCAGAATATTTGTTAATTATGAATATTGGCTATTTCGTGCCAATTTCCTTCAATTTGCTATATTACACTACTACAAACGTTTTAAAAATCCCCGTGTGTTTTTAGGGTCATGACCTTTAAGACCCCAGAAATGAACTTTAAAGCTTCAGAAAAAAATGACACCCTTTTGCATTTTGTTCGGTATTAATTTTTCTTTAAATTGAACATAGGTGTCAAGAATTAACATGAAATTCTCACGGGACCACATTTACTGACATAAGACCCTACACTAATTCAAATAAATCGGAAATTGCTAACTAACACTAACGATTTCCAATTGAAAAAAACACTTTGTTCTGCATGTTTTATACAAACATATTTCAGCGTAGTAAAGGCTAATACCCTGTCTCCATTTGTTACAGTGGCTGGCCCTGCACGGAGACGAGACACGTAATGGCGAGTCAGTGTCAGTGTCACGTCTAGATTCCGCTGGCAGTGGCAGCAGTGACGGCTCACAGACACGCCACCTCTACAGGACCAACGACGCGGGCTGGTGGACCCCAGATCAACCCAGGCGCTCCATGTCTGAGCACGCAGACAGACCTGATGACCTGCCCACACGCTACAGACGCCGATATATATACTATGACAAGGACGAGCAGAGCTGGCTGGAGCAGGAAAGGTGGACTGTGGATGGAGCATATTGTAAAAGTCAGGAGCAAACGACACGTCATGTAGACAATGGAAAGATCAGTCCCACTGTGGTGGTGTCTCCTTATAGCAGACGACCAAAGGTAGAGACGACACTACAGCGAGAGGTGGTGGAACGACCGTACAGTGTGAAGCATAAAGAGAGATCTGCTGATGAACCAGAGAGGAGATTCACCAGCAAACACAGATCTGATCATGACAGAGCGCAGTCTGTAAATGAGAACGATGGACGAGAACATGTGGATCATAGAACTAGATCTACTATGTCATGCAGCATAGTGAACGAAACCAAACAGAGCAAGAATAAGAAGAAAGTGGTGAAAGATAAACCACCAGAACCAAAGGCCTTCCTCATGCCAGAAGAGGAGTTTACACAGAGAAAAGAAGAAAAGAAAGTTAAAAAGTCAAATAAAGTCACACGTGATGAAGCTGCTCCTCCCCCAAAACAGAAACAAGTATCGGTGGCTAAAGAAGATAGATCTGAGAAACATGTTACAAAAGAGCGAGTGGAGGCAGCTAAATCTGATAAAAAGCAGACGCATGGTGATAAATCAGAAAACATATCTAAAAAGAATGACAAAAAAGACGTTGTAAAGGAGAAGTCGAAAAGAGAGAAATCTGGTAAAAAAGAAAAAAACGTTGACAGTGAACACGTTACAAAGTCAAAGGAGAAAACCGTTAAGACAGAGAATAAAAAAGAAATTCAAGATAGTAAAGATGTAACAGTAAAAAACAATGTGTCCACTCCTGCTGTCATTCCAGTGGTGGCTGCAGTGAATGTTGCTGCAGCAACTGCAGCTCCAGCTGCAACTGCAGTTAATGTGGCTGCAGCACCTGCCCCTACTGCAGCTCCAGCTGCACCTGCAGTTAATGTGGCTGCAGCAGCTGCCCCCGCTGCAGCTCCACCTGCACCTGCAGTTAATGTGGCTGCAGCACCTGCCCCCGCTGCAGCTCCAGCTGCACCTGCAGTTAATGTGGCTGCAGCAGCTTCCCCTCTTGCAGCTCCAGTTAATGTGGCTGCAGCAGCTGCCCCCGCTGCAGCTCCACCTGCACCTGCAGTTAATGTGGCTGCAGCACCTACCCCCGCTGCAGCTCCAGCTGCACCTGCAGTTAATGTGGCTGCAGCAGCTGCCCCTCTTGCAGCTCCAGTTAATGTGGCTGCAGCAGCTGCCCCCGCTGCAGCTCCAGCTGCAGCTGTAGTTAATGTGGCTGCTGCATCTGCCCCCGCTGCAGCTCCAGCTGCACCTGCAGTTAATGTGGCTGCAGCACCTGCCCCTTCTGCATCTCCAGCTGCACCTGCAGTTAATGTGGCTGCAGCAGCTGCCCCCGCTGCAGCTCCACCTGCACCTGCAGCTAATGTGGCTGCAGCACCTGCCCCCGCTGCAGCTCCATCTGCACCTGCAGTTAATGTGGCTGCTAGCCCGGCTGCAGCACCGGCTCCCGCAGCACCTGCAGTTAATGTGGCTGCGAGCCCGGCTGCAGCTCCGGCTCCTGCTGCCGCACCTGTTCCTTCAGCAGCCCCAGCACCAGCTGCAACTGTCCCTGCTCCTGCAACTCCACCAGACGAGGCAAGTCCCAATAATACTCCCGCTGCCCCTGCTCCAACATCTACTGCAGCCCCACCTGAGAAAACAGAGGCTGCCTCTCCCCCTCCAACATCGCCACCAGCGGAACAACAGGCTCCTCCTGATGAGAATAAACAACCTGATGCTTCAAGCAAAGATAAAAATAACAAAAAGACGGAAGGTACTGGCAAACAATTCCCTGATAAGGCTCCTCCAAAGGAGAAAGATGACGGGGACGATAAATATATTGCTGCTTTGGAGAAGCGTTTTGACGATAATATTCAGTCCATCTTAAACCCTAAGGATACTCAGGGTGGAGGCTCCAATGACGATGTGGATGAAGATACAATTAATGACTTGCTGAGTGGTGACCGCAGTAAGGAACTGGACAGTTTCCTCAGAGCATAAGGATTTATGGGAATCACATTCCCAACAAACACGATACATTCACCCGGTGCTGTTTCAATGTTGGGCCAGCGTCGAAGACGGTGAGCCAACATTGAAACAACAATGGGTTATTGTCTCGTGTTTGCTGGACTTTCTTCAATAATGTAAATCATAATGTGAGTATTTATATGGCGCACATATCCAGTCTAGGGCTGCTCATGGCGCCTTACATCATATTATACCTGGTCATTTGAATGTTCGTTCGTGTACCATTGCAACTCCCGGGAGCATGCAGTACCGCAACCATGTGGCCCTAGTAACAATGATTGCCATCTCTCTCCAATCAGGTACTCATTTACACCTGAGTGAAATGAAGCACTTCTGGATCAAGTGCCTTGCCGAAGGACACAACATTAATACAACATTGTCCCAGCGTTGAGGGGGGGGGGAAATATATTTATATTTCTCTAAAAATCCTGCACCCAGCGAGCCATGAAGTCGCGCGGCAGGCAGCGGCTAATTGCAAAGCGCTACTACTCTAACCATTGCGCCACGCCTCTCCCCCCGGGGAGCTGTAGTGTCATTCCTTCCACTCATCGGAGTTTCACAACTGAATTTTTATCTTTAAGGAGGTGATATATTAATATATCTTGCTTGCTGATTTAAGAAAATGCGTGAATAAAAATATATTGCTCTACCTCTTTTGCTGGATATGCTACTTATCTGCGGTCAAATGAGCTGTAATCAATCATTTTAAAACTTCAAGCGCGGGTTCTTTAGACGTCGCAAATTGACGATTGACCATGGAGAAGTCAGATTCTGACATCTAAAGTCGATCACTGCGCTGGAATAGTTAAATATTCAGAATGGTCGTAGACCTACAGCATAGGTATTCAAATGAAGCAGAAATAGTTAATTAAGACATCTATAATGATTTTAGATTGATAAATATTTCAGCGTTGTTAGATTTGATAATAATCTAATAATCATACACTTGAATGGTGAACACGACCAGGGGCACACCACTCAATGTGCACAGCATTCTAAATTTAACATCCTGTAGCAATGTAAGAACTCCATAAGTATAACCTCTTAATAATGTCGTGCTTAGGGGTCTTGTCAAGTTAAAAAAAATCCAAAAATCCAAGAAAAACTCCAATTTTTTTTTTTTTGGAAACATTTAGAAACATGAAAACAACACAAAAAACACAAAAAAACACAAAATTTCCAAAAAAATAAAAATCCGATTTGTGACTTCACCCACCCACCCACTTCCAAGTTTTTCTCGGATTTTTGGATTTTTTTAACTTGACAAAACGCCTTAATAGAAATGGTATCTATCTCATCACTTAAGTTATAGTTACATGTATTATCAATGTATTTAGAGGCATAAAGTCAACATGAACATGAATCAGTATCATGTTCTCAAAATATGTTTAGCTGTAAAACAGTTGGTATATATATACTTTTTATGTTAAAAAGTGAAAACCCTATCTGACTGTCACTGTTTTGCGCTGTACACCAATGCAATTTACTAGTCAATAGTTTTTGTTTTGATATTAAACTTGGCTTTATGCCTATGCTAATTATATATGTGGGTCATACGTTTTTGCTGAAGAGAAAAAAAAGAAAAACTTTTTTTGCGTTTGTAAATACATGCATTTAAAAATGGTCATTATTGGACATAATATATGTTATATTTATTTATTGATATTATCATTATTAAATACATTTCCAATTATAGGTATATTTAGTCATTGGGAGCTTATATGATCGTCAACTGTTATATGAACTGTTGTATTAGTTGACTTTTTACCCACTAAATTAATTTCTTCGAATTTTAACTCGCTTGAAGTTGTGTCTCGCTGACGCGATTCACAACTTCAAGTGAGTGAAAATTATTCAGATTTGACAAAATGGAGGTCAACGATTTAGAGATGTTGCTGATTGATGTCACGTTTTATTTTTAACATGTACAAAAGCTGGTATTTAATGTACTAACAAAATGAAAAAACACCAGGGCCGGCGGTTAAAGTGTTACCTGCCTACATGTACAACAATATGTATTTAATTTCGAATATGTCATTCACCGATAACAATGACAATGACAATGACGTTTATTCATGGTCTCAAGTAGAGACAAAAGAGCCAGGCGGGCAACATGATGTGAAACCCTGATTTTAACAAACATCTTGAACTGGGCAGGCCCGAGTTTTCCGGAAATAAACAATGATACAAATTGTATTTTAGTCAAGCAATCCTTCTGGGTTAAACTTTAAATCCTTTCTTCTGCCAGAACCTTTATATATCTTGGAGAGAGTAACACACCGCAAAATGACATTTGCAAGTAATCACTTTCAATGTTATACTACGTTCAGTGTATGAACAACATACAAGCAGATAAACTTAAAATGATCTGCTCTTCACTGAGAGATCAGGCATTTTTGTTGACAATAACTTAACCTGCGTCGTGTAATATTTATAATGGCGCGTGAAAAACTATTAGTTGCATAAGTTCGCTAGATGTCTCTTTCGTCGTATTTTTCTAATCGTGTTCTAACTACTCACCGGAGGCCGCTAGCTACACTCGATCAGTGATTAAAATGAAAAATATTTTTAGTATCTTGCGATTATCATAAAATATCATTTAATTTTCGTGTGAAATTATTATGAAAATTAAAAGTGGTTAGATTTCATTATGCAAAGGATTGATTGATTGATTGATTGATTGATTGATTGATTGATTGACTGATCGATCGATCGATCGATTGATTGATCGATTGATCGATTTATTGATTGATTGATTGATTGATTGATTGATTGATTGATTGATTGATTGATTGATTGATTGATTGATTGATTGATTGATTGATTGATTGATTGATTGATTGATTGATTGATTGATATTTCACCTTTAAACAAGAAATGTACTAACCGACTTAAGTGAACATGTTGTATTAACCCCCATGCTGTCGAATTGTTTCGGAATATTTTTCATTCAGTTGAAGCTGGAATTGCTAACGCAATTTCCAGTTCTAAATTGCGAAAAAAAATTATATTTATGAGGAAACAAAAATGTTATCTTTAGATTAAATAAACATCTACCTCCGAATATTTTAGCAGTTCTAGTTCAATTTATTTGGTCCAACAAGGGTTAAATTTCAACATGTGACCAGTTCTCAACCAATCAGTGGGCTTAAGACCGACCTAACCTTTTCAACGCGCAACGCAGGGACCGTCTTTAGATATCAGAATCTAACGTCTATAGACGTCAGATTGTGACGTCTAAATACAGTCCCCGCATTGAAAGAGCAAAATATTTATAATGGCCGTGGACCCGTAACATAGGTATTAAAATGCGCCAGAAAGAGCTGACTAAGACATTTATGATGATTTGAAATTGAACAAAACCCTTTGGTCTCCATGGCTTATACAAAAATATATCAGCATTGTAGGGGTTGAATCCAATCTGTGAACCCAGCAGGCACAACGACGTTGTTTCAACGTTGAAACGACGTTGAAAAATAGCAACGCTGAAATGACGTTGAAACAAGGTTTCAAATGAAATTTGTCTCAACGTCATAATTTCAACGTGATTTCAACGCAATTGCAACGCGATTTCAACCTAATTTCAACATCGTTTCAAGCATGACGTCGATACGACGTTGTAATGATGTCGTTTTTTCTTGTTAAAACGACGTCGGAAATACGACGTCGATGCGACGTTGTATTGAGATTTCAACCTCATATCCTCGTTGAAACGACGTCACATGCGAGAAATTGCCTGCTGGGAAGCCGGGGCCAGATCAAGATTCATCTGTACTATATTTGTGTATATATTTGAAACATCTCATTTCCTAATTTTATTTGCAGGCTGTTAATCACACTTGTTTGACTGATTTATTCTGATTATTATTACTGGAATGTTTAAAATATTAGCCGTTTGGGGTGACATGTTTAAAATCATAATTATCATGTGTATGATCGTTTAATATATTATTACTTATAATGATACTCGTGCTGGTAACTGGTGTCACTAACCATCGTTGCATTACAATGTGATACCGTCATACTATGTACTTTGTTATGTGTCTGTGTTTGCTATGTTTACATTTAAGCAAACAAAACACGTTGAACCAGCGTTGTTTTAACCTTGTCAGTGTGGGGATTGACTTTAGACGTCATAATCTGACGTCTAAAGTCAATCCCCGCACTGAGACAATTAACGATGTATAATGGCCGTAGACCCATAACATAGGTATTTAAATAAAGCGGAAAGAGCTGACTAAGACATTTATGATGATTTCAATTTGAAAAAAAAACTTTGTTCTCAAAGGTTTATACCATAATCTTTCAGCGTTGTAAAGGTTAACCCTTACAGCGCAGGGATATACTTTAAACGTTAGAATCTGGCGTCTGTAGACGTCAAATTCTGATGTCTAAAGTCGATCCCCGCACAGTAAGAGTAAAGATATTGACAAAGGCTGTAGACCCATAACATAGGTATTCGAATGAATCAGACATTTATGATGATTTCAAATTCAAAGAAAACTTTGCTCTCAATGATTTATACCAAAATCTTTAACCGCTATAAGGGTTAACCCTTAAAGCGCTGAAATATTTTTGTTTGAACTATGGAGACTGAAGGGTTTTTTAGAATTTGAAATCATCGTAAATGTCTTAGTTAGTTCTTTCCGCTTCCTTTGAATACTTTTGTAATGTGTCCACGGCCATTGCAAATACATTTACTCTCACAGCGCGGGAATAGACTTTAGTGGTCAGAATCTCACGTCTACAGACGCCACATTCTGACGACTAAAGTCGATTTCCGCGCTGTAGGGGTTAAGGCCGAACCAACGTCGCAGATGATCGTCCAACATTAAATCAACATTGGTACAAAATCTCTAGTTTGCTCTGTATGCATATTTACATGAAAATACTGCGGTGGTGTCAACAATAAATAAAATCGTAAGCTGAGATTTGACTTTGAGTTGTTCCATGGGAGAATACTAATCTTAAAAATAACAAAATGTCACGAGTGATGATTATATGTTCATATTATATTTAATTCTAGAGATCATGTGAAATTACATCAAAATAACCCACCACAACATACTATTACTGAAGTATTTACAGTCGCTAAATTACACACCCGTCAAACTCGAGTAATGACAAAATTATTATAATTAATATTAGATGGTCGACTTCCAAAAATTAACATTATATTAATTAGTGACATATGTCATCTGAACAGTCTTTAACT
The DNA here is from genome assembly GCA_964017125.1 of Flabesymbios commensalis. Taxonomy (NCBI): domain Eukaryota; kingdom Metazoa; phylum Annelida; class Polychaeta; order Terebellida; family Flabelligeridae; genus Flabesymbios; species Flabesymbios commensalis. The sequence goes on from OZ024918.1 coordinate 55,353,201, forward strand.
CTTTAAGTGCTTCATTACTACTTAACATTTTCCTTTCATTTGAAGTTGGCATTGCTCACGCAATTGCCAACTTCAAATGAAAGGAAAATACCTCCTCACTTAAAAATTAAACCTGCTAAATTTCACAATTGGGGCTTTACTCAAGATTTATACATGCATATTTGTTCAATTTCTGTCAAATTTTAGTTGTGGAAAAACAGTATGAATGCGCTTAAAAGCGTCGCCCGCACTCACAGGGTTAATATAAGGTGACTAGCATGAGTAATCATTTTCTGGTCATTTTCTGGGAAGTTTACTTTGTGAATCATAAACAGGAGCCCACTTCAGTCCTTATATCAACAGCATACGATTATTCTTCCTTCGGAAAGTATCGAAGAAAAAGAAACACAGTGTAACATATTTCACTACTATTTTGGGTAATTGATTGCGGAGGAAAGATCACATATACCCAATTACCAGGGAGGGGGGGGGCTGGAATATTTTGTAAATTTTTTTAGACAAAATTTTCGTGAAATAAATAATTGTCTGAAGGGGTTCAACTTTTTTGACAGAGAATACAATTGTAAAGTGAAATAAATATTTCGCTTGAGGCGGAGTGTGAAATAAATAGCAGAAACCAAGTAAAATTATTTTTTTTTGTACTTAAAAAATTAAAGCCCCCTCTACATAGTAATTGAATGGTTGGCCCCTGAGCAATTTTTAATTGACCGTGTTCTGTTATGGTCTACCTTGTGAACATCTGAACGGCTGACAATGTAATACTCAGTCGTTGACCCTTGGAGCTCTAAGCACAAAAATAGTCGTTTTTAAATTGTTTTATCACTTTTACTGGGAATGAAATGAGTGTTTAACCCTTGTCATGCAAAATTCTTTCAATGGTATTTTTCTTCAATTGAAGCTGGAATTGGTAACGCAATTTCCATCTTCAAATGACGAAAAATATTCCGGTTTTTTTTAAATATAAATATATTCTAAATTGAGTTATTTGACTAACTGAGCATGTACCACAAACTACATCATCCATTTCAATGACAGCTTCAAGTAAGTGGAAATGTATATTATTTAATTTAGAGCTCAAGAGTTGATGTACCGGTAATTTCACCGATAAACTAATAACATTTCGACTGGTATTGTAATATAATCCATATTGTATGAAGCATCAAACGATAATAGGATAACATATTAACCGCTAACTTAAAGGCCCATCTATAGATAATATAATAACACATCAATCATCATTGAAAACATCATTATGCCTAACCGATAATATAATAGAACATCACATGATCAAGATTGATCATCATTGAAAACATCAGTAAGCCTAACCGATAATATAACAGGACATCAAGATTTATCTTCATTGAAAACAAATACTTTGAAAACCTCATAAAAAATAGTATTTGGTTCTTACTATAATGACAAATGTTTGGCATAGTGACCATTTTAGACACATCACTAATGTGACTTTAACACATACTCGGACTATTATTAATCTTATTAGAATCTACTCGATATGTTGAAAAAGTCACATTCTTACTGATCGGGTCCCGCTGCCACCGATACATGTAATAACCCTTTCAGCGTGGGGACCGTCCCTAGACGTCAAAATCTGACGTCTATCCTGACGTATAAAGACGATCCCCGCACTGAAAGAATTTTAAAATGTATAAAAAAAGTATAATGGTCGTTGTATAACATAGGCTAGGTATTCAAATGATGAGGAAATAGCTAAAATTTAAAATTAAAAAAAAACACGTTAGGTCACCACGGTTTATAGAAAAATATTTCAGCGTTAATAATAGACAGTGCTTAACCCTTTCAAGCCTGACTTTACATTGTTATCTTCATCCACTACAAGTCGAGAATTGCTATCGCAATTCACGACTTGTAGTGGATGAAGATAATTTGATTTGGGTGATAAAGTAAAGAAAATTGCCATGTATTTGCAAACCAGTTTCATGGGAATTTTCCTTCTAAGCCCCTTAGTTGTAGGGAAATGAAGTCTGTTTTCAGGGATTTAAAATGATGCTTTAATGCATCGTGCGGGATTAAAGGGTTCAATACGTAGAATTACGAAATATCCACTGTATGTCGAAAAATTAAGCAAATGTATGTCAAATAGAAAAAAAATACGGCAAAGATTACAATCAAACGGACAATAAAACATTCAAATATGTTATTAAGAATTCTGTCCAGGAGGCTTATTCTGTTGGCACATAAACATGTAATTTGAGCATCACTTTGTGGTTCCGTGATCGCTATCACGTATCTAAATGCTTACATAATGCCGCTTAAATGCCGAGACAACATTATATAATTATGTTGTCCTATCATTAAGACTCACCTGTGTTTGGAATTCATCCGCATTTTCCAAAATTTCACAATATTCTAAATAATAGCGAAAAAAGACTCTCTGCAAAGGAAAAAGAAAGGATAGAAAATTAAACAATAAATACATGTAGAACCCTTGAGGAAGAAAAAGAAACGATGACCAGGGTGCCCTGGGCCACCACACAAGTACATTTCAATAGGCATTAATAATTAAACAAAATCATACAGTAACTACACAGTATTATGTTTTAGTATTAAAGCAATAATAACAACTATATGGTATTTGGTACAGCCCTTTTAACACATACATCGACAAATACATATATCCTTAAATAAATAAATAAAAAATTGCAATTAACGTAAAGTGCATCGGAAATAATGTATTTATTGGCAACCGTGAATTTACAAATTCAATCTAATTATATATAATGGAGAAGTTAATTTACGTGAAGGGGCGGGGACCCTGGTGCAGTGGTTAAAGCTGCCAGCTTGGAAAGTCGGAGATCGCAGGTTCGAACCCCACTCTGACCTTCAAGTTTCAAAGAAACGGAATGTTCCTTCCCCGCTCACTCGTGAAAATTCAATATTGGGGGAGCATCCGTGGCGGAGAGGTAGCGTGCTCGGCCTCAGTGCTCAATTTTTTCAAATCCCGTGTTTGCCCCAGTTTGGCCTATATGTGCACAAAGGTGGCCTTAAACCTCCTTCCTTTCATTTCATTTGCATATAGCTGATATTTTCCAATCAATATAATGCAATGCAACACTTTAACAACACAATACTACAAGAATACTGCAAGAATAGTACAAGACTACTGCAATATGACACTGACAAAATACAGTAGAGTACAGTACAGTACAGTACAGTACAGTACAGTAGAGTACAGTACAGTACAGTACAGTACAGTACAGTACAGTACAGTACAGTACAGTACAGTACAGTACAGTACAGTACAGTACAGTACAGTACAGTAGAGTACAGTACAGTACAGTACAGTACAGTACAGTACAGTACAGTACAGTACAGTACAGTACAGTACAGTACAGTACAGTACAGTACAGTACAGTACAGTACAGTACAGTACAGTACAGTACAGTACAGTACAGTACAGTACAGTACAGTACAGTACAGTACAGTACAGTACAGTACAGTACAGTACAGTACAGTACAGTACAGTACAGTACAGTACAGTACAGTACAGTACAGTACAGTACAGTACAGTACAGTACAGTACAGTACAGTACAGTACAGTACAGTACAGTACAGTACAGTACAGTACAGTACAGTACAGTACAGTACAGTACAGTACAGTACAGTACAGTACAGTACAGTACAGTACAGTACAGTACAGTACAGTACAGTACAGTACAGTACAGTACAGCGTTCATAAAATTATTATTAGTATGCTACTTATGTTTCAGATTGAGGAAGGAACGAGAAGGACGAATAGGTCTAATTTTTTTGCATTTGTGAAGGTTTATCCATCTCCAGGAAACATATGGATTTGTAAGCGTCCATCACACTTAGAGCGTCTTTTCGTCATTAAGCCACCATTCTGATGTCCAGCATGTTAACTCTTAACCCGCTAATCGTGAACATATTCGTTTTCAACCCGTTTTCTTACCCGATTAAGACGAGGTAAACTTGTGTTTAAACATCAAGATTTGCAAATGTTTAGTCTCAAATTAAACAAATATGACTAATTTTCACCCACTCGAAGTTGTGGGTTGCGGTAACGAGACATAACAACTTCAAGTGGGTGTTTTTTATTGTAGGTCTTTCAGGATTAATATCCTATCACAAAATAGGGCTTATACTTTGTATTTAATAGACTAATAAAGTAAGGTAATTTTCGTCCGTAGTAGTATAAACAGAGATAGATGGTTGTTTATTATAAGCATAAGTGTATTATTACTTAGCGGCCTAATTTACTATGATGCTAACATGTATAATCAGTGTATGTGGCCATTTATTATAGCTGTATCGTTTGATTTATTTACAGGATAATTATATTTGTGTGTTTACATTTATACGCTGATTTATGGTTATTGATAATAATAAGTGGTATGGTAATTATCCTCAATCTGATTTTAGGTTATATAAATAGTACTTATTAATTTTGTGTCGACTTTTATCTTTTCCCATATATAATTCATGTACATCTCCACTGCACTGTAATTAGTAAAACAATTGCACTAATATAATCAGTACATATCATAATTAGAGGGCCATCAGATGATGACTGTAAATTCATTGCTACAAAACAAATATCTGAATAAATGAGTTATGTATATGAATTATAAAAAAAAACATTTTTCTAATTTGTTTTATGTTTTGTTTACTGATATCGTGTATATACTCCATATAGATGTTTGGGTCATCACCCATTTTTGGGAATAAAATAGCTTTCTGCTGGCCATGATATCGAAGCCGAAACAATTATTCCATGAACCAACCGATGAATTTCTAAGTTTCGTTTCATATAATATAATTTTAGGTCTTATTATTAAGTGTGGGTATCGTATATCTGGTTATAGCAATATTGCGATATACATGTACTGTCATTTTTATTTAGGCTGAGAAGTTTGCTACTGTGTTGAGAATTATTTTGTGTATTGTGGACGGCATAATTATCAACATCACATTATGCAAATTATGTAGCAGGCCTAAACAGCGGGATGCTTGAACTGTGATTTTAACAAACACAGACAATAATTTAAAGGACTCCATGAAATAACCTGTAAGGCGTCATTAACAGGTTCTTGCTGATAACGACGTATTTTAGGTGCTGAGGTAGGGAAAATTATTGTGTAAAAAAAAAATCACTATAAAAACTGTCAAGTGTGTTTACCAGTACATATTACAAAATAACATGTCGCAAATCGTACCCGTAAGCTTACTTAAATGTTCTTGCAATAATACAATCCCAATTTAAAAAAATGCTGAGCATGCATCAAGATAAATGGTTGTGAAGTCATTGTTGCACATATATCTAATCAATATCTATGATTTCAGGAAAAATTCACATAAAGCAATAACATGGTAACTTCATTTACCATAAAATATTTTGATATTAAACTTGAAAACTATTTGCAAATACTAGTTAACAAACATTAAAAATGTGCGTAAGGCATGCAGGGAGTCTTAGATATGATTACTAAACTTACTTTACCAACATTATTGGTAAACAAACTTATTTCACGCAGAAGCTCTCAAGGGAAAAAACAAACACTGAGCTTAAATTTTAAAGTCGTTTTTCTCAAAACTATAAAACATGCACTTAGCATGTTATTGTATGCAGCCACTCAATTATAAGTGTAATACGTTATAACACTAATAAACAATTTAGACTGATACCGATATACGTCCCATAATGAAAACCACTGCGCAGATTGTGAGAACTCGACATCGTCTATTAAAAGAACGCATTATTAACTATTCATCAACCACGTCGGGTCATTCCGCTCACGAAAGTGACAGCATAATATGGAGATCGTGCATTTTCATCAGCTTCTGCAAGATAGTGGAGTAAGTTGCCAGCTATAGTCTTAGAAACGTGTAAAGCAGTTTTCAAAAGACAATTAAAAGTTTATCTTTAAAACGAGTATTTATAACCTACGACAAATTATGTCTGCGAGTAATGACAGAAAATTAAAGTATTCACATCGGACAAACGGTGAGGTTCGATCACATAAAGACAATGTCTGGCCGTCTGCTATGGTGACATGGCGGTGGTCATGATGTAGAGGCTAACGTTACATCCTGCCAAAATCACATTCAAATTAGGTATTTAATTTGTTACTTCTGCTATTTGCTGAGTAAGCTTTTTTTCACAAATCTTATTTACAAATAAAGAACCAATTGAATCACCAACCCAGCAAACACAAAACATTTGAGCATTTGTAGAATGCTGGACCAACGTCGAAGATGTTTGGCCGACGTTGTAGAAATGCTACACAAACGTTTTGTGTTTGCTGGGAAAGTAGTACGTGGAAATTGAATAATCTGTCAAAATCACATTAAAACGAGCTATTACAGAGGTTACTTTTTTGTATTTTAAAAATCTTTTTTTTTGCATTTTTCACCTTGCAATTGACATTTTGACCTTGACAATCACCTTGAATAATAAATAAATATCACAAAAAAGGATTATCCCATCAAAAACCAAGCAAAAAACGTATTACACTTGTTCGCATTTAAATTTGTTAAAAATCTTATTTTTTATTTTTACCCTTATATTTTATCTTTTGACCTTTCAGATGACATTGAATCACCCAAATTTGACCCTGAAATTTACCTTTTGACCTCACCTCGAATATGACCATAAATCATCATAAAGCCATGAGAAATAGATTATCTTGGTAAAACACATTAAAAAGAGGTATTGCACTAGTCTTGTTCTCTGCTTAGTTTGTAAAAACTGTGATCAACAAATGCAATGGCGGCCATCTTGACTTGATGCTAATTGGAATTTAGTGGATTTCATATATGCTTTTTTTACTGATGATTCTGAACTGATTAGTGAAAAAATAAAAACGTTTGTTTTGTGGGGTGTCTTGACACATTTTGACGGGACTATTCTGTAAAACACAATAGAAGTATGGGGAAGGGGTTTTATATAACATTGTTTTCACCGAGTGACCATGTGGAACGGTATTCGATGACGTCCCTACGTTTCGAAGATTAAAGTGTACTGCACTGCTCAATTTAAAATTCAACTGCGCTACTTGTTGATTGCGCTGCTAAAGGTAAATACTAGCTTTAAATTAGACATTTATATCTGAATATAAAAAAATCATGAAGGGATGGTTTAAACTTTTTTGTTTATAATTGAATTTATTATTTGAACATGTTGAAATGGGTAAATAATTGGAAATATATGTCTTATATTGTATTTCATTTACAGAAACGTGTAGATACATTTTAGTCATGACCATGTGTGACCCGCCACTAGACAGCGCTAAACAGTCATCTGTCATTATTTGAACTTTACGTCTGACGTTGACACAACTTTAACCCGTGACGTTGGCCGGACGTACTGTCAACGCTGGACGTCCTCGGTCGAATATTATTCACACCAGCGTCGGACGTACTTTGTCGACGTTGATTTAAAGGTGATCTATCACCCCTTATATGGTATGAATAATTATGTCCACATATGGGGTGATTGGCTATCATGTGACCCTCTCAGAGGGTCACATGATAGCCAATCACCCCATATATGGGGGTGATTGGCTATCATGTGACCCTCTCAGATGGTCACATGATAGCCAATCACCCCATATAAGGAAACACTTGTACCCCATCTTGTGACAACTATTTGTCACAAACTGCTTCATACTATATAAGGGGTGATAGATCACCTTTAACGTTTACATATTTAGCCAGCTTGAACAACACTTTCGAAAGAGCTCGTATGTACACAACAGAACCAACGTGGGACACATCACAAAAATATTGCTTTACGTCGCTTTTTGCACAATCATGGCAATTACGCGACAGAAGGAAGCCCGCCCGGATCCAGGACTATGCCCTACTCTTATCAAATGACTTGAAGGGTATTAAAAGTGTACATTATCGCAGATAGCAATGAACACTCCAGGCCATTTTGTTATAAATCATCACTCAACAACTGTTTTTCGCTAGTTGCCATAGCGATAAAATGGTTGTATAGAGAATGAAATCTAACCAATAAATCCTCAATGTCATATAATTAAGATAAAAAGTCAAATCATTTTTTTTATTTGAAATTTCAAAAACAAATTAAGGATAATTTGAAACTAGAAGGGTCAACTTGAAAATATTTTCCGATTTCCCCCCGGCCTGGGGGAAATCGGAAAAGATTTTCAAGTTGACCTTTCTAGTTTCAAATTATCCTTAATTTGTTTTTGAAAGGAGTATAATCTGAACACGGGTGAGGGTGATCATAAACCCAACAACATTAAACCTGCATCGAGTGAACGAGTCGTGTTTGCTGGTATGAGGTATATGATATACATGTTTGAAATTATTCCACTGTACTCCAGATTCGCAGCTATTCGGTGTGTAAAGCGACTCAATCAGGCTGAAATCGTAAAAAAAATCAGTGATTTTGTTTTGGTTTCCCAATACGACCATATGATGTAAACATCTCCATAGACTAGAACTGCAAAAGTTTTTTTTTATTTTTGTGCTGAGCATTTACCAGTTAAGCAAGATATAGAGACGAATTCCCGTATTTCTTATTTTGGACATGCATGTCCGTAATAAGAAATCAGGAATTTCGTATATCTAGCTTAACTGGTAAATGCACAGCACAAAAAAAAACAATAAAAAAATTTAAAGTTCTTGTCTATGGAGATGTTTACATCATAATGGTCATATAAAATAAAATCACCAATTTTTAATGATTTTAGCCTGAGCATGTCTCTTTAACTCTCACAACGCTGAAATATTTTTGAATAAACCATAGAGGCCATTTTTTCAATTTGAAATCATCATAAAAAATGTTTTAGTTAGCTCCTCCCGCTTCATTTGAATATCTATGTTATCAGTCTACGGTCATTATAATATTATTTACATTCTTTCAGTGCGGGGACCGCCTTTAGACGTCCAAATATGACGTCTGTAGATGACGCACAGATGTCAGATTCTAATGTCTAAGGACGGTCCCCGCACCGAGAAGGGTAAACAATCTACAAATCATTGTTCCAGCCTAGGCCAAAAAAAATATATGTTTGTTTCCGATTTGTTGTCATTTTAACCAGTGGGTAGGTAGGAAATTTATTTTATTTTATTTTTTATTTTATTTTTTGTCACTTTAACCAAATCGGTAGGTAAGAATTATTTTTTAGTTTATTTGGGGCCAGATTCACTTCCATGCATGTCTTATCTGTACATTACGTAACTATTTTTTATTTTTTTGACCCTCTCCTCTTCTTTTCGTAACGTTTTTTCAGTTACTTTGACTACATCCTGTAACTCATCATTCCTCATTTTATGGATTTTCTTAAAAAAAAAAAAAAAAAAAATTTTTTTTTTTTTTTAGAAAATCCATAAAATAAATTTGGGTCGCAGATTTTTTAATAGGGTCGGTCGGAAATCGGAAACAAACAATATTTTTTTTAAGCCCTATGATCATGTCACAGCATCACCCGGCGAAGACCTATAAAGCAGGAATGCAAGCAAAATTGACTCATTAATTCAAACGGCCTTGAGATGATGCTAATGTTAATTAGATTGGTTGACAGCCAAATTGGGCTGATGATAGTGTGATTGTTCAAAGCGATAAATCAGTAATGTAAGCTGACGAGATCAAGTCTGTGTTCCATACAACTACACGTGGGTTGCATGTAATAGGCGAGCATCATTTGTGACCTTCCCTCCCCCTTGACCCTTTCAGCGCAGGGACCGTCTTTAAAAGTCATGTCTGTAGACTTGATAGTGTGACGTTTAAAGACGGTCCCCGCACTGAAAGAATTAAAACATGTATAATGGCCATGGAGCCAAAATATAGGTATTCAAATGAATCAAAAATACCTAAATCATTTATGATGATTTCAAATTGACAGTAAACCCTTTAGTCTCTATGAGTTATACAAATTTATTTCAACGTTGTAATTCTAGGATTGAAGCGCTATAGACCTTAGATTTTTGACACTGACTCGGACGGTGGTCAATGAACATTTACATGTAATTGACCTAACCAAATTGGTAAACCTTTTATATGAAAAAATTAAACTGAGCACTACCACTCCCACAGGTGCATGCCTCGCTCGTGCGTTGCTAGATGATGACCAATGAGAGAATATGTGTCATTACTTTAGAAAAATCAGCATGGCTGGGATATTTACCATCAGTCACCACAAAAATGATGTATTGGTGCCCAGCAGTCACAAGGCGTTAAATAAATGTTGGCTTAACGTTGACCACCGTCTACGATGGTGCACCAACTCTAATCCAACATTGATTCAACATATTTTTCAGCTGGGTATGTCCTTCAGCTGACGTAATTGATTTTATAAACATTCCCCATCGGTATTTACATCCGGTTTGTCTGTAATGATATGTTCGTTCGTTCGTTCGTTCGTTCGTTCGTTCGTTCGTTCGTTCGTTCGTTCGTTCGTTCGTTCGTTCGTTCGTTCGTTCGTTCGTTCGTTCGTTCGTTCGTTCGTTCGTTCGTTCGTTCGTTCGTTCGTTCGTTCGTTCGTTCGTTCGTTCGTTCGTTCGTTCGCTCGCTCGCTCGCTCGCTCGCTCGCTCGCTCGTTCGTTCGTTCGTTCGTTCGTTCGTTCGTTCGTTCGTTCGTTCGTTCGTTCGTTCGTTCGTTCGTTCGTTCGTTCGTTCGTTCGTTCGTTCGTTCGTTCGTTCGTTCGTTCGTTCGTTCGTTCGTTCGTTCGTTCGTTCGTTCGTTCGTTCGTTCGTTCGTTCGTTCGTTCGTTCGTTCGTTCGTTCGTTCGTTCGTTCGTTCGTTCGTTCGTTTGTTTGTTTGTTTGTTTGTTTGTTTGTTTGTTTGTTTGTTTGTTTGTTTGTTTGTTTGTTTGTTTGTTTGTTTGTTTGTTTGTTTGTTTGTTTGTTTGTTTGTTTGTTTGTTTGTTTGTTTGTTTGTTTGTTTGTTTGTTTGTTTGTTTTTCATTCATTCAATCAATTTGTTTTTCATTTCCAAATACAATTTTTTAAATTGCTTTTTTATCAAATGCAACAAATACATTCACCAAATACCTGTTCAGTATTTCATTTTAATAAGTACATGTCATGTACTTATTATAATGAAGTAATGCAGCTATATATTTTCAGATAATTTGTATCTCGCTGTCATAAATTGCTGCCAAAAGACACGGGAACAAATAATTTTTCATTTAAAACATGTGGAATATATCCAAATAACATATGCAGTATATCCAAATCTGACATTGAATTTGCCTCCATACACCATAGTCAGGACAGTGTACGTATATGCATAACATTCATAATTTAAAAAGATATGCAAATATATCAAATCTTTGAGCACCACTAAAGACTATACTAGTTATTGTTCCAACGAACCCCTTAAGCGCTGCAGCTGAAGTTGTGTCTCGCTACCGCGACCCACAAAGTAAGTGGCTGAAAATATTCATATTTGTAATAGGCCTAATTTGAGTCCACGCATTTGCAATTAGTTATGTTTAACCCCACATTCGTTCACAATAACTGCGATTTAAAATTGCTAACAAGTTAACCCTTTCAAGCCTGAGTTTACCCTTGTCATCTTCATCCACTACAAGCCGTGAATTGCTGCCGCAATTCTCGACTTGTAGTGGATGAAAATGACTTGTAGTGAGGAGAAATTAGAGAAAATTACCATGAATTGGTAAACCAGTTTCATGAAAATTTTCATTTTAAAACCCTTGATTGTAGGAAAATTAAGTCTGTTTTCAGGGATGTAAAATGATGCTTCAATGCATCGTGACGGCTCAAAGGGTTAAACGGCTAAAACAAATTATTGAAAAACGATCATAGTCGAGCTTAGCGGTTTATGGATAAATCCAACATGGAGCTAAGAATCTAGAGTGTTTGTAGCGCATTTGCTGTATCTCTACTTGGAGAGTGGGTTGTACCGCTAAACACGAATAGTCGCTTATAATGCGTTTTATTACCTAATTAAATCACTATTATTGGGAACGAAATATGTGGTTAAACATGCACATTTGTTAAGTGTTTGGTCTCAAAATAAACAAATATTAGTAATTTTCACCCACTTGAATTTGTGGGTCGCGGTAGCGAGACACAACTTCAAGTGGGTGAAAAAATAAATTATTTAAAATAATAATTTTAGTTTGAGGATTAGGCTAGCCATGAGAGCGTGAATGTGTGCGCTGTGTGTCACCTTTATGTACTGTGTATTATTTAGGCCGATGTGCTTCTTGTGGAGCACGCTATTTATTTTAGTGACATATCTGCACTCAAACAGTGGCATTATGCACACGACAAATCTTTGTTTGCTTTATTGAGCACAGCGATATAAAATAATTAGTGACACATTTTTAGGGCGAGGCCCTGGTTCAGTGCTTAGAAAGTCGGAGACCGCTGATTCGAGCCCCCCTCTGGCATTCAAGTATTTTAAAAAAGGTTTCTTCCCCGCTCACTCGTAAAAATTCAATATTGTGGTGAGCCGATCTCGTCACGTGACAAGCTGAACCACTCTTCGATTGGTCTGGGCTATACATGCATGCCGTGCATGCCTTTCTGATACATATTCATACATGTCTGTATATTGCACAGATCATATGGAATAATGTCTATGTCTAAAATACCAGATTTTATCCGAAATGGTTTGGTAATCGTTCATGAACAACTAGTACATATATTAAATTTCCGCTAACATTTTAAATATATTTATGTCAATTATTCGCAATTTTTCGTTTCTGGACAGGCGTGATATTACAAAATAATATCAATGTAAATCATATGAACAATTTGACAATGTATTTTGACCCTTTCAAGCCTGCATTTAATATTGTCATCTTCATCCACTACAAGTCGCCAATTGATGTCGCAATTCGCGACTTCTATTGGATGAAGATGATTTGAAGTGGGCGATAAAAGAAAATAATGTTGTTACTATACAAACAGTTCAATTAATATTTGCGTTCTAAATCCCTTAGGGTAGGAAACATCTCAATATTCAGAGATGTAGCGTGATGCTTTGGTGCATCGTGAGGAATTAAAGAGTTAAAGGTGATCTATCACCCCTTATATGGTATGAATAATTATGTCCTTATATGGGGTGATTGGCTATCATGTGACCCTCTGAGAGGGTCACGTGATAGCCAATCACCCCCATATATGCGGTGATTGGCTATCATGTGACCCTCTGAGAGGGTCACATGATAGCAAATCACCCCATATAAGGACATAATTATTCATACCATATAAGGGGTGATAGATCACCTTTAACATCTACACGTGGCGTACGGCTCATGCCAGCAGTGAACCCATAACTCGCTAATATAAGCTCGACTATAGTCGTTTTTATTACGATTTATTTCACCGTTAAATCGCTGTTATTGGAAACGAGCCTTTGATCTCAAAATAAACAAATACATGAGTAATTTTCCACCGTCGTTTGATTGCGTGACTGTATGAAGGTTTTTGATAATAGAGATATCCTCTACACAGTGCATTACAATTCATTTATAGTAGGGTGAGTTGGCATATATTTTAGTGACCCATTGGCAAGCAGTGTCGCCATGCACACATGTCAGAAATAATATACAAGCACATTATTTTTTGCTTTATTGAGTAAAGCGATAATAAAAAGAACCGTGCCCCACAACTTAATATGGATATAAATTATTAAATTGAAATCACACATTTGCAAAATTTGATGTATAAAAATACATTTCGGTTATTGGGAAACGAAATTTATGTTTGAAGAGCATATTTTGTAAATGTTTCGTCTCAAATTAAACAAATAAGAGTAATTATAACAGACTTTAGGTTGTGGGTTGCGGTAGCGAGACACAACTTCAAGTGAATAAAGTACGAAACAAATAACGTGCGAAACAATGAAAGAACCAAACAACGAAAGTGCGAAACCAACGAAAGTACGAAACAACGGAAGTGCGAAACAACGAAAGGACGAAACAACGAAAGTATGAAACAACGGTAGTGTGAAACAACGAAAGTCAGGAACTGCGAAACAACTAAAGGGCGAAAGAATGAAAGTACGAAGCAAAAAACGTACGACACAACGAAAGTCCGAAACAACTAAAGTTTGAAACAACGAAACTACAAAACAACGAGCTACAGGCGTAGTACGAAGCAGCATAGGTGCGAAACAACGTCAATACGAAACAACGAGAGAGCAACAAAGTTGTGAAACAGTGAAAGTGCGAAACAACGAAAGGGTGGTGCGAAACTACAAAAGGGCGATGCGAAACAACGATACTGTGAAACAATGAAACTACGAGACAACGAAAGGGTGACACGAAACAGCGAAAGGGGGGTGCGAAACAACTGAAGGGCGACACGAAGAAACTATGAAACAACGTAAGGGCGAGATGGCCCTATCCGGTGACCATGTATAGGCTACATGCTACATGCATGCATATAATCACTGGGTGTGACAGGTTTAAGTGCATGTGTCAGTGACCCTTGTTTTGATTTGTACACGGGTAACAATTATATAGAAATAAACGTGCAATCAAATAAAGCGAACACGATACGTTTAGCCAATGCTTGTTCATCTTTCGACCAACGTTTAAGACCGTGGGCCAACGTTAACCCTAATTTGCAGAGGTGGGCAAGTGGTCGCCACATCGCCACATGCGAAATCGCTGAAAAGTTAATATTAAGAAACCGACTCTCGATTATACAGGTACAATTAGCCCAGAATAATACGGCAAGATTAAAAAACAGTGATCATTATAACTCATATACCAGCTTACTAATCCTCCATTGGTCGCCTGCGAAACAACAGAACTATGTATTCATTTAATTTATTAAAACAAGTAAGGGAATAAGTCGATATTTTTTAATACATAAGAGAAGTGTCTCCTTCCCCTAACAATGGGATTTTTTGAACAACTTTTACATTTTCTGGAAATACACCTGCTTAAAACATTAAATAATAATAACAGTTTTTTTATAACAGGACAAAATTTGCTTGAAAATATTAGTCGAAATACCATCATAAACTACAATATTTGTAAAATTTAGTCCCGCTATTGCTTTATGAAAAATATTAGTATCACCTAAGACTGAGAACGGGTTTCTAAGGCGCAAGAACGTAAGGACATGCCATCATGTTAATAATCCTCTAAACAAACGTCATACAAATACTTTGACAGTCGGTCCATGTATTCTACCCGCGACCAATGGCTCAGCCGGTCACATGACGAGATCAGCCAATCAACGCCGTGATACAGTTGTTATTTAATTCAGGATGTAGAATACCATACTTGGGAGGTAAAGTCTTTGGAATTGTTTAAACATCGTGTTTCAACTACTTAGTAAGTAACGCTACAGCGAATTACTAGCGAATGATTCAATTTTTGAAAGTCTTTATAAAGTCATTGGATCGAATTACTGAAAATGCTTTTGTAACCCTTACAGCGCGGGGACCGTCTTTAGACGTCACAATCTGACGTATGTAGACGTCAGATTCTGACGTCTAAAAAATTTCTCCACACTGAAAGAAATACAATATTTCTAATGGCAATAGACCCATAACATAGGTATTGAAATGAGACGGGAAGAGCTAACTAAGACATTCATGATGATTACAAGTTGAAAAAAACCTTTTGGTTTCCATTTTGTATACTAAAATAAAAGTAAAATTAAAAATCTCAGTTGGTGCTACATAGATGGACATGGCGCAGTGGATATAGCGTGGGGCTCTGCCGATGTCGCTGCCTGCCGTGCGGTTTCGAATCCCGCTTGGTGCCGGTTTTTCAGAGAAATATCACGTTTCTCTCCTCTCAATCTTGAGACATTGTTAAGATATTGTGTCCTTGGGCAAGACACTTCACCCTCAAATGCTTCACTTGACTCAGGTTAAAATGAGTACCTGGTAGAACAGAGATGGCTACAGGACTCTCCGTACTCTATGCTATCCGTGGAGTTGAAATGGCACGACTGAGCAGGTTCAGTGACCAGGGGGTAAAATGTAAAGTCGGATTTTCTGCAAACACGATAAGCTAACTCAATTTCGGCTGAATACAGGACCACCGTCTTCGACACTGCCACAACATCAAGCCAATGTGTCGCGTTTGTTGGACTGCAACAGTAGAATTCACTGAAGCGTGTATGTATATGAATAGACACTATGGTATGGTTTACTGGCACTATTATATCGTCATATAAATTGAGCACGCAACAAGGCTGCTGAGATTATAGCATTATGTGCCGCGATCTACAAGCGAGCTCATCATTAACAATCTACCACAGCTGCTGTTACAATCAGTGACAATGACGAGATATTATCGCGTTCGCAGAGTAAAGTTGATGTGCGGTGCCTTAGCGGTCATCTGCTTCTTGTGCTTTAGGGAGGAAATACTGATGGATCAGGGCTTAGGATTGCCAGACGACCATACAGAGGAGCTACTCACAGGTAGGAGCGTACACTCAGTGAGCAGTGGGTGCTGTGCTGGCGGGATGGCGTCACAGTGCATGGACGACGCCATGGAAAAATATTCACAAGATTTAGAGGATTATTATCAAGTCAAATCGCCACCAGTCTGTGATCAAAAACATGCAGCGTTTCACGTGTCAAAGGACAATGTTCTTCACGTGAATAGAACTCATCTCAATATCATAAACAATGGATTAAATATCAGCTGTTATTATCGGGAAATCAGAAGAGACCCACATGATGACTTTAAATTCATTAAAGGAGATAGGATTATGTTTCGTCAAAGTGTTAAGGTGACAGGTGAATTTTTGCGTGTGAGGTGCAGAAGTGGTGATGGTAGAATCCTTTCTGAAGACGCGCTGGCACTTACTCCTCTGAAGTCAGAGGTCGAAAAACGGTGTGAACAATATAAATCAAGACAGAAAGGTGAATTGTCAGAAGCTCCTAGTATTATTGTCATGGTTATAGATAGCATATCAAGAGCTAGCTTTAGGCGAAGAATGCCTAAGACTCGTCATTATTTGACAGAGGTACTTGGAGGAGTAGAGCTTCTGGGATATAACAAGGTACATGATAATACACTCGTCAATATCATGCCTTTTTTTACAGGGAAGTTTCTAGAAGAAACTGAACCATATATCAACCGTTCACCCAATTACCAATTTGACGATTGTCCTTTTATTTGGCAAAACCTGTCGCGAATCGGTTACAGAACGATGCATATTGAGGACAGACAAGATATTGGAACTTTTAATTACTATCAAAAACGAGGATTTAAAAATCAACCAGTTGATTACCACGTGAGACCATTTCATTTAAGTCTGGAAGAACAAACTGAAATATATGGTGCAAAACGGGCGTGTACGGGTCACAGACCTCAACCCAACTTTTTGCTGGATTATGCTGTATCTTTTACTAAGACATTCCTCGATAAGCCCACCTTTTCTTGGACATTTCAATCTGCGCAGACACACGGTGATGTGAATGCTCCAACATGGTTGGACGAAATCAACCTGAAAGCATTACAACAGATGGAGAAACAAGGCACCTTTAATAATTCTATACTTATCATGTTAAGTGATCACGGCTTTAGATTCGGCTATTCTCGGGTAACAATCGGGGCCACAATTCAGGAAAGACTTCCATTCAATGTGATAGTGACGCCAAAGTGGTTCAGAAGTAAATTCCCCCATCTCCAGCGTTCCCTGGAGGATAACAGTCACCGCCTCACCACCCATTTTGATGTTCACGCCACCATGATGGATGTTGTGAGTATGGTCAAGGGAGGTGAAAGGCAGACTCACACTGACAGAGGGCAGAGCCTCTTCACACCAATCAGCATGGACAGGACCTGTTTGGATGCCTCTATAGGTATACATTGGTGCACGTGCCATGACTGGACAGAGATACCCACAGACTCACCACTTAGAATCACTGCCGCTCAAGCTGCAGTCGATCACATGAATAATAAATTAAAAGCTGCTAACTACAGTCCGCCATGTCTGCATCTCAGCATATCTAAAATAATATCAGTCCTAACGTGGAAAGAGACAGGGCCGGTGCTTTTCCAACAAGACCTATTTCAGATTTTACCTGGTAGCAGGGACATTTATGACAAGCAGCAGTCATGTGTGCTAACTGTGATGGTTACAATCGAACTTTCCCCGAATAACGATATTTATGAAATGACAATGTGCCAATCAGCTGCAGGCGATTTTAAGGAGTCTGGATATATAAGTCGCTTGACAAAGGTGAAAAAAGCCCCCACGTGCATGAATGATGAAGCTTTTGTTTTGTATTGCCAGTGTCCATAACAGGGAAAAAACAGACATTGCACAAGCATTGGGCCAGTATTGGTAAACATTTAAGTATTAAACAACATTAATTTGGCAAATGTCTCGCGTGTCCTGGAGAGTCTCTATTCTGTGATCAAGTTTCTTCGTCTGAATATTTTCCAATAAAAAATGATAAAAAATATACCATTTTTTTTATTTTTGTTGTACTCAATGTATACATAAGGATACGATTGACGGCGCAGTAGATCGTGTGCACAGTTTGAAATAAAGGCAAGCTTTTTGAATGACAACGAATACAGATTCATCGCTCGCGCTCACCGCACGTTGCTCATAAACAGGGCCCGTATTCTCGGATTAGTCGAAATGGCCATCTCGACCAATCCGAATCCTACGATGTACGAGAATACTGACCCAGTCTAGTACTTCACGGGAAACCGTGACATATAAGTCGTGTTTTCTCGACATTCAGCAGTACCAGTAAGTAGACAATGACAGGAGGGTGACCTATTTTGAAGTGCTCTTATTAATTTTAAAACTGTAAACAATACGGTGTACATTTTCGATATACACACATATTACTCCTACGCCAATGACATTTTATTTTTTAAATGTACCATCAGCACTTAAAGCCAAAACATACCAACGGGCGCGCGAATTTGCGTTGGTATTATCACCACTATATTATCAGTTCCAAAACATACCAGCGCGAAATTGTTACATTTTTTTCCCGCGGCGCGCCGATTTTCGTGTTGGTTTTCGCGTGGAACCATAATCTGGCCTTGGAACACGAAACAATGCCTCACATTTCGCGTTGGTGTGCATAGACAGTCAGGCAAAAGTCGCATCTGTAACTTGTCGCGTATATAATCGCTCTCGCGTTCGCGTTGGTGTGTTTTTCTCTCAATAAATGCAATGAAATGAATCGGCTTTAGGCCACCTTTGTGCACATACAGGCTAAATTGGGCCAGGAGAACCTCATGAGGATGGTGAGATAAGTGAGATTACACTGCCCAGATTCTAAATTCAAACCCTGGAGGTCTGAGACCGAGCAAGCTACCTCTCGGTCACGGAGTTTTTCTGAATAAATGAGAGTTTTATCCAGAAAATCAAGAAAAGGCTTTCAAAACCTGTTTGAGAACATGAATATAGGGGCCTCGCACGACAAGGGTTAGCCCTTACCCTAACAGCGCGGGGATCGAATTTAGACGTCAAAATCTGACGTCTGTCTACAGTCGATCCCCGCACTGTAAGATTAAAAATATTTATAATGGTCGTAGACCCATACACAGGTATTCAAATGAATCGGAAAAATCTAACTAAGACATTTAAAATGATTTCATATTGAAAAAGTCGATCCACGCACTGGCTAAAAATATTTATACTGTCCGTAGACCCATAACATAAATATTCAAATGAATCGGAAAGAGCTAACTAAGACATTTATAATGATTTCATATTGAAAAAAAACCCTCGTCTCCATGGTTTATACAAAAATAATTCAGCGCTTTAAAGGTTAACCCTTATGCTG
>OZ024918.1:55380442-55439442 GCA_964017125.1 Flabesymbios commensalis
ACAGACGTCAGATTCTGTCGACTAAAGTCGGTCCCCGCACTGTAAGAGTTAAAGCGTTATACTATTTGTATTTAAATAGTGGATAACAAAGGGTTTTTGCAAACTGAAATCATCATAAATGTCTTAGTTGGCTCTTTCTGCTTTATTTGAATAACTTAGTCATGTGACTATGACCATTATAAATAGTTTTCCCTTTCAGTGCGGGGATCGACTTTAGACGTCAGATTCCGACGTCTGTAGGGTCAGATTCTGACGTTTATAGACGGTACCCGCGCTGATAGTGTTATTAATCTGTATCATTTCTCCACCGTAGTGTGACCAGAAACCTTTATGTCAGATCTTTAAATATTCTACTCGAAGTTGGATCATTGCCCCGGAATTTCAGCATGTGGAAATGATACAGGTTTTTAAATTTGAATCTAACTTCATTGGTGGTGTTTTTAACTTTTAGATTACAATGTTTGACGAAATATTCGAATATTTGTAAAAAATACAACACTGTGCGAGGCAACTGGAAAGTTGGAATCCCAATAAACACGAAATATTGAACATTCAATTGTTAATGTGTTTGCATTTAGTGGAAACGTTGGTCAAGGAAACCTGAATCGCAATCAACTAATAGGGGAGGGTATCTCAAACTTAACCAACGTGAGGCTATCCAATCACAACGCACACATGAAAAAACAGCTAATGTCCCATTCCAGGCCAGTGTTCAGACGAAACGTAAGACCAACGGATGGCAAATTGTATGCTGAAATAAACCCCGCTGAAATACGTCTATATAAACCAAGAGACCAAAATTTTTTCAACTTAAAAAATCATCATAAATGTATTATTCAGCTCTTTCCTCTTTATTTGAATACCTATGTTATGGGTCTACGGTCATTATAACAATGTTTACTGTTTAAGCGCGGGGATCGATTTAAGACGTCAGAATCGGACGTCAACAGACGTCAGACGTTTAAAGTCGATCCCCGCGCTGTTACTACCTTTATTGCATGTAGACAGTACTTAACTGGGCGGGTCCAACGCAAACAATTCAGTTCGTTGAACCATAATTGACATGATCTCATCCAAACACATTGTGGGCGGTCAGATACTGCTAATCATTGAACCAATAGTGGTTTAATGTTAGTAGTCTACCGTCGGCGACGCTGTGCCAGCATTGAGTGAGAATTGGCACCACGTCTCATGTTTATTAATAGTCAAGACCTGAGGTGAACTATTCACACTGAAAACCACTCTGAAGTTATGATTGCCAGGGTCACACAATCTTACAAAATTACAGTTAAGAAATGTAGCATTCTCATATTGAAAAGGCTTATTAAAATATTACTGCAAAACAGAAAATATATGAATTATCGTGGATTTGTTAATAGACACGTTTGGCAGTTTAATTTCATGTCGTATAAATAGTCAACCATAATTATTGAAGCAGACAATAATTTATTGTAACGTCAGAAATGTAATGCAGATAATGATAGGTATTAATGAGACCCATTACCATCAGTATGTCTAGTAAATCCCAACGGTTTGAAAGACTATTTGCTTATTCCAGGACACAGGCTGTGATTTATGGTTTTCTATACATTTTTTGTAACCGGCAAAATGAGGATTTTAGAGCAATTATATGCGCATATATATCTATATATTTATATATCTATATTTATAGATTATTGATCTACATATATAGATATATGCTTGTGCTGGTCCGGCGTGTGTGAGTGAGTGAATATTGCTTTACGTCGCTTTCTGCAAAATCATGGCAATATTGCGACAGTAGGAAGCCCGAAGCTGGGATTATGCCCTACTCTTATTTCAAATGACTTTAAGGGTTCTTTATTGTATACAGTACTATAGGCAGCACTGCACATTCCAGGCATTTGAACAGTTTCGAGCACTGTATATGCACGACCACGATGACAAATATCCGGCCCGACCTGGATTTAAGCCTGGTACGTCCAGATTACAACATGTCCCAGTCGATACGAATGAGCCACAAGGGTCTGCCCCGGCGTGTGTGACGTTGGCTGAACATCAAACCTTTGTTCCACGTCGCTTGCTCACCGGTGTGTGACGTCTACAGTCTACATGGTTAACGTGGAATCTTGGCACCGAACACGACGCTAATAGTGGGTGTGTCACTCTCCAGTGCTCATCTCACAAGGAAACGTATTAACGTCTACGGTGAATAATCTCTATCATCTTGACAGCTAAAAGGTGTGCAATACGGTCATTATTAGCTTGAAAGGACATTTTTTACCGCATTATTAGCTTGATAGGACATTAGTCAGTATTGTGGGGAGCCTCCGTGACCGGGAGGTAGCGTGCTCGGCCTCAGACCGCCAGGGCTCGAATTTCGAATCCTGTGTCTGGAGGACAGTGTCATCTCAATCATCTCACCATCCTCAGGAGGTTCTCCTGGCCCAGTTTAGCCTATATGTGCACAAAGGTGGCCTAAAGCCCGATTCATTTCATTTGAAAGGACATTTTTTACCGAAATTAGCACAATAGTAAAACTTATATTTAGACCCGTCTGACAGCTTAAAACCACGGCGTATTTATCACCTTATCATGTTTATAAGCGGATTTATTTTACCTTTAAGACCATAATTGCTCACCGTGCATCCCTGACCCCCTCACTACTCACTCACGCCAACTTTTGCTTAGGCTATGCTATGTCCAGAACATGAAATGAGATGTTATCATTAAAAAAATAGGGACGAAATATATATTTTCACCGCTGATATGGGGATACCTACAAACCTAAAATTAGGGGTTAGGATGACGCAAATGTCTGTTATTGCAGTGCTAGCTTACCAATCTACACATGCAATATACCATATAAAAGATAACTAAATGGCCATTCTACTGATGTGTTGCATGATGCAGTGGATTAAAGAGTTTTCTCTACACATACGTTTAAACAATGTTTTTATTACAAATAATCAAAATCGACAACAAAACAAACTAGTAAACTTTGTCAATGGAAACGACTTAATAAAACATAATTATTGACAATAGTATATATTTGACCTATATTTTCTAAACCCAGATGTGTATGTCCTTAAAACTGGGTGGTATCTAGTTTTTGTACATTGCACATATATTTTTAAATGAAAGAATATTGCTGACTTTTTTGAAAATGTGTGTATATCCTGGGTTGATATATGAAGCATTGAGCTTTGCTCTGCAATTAAGTCTATATTTTTTTTTCTGCTTGTTTTTACATAACTTGTGTGTGCTGAACTTGAATCTGTCGGATACAATTTTATATTTGGCGTCCTTCATCTTTAAATAAGCAAAACAAATCTTCTAAATATTTTTGTTACAAATTTCTGGTTTCTGTATGATTTTGAGTTGATAAATTTATGCCTTATGTCTCATGTCTTATTATTTGCGACAAAAATGACCTCTATTTCAAAATGGTTACCACCAACACACAAATAAAAAAAAAAAATTGCACGTCACCTATGATATCATAAACAACATTTGTTTAATGGAAATCTAAAAACTAGACTACGTAATACGACAGATTAGGTTGTAAGGCATTCGAAACTGTGTCTACGTATAGTATAGTCTACATGCTTTGATGTGCTTAGTATTTAGAATAACATCTTCATTTTAATAGTTAATATGCAAAATGACGTCCATGTTGGATTTTACGATGAACTATAGATCAGACAATGAACGGGTTTCATTTACATTTTGATAGCCATTTTCTTTCTCGTTGTTATGAAGGTAAATTTCGCGGCCATTTTGGATTTTTTCTTTCAAATTTACTCGTCAGTAGGCCTAACGTTTAGTCATAATTCACCAAGTTACCACACATACGTCATATTATCGTCAACATGTGTAGCAGTATACTCATAGTAACAGTAAATACATAAAAACGACGGATGTCTTGGATTTAATGGTCAAATACAGGTCATTTATTTCCAAAGACACAAGAAAAAAATTAACAATTAAAAATCTTGCAGAAACCATAAATTGTGCCTTTATGTGCGACAAACTATAGAAAATATGTGGTTTTCATAACATTTTGGTGGCCATTTTGTGCTTTGCCAATTTGAAGGTGAAAGACTCCAAATATAGAACGTTATCCGACAGATTCGCATTTAGCACACACAAATTATGTAAAAACAATACAAACGTATACACTAATATCCCGAGCAACGTTTCATGTTTCCGATTTCAACCCATGCCTAATAGACTTATTTTCATAACAATCTGCAATATTCTTTCATTAAAAAAATAGGTATGACATTTATAAATGAAAATAACACACATTTTTAAGCATGCACATATCTGGGTTCAGAAAACCAATAACCAATAACCATAATTTATTATGTTATTTTTAACGACCATGTTGACTAGTTTGTCTTGCTGTTCATTATGATTACTTTATAATAAAAAAAACATGTTTGAGCGTATGTGGAGAGGCGACTTTTTACTCCACTGTAATGGGATTTATTAATAAAACGGGAATTTAATTATCTGTTATATGGTATATTAAATGTGCAGATTGGTCAATCATAACATCAACGACAAACGCTTACGTAACCCTACCCCATAATTCCAGGTTTGGGGGTACCCCCATAAAAGCGTTCGTCCCTATTGTTTTAGTGGTAACATATCATTTCATGTTTTGGATATGAGTAGTGGGGGTGCATGGTGACCGCTTCTGGACCATGGACTAATAGGTATATTGAAACTTTGCAATAGTTGACCTTAAAATGACCTCTAGCGGACAGAAAAAAAAATATTTCAATTTTTTCAAACTTGAAGATATTTTCTAAACAATTTCGATCATTTTGATGTGTTACACGACTAGTAAGACAAATTGTGTTTAAAAAAATAAATTTCAACATATAATGCGGGTAGTGGGATACACCTAAGTAATATCTCATGGCTCGCTATGTTTTTTTATCACACACATTTATATTCGAAACACACCAAATTTCAAAAGCATAATATTGAACAGGTGCTACAAAAGAATCAAACACATGACTATTATGTATTATATCCCACATCAGAATATTGTTCACACTTGACCCAAATCCACCAAACGTTCTATTTATATATAATAATATATCTGTCTTAGCATTTCTTCTTCCTTCCACCGGTGTCTAATATGGCGCTCTACTCAGAACAACATTTTCAAAAAAATGAATTTCAATGAACGTACCATGGACTGATGAACCCGTTGTTTATGTTATTTTCGGAATTAATGCAAATTAGATTATTTTTGTTTAAATTGGACTGGTTTAGAGTACAATAACTGCATACTAAAGTGTCTGTCACACCAAGAATTTGTACACATTTAACTGAAATCATGCATATGAGCCTTATTCTGGTGCTTTTCAAGCTTCTACTTTTATATAGCGGTGTATCAAAAAGCACCATGAATCTAATTTGATGCATAAAATGGAACTATTAAAGTTTGTATATGTTAATAAATTAATTAAAATTGAGCTTGAAGACATGTTCCCTCAAATCTAGTAGATATTTTCTGCATGTTTTAAAAATTCAGCTCTGCCAAAATAATATTTAGAATTAATGTAAATGTACGAAATATGATAATTAAGAAGCCCTCGCCTAGGCGGGCTGCTTACTGTATTCCACACGGACCGCCTCCGCCGCCGCAATTATTTGTTTTCAAGATAGCTACAAATCTATCAACTTCTGCTTCCTCACAGTTAACATAGCCATCACATACCACTGAAAAATTGTTTTGGTGACATTTTGATCCCCATATCATCAACCCTTTAATTACTATGGCCACTAACGAAGAAATGCTCGTTAGCACATTACAGGAAAAAGTTACCATCAGATATTCTTTTAATTTGGCAAATATGCTCAGCTATGTCAGCCAATGACCTGATTAATTTTTGGGATCAAACAATTTCAAAAAGGCCGTTTAGCGGCCATTTGGAATTTTGTAATATTTACTTAACTCAAGAAATGTATAATGACTGGACCATGAATATAAAACAAAATGTAGTGTCTCACACAAGGATAACCCATGACAAATTTTACACTAAAAAATAAATGGCTGTCAGTCGGCCATTTTTTTTTATTTGAAATCTTGGAAATCATGCATGATAGCTGATCTATGAATTTCTGCTTCATCATGCTTCACATAGCCATGATATACCACTAGAGGATTTTTTGTGACATTTTGATCCCCATATAATCAGCCATTTAATTACTAGAGCCACTAACAAAGAAATACTTGTTAGCGCGTTTCAGGAAAAAGTTTCCAGCAGATCTTCTTCTTATTTGGCAAATATACACAGCAATGTCAGCCAATGACCTGATTACCTTTTGGGAGCAAACAATTTTAAAATAGTAGTCGAGCGATAACGGAGGGCTGCTTTCGTGTTCGTTTCCGAACAACTTTTTCTAGTTATATACGTCATAGCTGTCTTACACCAATTCCAACACCTGCAAATGTAAACCTGTCAAAAGTAAACATATATATATATTCAGATTATAAATCTTCGGAGTTGAAAATACACTATCACTAATGTTTCCAGAGACGTTTCCTAGCAATATATATATTCAAACATATAGTACCCGACTCATTTTACTTAATAGTAATGTACATAATTATGTAGACCGTATACGAACGAACAATCTAATAAGCCACATTCCAGCGCGATCAGAATCTGACGTCCAAAGACGGTCCACTTACTGAAAAGGTTGACGCGTGACAAAACTGATATGCGACAAATGACGGTATAAATGCGATCGACGGTTATAGTTCTTAATCACGGTAATTGTTGTGACGGCTTCTTATACAGATATGTGCTGTCATGTATGAACGGGAACAACACCATTTGATGCGAGTGTAGGCCCTGTAACCATTGACTGACAACCCGGTCCAAGTATGGTATTCTACCCCCTAATTTGAACAACTGAATTACGGCGGTGATTAGCCCATTGCATCAGGCTGAACCACTCTTCACTCTAAACAACATAGGCTCTTTAAAAATAACCCTTGTTCTTTAAAAAGAACCTTTCAGTACAATTATCATGCAACCCCAGGAAAACCCTGCAAGGGTTTTCCTGGAGTTGCATGGTAATAGTACTGAAGAGTTCTTTCTAAAAAACCTAATTGTTTAGAGTGTATGATTGATCGAGGTTTCTGTAGTACAATAGAAAATGCAATATCTGTTTCCATGTAAAGTAAGCACATACTGCTTTTTCCCTTTGCACTGCAGAATAATACATTTGGTCCCATAATTCCTCTGAGATTAAAAAAGACGGTGAAAGCACATGCCAAAACCTTGTGAGCCTTCTAGAGCTGGCTACGTCTTCCTATAAACTGCGACACTGTGTCCCTATTTTTTTTATTCTAACATATATACCAAATTAGGTTGTAGTACAATAGTTGGCATTGTGGAGCTTGCTGAAACATTAAGTCGTGGATTCCAGCCTTATGATTTATTTAAAATATGATTATTCTTATAAGGTTTTAAACTTTCCCGAACATTCAAATATATGGGAAAGCCAATTAATAGAAATATCGGAAGGTACATTAGCAAAACAAATTATTCTAGGTAATATATACCCGGAATACTATTGCTGATTATGATATATTTATTCGAGAGTTCACTGGTACTTTAGACTATTTAGAAAATTTAGGACCTGAGATTTTAATTGCCGGTGATTTTAATATAAATCTTTTGGATGTACACAATAGATAAAAGGTTGGAAATTATTTTACATATGTTACTGCTAAAGGTTTCATACCACTCATTACATTCCCTACCAGACTTTCTGATTTACATGGCACACTAATTGATAATTTTTTATATAAAATATCTGCACGATCTTCAAACAATACTTCTGGTATAATGATTCGTAAGTTTTCTGACCATCAACCATATTTTACATGTTTGGACTTGAAATCTCGCTATATGAAACCACCTCGGTCAATTAATATATGTAAACAGACTCAGGAAAATATATTGGCGTTTAAAAATAACTTGCTATCAGTAAATTTGCAACAAAATCTAGATTTAGATCCCTTAGCTAATCCTAATGACAATTATAATGAATTAAATAATATTATACAAACTGTAAAGGATAAACACTTTCCACAAAAAACTGTAAAATTTAATAAATATAAGCATAAAAAATCGGAATGGATTACAAAAGGTATTATGAAATCACTAAAATTTAGGAACAATTTATACAGACAAATTCGATCTACATCCCCACTAGATCCAATGATAACTACTTATAAAACGAACTTAAGGAGCTATAATAAAATACTCAGACAAAGTATCAGAAGTGCAAAAAAAAATACCATGCTAAATGCTTCAGAAATATTAAAGGTGATATGAAAACTGCATGGCAAAATATAAATAATGTCCTAAATAAAACAAAAACAATTTCCCGAAAAGTTTTAAATTAAACGCTCAACTTCTTACTGATAGGTTTGAGATTGCGAATCAATTTAACATTTTCTTTGTAAATATTGGAACAAAATGTATTGAAAATATAGTTACTCCACCAAACAAATCATATAAAGATTATCTCACATCACCATGTGAGACT
Organism: Flabesymbios commensalis; assembly: GCA_964017125.1. Lineage (NCBI taxonomy): Eukaryota > Metazoa > Annelida > Polychaeta > Terebellida > Flabelligeridae > Flabesymbios > Flabesymbios commensalis. The sequence continues at coordinate 55,389,011 of OZ024918.1, forward strand.
TCATTTAATTTTACGCCGGTCACTGAAGATGATATTAACATTATTATATAAAAACTGATTTCAAAGATGAGTAGTGGAAGAGATGGTATATCGAATACTATATTAAAAGCTATTATGCCAATTTTATAGAAACCACTAACTTTGATAATAAATCAAATGTTAAATACCGGGATTTTTCCAGATAACCTAAAAATCGCAAAGGTAGCTCTACTGTATAAAAAAGGAGATGATGGACGTTTTACAAAAAACGGGCCGATTTCTTTGTTATCTTCAGTCTCTAAGATTTTTGAAAGAGTAATTTTTAACCAATTAATACAATACTTTGATCGTTATAAATTGTATTATAAAAGTCAATATGGTTTTCGGAAAAATCACTCTACAATACTGGCTGCACTATAATTTATAGATAAAATAATTCACTCTATGGACCATGGCCATATCCCTGTAGGGATTTTTGTAGATTTGTCAAAGGCCTTTGACACCATAGATCATAGTATTTTACTAGCTAAGTTGGAGTTCTATGGGGTCAAAGGTCTTTTCAATAAATTACTTGAAAATTATTTGGCTCATAGGCAAAAATATGTCTCACTTGAAGATACAAATTCTAATTTGCTGGGAATAAAAACTGGTGTTCCACGGGGATCAATACTAGGTCCGCTGTCATTTCTTATATATGTAAATGATTTTGTAAAATGCGGTAATATATTATTCTTTATTTTATTTGCTGATGAAACAACTCTAATTGTTGATTTAGATGTGTATGATAAAAATATAATAAATGGTGAAATAAAAAAACTATCATTATGATTAAAGTTAAATAAATTGTCTATAAATGTGAACAAATCGAAATGTATGGTATTTCGACAACCACAAAGAACAGTAGTAATTCCAGAACTCACGATTGATAAAAACATCATAGAAGTTGTTGATACCTTTTCATTTCTTGGATTAAACATTAATAAAAATTTAAAATGGGAAAATCATATTGATTGTATAAGTATTAAAATTTCTAGATCTATTGGTATCATGAAAAGGATAAGACATGTCATCCCTTTTGATATTTTGGCAATGCTTTATAATACACTATTATTACCTCATATAAATTATTGCATTTTAGCATGGGGATACCAGTCAGGTGGAATTATGCTTCTTCAAAAAAAAAAATTTAAGAGCAATTACTGGTAGCAAGTTGTTAGCACATACCGATCCATTGTTCAAAGCTATTAGTATTCTTAAAATAGAATATATATTTACAATAAATAAAATAAAATTATATTTTAAGTATATCAAAGGAATTTTGCCTTTTTATTTTCAATCATTAATGTTCCAAGAAAATGTTCATCGTTATGGAACTAGAAATTGTGATTTACACAAGATTAGAGTTAGGCATGATTCCGCTAAAAATTGTGTTCAATATAGTATAGCTTCAACCATGAATGGGCGGGGGCTCTAGGGTAGTGGTTAGCACCGCTGCCTTTCACGCCAGAGTCCGGGGTTCGGTTCCCGGTCTCGGCGGTTTGAAAGAAACAAAATTGTTTCTTCCCCATCCACGTGTGAAAGTTAGTATTGTGGGGAGCCTCCGTGACCGAGAGGTAGCGTGCTCGGCCTCAGACCGCCAGGGCTCGAATTTCGAATCCTGTGTCTGGAGGACAGTGTCATCTCAATCATCTCACCATCCTCAGGAGGTTCTCCTGGCCCAGTTTAGCCTATATGTGCACAAAGGTGGCCTAAAGCCCGATTCATTTCATTTCATTTCATTTTTTTCAACCATGAATATTTGTCCACCTAATATTAAATGTCAATTGTATACACATAGCCTGCCAGGTCTGATATTATATTGCAAACGTTTTTTCATTGATAGCTATGTAGTTGAGGTCAACATACCTAGATGTTATGTTTGTTTAAATACTTGAAATAATTATTGTGTTATATGTATGCTTGTAGGTACATGTGCTTATGTGTATGTGGGTGTACATGCGTGTATATAATATGAACTGGCATGCCAAGAAAGCCCACGGCCAAATTGATTCAAAAATCAAGCCAGGGTGCTGAACTGCCACTTTTGTAAGGTGGCACTTTGGCACCGTCTGGGGGGCGGGATGTTTTATGTGTGTGTATGTGTGAGCCGGCGTGTATTTGATTATGTATACACTAATACATGTATGTACACTAGTACATGGTTGCGCATGCATGTGCATGGGTGCATGTTATATTATATTATGATTACAAAATTCACTGTTAGTGTAGTAGATAAGGTAACCTATTGTGCATTTTATGATTAAAGCATGAAATTTCTACCACTTGTAGAACATATCCTAAGGGTAATTTTTAGATGTGGAGGTAAACTGGATTTGACCTCTGATGACCTCTAAAGGTCATTGACCTCGAAAGGTCAAAATATTCACTGGCATAGCCAAAAAGTAGTTAAAATTGTATATTACAATGTCTATGATTTGTTTCTGTGTCCCAAAAGTGCGTCAAATACTCGATGAGACTGCTTTGAATGATAAACATAACATCAAGGTCATGTCAAGGTTACACCAAGGTCATTTAAAGGTCAAACTGGCAGAAAATGTTCACTTTTTATCAATTTCCACGCTGTTGTTGTACAATCATTTATTACAAGGGACTGGTTTTGACATATCCTTCGTCCTATGTATTTTCCACACACATTTAGGATATTAAGGGATGTTACAACCTTGGCAAGGAGGCTAGGTATTTCACTTAAAACGCTCCTTCTTCAATATTTAGTTGAACAGGCCAAATTACAATTATGCAGCATTGTAGAGCATCAGCTTGGGCTCCCATAGCAAAATATTGACAAATAATTAGGTTATGAAGTTTGACATGGGGTGGGGTTGTATTTTACTGGAGTACCATCCGAAAGCAATTTGAAGGTCATGTCAAGGTCATTTCAAGGTCAAACTGGCAAAAACTGTTACCATGATTTTCAAATGTGTCCTCACTTAAAGGAGCCTGAGCTTCAGTCTGGTGGCATGTAGGCCCTATACACTTTTTCTAGAATCACATCTATCTACATCAACCTAACTTAATATGCAGGTGAGCCATATCTGATAATTTAAACATTTTTATCTATAGGCCTACTGCAGATAGATGCATGTTGTAAGCCATGTGAGCCATAGGTATATGGCGTTGATGCCATAACCTTTAACAAGTCTCTCCAGTCTAATGTTCCAGGTAGCTGGAAGTTGTTAGAATTGAGACCAAATAAATTGAGAGAACATGATGGCCATTTATACTGATTATAACTGGTCGGTTAGAACGTTGAATTGTATATAATGTTAGAGTGACCCTAATATCCTAATAGAAGTGGTGAGCAGGTTTTTATCACACGTCCGTAGGGGAAGGGGGGGGGGGGTTAGTCGCACCGGGATCTATCAGACGGCACTTAATTTTTATGGGTGCAATAACTGAAAAACTAGTGGTCATTTTTTCTGAAATTTTAAATCACATTCTCATCAACATGGGGAGGTGCAAGTGATTTTTTAAACATGCTACCATAATGCCAAAATATCTCCCAGAGTTCAACTTCATAATTTGTTGTGGGCGCAAAAACTCAAAACCTTAATCAGAAATTATCCAAATCTTACAATCACATTCCCCACAATATGGAGATGTACAGGCAATTTGTTCAAGATTTCACTGACATGTAAAATGGCCGCCACAAATCAACTTCATAATTTATTGTGACCACAAAACTCAAACTTTGTGAGAAAGTAGTCAAATTTAACAATCAAATTCTCCACGATATGGAGATGTGCAGGTAATTTTTCAAACATACCGGATACTAAAATTAATTTCAAGGCTACATCAATTTGTCAGATAGCTCTGCAAAATATCGATGTCATGACTGCCTAATTTTCTCGCTAAATTGAAACGACATAATCAGGCTAAAATGATTGTGTCGCTTTAAGACCCCAGCTGTCACCATGATATAATAAAACCGATTATTACATCGTTCGGTATTCATTTTATAATTCAATACTAGACCGCCATAGCCATAACAAAATACCGTTAGAACGGAATAGTAGACCGTTATAACGAAATACTATACCGTTATAACGGAATAGTAGACTGTTATAACGAATTAGTTCGCCGTTATAGCGGATTTGTAGGCCGTTATAACGTGATACTAGAATGCCATATAACGAAATACTAGACCGTTATAACGGGATAGTAGACCGTTATAACAAAATACTAAAAAGGTATAACGGAATAGTAGACCGTTATAACGGAAGACTAGACCGTTGTAACGGAATAACAGACTGTTATAATGAAATACTAGACCGTTATAACGGAATAGTAGACCGTTATACCGGAATAGTAGACCATTATAACGTGATAACAGACCGTCATAACAATATACTAGACCGTTATAACGGGATAGTAGACAGACTGTCTAGTAGACAGACTAATCCGTTATAATTGTCTGACAGTTATAACGGGTTAGTAAACTGTTATAACGAAATAGTAGACCGTTATAACGAGATACCAGACCGTTATAACGGAAGAGTATACCGTTATAACGGAATAGTAGACCGTTATACAGTATTGGTAGACCGTTTTAACGGATTAGTAGACCGTTATAACGGATTAGTAAACAGTTATAACAGATTAGTAGACTGTTATAACGTGATACTAGACCGTCATAACGAAATACTAGACCGTTATAACGGGATAGGATACCGTTATGACGAAATACTAAAACGTTATAACGGGATAGTAGACCGTTATAACAAAAGACTAGACCGTTATAACGGAATAGTAGACAGTTATAATGAAATACTAGACCGTTATAACGGGATAGTAGACCGTTATACAGATTAGAAGACCGTTATGAAGAAATACTCAACCGTTATAACGGGATAGTAGACCGTTTTAACATATTAATAAGCCGTTATAACGGATGTGTAGGCCGTTATAGCGTGATACTAGACCGTCATAGCAAAATACTAGACCGTTATAACGGGATAATAGACAGTTATAACGGATAAGTAGACCGTTATAACGAAATAGTAGACCGTTATAACGAGATACTGTACCTTTATAACGATATAATATATACCGTTATAACGGAATACTTGATCGCTATAACGGAATAGTAGACCAGTATAACGGATGATTAGACCGTTATAACGGAATAGTAGACCATTACAACGGATTAGTGGACCGTCATAGCGAAATACTAGACCGTTATAACGGGATAGTAGACCATTATAGCGAAATACTAAACCGTTATAACGTATTAGTAGACCGTTATAACGAAATACTAGACCGTTATAACGGAATAGTAGGCAGTTATAATTAAATACTAGACCGTTATAGCGGATTAGTGTACCGTTATAACGGAATAGTAGAACGTTTTGACGTGATAACAGACCGTCATAAGGAAAAACTAGGCCGTTATAACGGGACAGTATACCGTTATAACGGATTAGCAGACCGTTATAAAGAAATACTAGACCGTTATACCGGAATTTTAGACCGTTTTATCAGATTATTAAGCCGTTATAACGGATGTGTAGGCCGCTATAGCGTGATACTAGACCGTCATAGCGAAATACTAGACCGTTATAACGGGATAGTAAACAGTTATAGCAGCTAAGTAGACCGTTATAACGAAATATTAGACCGTTATAACGAGATACTATACCGTTATAACGGAGTACTTGATCGTTATAACAGAATAGTAGACCGTTATAACGGATTCTTAGTCCGTTATAACGGGATAGTAGACTATTATAGCGGATTAGTAGACCGTCATCACGAAATACTGAACCGTTATAACGGAATAGTATACCGTTATTACGAAATACTAGACCGTCATAACGGAATAGTAGGCAGTTATAATGAAATACTAGACCGTTATAACGGAACAATATACCGTTATAGCGGATTAGTATACCGTTATAACGTGATACTAGACCGTCATAACGAAATACGAGACCGTTATAACGGGATGGTAGACCGTTATGACGGACTAGTAGACGGTTATAACGAAATACTCTACCGCTATAACGAAGTACTAGTCCGTTATAACGGAATATTATACCGCTAAAACGGATTAGTAGACCGTTATAACGGATTAGTATATGTTATAAGGGATTGATAAAAAATCTTATTGTAATAAAAACACTTTGTTTTGGCTGATATAGTTTTTGCTCTTTGAATTATCCACGCCTGTATTGATATCTGGGCGGATGTAGAGCTCTCATCTTTGAGAATTGAAAAAAAATAAAAATGGCTGCCAAGAAATCGCCGAAATTATTATGCTTTTGCCAATTCTTCTTATTAAAAATCCCTCTCTCAGAGTATTACACGCCGTGATAATTACATAATTGCACCTTCCATTCATTAAGCATATGAGACAATGAACACAAGGGGAGGCACATTCAATTACAAGGGAGGGCCGGAGTATTTTTATCTTGTATTATATGAACCAATCGATGTAGGGCCTACATGGCGGTTACAGTTGACATCGGCTTCATAAAATTGTGCTTTTTAGGTCAAGTTAAGATCATTTCAAAGGTGTGTATTTTAATATAAAATATTGGGACATATAATCACTGTGTGTTAAAACTATCACCAAATTATCAATATCATACATATTCTGCAAATAAAAACTCAATTTCAAGAGGTCAACGGAGTTGTAAGTAAGTAAGAGTATATATTTTTAGGATTTTTTCCAGTTTGACCTTCAAGTGACCTTGATATGACATGTACGTTGCTTTCAGACGGTACCCCAGTAAAACACAGTTCCAAACCATATGATCCTTCATAACCCAATTATGTATCGATATTTTGCCATGGGAGCCCAAGCTGATGTTTCACAATGCTGCAAGATGCAATTTTTGCTCGTACTATTAATCATTGGGAAATGAGTGTAATAAGGGGAATGAGGGTGTGATACCCCTCCCAAGGCTGACACTGCCCTCAATTTCTTGAAATTTTTTGTGGAAAATATGTCTGACCAATAATATCTCAAAATCAGTCTTTGTAATAGTTAATTGCATCACTAACCGCGTTGAATTTTATATAAAGCGGATATTTTCACATTCTTTTGCGATTTTGACCTTGAAATGAACTTGATGTAACTTTGCTATGACCTTGGTGTTATTTTTATCAATAATAGTAGTCTCTCTGTGCATTTGACATATTTCTGGAATACAAAAATAGTTTATAAATATGGTACCCGGTAATACACAATTTTCACCACTTTTGGCATTGCGAATGCTTATATGACCTTTCGATGTAGATGACCGCTAGAGGTCGTCAGGGGTCAAATCTAGCTCACCCCCACAATTTAAAATAAAGATCAGGATATGTGCTAATAATGGTAGAAGTTTCATACTTTAATCATAAAATGCACACTTGTTTTATTATGGGAGCCAAACGAGCACACTATGACCCAAGTATTTTGCCGAACTTTCTGATTTTTTTTTACATATTTTTGACAGTATGACCTTGAAATGACCTTGATATGACCTTGACCTTGTTTTTCGTCGTTATCCAAGTAAAACATAATCTCAACCCATGTTAGACTTCATAGCCCAATTATGCATCAATAGTTTTCCACGGGAGCCCAAACTGATGTTTAACAGCTGCTGCACACTGTAATTTTGCTCGTCCAATTAAACATTTAAGAAAGGGTGTAGTAAGGGGAATACTTAGGGTGTATCCCCCCCCCCCAAGTTAGATACTGCCCTCAATCTCCCAAAATGCGCGTGGAAAAGATATCTGACCAAGACTGTGTCAAAAGTAATCCTTTGTAATAGATGACTGCACCACTAGTATTGTTTAAATTGATTAAAAGTGGATATTTTCACTATTTGTGGCCATTTTGACCTTCAAATGACCCTAAAGTAACCTTGACATGACCTTGATGGTATTTGTATGATTACCAAGAATCTCTTAGAGTATTTCGCACACTTATGGAATACAAAAACATTTCATAGATATTGTAATACACAATTTTCACCACTTTTTAGCTTCGCAATTAGATATTTTGACCTTTCAAGGTCAATGACCTCTAGAGGTCACCAGGGGTCAAATCTAACTTACCTCCACATCTTAAAATAAACTACAGGATATGTACTAATAATGGTGGAAGTTTCATGCTTTAATCATAAAATGCACAATGGTTCCATTATGGGAGCTTAACCACTACACTATGTGACAGAATGTAACAGTCAGTTTTTCCTAGTAATGTATTTATTAAAAGTAACTAATTGATATAAGCATGATAAAGCAAAATATGTACTAATTTCAGGATGATTAACATGATTAACATGATTATGTTTAGGTGGCCTTCGCGCTAGCGATCCTTGGATCTCAGTAAAGGTCTCCTGTCATACATATTTTTTTTTATGATTTTCTTCAGCTAGAATTATGCTATATATATATTCTTATATATTCTATTTTGTACAAAAATATATGACAAATAAAAGAATCTGAATCTGAATTTTGACTGTTTAAACACAAATTTTATCAATTAACTGTGATTTTATCGGCTAATAAAACAGAATAACAACTACTATAATCACGCTTAGCAGGTTAAGAGTTAACTGCGGTCAGTACCAGCTCTGCAAATCTCAATTAAGGTTATTCAGCATAACCGGGACTCGCTCTGCAAATCTCAGCCACTTTACTAAAACATGAATCACAATCCCTCTCATCAATATACAGCTTAGTGGACGATGGTCATCCATTATGATCCCATGCCTGGTAGCGCTGAACTATTTTTGTATAAACTTTAGAGACAAAAGTGATTTTTTCAATTTCAAATCATCACAAATGTCTTGGTCAGCTCTTTCTGATTAATTTGAATACCTATGTTATGGGTCTACGGCCATTATAAATTGTTAATCCTTTCAGCGCGGGGATCAACTACACGTCAGATTCTGACGTCTAACGTTGTTCTCCGCGCAAACATCACAGTAAAAAAGGTAGTAAGTGCTAACTATTAATGTAACCAATTACTGCCTTTTTGTTTGCATGTACTGTCAATATTTGCAAATGCATCATTTAAGCAGATAATTAATCAACTCCGATAACAGAAAAGAAATTACCATTTTGTCAAATCTGAAAATGTGCTAGACCTACATGACGAAGAAAGGGAAATTGCCCGGTCTAAACATTATATCACATTACATAAGTTGACTTAAATAATCAGCTCTCCTGATAATTTATGGATGTGTACAAATTTGACAATTTTTCAGGTGCAATTTTTGCAAATGTGTTTTACCACCCGAAGTGTATTGGCTACTTTTGAGAGAGTGAAAATGGTAGTTATATCTCAGTTTGAAAAAAATGAGGGGTTGATGAGTGAATGAATGAATAAATGAATGAATGAATGAATGAATGAATAAATGAATGAATGAATGAATGAATGAATGAATGAATGAATGAATGAATGAATGAATGAATGAATGAATGAATGAATGAATGAACCAAGGAACGCAATGCTTCCCCATCACTTCTGTGACCATGGCGTGGGCAGGCAATGTATTTTTGTCTCCCGCTGTTCCATTTAATTTATGAAATAACTTAGCCGTCTTATTTATAATCCCAAGAATGAATAAATGCACCAGGGATCGCAATGCGTCCCAATTACCTTTGCTTCCAAAGCGTGGGCAGGCAATGTGTTTTTGTTTCCCGCTGTTTCATGTTAATTAATAAAAGAAGGAAATCTCTTGTATTATAATCATGCTGCCTCCCACGCAGCAGGGCGTAATACCACAGGGAGAGGTTTAACCCTTAAAGCGCTCATCATAACTGCCTTAGTTAGCTTTTTCCGATTCATTTGAATACCTTTGTTATGGGTCTACGGCCATTACAAATATTTTCACTCTTACAGTGTCGGGACCGACTTTAGTCGTCAGAATCTGACGTCTGCAGACATCAGATTCTGACGCCTAAAGTCGGTCCCCGCGCTCTAAGGGTTAATTTGTATTGAGAGGGAAGTCACGTGCTCCTCAGGACTATTGTACATAATACTTTAAGCCCCAATAATCACTAAAAGTGTTTTCACCCTTACAGTGCGGGGATCGACATTAGACGTCAGAATCTAATCTGACGTCTATAGACGTCAGATTCTGACATCTAGAGTCGATCCCCGCACTGTGAGAACTAAAATATTTATAATTGGCCCTAGATCCTTAACATAAAGCGAAAAGACCTAACTAAGACATTTATCATGATTTAAAATTGAAAAACCCTTTGATCTTCATGGTTTATACGAAAGTATTTCAGCACTTGAAAGGTAATTGCTAAAAAAACAGGTTTTGGGTGTGAAATATTTAGTTAACCTTCTGCCCACTTGAAGCTAGTGCCTCGCTACCGCGACCCACAACTCCCAATAGGTGACAAGTACTTATAATTGTTTAATCTGAGACCAAACATTTGCCAATCTTAGTGTTTAAAGAAACATTTAATTTCCACTAACTTTGATTTATCCTGCCAATAAAACACATTGAAAACAACGGCTATTGTCGTGCCTAGCGTTTAACCCAGGCATGCTCAACATTGGATCAATAATAGACAGGTCCATGCCAGGCAAAAACTGCCATCTTTTCCTGTCAAGTTTTTCTCAGTGGATTCAGCTACCTGAAACTATACTATTTGAAATAAGCTTCTGGGCCACCCTAAAATATTCCTCAAATCCAATATGGCGGCCAAAATTCAAAATGGCCGCCAAATTACCTAAAATTGTAATTTTTTGGAGTTCCCTTTGTTAAATAAAATCCAAACGACTTCTAATTATGGTAATTAATGGTAAAGTAAAATGATTCCATCATCTAGAATTCACGACAACACGTTATTCACATTTAAATCCAAGATAGCCGCCGGGCTTACAACTGTATGGACAACTTTTTATATTTCCTGTTCTAGTAGTGATACATTTATTATATTGGAGTCTATTCATAGGTTTTGGGAGACAAGGAATCAATTCATTCACTTTTTATTTTAATTAGGTCATCAGGTCATGTGATAAAAATAAATTAAATAATATCCAAAATGGCTGCCGTCGAGGAGATCCAATTAATTCTTAAATTCTTAGAGCAGAGTGCTAGAAACTAATGTGATACCTCATTTTCGATTAATTTGGGTACACTGATTACGTTGAAATGGTTATTTTTACGTTAGAAGGTCATCTAGAAGTAAAAAATAAGATGGCTGCCAATGTCAACATAAAAATGTTTTTTTACGAATAACTAATATTAATTATTTTATTCTTCAATTATAGACCCATAATAATTGAATTACGTACTCCGATTTAGAGTACTTTGAAGACGTTGATTGCAATACAATTTATATTTCAGGGCCACTCTAAAATATTCATCAAATTCAATATGGCGACCACTAATTCAAAATGGCCGTCAAATGACCTAGAATTTTAACTTCTTTGAATTCCCTTAAAAAAAACATCTTCTATTGTTATGGAATTTAATGGTGGAGTAAGATGTTTCGATCATCTAGAATGCACGAAAGTACTTTATTAACATATAAATCCAAGATGGCCGCCGAGCTTACATCTGTATGAGAAACACTTCTATGTCCAGCTCTGGTGGTGATATAATTATTATCTTGAAATCTATACATATGTTTTAGGAGTCAAGGAATCCTTTCCTTTACTTTTTGTTTTACTTAGGTCATCAGGTCATGTAATAACAATAAATAAAATAATATCCAAAATGGCTGCCGCCGAGAAGATCCAACTTCTAACTCGCTTGGTCTCAATTTAAATAAAAAAGTAACTGCACGGTTAGACAAAATTTTGTATTTTAATTCCTCATAAACATTTCATCCCAAATGTCCAATCACTATCATCTGAATACACCCCGCAACCGTCTGCAGATGTAGCAGAAAGCTGATCCATGCTGCTGTCATCGCTCTCTGAAACGTCATCATATTCATCATATTCACCATCTCCTACAAAAAAAAACATAAACAATGATATATTATGGACAAATGTCAGTATAGAAAATCAAAGCAATATATAAAAATGATGAAACTGGCATTTGTAACTTATCCACCTTGCTGTTGTCGCTTTCTGTAGTCCTCTCCTGATCCTTCTACCGTGTGGCTGGTGGAATTGGTTCTCTTCTTAGGTGGGGGCTCATCTCTTTCTTCTATTGTATCTTCCATGTCCGCATCATATTCAACATGACCTATCAACAGAAAAACAGAAATCATGCATATGGTCATGATAAATTATATGATAGGAAAACAAATTAATGAAGAAGCTCTGGCATTTTAACTCCACTTACCTTGCTGTTGATTTTTTCTGTTCTTTTTTTGGACTTGGAGAGGCTTGGCGGGAGTTGCGGACAGGTAAACCATATTAGCTGAATTCCATCATCTGTTTCTTCTCATCCCCTGTCAGTGATAGAAGGATACTCTATATTCTGTTTCAAAGACTGGTATCACACCAATGTCTGTAGGTCGCTCCTCTTTAGGTGCTCATTCGTGCTACTCTCGTCTGGCAAGAGGCTGGAACTATATTTCACCTTTTGAGTGGTGTACATTCTAACCCTCGTTTCAACAAATCTTTCTTGTTCACTTCCAGAGTACATGCATGTTCTGAAAAAGCATTTAGCTTTCGTAACATCTTGAACAGGATGTAGTGAACTGCCTAGTTCTGAGAGTAGATGGGACTTCCCCTGTTTCATCAACTTCTTGATTGGCTTGATTTTTCCAATACGAAATGGGAATGATGTTGTGTCACATCCAGTAATACTATGGTATGCTGGAAGAACTTCACACACTTCTTCTCCAAAGTGAGTTGTGAGTTTATTCGCACTAATGTACCGATGGTAAATCTTCATCATCCAGTCGTGTAATGGTTTACAACCATTACAACCATAACTGAGAAGAATCAAGACATTTGTATCAGTTGCCCTAATAATAACAGGAGCTATGGACTGTCTTGCATGAAAGATTAGCCTTGTATCAGCCGCATGATAGTTGCAGGATTGAAGCTTCTCAATTTTCAGCTTTGTGATCAACCAGGTATTCTCTTCCTCTGTCACTGTGAGTGGAATTTTTTAGCTTGGATCTCACTGAATCAGTTTTGAAGTATGTGACGAGAAATCGGATCCGTTCCGTTTTGTTTTCTAAGTTTTATAGAAATAAGTCTAAATCTTTGCCTTCAGCTCAGTACTTGTGATGCGGGCTCTTCTGCTCGAAACCCCTCGGCGACGTTGGGTTAGCTGCTTGGTTGTGGGTATATGAATCAAATATAATTTCTATCTGCAGTGGCTTTGATTTGATTTGTGACAAGCAGAATTTCAGTAGGAGTTATGGAGTTTGCTTTCTCAATGAGGTAGTTCCTAAGTGCTGCCTTAGAACCTTGTCGTAAGTCTCGTTCTGGTGTGGCTAGAGCAAGTGGGACAGTTGTCAGAGGGTATGAATGTACAAACCAAAAGCTCGTCGTCTTCCTTGAGAACGTTCACAGCCTTTGGGTCCTTCGTGGCCTTCTGACAATCTTGTCAAAAAAGTACTTCCATTGTGGCTTTGAGTTTCTGGTCAACTAATTATCTGATACTTCTCTCCTGCTTCCATTGATGACAACAATCCAATAACAATATTGTAATCAATTTCCACACCAGTTTTCATATGACGAGCGGAGCCAATCAGAAAAAGGGTCAAAGTACTTATCAAGTTGACGGACTAGGCCCTGCACAATGTTGTCATGCTGTCGCCTTGCCCCTATATTAATCTCTTTGTGAGTTGAAGAGGTCAGGATATCTAATGTTTTCTTCAGTGTAGCTTTGAGCTTTGCCATTATGTGACTCGTCTTGATAAATGTATCTGTTGTCTGCTAACTGGTACTGTATTCACCTTGCATTGGGCCACCTCTGACTTTCACTTCTTGGTTGATTGTTGTTTCAGTTATAAAATCCCCATGGATTGTACAGAAAGGCTCACCAGACCAGTAGTGTGATGAGTGGTTTGTGGGCATGTCGATGTCTGTTGTTTACCATCTGAGTTATCAAACGTGATGTGTACACTCCGACCTTGGATAAAACCGGGAGGTAGCATCTTCTTGTGTTCCATAGTAATAGACTTTGCCCATTTACTGTTCAAGTCATGGACATCTGTGCAGGGTATTCCAACTCCACAGCGATTCAACAGAGTAGTCGCCTCCTTACTACCTTTGATTCTGTGAATGGTCACACTTAAAGCAGTTCCTAATGGTGATCTCTCAGCTTTGGCCATCTTTTCCCACCTCTGACTTTTAGTTGAGATTGTCTCTGCTTCAGCCCTGGTTGTAGGCCTAACTGTTGCCTAACCAAATTCATTTGTGGATCTCCTGGGATTTATTGACCATCAGATATCATTATATAGGCCTATACAATGAAGAGTTTTATGACTAACAAGTAGGTCGAACAATTCATCTGATTCCAGAGGCCATTTGATGGCATTCCTTTAGGAAAGCTTTTGTCAAATCAGTTTCACCTGCCCTGAATTGTAGCAGCAGAATATGATATGAGATTGGCTGCACTGGAATGCACTACCAGCCTGTTTACAAATATATGATAATCAATAGATCCAAATTCCGCAATGAGGCGCGTCTTAGGAGTAAATGCCTTTGTAACCGGTAGGTCATCAAGGTCATTATCTTCACTCATCTCCTTTATATCTTCAATTAACTATGCGGAGAAATAGGTGCAGCCTAATTTATTAGGTGGAACCTAATTTATCCTTTTCTACTTTATCAGCAGTTTGCTGTTTTTATCGTATACATAAGTGAAATTAACATAGCAAGTCTTGTGATAGTAGAGATCGAGCGCAAATAAATCATATGATGTTCCACTTAGAATAACCTCCTATCGCTTAGCTGCAGCATAGTACCTATCTTCCTCATCTTTGATTTTCAGGTCCATAGAACATTTGCTGACAGCATTTTGCTCTGAGCATCTATCTTTTTTATTGTTTTCTTATTTTTGACCTCTAGATGACCTTGAAACGTAGAAATAACCATTCCAACGTAATCAGTGTACCCAAATTAATCGGAAATGAGGTCTTATATTAGTTTATGGGACTCTGTTCTCAAAAATTAAGAATTCGAGAGTTAAAAGTTGGATCCCCTCGACGGCAACCATTTTGGATATTATTTTATTTATTGTTATGACATGACCTGATGACCTAATTAAAATAAAATGTGAATAAATTGATTCCTTGACTCCCAAAACATATGAATAGACTCCAATATAATAAATGTATCACTACCAGAACAAGAGATATAAGTGTTTTCCCGTACAGGTGTTAGCCCGGCGGCCATCTTGGATTTAAATGTGAATAAAGTGTTGTCGTTTATTCTATATGATGGAAGCATCTTACTTTACCATTAGATACCATAATTAGAAGTTTTTAGAAATTTTTTCAACAAAGGGAAGCCCAAAAAGTTACAGTTCTAGGTAATCTGGCGGCCATTTTGGATTTTGGCCGCCATATTTGATTTGAGGAATATTTTAGGGTGGCCCAGAAGCTTATTTCAAATAGTATAGTTTCAGGTAGCTGAATCCACTGAGAAAACCTTGACAGGAAAAGAAGGCTGTTTTTGCCTGGCATGGACCTGTCTATAATGACTTCGACAATGTTTGAGTGCAGCTTTAGCACAGGGACACTTCTTAATGTTTTTCTGTAGTGATTCCAGTCAGGTTGTATTGTCAGGGATTGTAGTATCAGAATACGTAATCTCACAAGCCGCGTGACGGATGCCCTCTGGTGAACAAAACGTGTTTTGGATAATAAAAACTACACAGCGTCACCTGGTGAATACCTAGCCGGTTTTGTCTTTTCTGAGGCCGTGGATTAATGTATTTGCTTTACCCGAAAAATTTAACATGGCGGTGACTGAGCGCGATCTCGACCCCTAGGTCCGAAAAATGTCCATAACTTTTAATGACTTTGCGACCTCTGAGCTGAGCATGCGGGCATGGAGCTGAAACGTTACTGATTCTAAAAAAAAAATTTTTGATCTGATTATTTCCCGATGTATTCAGATATGGTAGTCCAAAGAAATGTCCCACGATTTTGAACGCGGTCAATCTGAAGCTTTTTATGCCATGATACCATGACATTTTATTTGTCGCTCTGTGTTTATCACCGTTGCAATCTTTATGTGAACCATGGTGATTGAAAGAAATTGGAAACAGTTTGCTTCATTTTTGACTGAAGCACGAAGTTCAACAATAGAAGCCAATGAAATTAATTTTACGTTTTGTTTACAAAAAAAGAACACCATTTTTAAAACACAAGTTATTATTTTAACCCTTTCAAGCCTGAATTTACCATAGTTATCTTCATCCACTACAAGCCGCAAATTGCTGTCGCAATTCTCGACTTGTAGTGGATGAAGATGATTTGAAGTGGGTGAAAAATTAAAGAAAATTGCCATGTATTAGTAAACAAGTTGCATGGAAATTTTCATTTTAAACCCCCTAGTTGTAGGAAAATCAAGTGTGTTTTCAGGGATGTAAAATGATGCTTTAATGCATCGTGAGGACTTGAAGGGTTAACTGTCAGTGTTTTTCCGTTGTGTGACTAATTATGTTTATTCTCTATTAACCCTTTAGTCAGTAAGCTCTTTAACCCTTACAGTGCGGGGATCGACTTTAGTCGACAGAATCTGACGTCTGTAGACGTCAGATTCTGACGTCTAAAGTCTATCCCCGCGCTGCAAAAGTAGAAATATTTTTACTGGTCGTAGACCCATGACATAGGTATTCAAATGAAGCGGAAAGAGCTAACTAAGACATTTATGATGATTTCAACTTGAAAACAAAAACCTTTGGTCTTCAAGGTTTTTCAAAAAGAATTCAGCGCTCTAAGGGTTGACTTAGTGTTTTACCCGCTGTCGCAAGTGGGTGAAAATTACTAATATGTGTTTAGTTTGTGACACAACTTTAGGAAAACACTTATTTCATTCCAAATAACAGTGACTTGATCGACAAATAAAACAAATTCCATCGTTATAGCCGTGATGAGCGCGTAAGGGGTGAATAAACTGTATCCGGGTAATGCTACTTCCAGGGTTGATACAGTTTTCCGAAAATAATTGTCACTGTCAGATTAAATGTTGTTTTGTCAAAATTCCAATATTTTAATACTTGTATCGTCCACCCTTACAACGCCGAGATCTTTTAGTAAAAACCGTGGACGATTGAATGTTCTTACAGCATTGGGCCACATGCTGATGGCATCGGCCCAGCGTTGGGTAGACAATAAGTGTTGCAGGTGTGTCCTCCCGTGTCCTGACTATGAGACACCAATTGGCGGCAACTGGTTTGCTCTTACCGTCTGATACGTGGGAATATGTGATGTAAAGTGATGAATATCGCTGACTTGTTTTGTTTACATGGCAATATACGACCTGGAAATAAAACTATTACACTCTTTTTCAGTGCTTTAAAATTGTTTTTTGACTTTTTCGTATTTTTAGTTAAGATCAGTAGGCTATATAGCTTCATATAAATTAAATTTTCAAAATTGACAACATTAAAAATGTCTCATCCCAAGGGGTCCCTTTAAGTCGACATAATATTCTTTTCAGGATCAATTAACCCTTTCGCCACTGAAGACCGTTTTTATGTGCTGAATGCCATAGCATTCAGCACATAAAAACGGGCTTCAGTGGTGAAAGGGTTTTAAAGTTATTCAGCATCACCGGGACTCGCTCTGCAAATCTCAGCCACTTTTCTAAGACATGAATCACAATCCCTCTCATCACTATACAGCTTAGTGGACGATGGTATGGATGGTGTCGTCATCCACTATGATCCCATGAGTGTGGGGGCTCATGCCTAGTAGCCCTTACCCCTTAACCGCCAAATTATTCATTATGAATTTTCACCCACTTGAAGTTGTGTCTCGCTGACGCGATCCACAACTTCAAGTGAGTGAAAATTATTCAGATTTTACAAAATGCAGGTCAACTCTTTTTAAATCTTGCTGGTTGATGTCACATTTTATCATTAACGTATTTAAAATGTGTTACTTAATGTGCTAATGAAAAATGAAAAACCAAATATATGCGGCA
This sequence comes from Flabesymbios commensalis, assembly GCA_964017125.1. Classification (NCBI taxonomy): domain Eukaryota; kingdom Metazoa; phylum Annelida; class Polychaeta; order Terebellida; family Flabelligeridae; genus Flabesymbios; species Flabesymbios commensalis. The sequence continues at coordinate 55,407,078 of OZ024918.1, forward strand.
CCGGCGGTTAAAGGGTTAAAGCGCTGAACTATTTTTGTATAAACTATAGAGACCAAGGTGATTGTTTCAATTTGAAATCATCACAAATATCTTAGTTAGCTTTCTGATTAATTTAAATACCTATGTTATGGGTCTACGACCATTATAAATTGTTAATCGTTTCAGCGCGGGAATCGACTGCAGACGTGAGATTCTGACGTCTAACGTTGTTCGCCGCGCAGACATCACAGTTAAAAGCCAAAATGTAGTAAATCCTAAATCCTTACTATTTATATAAGCAATAACTGCCTTTTTGCTTGCATGTACTGTCAATATTTGCAAATGCATCATTTAAGCAAATAATTAATCAGCACCGATAACTAAAGAAATTACCATTTTGTCAAATCTGAAAATGTTCCAGACCTACACGACGAAGAAAGGGAAATTGCCCGGTTTAAACATTATATCAAATTAAATAAGTTGACTTAAATAATCAGCTCTCATGATAACTTATAGATGTGTACAAATTTGACAAGTTTTCCAGTGCAACTTTTACAACTGTGTTTTATCACCTGAAGTGTATTGGCTACATTTGAGAGAGTGAAAATGGTAGTTATATCTCAGTTTGAAAAAATTGAGGGGTTGATGAGTGAATGAATGAATGAATGAATGAATGAATGAATGAATGAATAAATGAATGAATGAATGAATGCATGAATGAATAAATGAATGAATGATTGAATGAATGAATGAATGAATGAATGAATGAATGAATGAATGAATGAATGAATGAATGAATGAATGAATGAATGAATGAACCAAGGAACGCAATGCTTCCCCATCACTTTTGTTCCCATGGCGTGGGCAGGCAATGTTTTTTTGTCTCCCGCTGTTCCATTTAATTTATGAAATAACTTAGCCGTCTTATTTATAATCCCAAGAATGATTAAATGCACCAGGGAACGCAATGCGTCCCAATTACCTTTGCTTCCAAAGCGTGGGCAGGCAATGTGTTTGTTTCCTGCTGTTTCATGTTAATTAATAAAAGAAGAAAGTATCTTGTATTATGATTATGCTGCCTCCTACGCAGCAGGGCGTAATACCACAGGGAGAGGTTTAACCCTTAAAGCGCTGATTTTTTGTATGAAAATCTTGGACACCAAAGGGTTTTTTCACTTTGAAATCATCATAACTGCCTTAGTTAGCTTTTTCCGATTCATTTGAATACCTTTGTTATGGGTCTACGGCCATTACAAATATTTTCACTCTTACAATGTCGGGATCGACTTTAGTCGTCAGAATCTCACGTCTGCAGACATCAGATTCTGACGCCTAAAGTCGGTCCCCGCGCTGTAAGGGTTAATTTGTATTTAGAGGCAAGTCACGTGTTCCTCAGGACTCATGTACTTAATAATTTAAGCCCCAATAACCACTAAAAGCGTTTTCACCGTTACAGTGCGGGGATCGACATTAGACGTCAGAATCTAATCTGACGTCTGTAGACGTCAGATTCTGAAATCTGGAGTCGATCCCCGCACTTTAAGAACTAAAATATTTATAATTGGCCGTAGATCCTTAACATAAAGCGAAAAGACCTAACTAAGACATTTATCATGATTTAAAATTGAAAAACCCTTTGATCTCCATGGTTTATACGAAAGTATTTCAGCACTTTAAAGGTAATTGCTAAAAAAAAACAGGTTTTGGGTGTGAAATATTTAGTTGACCTTTTGCCCACTTGAAGTTACTGCCTCGCTACCGCGACCCACAACTCCCAATAGGTGACAAGTACTTATAATTGTTTAATCTGAGACCAAACATTTGCCAATCTTAGTGTTTGAAGAAACATTTAATTTCCACTAACTTTGATTTAACCTGCCAATAAAACACATTGAAAACAACGGCTATTGTCGTGCCTAGCGTTTAACCCAGGCATGCTCAACATTGGATCAATAATGACTTCGACAATGATTGAGTGCAGCTTTAGCACAGGGACACTTCTTAATGTAGTGACTCCAGTCAGGTTGTCAGGGATTGTAGTATCAGAATACGTAATCTCACAAGCCGCGTGACGGATGCCCTCTGGTGAACAAAACGTGTTTTGGATAATAAAAACTACACAGCGTCACCTGGTGAATACCTAGCCGTGTCGTCCTCTCCGAGGCCGAGGATTGATGTATTTGCTTTACCCGAAAAATTCAACATGGCGGTGACTGAGAGCGATCTCGACCCCAAGGTCCGAAAAATGTCCATAACTTTTTAATGACTGTGCGACCTCTGAGCTGAGCATGCGGGCATGGAACTGAAACGTTACTGACTCTAAAAAAATATATTTTCGATCTGATTATTTTCCGATGTATTCAGATATGGTAGTCCAAAGAAATGTCCCACGATTTTGTACGCGGTCAATCTGAAGCTTTTTATGCCATGATACCATGACATTTTATTTGTCGCTCTGTGTTTATTACCGTTGCAATTTTTATGTGAACCATTGTCATTGAAAGAAATTGGAAACAGTTTGCTTCATTCTTGAACTGAAGCACGAAGTTCAACAATAGAAGCCAATGAAATTAATTTTACATTTTGTTTACACAAAAAAAAAACATTTTTAAAACACAAGTTATTATTTCAACCCTTTCAATCCTGGGTTTACCATAGTTATCTTCATCCACTACAAGCCACGAATTGCTGTCGCAATTCTCGACTTGTAGTGGATGAAGATGATTTGAAGTGGGTGAAAAATTACAGAAAATTACAATGCATTAGTAAACCAGTTTCATGGAAATTTTCATTTTAAAACCCCTGGTTGTAGGAAAATCAAGTGTGTTTTCAGGGATGTAAAATGATGCTTTAATGCATCGTGAGGGCTTAAAGGGTTAACTGTCAGTGTTTTTCCTTTGTGTGACTAATTATGTTTATCCTCTATTAACCCTTTAGTCACTAAGCTCTTTAACCCTTACAGCGCGGGGATCGACTTTAGTCGACAGAATCTGACGTATGTAGACGTCAGATTCTGACGTCTAAAGTCTATCCCCGCACTGCAAGAGTAAAAATATTTCTGATGGTCGCAGACCCATAACATAGGTATTCAAATGAAGCGGAAAGAGCTAACTAATACATTTATGTATTAACTTGAAAAAAACTCCTTTGGTCTCCAAGGTTTTTCAAAAAGAATTCAGCGCTCTAAGGGTTGACTTAGTGTTTTACCCGCTGTCGCAAGTGGGTGAAAATGACTAATATGTGTTTAGTTTGGGACACAACTTTAGGAAAACACTCATTTCATTCCAAATAATAGTGACTTGATCAACAAATAAAACAAATTACATCGTTATAGCCGTGATGAGCGCGTAAGGGGTGAATAAACTGTATCCGGGTAATGCTACTTCCAGGGTTGATACAGTTTTCCGAAAATAATTGTCACTATCAGATTAAATGTTGTTTTGTCAAAATTCCAATATTTTAATACTTGTATCGTCCACCCTTACAACGCGAGATCTTTTAGTAAAAACCGTGGACGATTGAATGTTCTTACAGCATTGGGCCACATGCTGATGGTATCGGCCCAGCGTTGGGTAGATAATAAGTGCTGCAGGTGTGTCCTCCCGTGTCCTGACTATGAGACACCAATTGGCGGCAACTGGTTTGCTCTTACCGTCTGATACGTGGGAATATGTGATGTAAAGTGATGAATGTCGCTGACTTGTTTTGTTTACATGGCAATATACGACCTGGAAATACAACTATTTCACTCTTTTTCAGTGCTTAAAAATTGTTGTTTGACTTTTTCGTATTTTTAGTTAAGATCAGTAGGCTATATAGCTTCATATATAATAAATTTTCAAAATTGACAACATTGAAAATGTCTCATCCCATGGGGTCCCTTTAAGTCGACATAATATTCTTTTCAGGATCAATTGACCCTTTCACCACTGAAGCCCGTTTTTCTGTGCTGAATGCCATAGCATTCAGCACATAAAAACGGGCTTCAGTGGTGAAAGGGTTAAAGTTATTCAGCATTACCGGGACTCGCCATGCAAATCGCCAGCCACTTTACTAAACATGGATCACAATCCCTCTCATCACTATACAGCTTAGTGGACGATGGTATGGATAGTATCGTCATCCACTATGATCCCATGAGTGTGGGGGCTCATGCCTGGTAGTCCTTAACCCCTTACCGCCAAATTATTCAATATGAATTTTCACCCACTTGAAGTTGTGTCTCGCTGACGCGATCCACAGCTTCAAGTGAGTGAAAAATTATTCAGATTTGACAAAATGTAGGTCAACTCTTTTTAAATCTTGCTGGTTGATGTCACATTTTATAATTAACGTATTTAAAATGTGTTACTTAATGTGCTAATAAAAAATGAAAAACTGCATATATGCGGCACTGGTGGTTAAAGGGTTAAAGCGCTGAAATATTTTTGTATAAACTATAGAGACCAAAGTGATTTTTTCAATTTCAAATCATCACAAATGTCTTAGTTAGCTCTTTCTGATTAATTTAAATACCTATGTTATGGGTCTACGACCATTATAAATTGTTAATCGTTTCAGCGCGGGAATCGACTGCAGACGTGAGATTCTGACGTCTAACGTTGTTCGCCGCGCAGACATCACAGTTAAAAGCCAAAATGTAGTAAATCCTAAATCCTTACTACTTATATAAGCAATAACTGCCTTTTTGCTTGCATCATTTAAGCAAATAATTAATCAACACCGATAACTAAAGAAATTACCATTTTGTCAAATCTGAAAATGTTCCAGACCTACACGACGAAGAAAGGGATATTTATCGGTTTTAACATTTTATCACATTAAATAAGTTGACTTAAATAATCAGTTTTTATGATAACTTATGCATGTATACAAATTTGACAATTTTTCAGGTACAATTTTTACAAATGTGTTTTATCACCTGAAGTGTACTTGGCTACTTTTGAGAGAGTGAAATAGGTAGTTATATTTCATTTTTACCAGTTTGTGGGGTTAATGAGTGAATGAATGAATGAATAAATGAATGAATGAATGAATGAATGAATGAATGAATGAATACACCAGGGAGCGCAATGCTTCCCCATCACCTTTGTTTCCAAGGCGTGGGCAGGCAATGTATTTTTGTATCCCGCTGTTTTCTTTTAATGTATAAAAGAACCTAGCCGTCTCATTAATAATCCCACGAATGAATAAATGCACCAGGGAACGCAATGTGCTCCCTTCACCTTTCTTTCGAAAGCGTGGGCAGGCAATAATATGCTTTGGTCTCCTGCTGTTTCATGTTAATTAATAAAAGAATGAAGCCGCCTGATTTATAATCATCCCAGCAAACACAAAACATTTGCATAACATTGATACAATGTTGGACCAACGACGAAGACGTTGGGCCGACGTTGTATAAGTGTTTTGCAAAGTTTTAGTGCTTGGTGGGATGCTATGTCCCACGCAGCATGGCGTAATACCACAGGGAGACGTGTACTTTGTGTTGGGAGGGAAGTCACGTGTTCCTCAGAGCTATTGTACTTAAATGTTCTGGCCCAGGTAAAAAATCATCAAAAAATCTGTGATTTTATTTTGGCTTCTTAATATAACCATATGATGGAAACATGTCCATAGACTAGAACTGCAAAAGTTTTTAAATTTTTCTGCTGCGCATTCACCAGTTAGGCTAGATATAGAGACGAAATTCCCGTATTTCTAATTTTTGACATGGTTGTCAATAATTAGAAATCAGGAATTTCGTCCCCATATCTAGCCTAGCTGGTGAATGCGCAGCAGAAAAATTAAAAAAACTTTTGCAGTTCTAATCTATGGACATGTTTACATCCTATGGTCATATTAAGAAGCCAAAATAAATAACCGATTTTTTAATGATTTTATCCTGGGCCAGTCCTTTTAACACTAAAAGCGTTTTAATCCTTACTGTGCGGGGATCGTCTTTATACGTCAGAATCTGACGTCTGTAGACGTCAGATTCTGACGTATAAAGACGATCCTGAACTAAAAGAATAATTATTGAAGTACTGTAGATCTGGTGATTCTCGCGTGTTTCCATTTTCGCGATTTTCTGATTTTGTAACTTTTCACGACGTTTAGAATTTGTGAATTTTTATTTCTTTTAGTATCGCTATATTAATAATCTTTTGCGAAATTCTGGAACTCGCGAATTTAACCTCCTCGCGTAATTCGCAAAAACTAAAACCTCGCGAATATTACCACATCCACAGTGTTTATAGTGGCCGTAGACCCATAACATAGGTATTCAAATGAACAAGAAAGAACTAACTAAGACATGTATGATGATTTGTCATTGAAAAATCTTTTTAGTCTCCGTGGTTTATGTAAGAATAGTTCAGCGTTGTAAGGTTAGTTTTTAAAATAAATTATTCTTGTGAAACAACGGTTAAATCCAGTCCAATATTACATTCGTGTCTAGGCATGCTCAACATTGGGTCAATAATGCCTTCGTCAAAGATTGAGTGCAGCTTTAGCACAGTGACTCTTCTTAATGTTTTTCTGTAGTGATTCCAGTCAGGTTGTATTGTCAGAGATTGTAGTATCAGAATACGTGATACCACAAGCCGCGTGACGGATGCCCTCTGGTGAACAAAACGTGTCTTGGATAATAACAACTACACAGCGTCACCTGGTGAATACCTAGCCGTTTTGTCCTTTCTGAGGCCGTGGATTAATGTATTTGCTTTACCCGAAAAATTCAACATGGCGGTGACTGTAAAAGATCTCGACCCCAAGGACCGTAAAATGTCCATAACTTATTAATGACTGTGCGACCTCTGAGCTGAGCATGCGGGCATAAACTGAAATGTTACTGATTCTAAAAAAAATATTTTCGACCTTATTATTCCCGATGTATCTAGATATAACAGTCCAAAGAAATGTTCCACGATTTTGTATGCGGTCAATCTGTAGTTGAAACCTGTTTCAGCCAATGGGGCTAGTGAATATCTTGCCTGGCGAGCCCGACCAATTTCATTTATGAAGCTACATGAAGCTCGGCCACGCCGCATAGTGTGGCTCTGGGAACCAGAGTAGTGAATATCATGGTACCATGAATCAAGCAGAAATTTTATTTACATTTGACAAACAGAATGAAAAAGTACACACTGCTTGGCTTTGTGTTTATTACCGTTACAATCTTAATGTGAACCATGGGTGATTGAAATAAATTGGGAACAGCTTGCTTCATTCTTGAACTGAAGCACGGAGTTGGGGATAGACTTTAGACGACAGAATCTGACGTCTGTAGACGTCAGATTATGACGTCTTAAGTCTATCCCCGCACTGCAAGAGTAAAAATATTTCTAATGGTCGTAGACCCATGACATAGGTATTCAAATGAAGCGGAAAGAGCTAACTAAGACATTTAAGATGCTATTAGCTTGAAAAAACCCCTTTGGTCTCCAAGGTTTTTCAAAAAGAATTCAGCGCTCTAAGGGTTGACTTGGTGTTTTACCCGCTGTCGCAAGTGGGTGAAAATTACTAATATGTGTTTAGTTTGGGACACAACTTTAGGAAAACACTCATTTCATTCCAAATAACAGTGACTTGATCAACAAATAAAACAAATAACCTCGTTATAGCCGTGATGAGCGCGTAAGAGGTGAATAAACTGTATCCGGGTATTGCTACGTCCAGGGTTGATACAGCTTTCCGAAAAGAATTGTCACTATCAGATTAAATTTTGTTTTGTCAAAATTCCAATATTTTAATACTTGTATCGTCCACCCTTACAACGCCGAGATCTTTTAGTAAAAAACGTGGAGACCAACGTTTTTTCAATTTGAAATCATCATAAAAGTCTTAGTTAGCTCTTTCATCAACCATTTCCCTTTCGAGCCTAAATTTATCATTGTCATCTTCATGAAGATGACTTGAAGTGGGTGAAAAATTAAGGAAAATTGACATGTATGTTAGGGATGTTAAATGATGCTTTAATGTATCGTGAGGGCTTAAAGGGTTAAAACGCTTAAACATGTTTATGTAAACCATCATCAAATGTCTTATAAATGTCTTATTTTGCTCTTTCCGCTTCATTTAGATACGTATGTTATGGGTCTACGGCCATTATAAATAATAATCTTCTTTCAGTGCGGGGATCTATTTTAGAGGTCATATTATGACTTCAACAGACGTCAGATTATGACGTCTAATGTCGATCTTCGCGCTAAATGGGTTAACATTGGACCCTAGAACATCATGTATACCTGTATACATACTTAAACCGATACCATAGCGTCGAACAAAAACTACGTATTTGTGGGCGTGAATCTTTTAGGGATTTCGCCTAATAGGATATAAAGCGGGATCTCCACTCAGCGGGTGTCCAGGCCCAGCCTCGGAGCGAAAGTGATTCATTATGCCAAGACGACCACCCACGGAATACAGCTTATTCAATGGGTAATACAGCAGTACTTTCAAATACCCCGAGACGAAGGTTCTCCTGGACCAATGTAGCTTATATGTGCACATAGGTGGACTAAAAACCCATTAATTTCATTCCATTGCACCAAAACAAACCCGCTGATTGTTTGATTTCATGACTGTATCAGTATTAACTCTTTAGCCGTCAAATTATTCAAGATACATTTTCACCGACTTGAAGTTGTGTCTCGCTGACGCGATTCATAAACTTCAAGTCAGGAAAAATGACTCAGATTTGATAAATGGAGCTCAACGATTTTGAAATATTATTAATGGATGTCACGTTTTATCTTTAACATGTTCAAAAGCTGGTGTTCAATGTGCTAATAAACAATGAAAAAACGAAAATAGCATCCCATAACACTAACATCGTGGCTGATAGTGTGTGATATTAGTTTTCACTCGTACACTCCCTCTAGCTACATATCTCATAACACTAAAATTACACCACTAACATCATGACTGATATGGCAACTCAGATTTGTAAAGCCAAAAGGCAGTATCTGCTCACGTGAAACGTGAGCACATAATGCCTTTTGGCTTTGCACAGCAGTACCGGAGATGACGCCATCAGACATCCATTGTGGTATAATCCGTTTGTCCAAATTAGATTGCTTTGGGTGAGAGCTGGAGAAATGTCTGCAAAATACACCACAAATAAAGTTACTGAAGACTGAAAGACATCATGTCATGAGACCGAGTGAGATCTTCATGGGGTCAAGATATCCAGCAATAGACAATAGACAATAGTATATACATATAAAATACAGATATGTATGAATACATGCCAGGAGAGCATGTCAAAGGTGCGTAGTTATCATGTTCTAATAATATAACGTACATACATTTTTTTTATTTTATTTGGCTACTCATTTTACGAAATAAATGATTTTTTCAAGGAACTTGCATAATTTGAACGATTGATTTTGATTTACTACATTCATTAGTGTTTCAAAATTAACTGATGAAGGTGAGTTTCAGTGACGTTTTTTTATTAATTCCTTTCGTATGACTTCAAAGTGAGAACAGTTAAAAATATAGTGAAATTCATCGCCAATATCTTATGTGCACAGCTCATATATTCTGAGGTTGCGGGGTATATTTTGTCTGCAACCTGATTCAATTGGAAGGTTGTGGTTTCTACAGTGAAACTTAGCCATGATGCCTCTCTCGCGATAGGACAAATTTACTAAATATGTTTTTAAATTTAGTGTTGTTGTAAACATCCTGTAATTTAAACACTTTCTGCTAAGATTAATTTCTGAGGTCCAATGTTGAAAAAAATGATCTTTAATTCTATGTTGTAATTTCTTTTTGGATGAATTTATGCTTTCTGGGATGAGTTGGTTATCCCAGACGCCCGAAAAACCACAACCTTCCAATGTATTTTTCACGGTTGAAAGCCATGGGACTTATATATATTCCGATTGTATAGATTAAAAATTATTTGATACAAAACATTTGACAGTTTTGGTGTACTGCTGCTTTTATATATTCTAGCCCAAAACATAATCATTCTACTCTTTGCGTGTAGTACAAGAGGTTTTACGCCGAGTTCGCCATAAACCATGTTGGAACAAGTTGACTTGTTTACTTGCATATTTACAGAATCGCAAATGTATTTTTTCAATAATATCGACCCTTTCTGTTGCCCAAACTTCACAACCGTATAAAAGAATAGGTTTGACTAAAATATCGAAAAGTTCGAGTTGAATAGCGACAGGTAGCTGGAGCTGTCTACATATATGTAGTAACAAAAACGTAGCTCGGTTACCTTTGACAACCAGTTGTTTTTTTGCCTCTGTAAATTTTCCATTATAGTTAAATATAAGGCCCAGGTATTTATATTGACCAACAACTTCAAATTAATTTTCTCCAAAAAAGAATTTAGGTATTTTTCTTATTTTTCCACGAGATAAGACAGTAATTTTAGTTTTTGACACGTTTATGTTCAGTTTCCACATGCTACAATAACGCTCCATTAAATTAATTGATTGATGTAGGTCTTCTTGCGATTCAGCCAAGATAACTGTGTCATCTGCATAAAGCAGGATATATAATTTACAAAATACTAAAAGTTCTTGATCTAAATTTTATACAGACAACGTATTCACAATCTTCAGTCCGTCGTGGGCTGGTTCTAAAAACAGTTTAAGGTCATTTAAAAATATTGAAAATAATAGTGGAGACAGATTATCTCCTTGTCTAACACCTATCATACATGAAAAATTATCAGTTAGCGTACTATTTACAGAAACACATGATTTTGCCGATTTATACATAATATAAATGATCTGAAAAAGTTTCCCAGATATATTATTATTTAATAGTTTAGACCAGAGCTCAGTACGTGAAACTGTGTCAAATACTTTACTGTAGTCTACATAACAGCAATATAATCTTTTGTGTTTGTTAAGGTAAATGTCGCTTAAAGTCTTTAATGACTCTAACGTTGAGAAGCCTCATCTGAATCCGGCTTGCTCGGGTCCTGTTATGTTATTTCCATTTACGAATCGTGTCAATCTGTCGTTTATTAAATTTGTGAATACTTTTCCGCAACAACTTAATGATGATATACCTCGATAATTACTAGGATCTTCACGCTCACCAACATTTTTATAGAGTGGTTTAATTATTGCTAAACTCCATTGTTCTGGAAAAATACCAGTGTCTAGAATGACGTTGAAAAGATTAGTTAGCATATCAATGAAATTTGGTGGAGAATATTTCAGAAATTCGTTTAAAATCTGATCCGGTCCGCTACTTTTATTGTTTTTTAAATTCCGTAATAATTTAGAAACCCTCGAGGGTGTAAAATTGTCATTAAATAGATTATCTGCGTTTTCAAAAGAAAATTCTGGTTCTATTTTCTCGTCTTCTGCTTTATTAAGTTTAGAAAAATGATTGGAAAAATTTACGGGTGACATTTTGTCTGATATTGGTTTTTGCCATTAATAATATTCCAATAATCCTTTGGGTTTTCAGATATCAGTAGACGTATTTTTCTAACAGTGTTTTGTTTGTAATTTTTAAACGCCTTGTTTATCTGTTTCTTATAATTTCGACCAGGATTTTGTAATAGTATCAAATTTTCATTATTTCTAGTCGCCTATATTTATTTTTGTATTAAACATAACTCTTTCTTTTAGTTTCACACTCATCGTCATACCAATCTCTGTGTGGAAATGTCCGAACGCGGTGTTTCTTGGTACCAATGGGTGTTTGGCCACACTTCGACATTCCCAGATCGCTCGCTGTCGAGGTGTAAACTGAGTTGATCTCGTCAACTAACCTGTTAATGGTACATTGTTGAGGTGGAATGTCACCTGTCAATTCGTTTAGCGCAAGCATTATACCACTTATGTCGGTTTCGTTTAATGTCTGTTGGAAATGATGAGTAAAATCTGGTTTCCGATTAGGTTTATTTGGTGGGCGACGTACATATGAATTATCCTGGTTTGTGGTATAATCCTTGTCTAAATCTACATTTCGTGGGTTTGAACACTTGTATTTAAGGGTGAGAGATACAGCACAATGGATGTCAGATATAAGTGGATCAAAGTCCAAAACTTCAAAATTATCAACAGGCGGGAAAATTAGAGGAGAACATATAAAATAATCTACCAAACTGACATTGTTACATGTTAGTTTTCCTCGATTAGCGTCTTCACCCAACCTTCCATTAACAATAAATACTTCAAGGGTCTTACAAAGCGTTAAGAGTCTATTACCGTAGTTGTTAACAACTTTATCAACATTATTTCTGCTCTGTTGAATATCACAGCTGTTAAGAGACATTTCGTTACAAAGAGATTCATTTTCGTGATCTCATACTTCCAAATAATCCTTTAAATTAGTTGTTCTTGCATTTAGATCACCAGCTATACATATATCTAAATCTTCATTAGACGTTAAATCAATAAAATTATCTTCAATGTCATCAATTATAGAGATATTGGAGTAGTTAGAGTTCTCTGGTGATACATATATTAGGCATAAAACCATGTCTCTCTGGTCGTTGTTACCTTTATATTTCAGCCAAAGAGAATCTTGTTGTGTGTTGGTAATAAGAGACACTCTACTTTGTACTTTTGCACTGATTAAAGCGGCAAGTCCGCCTGAAGTCTTCCTCTTAAACAGTCTATTTTTCGTGATCAGCTTAAAGCCTGGAAAAGCAATTTGGTCTAATTCGTCTAGTTTCGTTTCTGTCATCAATATCACATCATGATTGTTTATAAAGTTATAAAATTCAACACTTTTCATTCTGGTTTTTACACCACATACCTTTGTAAGCGAGAAAAAAAGTTTTGTTGGTTGTGTTGGTGTGTTCTGTTGATTTTGATTGTTCGTTGATGGGGTGTGTTGTGTTGAAATGTTCGGAGGTGTGTTCTGGTGAAATCTGTCCTAGTGTTCGATGGGTGTTGTAGTGGGAGGGGCCGTAGATGATGACGGGGTGGGGTCGTGACTGTAAACTGAGTCACTGTCACTTTCACTGTCTGACTCATCGTCCATGTTTTCTACAAGTGTTTTTTTGCTGCGATGTTCTGCTGAGCCTAATGGTGAGGCGCTTGGCATCCGCTTTCCCTTTTGTTTACCACTGTTCTTGTTCTGTTTTTTTCTGGTTTCTAAGGCTGCTGATATATATGATATCACTTCAACTTTCCCTTGTCTGCTGAAATGGACACCTGACGGGTCGGTTTTAGAGAACAGGTGATTGGCGAAGCTACCCTCTGCAGACAGTAGGGCGTATGTGTCTATGTAGAATAGCATCTGGCCGCCGCGCCTGCAGAGTGCGTGCAGGTCACGCTCGCCTGCGATTGAGAAACCGATGGGGACACCTAGTGGCCGATTTAACAAGCTCTCCTGTCTGTACGCTCAGGAAAGAAGTAAGCTTATGAAACGCAGCTGGGATAGATTTTCGGATCTCAGCGCTTAAAGTGATTTAATATCAGTTTATGCAGTCAACATGTTCAATGCACTTCAATATATCCATTGACCAACCTGTAAACTCCACAAAGTCTCGTTTTTTTTAAAGGAATAAGAACATTAGTCACCAATACACAGAAACACCACGGCCGTTCCCTCTCAATATTCTCGGCCGATGACGTACAAGCAAGTTAAATAAAACTGAATAAATCCGTCGGGGGATTAGTTCTCAGACATCATGCCATCTTTCCTGAGTGTACAGACCCTGCGGACAGGAGAGCTTGTTGAATCGGCCACTAGGTGTCCCCATCGGTTTCTCAATCACAGGCGAGCGTGGTGCAGGTAGCTGTTAACTGCCACCGTGGTATCATTTGCGTTGCTCTGTTGACGTTTGCTTCCTTTACTCGGCGGCACTGAACAAATCGCTATATTTGCATCTGGGAATTTATTTTCCACGTCAGTGATTGCTCTACTGGCGTTTAGCATGATGTCTACTTCACCATGACGGGTCACGTCATTTGTGCCCAGGTAAAGAACCACTGTTTTGATACCAGAAGTATCAGTTTGCTTGGAAGCTGCCCCCATGAGTGATTTAGTGGAGAGGAAAGTAGCTCCAGATTCTGCTTGTAGGAACACATTTGATGAGTTCGCGACATGCTTCAAATTTGAGTCTCCGGGTACCAGTGTGTCAATTTCTACTTCTTCTTGGATTTGTGATGAGGTGTTTGTCTTTTCACTGTCACCGCCAGATTGTTTTTCAGTTCTTGGCTGGGCTGCTTTTGGTGGTGCTGTTTCGTTTGCCTTGGTCACTTCAGTTTTTGGCTTGTTGGGACTTGCCTCGTTGTCTTCCCGGCCTTCACGAATGTCATGCTAATATTCGCCTTATTTTTTTCTCCAAACTCTTTGTACTCGTCACATTTGCTCTGTGAGTGTCCTGTCTGGGAACAATACCTACATCCCATGTCGTTTGTGCAGTCCTGTACCATGTGACTGGTGCTGAAGCACCGGTAACAGGCTCTCTCAGTTTTAGGCTTCACAGGGTACTTATAATGAGGGTGACTTGTCAGTCCACAGTGCTTGCACTCTGTCCTGTTGTTATCACAGAATACTCTAAGGTCGAAATCCCCTACTGTAACAGTGCTAGGTACGATGTATTTTGCGTCATAGAGAGACATGTATCGGGTTCCGGTTTCAATTTCACTGTCTTTCACCTTTCCTCTTCGTATACTGCCTTGTACCACCTCCCCATAAGCGGCTAAGACAGATGTTACCACCATGTCGTTCATTTCATAAGGTGCGTCCTTTACAGTGACGTGGGTTATCGATCTGTCGACATCATTCAGAGACAGTTCCTCGTTTTTTTATTGTGATGGTGGAGGAGATGAGTCTCTGCTTAGCTGACACGTTCGCCATTGTCACGCGGCAGGCTGACTCAGGCAGCAACGATGTTAACCCTAAAGGCGCTGAAATATTTTAACATAAACCAAGAAAACTTCGGGATTTTTTTATTTAAAAATATCACAAAAGTTCAGTTGGCTCTTTTCGCTTCCTTTGAATACCTATGTTATCGGCTTACAACCAATACAATTTTTAAATTATTCCCCCTAGAGGGGGGGGGGGTGTCTTTAGACATGATAATCTGACGTCTACAGAGGTTATATACAACATTGATTCAATTAACCCTTATGACGCTGAAATCTCTTTTTCTATAAATCATGGATACCAAAGGGTCTTTTCAATTTGAAATCATCGTAAATGTCTTAGTTAGCTCTTTCCACTTCACTTAAATACCTACGTTATTAGTATGGCAGGAGAAAATGGTCCACGAGCATGGGGTGGATTAACTTTTGTAACCTACATTTTAAAACCCTTATGGTATCTAGAAAACATATTTTGATGTTAACAGCTCGAAATTTAGCATCATGGGTGCTTTTTGACCGCTTATATGGGGGTACCTCCGAACCTGTCTGAAATTAGGGGGTAAGGTTACGCAAACGTCTGTCGTTGATGTTTTGATTAACCAATCTGCCCTAGTGATATACCATAATAACAGATAATTAAATTCCCGTTATAATGATATATCAGACATTGCAGTAGAATAAGTTGTCGTCTCTCAACATACGCTGAAGTGGGATTTTTATTATAAATTAATCACAATGAACAACAAAACAAACGAATCGACATGGTGAAAGGAAACGACCCAATAAAAAGTAATTATTAGACATATCCCTATCTGGCCTCTATTTTCTGAGCCCAGATGTGTGTATGCTTAAATATGAGTGTTTTTTAATATTTATAAATGTCATTTATTTTATTTAATGAAAGAATATTGAAGCCTTTTATGAAAATATGTGTACTTAGCATGGGCTGAAATCTGAAACATGCTTTTTTCTTGGATTTTTTGTGTATAATTTTGTATCCACTTGTTTTTACATAATTTATGTATGATGATTTCAAATGTGTCGGATAACATTCTATATTTGGTGCCCTTCATCTACAAATAAGCAAAACACAAAATGGCTGACAAAATGTAAATAAACCCCCTTATTTTCTATGGTTTATAGCCATGAAAGCAAAATGTATGGTTCCTGTAAGATTGTTATATAAAAACAATTCTAGTGGATTGGAAAGACGTAGGTAACCTTTATTTGACCTCTAAATACAAGATGTCCGTCGTTTCATATATATATTTACTGCTACTCTAAATATACCGATTACCATGTTAATAATATGATTTAATTGTAGTAACTGAGTGGACCAGAAATAAACGTTACGGACGAGTAAATTTGAATGAAAAAAATCAAATTGGCCGCGACATTCACCTTTATATGAGAAAAATCAAAATGTCAATTAAACATCTGTTTTGTATTTGTGGCTCGAGATTACTAAACTTATGGATTGTTTATGATTTGGTGGCCGAAACACACATTTCTGATGTTTATTTTTCATCGTCTGACCCAAATTTTATCGTAAAATTCAAGATGGACGTTAATTTACATATTTACAATTAAAATAATGACATCATTCTAAGTACTAAGCACATGAAAGCATGTTAGAATATACTGTGTTTAAACAGAGTTTCGAATGCCTTATAGCCTAATCTGTCGTATTACATAGTCTACTTTTTTTTTGAATTTCCATTAACAAGTGTTGATTTTTATATTATAGTTCAGATGCACAAAAAAGCAATTTTTTGTGTGTTGGTGGTAATTATTCTGAATTTGAAGGTCAAATAAAGTTCATTTTTATCTAAAAACATGACAGATAAATTGATCAACTCCAAATCATACAGAAACCGAAAATTGTGCGTTAATGTACAACAAAAATATAGAAAATATGTGGTTTTGGCGGCCATTTTTTGTTTTGCTTATTTGAAGGCGAAGGACACCAAACATAACATTTTATCAGACAGATTCGAATTCAGCACACCCAAATTATGTAAAAAGGATCGGGAAAAAAATCTGCACTTAAAAGTCGAGCAAAGTTCAATGTTTCATATTTCAGGCCAGGCTAAATAGGCCACATACATTTTCAAAAAGGGCTGCACTATTTTCAAATTTACAATTAAATATGCCATGTACAAATCTAAATACCACCCAGTTCAAGTATATACCCATCTGGGTTCGGAAAACAGAGGTCAAATATAGTTGGGACCAATAATTATGTTTTATTAGGTCGTTTTCAATGGCCATGTTGACCAGCTTGTCTTGCTGTCGATTTTGATCATTTTGTAATAAAAAAAATGTTTCAACGTATTTATAGAGATCGCTCTTTTATCCTCTGCATCATGCAATACATCATTGGAACGGGAATTTAATTAACATTTATATAGTATGTTAAATGTGCAAATTGATAAACTAGAACAACAATGACCATTTTCTCCTGCCATACTATATGGATTTCAATCCTTTCTGGGCGGGCATCAGAATGTGACGTCTAGACTCTGTTGTCTAGAGACGTTGAACCAACGTTAACCAACATTGATTCAACTTCTTGTGTCTGCTGGGTAGTTAGTTATATCAACCCTTTAAGCCCTCACGATGCATTAAAGCATCATTTTACATCATTGAAAACAGACTTGATTTTTTACAGCTAAGGGTTTCAGAAGATACATTTTTATGAAACTGCTCTACGAATACATGGTAATTTTCTTTGATTTATCACCCACTTCCAGTCATCTTTGCGACAGCAATTCTCGGCTTGTAGTGGATAAAGATGACTGGTCTAGTGGATGAAAATGACAATGTAATGTCAGGCTTGAAAGGGTTAATAGCGGTAGCCATGGCGGTAGTCCACGTGCTCAAAGGGTCAGTTTGTCATTTGATACATAAATGTCACAGATGTACTTATAACATGTATACGACACTCTATCAAAGACGTGATCTATTGAAATTATGTCAATGCTGTTTCAGACAGAGAATTGTAGCTGAATGGACACACCCACGCAGTATTTCTTTTCAAACGGCATTGACAAAGTACCTGACCTGCATACACCATGGGGGACGAAAATAGTTATTCTCTATTATGATGAATGAGTCTACGTTTGCCATTTACTGTCACAGACTGTGATTTGGTTATATGTACGCCCTGTGTGCTGTTTTATGTAGGTTTTGCGAGACCAAGTCACTTTGGTCCTTGTGAATTAGATCTATGTTATTCCCGCAAGGTGAGCGAGACCATAGATTAACCATATGGTTAATCTATGGTGAGACGGTGAGCTTTCTAATACCCGTGGGAGATCCCAGCCAAAATAAATGACTGAATGAAAGAAATAAAAGAAAGAATTAATGCACGAAGGAATGAATGAATGCATGTATGAATACACGAATGGATGGATGAATGAATGAATGAATGAATAAATGAATGAATGAATGAATGAATGAATGAATGAATGAATGAATGAATGAATGAATGAATGAATGAATGAATGAATGAATGAATGAATGAATGAATGAATGAATGAATGAATGAATGAATGAATGAATGAATGAATGGGCTTTTAGGCCACCTGTGTGCACACATAGGTTAAACTGGGCCAGGAGAATCTCCTGAGGATAGTGAGATGAATGAGTTGACACTGCCCTCTAGACACAATGTTCCAAATTAGAGACCTGACGCACAGAGACCGAGTACGTTATCTGTCGGTCACGGGGCCTCGACAATTTTAGGGGTGGTTGAATAAAGGCGAGCGAAGCCAGTCTTGAAAATCGTGTAGCTTCAAAAAATGGAAAACATTAACAAGCAATTCAGAAGGATAAGGGAATATCCTACTTGGGTCATTTGTGTAATCAGCCCCCGTATTGTCATATACAAGCTACGATATATCTTAGACTTCGGATATCGCAGCCAGAAAGAAGCCTACGATACAATCAGCTGAATGAGTAGGAATTTATGTTTCAAAGTGAATTAACCTTTTCAGCGCGAGGACCGACTTTACATGTCTGTATCTGACGTCTCCAGTCGGTTCCCGCACTGAAAGAATTAAACAAACAGATGAAATAGCTGCAGATCATGACGGGTAGGAAATCATATTTCAAAGTGAATTAAGATCAGATGTATTAGCTGTGCATTCACAGCAAACACAAGACGTTGAAGCAATGCTGGTTTAAAGTTGGCCCACCGCCTATGGCGCTGGCCCAACATCAAACCAGCATTAGTTCAAGTTAATATGGTTTGGTTGACCCCTACAACTGTGAGATATTGAATTTATTTGTAACATTTAGTCATATCGTATACGGGCTTAGGACATTTTTACTTCTAGAAACTGGTTGTAAAAGTGTCAAACAATACACAACAATAAAACGAAAGTCGACATCAGTGCTCTGGGTTTCAACCCTCCCAGCAACACAAAACATTTGTATAACATTGGTCTAACATTGTACAAATGTATATAAGTGTTTAGTGGGATTTCAGCGCAGGGATCTGACGTCCAAAGACGGTGCCCGCACTGAAAAAACTGAGTAAAAACATTATCAATGGCCGTAGAATACTACCCGGCTAAGCCAAGCTACTCACATTGCGTGAAGCTCGGCCGCAGTGACTGCCATTTTTCCACAGCTGCCCGTGTAAAAAAGACAGTGACTCCGCCTACCGATAAGATGGTAGCGGTGTTGGCTCTAGTCAGCTAGCGCGCTCTGGTGATGCAAGAGGCTAGAACAGATTTTCAAAAATCATTTGAACAAAAAATTAGAAACCTAAAATCAACAAACCCAAAACAGTATTGGAAAATACTGAATTCCAATAAACAGAATAAAAATAACATATTGCCGGACATAACTAGTTTATATGATCATTTCAAAACTCTAAATAAAAATAGCGACAACCCTGAAATATCTAATAACAATAACACCCGTAGTGAACCAGATCTTGATAAAGAATTTTCTGATGAAGAAATCCTTCAAGCTATAAAAACACCTAAAAAAAACAAAGCAACAGGGAATGACGGCGTTCTTAATGAATATTTATGTAGTACCATTAATATTTTTCTCCCTATTTTTCAAAATCTATTTAATTATATCTTAATGTCAGGAAATATACCAGAAGAGTGGGTAATAGGTAACATAATCCTTGTGTATAAAAATAAAGGAGATAGATCATCACCCGAAAATTACAGAGGAATAAGTTTACTTAGTTGCTTTGGAAATTTTTTTACCAGTTTAATTAACACCCGCTTGACTTACTTTTTAAATTCAAACAAAGTTCTGCTAGAAAATCAGACCGGATTTAGGAGAGGTTATTCTACTATGGATCATGTTTTTACACTTAAATCGCTAATCGATATATTCTTACATAAAAAAAGAAACTTTTCTGTGCTTTTGTTGACTTTAAAAAAGCATTCGATACTGTGTGGCGATCTGGGTTATGGATCAAATTAATTTCTTTTGGAATTACAGGCAAACTTTTCAATGTTATCAGAAACATCTATAACAACATCAAGTCATGTATACAAGTAAATGGGCAAAAATCTGATTATTTTAGTTGCTATACTGGCGTAAGACAAGGGGAAAACCTCCCCCCGCTTCTCTTTGCTCTATACTTAAATGACCTTGAATCATTTTTAAAATACAACCATGTAAATAATCTCAAGCTTAATGATAATATTTTTGATCAATTCCTTAAGATACAGATTCTTCTATACGCTGATGACACTGTACTTCTTTCCGATAATGCTGATGGTCTACAAAACTCTTTAAATTGTTTAGCTCGATATTGTGAACACTGGAAGTTACAAGTTAACACTAGCAAAACTGAAATTGTGATTTTCTCTAAAGGAAAGTTTAAAAAGTCTTATAATTTCACTTTTAATAATAATAAAGTAAATATTGTTGATTCCTTTAAATATCTCGGTGTATACTTTAACTATAACGGTTCATTTATTTATCACAAGAAATTTATATTTGGTCAAGCCCAAAAGGCTCTTTTTGCACTTTTGAAAAAATCAAAAGAACTTGAACTTCCCGTGGATATCCAACTTAAATTGTTCGATTACCTGGTTTTGCCAATTTTAATTTATGGCTGTGAGATATGGGGGTATGAAAATATCTCTATATTAGACAAATTACACCTTAAATTTCTAAAATATATATTGTGCTTAAAACAATCGACACCAACCTGCATGGTGCTCGGTGAAACAGGTCGGTTCCCATTATCAATAGCCATAAAAACACGTATGATATCTTTTTGGTGCAAGCTAATAACGAGTGATGTGAACAGATTTTCCACAACTCTATACAATTTACTGCAAATTTTTAATGTTAATAATATTTTTACGTCAAAATGGCTTCAATACATTAAAATTATTTTAGATGAAACAGGTTTTTCTTACATTTGGACTCTACAAGAAGTACCAAATATCAATACATTTACGAACCAGATTAAACAGAGACTACAAGATCAATACATCCAACAGTGGTCGGCAGATCTTAATCTTTCGAATAAATGCCGTTCATATAGAATTTTCAAAGTGAAATTTGAGCTCGAAAAATATGTATGCTCCTTGTCACCTTTTAACCGAAAAATTATTTGTCGATTTAGAACATCAAACCATAGACTACCAATTGAAAGGGGAAGATACTATGGCATCAATAGAGAAGACAGAACATGTGAATTTTGTAATTCTGATAAAATTTGTGATGAATTCCACTTTGTACTCGAATGTCATACCCTTATTGATATACGGCAAACTTTCTTACCGCCCTACTGTCAAAATCATCCTAACTATGTAAAATTTAAAAATATCATGTCGGACACATCCTCTAACATTTCTAATGAATTAGCTAAATATCTGAAAGCCGCATTCAAGTTTTTTAATATATATATCTAAACTCTTAAAATGATTCTTCAAATATAGGACTACTCTCGTGACTATATTGATGTATGTCCACTGTTTTCATTTGTCACCCTTTTCACCTTTTTCCATGTTTACTATACCGTTACATATTTATATACTTTTACCTTTTCTCATGTGGTAGCGTCGTGTCTGAAACATGGGTCTGCAGCAATATGCACAGTACCAATGTCTAGGACACGGTGCTGCCACGGGAAGATTAAAACTAATGTTATTGTATATCACTGTATATCACTTAATATTTCATGCTGTTCTTTTATTAAATAATGTATTTTTGATCAAACCTATATTATATATATATGTATATATATATATATATATATATATTTATACATATATACACGTATATAGACATATATATGGTATTTAAAAAAAATCATTATGTTACATTGTACCTCACTACCTCACATTATTTTCTGCATTATGTTTCTTATGTATTTAAATATTTTATTTTATTACTATGTATTATTACCTTTAATATTGACTATTGTTACATGTATGTACTACTATTGCATACTCCAAGCCATGTATGGCCCGAGTTTAATAAACTATTGTCTATTGTCTATTGTCTATTGTCTATCACCGTAGAGCCAGGCCCGCTGAAACATGGCGGTCAGTTTGTCAGAGCCTTGCGATGTCATCAGGGTAGTAGAATATAACATATGTATTCAAATGAAGCGGGAAGGGCTAACTAACTAAGATATTTATAATTATTTAAAATAAAAAAACCCCTTTGATGTCCATGGTTTATACACACATATTTCAGCGTTGTAAGGTTTCTGTAAGCTATATGGGATGGACCACTGGTCAGGATCGCATGCCAGACATCTATCACCACAAAATGACTTGACAATGACCCCGACGTAATTGTCAGGAGCGGCCTTTGGTCGGCGTCTGGAGCAGTTTGATCACGACACGAACATATCATATTCGTCTGGTGGCAAAATGACAGTTTCACAGTGGGGGGTACTTTTTGTTACCACACGAAAAACATTTTTTTATGAGCCATCAATACCCATGGAAGTGCGGTTTTCATTGCCTGAAGTTGCTGTTTCATTGATTATTATGCAAATTTGGCAGGCATTGCCCAAAAACAAGATTTTTTCAATAACTTTAAAACTAATTGTCATAGACACATTTATATGGCGACCTTTTCCACATTTTCATGGTCAAGGAAATGAAATCGTAAAATGTGAAAAATAATTAATAATAATGCTAATCAGGCAGCCATTGCCAGAAATTGATCTTCTCGCGTCAACTTTCAAACTAATTGACATAGATACATGAAAGCCCATGACCAGATACATGTATGCTTGAAAATTAGTGTTACTTATATTTATAAATGTCATATATTTTGTTTCACGAAAAAATATAGCAGCCTTTTTATAAGTATTCTTGTATTTAACCCAGATTAAAATCTGAAACATTGCACTTTTCTCGCCATCTTAGTAGATAATTTGTTATCCACTTGTTTTACATAATTTTGGGTGTGCTGAGCTCCGATCTGTCGCGTAACATTCAATATTTGGTGACTTTCACTTTCAAATTAGCAAAACACAAAATGGCCGCCAATATGTAAAGAAAACCTCGTATTTAATATGGTTTGCTTCACATAAAAGCACAATATATATGGCTTCTGCAAGATTTGTAGTAGAAACAAAATATTTTTAGTGTCTTTGGAAAAAATGACTTTATTTAACCTTAAAATCCCATATTTACTGTCATGATTTATCTGCTGTAACTTAATGGACCAGTAATAAACGATACTGACAAGTAAATTTAAAAGAAAAAAACTAAATGGTATCAAAAATTCAAATGCCACCTTTTTGGGGGGTTTGATGAGTGGGATCGTCGTGGGTCAAAACACGCATTTCTGCTTTATATTTGTCGTTGTCTGACCTATATGTTATAGTAAAATTCAAGATGGCCGTCATTTTACAGATATACAATCAAATTCATGCCGACATTCGAAATATTAAGTACACCAAAAGCATATTATAATATAATGCGCCTAGTGTCGGATGCTTTGTAACCTAATCTTTCGCATTACATTGTCTACTTTTCTAGATTTCCATACAAAAATGAGTTTTTTATATTATAATTCAGAATCATGAAAACGCTCCAAATAAGACGCATAGGACAGAAATTGCCATTATGTGTATTTATGTGCACCCAAAAAATATAAAAGATGAGATTTTTTGTCTCGTTAATTTTAAGGTGAAGTGCATCAAATATAGAATGTTATTCGACAGATTCGCATTCCACACACTCAAATTATATAAAAACAAGTCGTTACAAAATTATACACTTAAGTACCGAGCAAAATTCAATGTTTTAGATTTCATCTTAAGATAAATACACTCATTTTCATGACATTTATAAATCAAAATACCACTCGGTTTCAAGCATATATATGTCTGGGTTCAGGAAACAAAGGATATAGACATATATAAACAACTAATAATTATGTTGTATCAAACCGTTTCAATCGACCATGCTGACTAGTATGTTTTGTTGTTGATTCTAATTATTTTGTAATAACACTTACGTGCAATACACCATTGGAACAGAAATTTCATTATCTGTTATCAGGCATATTACATGTGGTGAGTGGTAAATTATAACAGCAAAGATTGAACCCAACCCCCTAAATATAGACATGTTTGGGGGTACCCCCATATAAGAAGAAAACGCATGATGCGGAAACTTCGTTTTTCTTAAGCTTAGACACCTTACTAGACAAAATAATATGGTTTCCACATGGTAACATAGTGTTACCCTAAACCTATTTCTAGAACACTTTTCAGCTTCTGCCACCACGCTATATCTTACATCTAAATTATTCAGGTAGGTCGCTGGGTTCAGGAAAATAAAAAAATATTATGACGGCGACAGTTGACACCAGCAAACATAATACTTTGACCCAATGTTGTTTTAATATTGGTCCACCTTCTAAGACCCAGCCTGCCTGGAAAGTCGGAGGTCGCTGGTCCGTCGAACGCTCTAACATTGAGTTTCTAAAGAAAAAAAACGAGAGTTTCTTCACCGCTCACTCGCAAAGATTCTATTTGTGGGGAAGTGACCGAGAGGTGGCTTGCTCAGATCTCCAGGTTACATTTTTGAATTCTGTGTCTACAGGGCAGTGTCCCCTCATTCATCTGACTATTCTCGGGAGGTTCTCCTGACCCAGTTTACCCGACATGTGAACAAAAAAGTGGCCTAAACATCATTTGTTCATTCATTCATTCATTCATTCATTCATTCATTCATTCATTCATTCATTCATTCATTCATTCATCATTCATTCATTCATTCATTCATTCATTCATTCATCCATTCATTCATTCATAAATCCATCCATTCATCCATTCATCCATCCATCCAACCATCTATTCATTCATTCAATCATTCATTCATTCATTCATTCATATATTCATTCATTCATTCATTCATTCATTCATTCATTCATTCATCCATCCATATATTTATTCATTCATTAATTCATTCATTCATTCATTCATTCATTCATTCATTCATTCATTCATTCATTCATTCATTCATTCATTCATTCATTCATTCATTTATTCATTCATTCATTTATTCATTCGTTCATTCATTCATTCATTCATTCATTCGTTCATTTATTCATTCTTTTATTCATTCATTCATTCATTCATTCATTCATTCATTCATTCATTCATTCATTCATTCATTCATTCATTCATTCATTCATTCATTCATTCATTAATTCATTCATTCATTCATTCATGCATTCATTCAATTTTTTTGTAAGAGGGCAAACATCAACAAATTACCACACACTTTGTTTACTCTAAACTGCCCTCTATTTTTAAAGCTTTTTTCGTCTATTAATTATCAGCTATTTTCAAAAATAAAAAATTGTAAACGTACACCTTCTCTGGGCTGGGTGGATCTAGCAACTCAAGATCATGATGTCACAACAAAATCCGCCCATTATTAAATCAGGATTAACATTTAAACTGAATCTTATAAATGTTTCATGTTTGTTGTATTTAAACAAGAACTGAATTAAATTTTCGTTATTTTCAATAGGTCGACATCGACAGGGTGAACAAGGGTTCAGTCAAAGCTGGACACTGACCAAGAGCCTCTGATGTGATGGCCAGCAATTCTAGTGCTGCATCTGTATCCATGCAGCATTGGACCAGTACTCGTGTTAATGTAGGCAGTTTTATAAACTCATACAGCGCAGCGCACGATCACATGACTACGTCACATGACGTCAATATTAAATCCACCCCTGCTTTTGCAGTTGTGAAAAAACGATCCTAGTGGGTTTTAAAAGCAAGGGGGATGAGCACTCTTGTCTTTAAAACATCATTTCAAATCGAATGAAAGATGAATTTATCTGTGGACTCCATGGGACCTTTAATGTGAAACTGACTAATTTATGATCGCAAAAAACAGAACATTGTTGGTAATATTTAAAAAAGTAAATTTATTGTGAAGAAAAAAAAGGCAATTTTTTGGTGTTGCAACTAATACTGGAATACAGTTTTTTTCAGATTACTTGAGCCAAATGTTTTAAAAAATGTCATGCTTGCAAAATCAATACAATTACACGTGTGTGCACTGTGATATGTTTTTGTCAGTCATTATAGTTGACACAAGATGCGAGCTCCTGACCCAATTGTAATTGTCAAAAAGACAAGTATCAGATCAAAGGTTTATCACACCAGGCAGGATTGGGATAAGAGGTATATTTCTCCACAGAGCAGTCCCTGAAGACTCAGCCAGCTCCTGTTTTATGCATAAGATAAACAGGAACTCTAATTCTTCCCTTATTTCACCCAGCGGCATGTGATTCTGACGCAATGCTAGTTTAACGCTGGTTCAACGACGCAGTCTATTATAGAGAAATAATCCAACATTGAAACGACACATGGTATTTTGCGGAGAAAACTTGGTCAGTAGTGCAAAAACAAAAGACAGTATCTGCTTACTTTACAAGTACTTACTATACTTTACTTGACTTTATCCGGTTCGGAAACTTTAGAATCCCCAGCTGATTTGAAATGTGTTACTGATGTTTTCACTTGAATGACAAATTCGAAGCTAAAGCTAAATCAAATTATAACCGAGTTTATCATCATCGGTTCTAAAAAACAAAGAGAAAAGTTTAAAGATCTATTCCCTATATTATTACTTGACCATGACACACTTCCTAAAGCATTTGTTAGAAATTTGGGATTCATTTTTTATTGTGATTTTAACTTCAAGCGACAAATCTCTCAGACTTGCAAAATAAGCTTCTGTCACATCCGTGTTCATTAGGAAGTACCTCAGCCGAGATGCCACAAAATCTGTTGCATATGCTCTAGTTACTAGTCATCTTGACTATTGCAATTCCCTTTAGTATAATTTTCCTGACATTTAGAATATTGCAGCGGGTACGTGTAGTCTGTGAGGCGTCTCGTTTTAACAGATCTAAGCTTCTCTTAAAGTGTCTTCATTGGCTACCAGTAAAATACGTTTTCAACTTTGTACCATCACTTTTAAAGCCTTGCTTTTTCACCAACCTACATATCTGTTTAATTATTGGTGCCACAGCAAATTTCAAGACTGCTTAGATCCCCCAACACAAATATGTTAACTGCTCCACGGTATCGAACAATATGGGGGTCAAGGGCTTTTGCAGTTGCAGATACGACGCCCAGTTGACGAGTTAAGCTTTGACTCTTGCCATTGAGCTGATTTCGATTTGGATTCTGCGCCTCTGATCTCGGATCTCCAAGGATTTAGGCGCTATAGAAGTTATCTAATCGATTGATTGATTTATTGTGATCAGATTTTGGTTTTGCACGGCAGTATAATATAGTCTGTGAGTAACTTTTACTCGATGTGAACATATTTTTACATTAATTCAGCTATATTTTATTGGATAAATAATATAAAAGTTCATTGAATTTTTATGAGAGTACACTTTTTCAGATACTCCAGTTACATTGAGGTCTCAGCCAACTAATTACTAAGAACTTATTCAGTCTGAGTTTGAACTATTTTGATTTGATTTTTGCCAAATCCCGCTAGTTATTGTAGTCAGGAAGGTAAGAAATTATTCATGAAAATGTATTATGTTGATTTTTTCCTGACAATGGTTGATTTTGTGTTTGAAATTCATAGAAAACACAAAAGAAATACAAAGTGACATATTAAAATGATGGACCGAATAGCAGCCTGTCTCTACCGTTTGCAGGTAATCACTGACTTCGGCTGCAAATAAAAAAAAAATAAAGCGGTTAACACCAATTTCAAATATATTTTTTTTTAATTCACAATTTCTAAAACTTTCCACGGAAAAAAATATTAGGATTAGTGGATTTGTCCCTGATAGACCTGTGGCCTGCAGCGTGTGGGCGATAATGCATGTAATTAGTTGTGTGAGACCTTATTATTAAATGAAGCCGCCTTTTCGATCAATCACAACATACTATATTAGTATCTTATTACTTTTTTTAATCAATCAATTTTTTGCCCATGGTGTTTTTGCGTATATTTATAATCAAGAGCGAGACATTTCAATTGATTCTCGTACACCTGAAAGTTAACATGAAATAAGGTGGACTGCCATTGATTGAACATAGAAGACACTTATTATATCCGCGGACGTATTTAGTGTATTGTGTTGCTTGCCTGCAATCAGCACTATTTACACAGGAAAATCTGGGGATACTTTTGAATAGCTATACATAACTATATATTTGTAGAGTAGACTGGCTCTATCGAGTTATTATACAAGGCCCAAGTTTTGTAACAAGGTAAACTATACGCAATCACGCGTAGCTGCCGTGGATACAGCCTCTTTCTCGGGCCACACTAGCACAGCTTGGTGGCCCTGATACAGTCCTTTGACAGTCTCTTCTGTAACTGCTACGTTCTGATAGGGCCTCAAAAACTGGTGTCTCGTGACCCACACCTGACCCTGAAACTATGTCAAGCTCGAGGTTTCCTTGCACCTATGAGACACAAGTTTATATAATTATTCCTCCCCTATACCGGGCCATATGTTTGGCATTATATGCCTAGTATTATTATGACCAGTACATGCGATCAACCTGTGTTGTACCATAGTTGGTCCATCCTACAATGTCGGCCCAGCATAAAAGCAACATTGGATCTGTATCTTTTATCTGTGTTATTGTAGACTTGTTTTTGTGTAAGACCAAGATACCAGCAGTATTTGCACAGTGATTGTAACAACCATTCTTTGTTTGATATTGATACATCATCTCAGATTGTGGATTAACATAAACCCAGAGCTGGGTCATTATTCTTACTGGTGTGCAGTCTCTGTCAGCACGATACACTACTCCAATATTGGCTTAACGTTGGTCCATTGTTTGCGACATAGGCCTAAGATTAGGAAAACATTAGGCCGGTGTATTCCTATCGTGTTTATGGTGTGGGATTGACAATGGTGGGTTGATGCGTGTCAATCGTCTACGACGCTGGCCCAACATAAAATCAACATTGACCATG
The DNA here is from genome assembly GCA_964017125.1 of Flabesymbios commensalis. Taxonomy (NCBI): domain Eukaryota; kingdom Metazoa; phylum Annelida; class Polychaeta; order Terebellida; family Flabelligeridae; genus Flabesymbios; species Flabesymbios commensalis. Next base: position 55,436,293 of record OZ024918.1, read on the forward strand.
TGTTTAGAATGTTTCTTATGACTGATATAATACAACTGTATTAGGATTGTCAATACACATGATACATGTAGGGGAGAGTCGGGTTAGTTGAGCCAACAGGGTTAGTTGATCCACCCCCTCGCATTTCTACGCATGGGATTTTAAGGAAGTTTCAACACCACCTGGTGATTAAAAGTGATATTATTTACATGGCCACGTTGTGAGCACAGATCAATTTGCAGGTAGGGAGTTTTGTGGTTCAAAAATGCATTTTTCGCTGTAGTCAGTAGAATTCAGATATTATATTGTTTGCATTAATATTACGGAAGCAGTAGGGATTCTGTAAATTCTTGCTATAGGGCTAGGCAGTCAAATACATAAAGATAGCCTATGTCAATGTAACACCCAACTTGGATCATTGAAATGTCACAAAATTTCACATTTCATACAATATGGCTGTTGTGGGGTAGGTTGAGCCAAATAAGATGGAGTAAGTTGATCAACCGGCTCAATTAACCCCATTCATGGCTCATCTTACCCCAGTAGGTAAATACATATGACAGAATGTGGATCAACTAACCCCACTCGTCATGGCTCATCATACCCCAATGGGAATAATATATTATTATAGAATGTGATATAGTGTAACAAATGACATCATATAATAGGTCAATATAATAAAGACACATAATAATAGTATATATCTTCTTAATAAAAACAAGAAAACAATGATCCATGCATCAATACAGGCTATAATGCCGATTATATTACTTGGGACTTGGAGGAGATTTGTCAACAAATTTGACCCTTATGTGATGAACAGAAGTATTACATTTTTTATTTTTGCATTTTCTGGACAAACAATAACATTTTAGCATGTACATTTGTCAATTGTAAATTTTTACCATAGGTGATCAACTTACCCCCTTGCTTGGCACAACTTACCCCATACAGCGGGTTAGTCGAGCCACTTTCACCACTCTCAGTTGTGCATCCATAACTTTTTTTTAAATTGTTTTTTTCATCTTTCATTGATGTTTAATATATATGTAATATATAGCCATGTTTTAAAACTATCACAACCATTCTGCGATCAACCGGGAAAACACCAGACAAAATATTGTAAAAAGTGGCTCAACTAACCCGCCTCTCCCCTACAGATGTAGGCCTATATCTCACCAGGAAATACTGACAGGAGCACATGTATATGTCAGGCTTAAATATCCACACGATGTCAGGCCAAGTTGCACACGAAATATAGCATTTTAGATGTGATGATGTAGCCATACCCCACCCTCTCTTAACATGCTGAAAGAAGCTGTTCATTTCATGAAATAGTCACCTGCCTCGCCATGTGTATTCCTTGGCATGATCATGTGGCTTAGAATGTCAAGGACACCATTTTTGTTAGGTATTGTCTTATTGTTCAGATAAAAAATAAGGTCAAATTCAAGAATATTTCTACAGAACACATTCTACAGTGCAATCAATCAGAGCCACTAGCTGACGCTAGTGGAAGGATAGTGGATCTGATGAATGAGAATGCCACGGATACAAAGTATAGTCCTCACTTTATAACAACGACAGCTGAGCTTAACATATTTAGCCCTTCTAGCTCGGGAACCGTCAGAATCTGACGTGACGTTTGAAGACGGTCCCTGCGTTGAGAGAATTTAAAAAAATATAATGGCTGTTGTCCCATAACATACATGTAGGTATTCAAATGAAGCGGAAATAGCTAACTTAGACATTAAAGGAATTGTCAACTGTTAAAATACGCGGGACATGGGTTCCCCAGAGTGCCATAGTGCCCGTGGGTATTCCATTATAATAATGTATGTGATTCAAACACAACCCCGTATTAAGAGCAAGTTTCCCAATCATAGTAAATCCATATACTTCAGCGACATCTATGAGTTGATAATTCCACCAATGCTCTTAGCTGGGTGTTGGGTTTGAAAGCTAGCTGTTGTGTTACGCGTGGAGTTTGAAACAACTGACCCCCGCGCATGTATTGACAGGAAGGCTTTTCAAGCAAACACTGTACACTCAACCAATGCTGATTTAATGTTGGGACAGCGTCGCAGACGTTGCTCTCACATAAAAACAGCTTTGGTTGAGTGTCTCGTTGGAATTGTATCAATAGTCTTGTAATCAGGTTATTAAACTCAGTAATGTATCTGGTCCAAAATTTTGTTGAGAATGCAGAAATCTGCACAATACTATTTCTACTATTTTCCCAGTGTAGAAGTTGCTATACATGCACCATCATGTTGACTGCTTATAACATTAAGTTGGTGGTCGTTATTGACATCTGTTGAATGTGGACTTGGATTTGCCAGATGTTGTTCCTGATCACATATGAGCAGTAGATGTTTTCGACATCTGCCCCATGCGGACTTGGATATGCCAGTAGTTTTTCCAGGTCACATATGAGGAGTATAATTAGTGTTTTCAAAAATAATAAAAAAACGAAAGTGATGCCGGCTTCATTACAAACCATAACTAGATCCACATACATACAAATCCCTGTATAAAAAGTTCGCTGTAACATTTACGTGTAACTGCGATACAATTAAAATCTGATTCGTCTCTTATTTCAACATCAAACACGATACTTTGACTTCTGATGTTTTAGTATGTTGCCCAAACATTAATCCTTTCAGAGCGGGATCAACTTCAGACGTCAGAATCTGACATCTATAAAAATCAGATTCTAATGTTGTAATTAGCTGATTAATGTACGTTGCATTTGGGAAGATACATATCCGCTTTCTTCATGAAGAGCGAAGTATATGCCTACTGATATATATGTAAAGAGGCAATCAAACCGTTGGTCACCAGGTGGGTGTTCGAAACACTTTTGTGGCGTTCAGCCATTCGGTCACCAGGTTGAGCTATCACCAATTTCTCATTTCCTGCTGGTCACGAGATTCAGTTGTGAACAGACTTTTGTAGCAGACACATGCCAGGCTGCATGTTCACATCTGTATCACTTTTATGTTTTCGTGTCCTGCAGGTCTGAGTGGCCCGTCGCTGTCCATGTAACCCGGATCAGGAGGACGCGCAGGACGCCGTACCCTCCTGGGGACAACCCGCCTCCCGACACGGGATGTTGACCATCGTGGCCGAAATTAATGCCGTTGTGACGGCTGTATGGTTGTGAACGCC
>OZ024918.1:55439642-55537142 GCA_964017125.1 Flabesymbios commensalis
ACATTAAAATATTATTGGTACTTCTTTAAAAGTTATTTGGACGCCATGAGTAATTAGGTTTACAAAGTGTGCAGTGCAGCGAGCCCCACTTCACCAAGATATCAGAATATCATACTATTTCTGCTATATTAACATTCCGATGCCTAGAGTATCACATGCCTAATTTAGTTAATTAGAGGTGATCGCAGACGTCATTTATGTGTATGTCCCAATAATATATACATAGTCTCAAATCAGTAAGGTATATATAATAGTGAGTAGGCCTGTATATTAGTGCTTCATTTTACTAACACAAGGGTATTTGCATAATAATACTAATTCTATATTTTCATTATGGGGCTAGACAATTATATCGCTCATAATATGTTAAACTTCTGGGGGCAATACTGTCATAATGCTCATGTGTCACCCTTTGTGGTCCAGAGTTTCACGTATATTATTTATTTAATCCACTGTGGACTCAACTATCAAGTGTTTTTTCATGTTAACCTTTGGGTGCCTAGAGTATCACATATATTACCAATCTGGAGGCTAGAGACAATCATATTTCTTCTATACTAACCTTCTGATGCCTAGAGTATCATATCTCTTGATTAAATTATTAACCCTCAGCGAACTAAAGTACGGTAACACATGTATTGACCTTCTGGGATCCAGACTATCACGTATCTCAATTATTAACCCTATGCGAACTAGACTAGCATATTTGTTAACCTTTGGATGCCTAGAGTATCACATGGCTTATATTTTACTATCACACGGTCATCGGTCTATTACTACTACTATTAAAGGTATTGCCAGTCTAACATTTGTACAATGGTGGGCCACCCTCGAAGACATTGGGCCGACGTTGTACAAATGTTATACAAATGTTGTGTGTTTGCTGGGAACATGTTTAGACTTTTTAAAATACAGTTTAGGGCATAAAATGAACCTCGGACAATAAAGTGTCATTAACCATACAATTTAGTGTCATTTCATCATTAACGATACAATTTAGTGTCATTTCATTCAACAATTCAATGTATATTTAGAGAAAAGAATAATATTGCTCATTTTGCCTAACATAAGGTTATTTTCTTAAGTATTCTAATTAAATCTTTTCTTAATGCCAACAAAAATAACCAATAATAATACAGGCCATCGCAGAAGTCAACTAGCTTGTGCCCCAATAAAGTGTACATGGTCCCAAAAAGTTATATAATTATATAGTAGAGTCTACTATTCATCGATTTATCTACTTTTATGGTATCTCTAATTCAAACCTTTTCAAAATAGCCAAAAAACGAGAGTCTTCAAAGAATTAAAGGTCATCAGAGACGTCATTTATCTATATGTCCCAATAATATATATATGGTCCCAATAAGATATATACAGAGACGTAATTTATCTATATGTCCCAATAATATATATATGGTCCCAATAAGATATATACACAAACGTTATTTATCTATATGTCCCAATAATATATATATATATATGGTCCCAATAAGATATACAGAGACGTCATTTATTTATATGTCCCAATAATATGGTCCCAATAAGATATATACAAGGCTTAGTATACTAGTACTTGATTTTACAAACAAAAGGCTATTAAATACAAATTCCATATTTTCAAAATGACACAAAATTAACTGTAAATCCTTAGTGATTTAGAATATATATCGGAGATCACCTACCTAGATTTACTTTGAATACGTATGGTCAAGTAGATAGATAGATATATAAAACTTCTAATGCGCCTAAATCCCTGTATGACAAGCTCAGAGGCGCTTCAAACCAAATCGTATTCAAGAATCGTGTCCATGGACAGTCAAAGTCATCAGAGTGAGAGGAACTATTAGGATGCAAAACAAGATGCAAAGAAGTGTGTTTTTAATTTTTTGCGGAAGATGGAATACGTATCAGCTGTTGTACTTCTGCAGGAAGGGAATTCCGGAGGTATGGAGCAACAACAGCACGAAAAAGCACGAGAACCAGCCTTGGTTTTAGGAGAGCGAGGTCGAATAAGCTGTCTAGTTCTTGTGGCACGGGTTCTTTGTTTTTCTGACAATGACAATAATTCTCGAAGGTAGACAGGCTGATTAGTATGGAGTGTTTTATATACCAGAGTGTTAATTTTGAAAACAATCCTGTACTTGATTTTGCGCCAATGTAACGATTTGAGAACAGGTGTTATATGGCAGAACTTAGATACATACGACTTGAGCTAATGAGTTTTGCACTCGCTGTAACTGTTTCATGTATTTGTCTTAAACATTAAAAAGTAGAGAATTCCAGTAGGATGGGTGTGTGAGCAAAGAACGGGTTTGTGAGCAGTAGGATATATCTGCGACTAGTAGGACAAGTGTGCGAAAAGTAGGACGGGTTTGTGAGCAGTAGGACGGGTGTACGACCAGTAGGATAGGTGTTCGACAAGTAGGGCGGCTGTGTGAGCAGTAAGACAGGTGTGTGACCAGTAGGGCGGGTGTGTGAGCAGTAGGGCGGGTGATCGTGTATGAGCAGTAAGACGGGTGTGTGACCAGTAGGACGGGTATGTGAGCAGTAGGATGGGTGTGCGACCAGTAGGGCGGGTGTGCGACCAGTAGGGCGGGTGTTCGACCAGGAGGATGGGTGTGCGACAAGTAGGACGGGTGTATGAGTAGTAAGACGGGTGTGTGTCCAGTAGGATGGGGGTGTGACCAGTAAGACGGGTGTGTGACCAGTACGACGGGTGTGTGAGCAGTAAGATATAATATGTAAGGTAGTGTATACTATTCCTCGATTTATTTATTGTCAGGTTCTTTCTAATATCATAGTAGCTCTAATTCGAACTTTTTCTTAATATCTAAAAAAACGAATTCTTAAAAGAATTAAACGAAATCATAGAAGTCATTTATCTATACATGGTCCCAATAAGATATATACGAGAGTTAGTAGGGCTATACTAGTACCTAAATTCACAAACACAAGGCTATGTTCATAATAATACTAATTAAATATTTTTATCATGACAGAAAAATTAACTAAGAGTCCTTAAAGAATAAAAATATATGTGTTTCAAATACGTATAGAAGGTCCTAAAAAGATATAAATAGGGAAGAGTATACTGGTGCTGGATTTAACTGAGACAATGCTATTTTGATGATAATACTAATTCCTGACACAAATAAGAAAAGAAACGCTACATGGACTGGATTATCATATTTATGCTATATTAACCTTCTGATCCCTACAGTCCATAGTCCACACGTGTTATTTAGTAACCCTCTGCGGACTAGAGTATCACATGTTTCCAGGGGCGTGCCAATCATGACTCATGTCCAAACACTGTGGGGCTAGACAGTTATATCGCTCATAATATTTTAAACTTCTGGGGGCTATAGTATCACATTGCTCTTGTGTCAGCCTTTGTGGTCCAGAGTTCCACGTATATTATTTATTTAATGCTCTGTGGACTAGACTATCAAGTTTATTTCATCTTACCCTTCGGGTGCCTAGAGTATCACATATATTGCCAATCTGGCGGCTAGAGACTATCATATTTCTTCTATACTAACCTTCTGATGCCTAGAGTATCATATCTCTTAATCTAATTATTAACCCTCTGCGAGCTAGAGTAACACATGTATTGGCCCTCTGGTGTCCAGACTATCACATGTCTCAATTATTAACCCTATGCGAACTAGACCAGCATATTTGTTACCTTTGGATGCCTAGAGTATCACATGGCTTATATTTTAGCTGGTGGCTGGACTATCACGTGTATATCAGGTTTAGAACGTCACGTGTAATATGTATTATCATAAGAGACGTCATTTATCTATATGTCCCAATAATATATATATGGTCCCAATAAGATATATACAGAGACGTCATTTATCTATGTGTCCCAATAATATATATATGGTCCCAATAAGATATACAGAGACGTAATTTATATATATGTCCCAATAATATATATATGGTCCCAATAAGATATATACAGAGGCGTAATTTATCTATATGTCCCAATAATATATATATGGTCCCAATAAGATATACAGAGACGTCATTTATCTATATGTCCCAATAATATATATATGGTTCCAATAAAATATATACAAGGGTTAGTATACTAGTGCTTAATTTTGCAAACACAAGGCTATTAAATACTAAATCAATATTTTCATAATGACACAAAAATTAACTGTAAATCCTTACTGATTTAGAATATATCTCGGTAATCACCTACCTAGATTCACTTTGAATACGTATGGTCAAGTAGATAGATAGATATTTAAAACTTCTAATGCGCCTAAATCCCTGTATGACAAGCTCAGAGGCGCTTCAAACGAAATCATATTTGAGAATCGTGTCCATGGTCAGTCAATGTCATCAAAGTGAGAGCAACATGAGGTCAAACTATTAGGATGGATAACAAGATGCAAAGAAGTGTGTCTTTAATATTTTGTGGAAGATGGAATACGTCTCAGCTGTTCGTACTTCTGCAAGAAGGGAATTCCAGAGGTATGGAGCAACAACAGCACGAAAAAGCATCAGAACCAGCCTCGGTTTCAGGAGAGCGAGGTCGAATAAGCTCTCTAGTTCCTGAGGCACGGGTTCTTTGTTTTTTCTGACAATGACAATAATTCTCTAAGGTAGACAGGCTGATCAGTATGGCGTGTTTTATATACCAGAGTGTTAATTTTGAAAACAATTCTGTACTTGATTTTAAGCCAATCCAACGAATGGAGAACAGGTGTTATATGGCAGAACTTAGATGTCTTACATACGACTCGAGCTAATGAGTTTTGCACTCGCTGTAACTGTTTCATGTATTTGTCATCAACATTAAAAAGTAGAGAATTCCAGTAGGATGGTAGTGTGAGCAAAGAACGGGTTTGTGATCAGTGGGATGTGTCTGCGACTAGTAGAACGGGTGTGCGAAAAGTAGGACGAGTGTTTGACCAGTTGAACGGGTTTGTGAGCAGTAGGACGGGTGTACGACCAGTAGGATGGGTGTACGACAAGTAGGACGGGTGTGTGACCAGTAGGACGGGTGTGTGAGCAGTAGAACGGGTGTGTGACCAGTAGGACGGGTGTGTGACCAGTAGGACGGGGGTACGACAAGTAGGACGTGTGTATGACCAGTAGGATGGGTGTGTGACCAGTAGAACGGTTGTGTGACCAGTAGGACGGGTGTGTGACCAGTGGGACGAGTGTGTGACCAAAAGGACGGGTGTGTGACCAGTAGGACGGGTGTATGAACAGTAAGACGGGTGTGTGACCAGTAGGACGGTTGTGTAACCAGTAGGACGGATGTGTGACCAGTGGGACGAGTGTGTGACCAGAAGGACGGGTGTGTGACCAGTAGGACAGGTGTGTGACCAGTAGAACGGGTGTGTGAACAGTAAGACGGGTGTGTGACCAGTAGGACGGGTGTGTGACCAGTAGGACTGGTGTATGAGCAGTAGGATGGGTGTGTGAGCAGTAGGACGAGTATGTAACCAGTGGGACGGGTATGTGGCCAGTATACGATGGGTGTGTGACCAGTAAGACGGGTGTGTGACCAGTAGGACGGGTGAGTGACCAGTAGGATGGCTGTGTGACCAGTAGGATGGGTGTGTGAGCAGTAGGTTGGGTGTTTGAGCAACAGAACGGGTGTGTGATCAGTAAGACGGGTGTGTGACCAGTAGTATGAGTGTGTGACTAGTAGGATGGGTGTGTGACCAGTAGAACAGGTTTGTGAGCAGTAGGACGGGTGTGTGAGCAGTAGGATAGGTGTGTGACCAGTAGGACGGGTTTGTGAGCAGTAGGTTGGGTGTGTGACAAGTAGAATGGGTGTGTGAGCAGTAGGACGGGTGTGTGACCAGTAGGACGGGTGTGTGACCAGTAGGACGGGTGTGTGACCAGTAGGACGGATGTGTGAGCATTAAGACGGGTATGTGACCAGTAGGACGGGTGCATGAGCAGTAAGATGGGTGTGTGACCAGTAGGACGGGTGTGTGAGCAGTAAGGTATAATATGTAAGGTAGAGTATACTACTCCTCGATTTATTTACCGTGAGTTTTTTTCTAAGGCTATAGTAAGTATTATTCAAACATTTTCATAATAATTATCTAAAAACAAACGAGTCCTAAAAGAGTTAGTAGTAATCCCAGAAGTCATTTATCTATATGTCCCAATAATATATGCCCGGTCCCAATAAGATATATACAAGGGTTAGTATACTAGTATTTGATTTCACAATGTTTCTTCCCCATCCACGTGTGAAAGTTGGTATTGTGGGGAGCCTCCGTGACCGAGAGATAGCGTGCTCGGCCTCAGACCGCCAGGGTTCGAATTTCGAATCCTGTGTCTAGAGGACAGTGTCATCTCAATCATCTCACCATCCTCAGGAGGTTCTCCTGGCCCAGTTTAGCCTATATGTGCACAAAGGTGGCCTAAAGCCCGATTCATTTCATTTGATTTCACAAACACAACGTTATTTTCATACTAATACTAATTAAATATTTTTATCGTGACAGAAAAATAGTCCTTAAAAAATAAGAATATATCTCGTCACCCTTTGTGGTCCAGAGAGTTTCACGTATATTATGTATTCAATCCTCTGTGGACTAAACTTTCAAGTTTATTTTACCTTAACCTTTGGGTGCTTAGAGTGTCACATATTACGTATTTGGAGGCTAGAGACTATCATATTTTTTCTTACTAACCTTCTGATGCCTAGAGTACCATATATTTTAATGTAATTATTAACCCTCTGCTACTAGAGTAACACATGTATCGACCCTCTGGGGTCTAGACTATCACGTGTCTCAATTATTAACCCTATGCGAACTAGACTATCATATTTGTTAACATTCGGATGCCTAGAGTATCGCATGGCTTATATTTTAGCTATCTGGTGGCTAGAATATCACGTGTATATCACGTTTAGAAAATCAGGTGTATCATGTTTTAACCCTTTCATATAAATTATATGGCTCATAGTATGTTAACTTTATGGAGGCTATGGTATCACATTGCTCATGTGTAACCCTTTGTGATCCAGAGGGTTACGTGTATCATTTATTTATTTTTCTGTGGATTAGACTGTGATATTTCTGGTATTTTAACCTTCGGATGCCTGGAGTATCACATGTCTTATATATTAGCTCCCTGGAGGGTAGATTATCACGTACATATCAGATTTATAGTATCGCGTGTCTGAATTATTAACCTGATGTTAATTAGAGGTGATCGCAGATATCATTTATATGTATGTCCCAATAATATATAAATAGTCCAAATAAGGTATATATATAATGGTGAGTAGGCCTATACTAGAGTTTCATTTTACTAACACAAGGTTATTTGCATAATAATAATAATTCTATATTTTCAAAATGACACGAGCATTAACTGGGAGTCCTCATAGAATAAACATATATATCAGAAGTCGCTTATATATGTGTTTGAAATACGTATACATGGTCCCAACAAGATTAACATGTGTCCCAATAAAATATACATTGTCCCTTTAACAGTTTAGATATACATATGTCCCAATAAAATATATATTGTACCTTTAATAGTTTAAACACAACATCAATGGTATTACAAAATTGTTTTTTATATGGCGTGTTTTATGGGAATACTTTGTGATTTATGCCTTTCTTCATTTGTCTACTTTAAAAATACATTTCAGGGCATAAAATGAACATTCGGACCAAAAAGTGTCGTTAACCATTTATACAGCAAATAAAAGTTATATATATATATATATAGTACAGTATACTACTCCTCGATTTATCTAATGTGAGACTATTTTTAAAGTATCTCTAATTCAAACCTTTTTATAATAGCTAAAAAACGAAAGTCTTTAAAGAATTAGAGGTCATCAGATACGTCATTTATCTATATGTCCCAATAATATATATATGGTCCCGATAAGATATATACAAGGGTTAGTATACTAGTGCTTGATTTTACAAACACAAGGCTATTAAATACTAATTCAATATTTTCATAACGAGACAAAAATTACCTGTAATTCCTTACTGATTTAGAATATATCTCTGTAGTCACCTACCTAGATTTACTTCGAATATGTATACATGGTCTCAACGACCAGACGATGGGTGTGCGACCCATAGGACGGGTGTGTGACCAGTAGGATGGGTGTGTGACCATTAGGATGGGTGTGTGACCAGTAGGTCAGGTGTGCGACCAGTAAGACGGGTGTTCGACCAGGAGGATGGGTGTGCGACAAGTAGGTCGGGTGTATGAGCAGTAAGACGGCTGTGTGTCCAGTAGGATGGGTGTGTGAGCAGTAGGACGGGTTTTTGAGCAGTAGGGTGGGTGTGCGACCAGTAGGGCGGGTGTGCGACCAGTAGGTCGGGTGTATGAGCAGTAAGACGGCTGTGTGTCCAGTAGGATGGGTGTGTGACTAGTAGGACGGGTGTGTGACCAGTAGGATGGGTGTGCGACTAGTAGGACGGGTTTTTGAGCAGTAGAGTGGGTGTGCGACCAGTAGGGCGGGTGTGCGACCAGTAGGACGGGTGTTCGACCAGGAGGATGGGTGTGCGACAAGTAGGACGGGTGTATGAGCAGTAAGACGGAAGTGTGTCCAGTAGGATGGGTGTGTGAACAGTAGGGCGGGTGATCGTGTTTGAGCAGTAAGACGGGTGTGCGACCAGTAGGACCGGTGTTCGACCAAGAGGATGGGTGTGCGACAAGTAGGGCGGGTGTATAAGCAGAAAGACGGATGTGTGTCCAGGTAGGATGGGGGTGTGAGCAGTAAGACGGGTGTGTGACCAGTAGGCTGGGTGTGTGACCATTAGGATGGGTGTGTGACCAGTAAGACGGGTGTGTGAGGAGTAAGATATAATATGTAAGGTAGAGTATACTATTCCTCGATTATTTATTGTGAGGTTCTTTCTAATGTTATAGTAACACTAATTTGAACTTTTTCTTAATATCTAACCAAAGCGATTTTAAAAGAATTAAACGAAATCGTCATTTATCTATACGTCCCAATAATATATACATGGTCCCAATAAGATATATACAAGGGTTAGTAGCGCTATATTAGTACTTAAATTCACAAACACAAGGCTATGTTCATAATAATACTAATTAAATATTTCAATTATGACAGAAAAAATTAACTAAGAGTCCTTAAAGAATAAAAATATATGTGTTTCAAATACGTATACAAGGTTCTAAAAAGATATAAATAGGGAAGAGTATACTGGTGCTGGATTTAACTGAGACAATGCTATTTTGATGATAATACTAATTCCTGACACAAACAAGAAAATAAACGCTACATGGACTAGATTATCATATTTATGCTATATTAACCTTCTGATCCCTACAGTCTATAGTCCACACGTGTTATTTACTAGCCCTCTGCGGACTAGAGTATCACATTTTTCAAGGGGCGAGCCAATCATGACTCATGTCTAAACACTGTGGGGCTAGACAGTTATATCGCTCATAATATTATTGTATTGTATTTGTTTATTATAGTGACATAGTACAAACATATAGTACAACCAGAAAATAAAGTATAATATATTAGTTCCTAGCCCTCAAGGGCTTATTAGTCACTTTGAATTGTACTGCATAACATAAATAATAGTAGCATGATAATAATTTAAAAATAATAATAATAATAATAATAATAATGATAATAAAAATAAAATACATTGCTTTAAATATAACTAGGCTAATTGAACATAACACTTTGACGTTTCCTCCATGCCTGCTCAACGAAATCTATTGTTAAATAAATAAACTCTTCTGACATAAGTACTTTAAGCTGTTCATTAGGGGTTAATAAAATAAAGTTGGTTGGATAAATAGACGATATATGCAAGTATAATTCCGTTCTCATTGTTTTATATAGGGTGCATTGACATACAAAGTGGGATTCGTCTTCTATTTGATTTAAATTACAGAGGCGGCATAATCGTTGATCTACTGGCGTGTTTGTATACCTGCCAGTTTCAATAGCTAATGGTAATATTTTAAACTTCTGGGGGCTATAGTATCACATTGCTCTTGTGTCAGCCTTTGTGGTCCAAAGTTCCACGTATATTATTTATTTAATCCTCTGTGGACTAGACTATCAAGTTTCTTTTATGTTACCCTTTGGGTGCCTAGAGTATCACATATATTACCTATCTGGAGGCTAGAGACTATCATATTTTTTCTATACTAACCTTCTGATGCCTAGAGTATCATATCTCTTAATTTAATTATAAACCCTCTGCGAACTAGAGTAACACATGTATTGGCCCTCTGGTGTGCAGACTATCACATGTCTCAATTATTAACCCTATGCTAACTAGACCAGCATATTTGTTAACCTTTGGATGCCTAGAGTATCACATGGCTTATATTTTAGCTGGTGGTTGGACTATCACGTGTATATCAGGTTTAGAACATCGCGTGTATTATGTATTATCATCAGAGACGTCATTTATCTATATTTCCCAATAATAAATATATGGTCCCAATAAGATATATACAGAGACGTCATTTATCTATATGTCCCGATATTATATATATGGTTCCAATAAGATATATACAGAGACGTCATTTATCTATGTGTCCCAATAATATATATATGGTCCCAATAAAATATATACAGAGACGTCATTTATCTATATGTCCCAATAATATATATATGGTCCCAATAAGATATACAGAGACGTCATTTATCTATATGTCCCAATAATATATATATGGTCCCAATAAGATATATACAGAGACGTCATTTATCTATATGTCCCAATAATATATATATGGTCCCAATAAGATATACAGAGACGTCATTTATCTATATGTCCCAATAATATATATATGGTTCCAATAAGATATATACAAGGGTTAGTATACTATATATATTTTTTGCGGAAGATGGAATACGTCTCAGCTGTTCGTACTTCTGCAGGAAGGGAATTCCAGAGGTATGGAGCAACAACAGCACGAAAAAGCATAAGAACCAGCCTCGGTTTTAGGAGAGCGAGGTCGAATAAGCTGTCTAGTTCCTGAGGCACGGGTTCTTTGCTTTTCTGACAATGACAATAATTCTCTAAGGTAGACAGGCTGATTAGTATGGAGTGTTTTATATAACAGAGTGTTAATTTTGAAAACAATTATGTACTTGATTTTGAGCCAATGTATCGAATGGAGAACAGGTGTTATATGGCAGAACTTAGATGTCTTACATACGACTCGACCTAATCAGTTTTGCACTCGCTGTAGCTGTTTCATGTATTTGTTATCGACATTAAAAAGTAGAGAATTCCAGTAGGATGGGTGTGTGAGCAAAGAACGGGTTTGTGAGTAGTAGGGTGGGTGTGTGAGCAGAAAAACGGGTTTGTGATCAGTAGGATATGTGTGCGACTAGTAGGACGGGTGTGCGAAAAGTGGGACGAATGTGTGACCAGTAGAACGGGTTTGTGAGCAGTAGGACGGGTGTACGACCAGTAGGATGGGTGTGCGACAAGTAGGACGGATGTGTGAGCAGTAAGACGGGTGTGTGAGCAGTAGGACAGGGGTATGAGCTGTAAGACAGGTGTGTGAACAGTAGAACGTTTTTTTGATCAGTAGGATGGGTGTGCGACTACTATATGGGGTGTGCGACCAGTAGGATGGGTGTACGATAAGTAGGGCGGGTGTATGACCACTGTAAGACGGGTGTGCGACCAGTAGGACGGGTGTACGATCAGTGGGATGGGTGTGCGACAAGTAGGACTGGTGTATAAGCAGTAAGATGGGTATTTGAGTAATAGAACGGGTTTGTGACCAGTGGGACGAGTGTGCGAAAAGTAGGACGGGTGTGGGAGCAGTAGGACGTGTGTATGACCAGTAGGATGGGTGTTTGACCAGTAAGACGGGTGTGTGAGCAGTAGGACGGTTGTGTGACCAGTAGCACGGGTGTGTGACCAGTAGGACGAGTGTGTGAGCAGTAGAATGGGTTTGTGAGCAGTATGATATGTGTGTGACCAGTAGAACGGGTTTGTGACCAGTAGGATGGGTGTACGACCAGTAGGATGGGTCTACGATAAGTAGGACGGGTGTGTGAGCAGTAAGACAGGTGTGTGAGCAGTAGGACGGTTGTGTGACCAGTAGGACAGGTGTGTGACCAGTAGGACGAGTGTGCGACCAGAAGGACGGGTATGTGACCAGTAGGACGGGTGTGTGACCAGTAGGACGGGTATGTGACCAATAGGACGGGTATGTGACCAGTAGAACAAGTGTGTGAGCAGTAGGACGGATGTGTGACCAGTAGGACGGGTGTGTGACCAGTAGGACGGGTATGTGACCAGTAGGACGGGTATATGACCAGTTGGACGAGTGTGTGAGCAGTAGGACGGGTATGTGACCAGTAGGACGGGTGTGTGACCAGTAACCGGGTGTGTGAGCTGTAGGGCAAGTGTGTGAGCAGTAGGACGGTTGTGTGACCAGTAGGACGGGTGTGTGACCAGTAGGACGAGTGTGTGACCAGAAGGACCGGTGTGTGACCAGTAGGACGAGTGTGTGAGCAGTAGGACGCGTGTGTGACCAGTAGGACGGGTGTGTGACCAGTAGGATGGGTATGTGACCATTGGGACGAGTGTGTGAGCAGTAGGACGGGTATGTGACCAGTAGGATCATTTATCTATGTGTCCTAGTAATATATATATGGTCCCTATAAGATATACAGAGGCGTAATTTATCTATATGTCCGAATAATATATACATGGTCCCAAAAAGATATATACAGAGACGTCATTTATCTATATGTCCCAATAATATATATATGGTCCCAATAAGATATACAGAGACGTCATTTATCTATATGTCCCAATAATATATATAAGGTCCCAATAAGATATATACAAGGGTTAGTATACTAGTGCTTGATTTGGCAAACACAAGGCTATTAAATACTAAATCAATATTTTCATAATGACACAAAAATTAACTGTAAATCCTTACTGATTTAGAATATATCTCGGTAATCACCTACCTAGATTTACTTTGAATACGTATGGTCAAGTAGATAGATAGATATATAAAACTTCTAATGCGCCTAAATCCCTGTATGACAAGCTCAGAGGCGCTTCAAACCAAATCATATTCAAGAATCGTGTCCATGATCAGTCAATGTCATCAAAGTGAGATCAACAGGAGGTCAAACTATTAGGATAGATAACAAGATGCAAAGAAGTGTGTCTTTACTTCTTTGCGGAAGATGGAATACGTCTCAGCTGTTCGTGCTTCTGCAGGAAGGGAATTCCAGAGGTATGGAGCAACAACAGCACGAAAAAGCATAAGAACCAGCCTCGGTTTTAGGAGAGCGAGGTCGAATAAGCTAGTTCCTGAGGCACGGGTTCTTTGTTTTTCTGACGATGACAATAATTCTCTAAGGTAGACAGGCTGATTAGTATGCAGTGTTTTATATACCAGAGTGTTAATTTTGAAAACAATTCTGTACTTGATTTTGAGCCAATGTAACGAATGGAGAACAGGTGTTATATGGCAGAACTTAGATGTCTTACATACGATTCGAGCTGATGAGTTTTGCACTCGCTGTAACTATTTTATGTATTTGTCATCAACATTAAAAAGTAGAGAATTACAGTAGGATGGGTGCTGAGCAAAGAACGGGTTTGTGAGTAGTAGGGTGGGTGTGTGAGCAGTAGAACGGGTTTGTGATCAGTAGGATATGTGTGCGACTAGTAGGACGGATGTGCGAAAAGTGGGACGAGTGTGTGACCAGTAGAACGGGTTTGTGAGCAGTAGGACGGGTGTACGACCAGTAGGATGGGTGTGCGACAAGTAGGTCGGATGTGTGAGCAGTAAGACGGGTGTGTGAGCAGTAGGACAGAGGTATGAGCTGTAAGACTGGTGTGTGAGCAGTAGAACGTTTTTTTGATCAGTAGGATGGGTGTGCGACTAGTATAACGGGTGTGCGACCAGTAGGATGGGTGTACGATAAGTAGGACGGGTGTGTGACCACTGTAAGACGGGTGTGTGAGCAGTAGGGCGGGTGTGCGACCAGTAGGACGGGTGTACGCTCAGTGGGATGGGTATGCGACAAGTAAGACTGGTGTATAAGCAGTAAGATGGGTGTGTGAGTAATAGAACGGGTTTGTGACCAGTGGGACGAGTGTGCGAAAAGTAGGACGGGTGTGGGAGCAGTAGGACGTGTGTATGACCAGTAGGATGGGTGTGTGACCAGTAAGACGGGTGTGTGAGCAGTAGGACGGTTGTGTGACCAGTAGGACGGGTGTGTGACCAGTAGGACGAGTGTGTGAGCAGTAGAATGGGTTTGTGAGCAGTAGGATGGGTGTGTGACCAGTAGAACGGGTTTGTGATCAGTAGGATGGGTGTACGACCAGTAGGATGGGTGTGTGTCCAGAAGGACGGGTGTGTGACCAGTAGGACGGGTGTGTGACCAGTAGGACGGGTGTGCGAAAAGTAGGACGGGTGTGGGAGCAGTAGGACGTGTGTATGACCAGTAGGATGGGTGTGTTATCAGTAAGACGGGTGTGTGAGCAGTAGGACGGTTGTGTGACCAGTAGGACGGGTGTGTGACCAGTAGGACGAGTGTGTGAGCAGTAGAATGGGTTTGTGAGCAGTAGGATGGGTGTGTGACCAGTAGAACGGGTTTGTGATCAGTAGGATGGGTGTACGACCAGTAGGATGGGTGTGCGACCAGAAGGACGGGTGTGTGACCAGTAGGACGGGTGTGTGACCAGTAGGACGGGTGTGTGACCAGTAGGACGAGTGTGTGACCAGTAGGACGGGTGTGTGACCAGTAGGACGGGTGTGTGACCAGTAGGACGGGTGTGTGACCAGTAGAACGAGTGTGTGACCAGAAGGACAGGTGTGTGACCAGTAGGACGGGTGTGTGACCAGTAGGACGGGTATGTGACCAGTAGGACGGGTATGTGACCAGCATGACGAGTGTGTGAGCAGTAGGACGGGTGTGTGACCAGTAGGACGGATATGTGACCAGTAGGACGGGTGTATTACCAGTAGGACGAGTGTGTGACCAGTAGGACGGGTATGTGACCAGTAGGACGGTTGTGTGACCAGTAACCGGGTGTGTGAGCTGTGGGGCAGGTGTGTGTGCAGTAGGACGGCTGTGTGACCAGTAGGACGGGTGTGTGACCGGTAGGACAAGTGTGTGACCAGAAGGACGGGTATGTGACCAGTAGGACGGGTGTGTGACCAGTAGGACAGGTATGTGACCAGTAGGACGGGTATGTGACCAGTAGGACGAGTGTGTGAGCAGTAGGACGGGTGTGTGACCAGTAGGACGGGTGTGTGACCAGTAGGACGGGTATGTGACCAGTAGGACGGGTATGTGACCAGTAGGACGGGTATGTGAATAGTAGGACGAGTGTGTGAGCAGTAGGACGGCTATGTGACCAGTAGGACGGGTGTGTAGCCAGTAACCGGTTGTGTGAGCTGTAGGGCAGGTGAGGGACCAGTAGGATGGGTGTGTGACCAGTAGGATGGGTGTGTGAGCAGTAGGGTGGGTGTTTGAGCAGCAGAACGGGTTTGTGCACAGTAGACGGGTGTGCGACAAGTAGGATGGGTGTGTGAGCAGTAGGACGAGTGTGTGAGCAGTAGGACGGGTATGTGACCAGTAGGACGGGTGTGTGAGCAGTAGGATGGGTGTGTGACCAGCAGAACGGGTTTGTGAGCAGTAGGATGGGTGTGTGAGCAGTAGGACGTGTGTGTGACAAGTAGGATGGGTGTGTGACCAGTAGAACGGGTGTGTGAGCAATAGGATGGGTGTGTGAGCAGTAGAACGGGTTTGTGAGCAGTAGGATGGGCGTGTGAGCAGTAGGACGAGTATGTGAGCAGTATCACGGGTGTGTGACCGGTAGGATGGGTGTGTGACCAGTAGAACGGGTTTGTGAGCAGTAGGACGGGTTTGTGAACAGTAGACGGGTGTACGACCAGTAGGATGGGTGTGTGACCAGAAGGACGGGTGTGTGACCAGTAGGACGGGTGTGTGACCAGTAGGACGAGTGTGTGACCAGTAGGACGGGTGTGTGACCAGTAGGACGGGTATGTGACCAGTAGGACGGGTGTGTGACCAGTAGAACGAGTGTGTGACCAGAAGGACGGGTTTGTGAGCAGTAGGATGGGTGTGTGAGCAGTAGGACGTGTGTGTGACAAGTAGGATGGGTGTGTGACCAGTAGAACGGGTGTGTGAGCAATAGGATGAGTGTGTGAGCAGTAGGACGGGTGTGTGGCCAGAAGGATGGGTGTGTGACCAGTAGAACGGGTGTGTGTGCAGTAGGACGGGTGTGTGACCAGTAGGATGGGTGTGTGACCAGTAGAACGGGTTTGTGAGCAGTAGGATGGGCGTGTGAGCAGTAGGACGAGTGTGTGAGCAGTATGACGGGTGTGTGACCGGTAGGATGGGTGTGTGACCAGTAGAACGGGTTTGTGAGCAGTAGGACGGGTTTGTGAACAGTAGACGGGTGTGTGACCAGTAGGATGGGTGTACGACCAGTAGGATGTGTGTGTGACCAGAAGGACGGGTGTGTGACCAGTAGGACGGGTGTGTGACCAGTAGGACGAGTGTGTGACCAGTAGGACGGGTGTGTGACCAGTAGGACGGGTATGTGACCAGTAGGACGGGTGTGTGACCAGTAGAACGAGTGTGTGACCAGAAGGACGGGTGTGTGACCAGTAGGACGGGTGTGTGACCAGTAGGACGGGTATGTGACCAGTAGGACGGGTATGTGACCAGCATGACGAGTGTGTGAGCAGTAGGACGGTTGTGTGACCAGTAGGACGGATATGTGACCAGTAGGACGGGTGTATTACCAGTAGGACGAGTGTGTGACCAGTAGGACGGGTATGTGACCAGTAGGACGGTTGTGTGACCAGTAACCGGATGTGTGAGCTGTGGGGCAGGTGTGTGTGCAGTAGGACAGCTGTGTGACCAGTAGGACGGGTGTGTGACCGGTAGGACGAGTGTGTGACCAGAAGGACGGGTATGTGACCAGTAGGACGGGTGTGTGACCAGTAGGACAGGTATGTGACCAGTAGGACGGGTATGTGACCAGTAGGACGAGTGTGTGAGCAGTAGGACGGGTGTGTGACCAGTAGGACGGGTGTGTGACCGGTAGGACAAGTGTGTGACCAGAAGGACGGGTATGTGACCAGTAGGACGGGTGTGTGACCAGTAGGACAGGTATGTGACCAGTAGGACGGGTATGTGACCAGTAGGACGAGTGTGTGAGCAGTAGGACGGGTGTGTGACCAGTAGGACGGGTGTGTGACCAGTAGGACGGGTATGTGACCAGTAGGACGGGTATGTGACCAGTAGGACGAGTGTGTGAGCAGTAGGACGGGTATGTGACCAGTAGGACGGGTGTGTGACCAGTAGGACAGGTATGTGACCAGTAGGACGGGTATGTGACCAGTAGGACGGGTATGTGAATAGTAGGACGAGTGTGTGAGCAGTAGGACGGGTATGTGACCAGTAGGACGGGTGTGTAACCAGTAACCGGTTGTGTGAGCTGTAGGGCAGGTGAGTGACCAGTAGGATGGGTGTGTGACCAGTAGGATGGGTGTGTGAGCAGTAGGGTGGGTGTTTGAGCAGCAAAACGGGTTTGTGAACAGTAGACGGGTGTGCGACAAGTAGGATGGGTGTGTGAGCAGTAGGACGAGTGTGTGAGCAGTAGGACGGGTATGTGACCAGTAGAACGGGTTTGTGAGCAGTAGGATGGGCGTGTGAGCAGTAGGACGAGTGTGTGAGCAGCAGGACGGGTGTGTGACCGGTAGGATGGGTGTGTGACCAGTAGAACGGGTTTGTGAGCAGTAGGACGGGTTTGTGAACAGTAGACGGGTGTGTGACCAGTAGGATGGGTGTGTTAGTATTAAGTCGGGTGTGTGAGCAGTAGGACGGATGTGTGACCAGTAGTACGGGTGTGTGACCAGTAGGACGGATGTGTGAGCATTAAGACGGGTGTGTGACAGTAGGACGGATGTGTGAGCAGTAAGAATTTGAGAATCTTCACAAAAAAATGCAAACTTATGTTCTAAAAATCAAATATAATATAAATTACAATAATGTATCTGCATGTATCATCATATCAAGTATAAAGTATTCATACTTGACATGTTCCGCAGCACGTACCGGATATATCACGTTGTGGTTGCCAAATATTTAAGCTATACCATCACTATCACACACACTGTAAACTTATTTATATCAATGATTTCGGGCGCTTTTAAAACCCAGTTAGAGCTACAGAGTGACATTTTTTTCGAGGTTGTGTTTCAATATCACTTTGCAATAAACTAACAATCAATTAAAATTGTGTCATCTCGTGTCAATGGGGTAACACATAATTTATTATAATAATTATTGAGTAACAGTTATACCATATCAAAGTTCATGTTCTAATTGCAAAATTCAAATCTGTGATCAAGGTAATATTTAAAAAAAGATTCTGCATGTGTTGCACATGCACACAACAACATTAGAGACACATGTGTTGTGTATATATATATATATATATTTTTACTTTTAAGCCAGTTATATTTATCACATGTGAACATAAATGGGAACTTATGTTAAAAAATACAGAGCACAGTGCTGCCGTGCTAAACCAAAAGACAGTATCTGCTTACTTCACAAGTAAGCAGATACTGCCTTTTGGTTTTGAATAGCAGAATGGAGCTAATGAAATCATTTATCATTAGCAAAGAAATTGGATACTATCACATAGCAAGTGGATTATTGGTTCGTACCGAGCCAATTTTAGTGCAAGAAATTTTTTTAATCCGCTTTGTACAAGTTTTATTTTATATAGGCAGTTTTCGAAACATGTAAAAAGGTAAACTAAAGGCTTCCAGCATGTTCTCAACTTTGATGTACAAATCGAAAAAATATTCCTAAAAAATATTACTACATATAATAAAACTTTTTTTTTATCCAATATATACATGTATCCACAATCATAAGGGAGCCATTAAGAATTCTACACAGAAACTAAAAACGAAGAAAAAAGAAATTACGAAACTACAAAGACAAAATACAAGTCATTTAGATTAAGACACGAAATATCTTGGTTGACAGACAAATTAAATCAACGGAATAAATCTGATGGTGAAACAACAGTAAATGAAAATACTGGGGATACTGATAATTCCGCGACTTTCACAACAGTGTCATACAAAAAACATTCCACCACAACGAAAGGCAAGAAACCCAGAAAGAAATCAACAAAGCAACCGCAATCCATTAGGCGTACTACAGCATCTAGTCATGTACACACTGATGATAACGTGGTGATCACCAAAACTGAAGTCACAAATTTGAGGAAATTAGCAACTCCTAGGCCTGCGTTGGATCATACAAAATCAACCGAAACGAAGATTGACGGTGATTTAACACCAGTTAAAACTACTTTAATCAGCAGCTCTCTCGGAGCAGGCATAGGACGTAGATTTAAAAACGAGACAAGGAAAACCTGCTCTTATGTCAGACGTGGGGCAACGATCAACAGAATTAGTAACGACATGGGAATTAATGACGGATACAAGGACAGTGATAAAATAGTTCTTCTTTGCGGAACTAATGATTTGGCTAACAGTACACTTGGGCAGACTATTATTTCATATGACAATCTACTAGACCAGGCGTTATCATTGGACCGTGAAGCCCAGATATATGTTGCCGGTTTACCTCTGCGCTGGGACAAACCAGACATAAATGAAAAACATTTTAAATTTAATTGCATATCTTGAACATAAATAAAAAAAAGACAGATAGAATCATTTATATAAACAGCAACATCTTCACTCATTGCCGCAAAACCCATTACAGTGTGGACAAACTACATTTAAATAACCAAGGAAGAGACTTGATGGCACGAAATATTGAAATGGCGCTAAATTTTCACAAATCCAACGACACTCAACGGAGTTAATGAACAATCTGACTCTTTCAGATAACCCCGTACCCAAGAATTCGTCTCAGTGTCATCATGTGAATATACTGTCTTGGAACATTCGCGGAATAACAGAGAAATTTCAAAACAGACAGTTATGTGAGTACATTTGTCAGCATGATATTGTTTTTTTAATTGAAAGTATGTTAAATTCACAGAAGTCTATTCAATTCGCAAGTAATACCGTTTATAATTTTGCGCGGATAGTGAGATAAAAAAGCGAAGCGCTCCTCTGGTGGTATTGCTATTTTAATTGCTAATTGGCTAAACAAACATATCGAAATTAAAAGAGTTAATGAGTGTTTAGTGTGGATCATATTTAAGGACTGTATTAATATAAATACTAACAAAAAACTAATGGTTGGTGTAGTTTATGTACCTCCGATAGATTCCAGTTATATTGGCATCAAGCAGGATATTTTTGACATTATTGAACTTGAATATAGTAAATATGTAAACAATCATGACATTTTTCTTTGTGGTCAGCCAAACTTTGTAAGCTCTGATATCCTAGCTGATTCTCAGCGATATAACATGGATACCAAGGCGAATACCTACGGTAAACTGTTATTAGAACTTTGTAAAAATACAGGTCTTATTATTGCAAATGGTAGAGTTTACCAGGATAAACACAGAGGCTCTTCTACATTTTTTAATAGAAATGGGAGTAGTGTAATAGATTACATGCTATTTGAACCGAACTGTCTTATTATGATAAAAAAAACTTTGCAATTATCTATAAATTAGTCGAATCTGATCATTGCCCGATCGTGTTTAGCCTCAAAGCTCAGCCATTTTGCAATACAAATAAATCTCTTAAAGCTTATGATCATGTGGCTGAGTATAAAGCTTATCATAAATATAGTTGGAATGTATCGCGAATTGACCAATATAAGTTATCTCTACGAAATGATGAGTGCATTAAGATAATAAATCATTTGACATTAAATGCCACCTCCGACCGATCAAGTGATCATATATGTGAGCTCATTCAAAATCTTATCAAGAATGCATCTTTTGGTATTTTCAAAAAAGTCAACAATAACACCAATAACAGCTCAGAGAAGCAAATGCCCACCAATGCCTGGTTTGATTCTGAATGTAATGAGCTTAGAAAAACTATAAATACTTATGCCAAGCGAACAAATCTAACAGACACAGACAACAATAATGACTACTATAACTTGTGCAACGACTACAAACGCATGATTCAAAGAAAAAAACGAAACTATAATACAAACTTGAAATTAAATCTCGAAAAGATGTGTAGTAATAATCCCAAAGATTATTGGGGTTTCTGGAAACGTCTGCAACGTCAAAACCGACGCGATACAACAATTGAACTACACCCATATTATGATTGTTTTTTAAATCAAAGTGTGCCACCTACGGGCCAAAACGCTGGTATGAAACTCAAAATTATTCAAAAAGGAATACCCATCGATACATATAAATATGACATATCCAATGACATTCTCAATGGTAAAATTCAAATGGACGAAGTAGAGAAAGCTCTAATCAAAATAAAAAAGGTAAAGCATCGGGAATTGATGTAATTCCGATAGATCGTTACTCTTCTGACATAAAATATTTTACACCTTTACTGACAACTTTATTTAATACCATTTTTGATTCAGCAGATTACCCAAAAGACTGGGCGCAGGGGTTGATCTACCCAGTTCATAAAAAAAGCGATAAATCAGATGCACAAGACTACCGAAAAGTTTCTCTGATTCCATCTCCTGCTAAAGTTTTTGAATCTGTACTAGAAAATAGATTGTCATACAAAAACTTAGTGTGCTGTGACGATGATCCCCTACAAAGAGGCTTCAAAAAGGATTGTAGGACATCAGATAACTTATTTGTGTTGTACAATCTCGTTGAAACGCAAAAATCACGTGAAAAACCGCTCTACATTTGTTATATAGATTTGACCAAAGCTTTCGATTATTTAAACAGAGATGCACTTATCGTGAAACTGCAGCAGCGCAATGTCGACGGAAAATTTCTGAATACAATCAAATCTATGTTTCATAAATCTAGCAGTCGAGTTAAATGGAATGGAAAGATTAGCAAGCCTATTAACAACCGATATTGTGTTATGCAGGGGGTGTATTAAGCCCCAAACTTTTCAACGAATTTCTCCAGGACATTAGAAAATATTTAAATCCCAAATATGGTCTTAAGATAGGAGACTTATACCTTGCGTATCTCCTATTTGCAGATGACATTGTCCTCTTTTCAGAATTGACGGAAAACCTACAGGCACAAATTGAATTATTTTTAAAAGTACTGTGAAATTTGGAATCTAATAATAAGCATCGCTAAAACAAAAATTGTGATATACAACCAAATATATGCCAAGCATTCATTTTCCTTCACACTGGGCGAAAATGCCCAAGAAATAGTGGACAAATATAAATACTTAGGTCTTTGGTGTAGTAATAATAAAAATATATTTGTAAAAAACCATTCGTATCTGGGTGAACGAGCTCGGAAAGCAATTTTCACAATTAGAAATTACAGTCACAGCTTAGGACATCTTACTCCTAAATTATCTTTAAGAGTATTTGAAGCGCAAATAGAACCCATATTGATGTATGGTAGCGAGGTACTATTTATTGGTAAAGAAATATCTGACTTTGAGATGGTTCATTTATCATTCTTGAAAAATATGCTGGGAGTCAAACAACAAGTCACAGCAGTTACTATTTATGGGGACACAGGAAGGTATCCCCTCTTTTTAAAACAATAAATTCTAGCGTGGAAATACTGGATTCGCTTGATCTCCTTACCTAAAAGCTGTTATTTGAGAATCGTGTACAACTCACTGGCGTCTCTTGATTTTATTGGTGAAACTAATTGGTGCTCTCACATCAGGTCATTATTATTCCGAACAAACCACTGCGATGTTTGGAAAAATCACAGGGTCGAAAATGCCAATCGTCTCATCAAACAAGTTAAATTATGTTTGATTAATATATATAAAGCTGATTAGTCTAACAAAGCCCGAAACTCCATAAAATTGCGAACGTACATAAAGTTTATATTCGACTACTCGCTAGAAGAATATCTCTTTTACATCCCCGACACAAGGTGGATAAAGGCGCTATCAAGATTGAGAATGAGCTCACATATGCTAGAAATTGAACGAGGAAGGCATGTCAAGCCGCAAAAAATACCACTAGAACAGCGCACATGTCAAAGATGTACATTAAACTCTGTTGATGACAAAATTCATTTTTTAATTACTTGCTCTCACTTCGCTACGCAGCGAACTAGTTTACTTGCCGAAAGCAAACTACTCAACAGTGAATTTGACTCACTCTCAAACGATGACAAATTTATATATATTATGTCATCTACACATCGACCATTAGTAATATGCATAGCAAAATACACCTATAGCTGTTTTCAAACCTTAAGCGTGTCGTGTACCTCCGCTTTAACGGGAGCAAATTTGTCTGTGATCAATAACTCTGAACTATTTACCTACTTAATCATTAAAATATTTCTGATGTGCCTAATCAGTGTAATGATAATATTAAACTCGTCAAAAATATACGCCATAAAAACGTGTTTTCGTGAGTATTTTGATTAAATAAATTAATGTATCCCTGCTTCTATTTAAGCTAGGTGTGATCTTACATAGTAAAATTGGAAATACGACTTTATAGATATATACTGTAGATCTGGTAATAGCACAGGACATTTTTGTCAAAATATAGTCGAGCCTGGAACTACGAGAGGGCAGACAGATTTGTTCACCAAGTTGTAGTATAAGGTCTCTAGTATCACCAAGAAAAAGTCTTAAGCTCAACTCGCTGGAGGGGGGGATTTTTGGGCCACGCCCTTTTTTGACATCAGCAATATACCATTTATAGCAGAGAAACGTCCACCTTTTGTACGTAGTTGATCGATTTAAATGAACTTGGGATCTATTTCTATAGAGTTTTATTCGGTGAATCGAATAAAAATATTTCTATGACATTCCAAGGTCAATTAATAGGACAAAATCATGATCAAACACAAAATGTACGCTTTTAACAATTTTAGCTTTCTTTTTGAACAAGACAAACGTTACTAATAGTATATAATAAAATATCGTAGGCCTATGTCCATTTTATAAACTAGATGAGTGGCTTTTGAAATAATTTACTAATGATCTAATTAACATAAATTCAAAATAAGCGCCACTGACAATAAGCACAATTAGGCAAATATGCCTATATCACCTCTTCCTCAATTGATCTACTGTATTGCGATTTCCAAATCACTATCTGATTTTTTGTTTTAATACTTAAAATGTTCTGGAACAAGTAAGCCGAGATATTCAGCATTAAAGCCTACAGAGACTCACTACGATACCATAATTGCAAAAAAGAATTCAATTTATATCCACAAGCAGTACATGGCGTCCATATAACTACATTTCATATAGGCTCAAGTGTTCAAACATAAAGTTGAAGCTTTAAAAAAAGTTCGTGATGTGAAAGAAGTTCGGCCACAATGTTCAGCTATATATAATAAACCTTCAAGGTCATAAACACAGTCCACTTGCTTGGGTACGTACAGTTAGCATTACTCTGTATTTACTTCAATTTTCAACTATTCAGATAAGTCTTGACAGAATGGCAATAAATACATATTTATGTTAAATAATTATTTTTGAATCACTTGCGCTATATTTGTCTAAGAGAATTTAATAATTGTGTGTGGCAATGCGTTTGATAAGTCCAGAAAGATGTTCTGCGATATGTCACATTATTCGAGGTTATGATGTTATTAATTTGATTATCACTTTTTTGTATAATATTGAATTACTTAAATTGCCAATTTCTTAATAATGAGGGTAAGCATAATGGGTTGACAAATTATCTCGCTCTTTCGTTCCCACTATATTGTGGACTATCTAATATTTGTGTATAGAATGAATGTGATTTTATGTTACCTTAGGTGGCAATATCATGACACGAGGACGTCGTGACTATGCCCTACACTTTTTTTAAAGACATAAAGGGCACTTTAGACTACATTGTACCATATCTAGACAGCATTACACACTTCTTCAATCATATAACTATATTGAAGGGCTGTATGCTGAACCATAATTATCAGCATCTGTGACAGTCGAGATCTCGAATCCGGTGTCAACAAGTAGCACTACATTACCAAACCAAATGAGCCACCACATCATATTCATGAGCGGCCATTTTGAATTTCCGCAATTAACATAATATCAAGACATATTTTTCTAATTGCAAGAACGCATTTTTCTTAGAGTTCTACTAGCCCACCACTCAGTTTTGGTCATGGATGTCAAAAAACATCTTGCCTGGTGGTAAATGTTATTTATGTTGTTAAATTATTATTAGGCCAGACTAAATAATTGTAACCAAAAATCTTAAATTTGAATAACTGTTGGTGCACCTGACATACATTAACATTGTGACAACAATGTCTAAAAATAGGTGGTGGTCTCTTTGATAAGCCAATTAGAGGCAGTATTATGACTTCGGGCTCATTTTCAGTGGCGGCCATTTTGTATTTATGCAAATTAGATAATATCAGAATATGTTTTTTTTAATCGCACACCTATCTAGAGAGTCACTATGATTTTACCATATCTGTAAAGTTTAGCATTCTAGAAAGAAATACAAAACCATACAGAAGTGTTCATTTTTCGTTTGACCTTGACATTGACCCATTAATTCACCCTTCAAGGGCACCAAAATAACTTATATAAGTTTATCTGTACGAAATGACTCAAAAGTCACATAAATCGGTCAAGTATGTACAGAAGTAGACACTTTTATCACACTGAACATCTCAACGGACAACAAAAAAAGGGCGTGGCCCAAAAATACCCCCCCCCCTTCCCCAACGAGTTGAGCTTAAGACTTTTCTTGTGTTACTATGCCTTATAGAGAAACTTGGTAAAAAAAATCGGCTGCCCCCTCGTAGTTCTAGGTCATGTACAATAATGCCCTGGACTATAATATTCGCGAGGTTTTAATTTTCTCGAATTTTAGCGAGGAAGACAAATTTGCGAATTCAAGGATCTCGCGATTTTTTTATTATAATAGCGCTACTAAAGGAAAAGGAAAATTTAAACACGCAAAAATTACCAGATCTACAGTATATATATATATATAGATAGATAGATATTGGAATAATTTACTTTATTTTCGTTTTCGTTGACCATGTTCACACACTATTTAAGTTTAAAAACAATATTAGAATAAAACGATAAAAGATATATTGAGTTACATGTATGTGAGCTTTGACATTTTTATCATAAAAGTGATCTATTTGCTCTATATAATGCAGCTTGCGTACTCAATTTCTTATAGCTCAAACTGTATCTGAAACTAAAGGTTTGAGCCACAGATTGCGACGGTACGGTTCTGTGTTGTGATTTCTATGTGCGCTCACGGCTAATTAAGACTTGGCCACAATTTGGGCGGGGCCATAGGGTAGTGGTTAACACCGCTGCCTATCACGCTAGAGTTCGGGGTTCGGTTCCCGGTCTCGGCGGTTTGAAAGAAAAAAAAAGTTTCTTCCCCATCCACTGAAACTCAGTATTGTGGGGAGCCTCCGTGACCGAGAGGTAACGTGCTCGGCCTCAGACCGCCAGGGCTCGAATTTCAAATCCTGTGTCTGGAGGACAGTGTCATCTCATTCATCTCACCATCCTCAGGAGGTTCTCCTGGCCCAGTTTAGCCTATATGTGCACAAAGGTGGCCTAAAGCCCGATTCAATTCATTTCATGGCCACAGTTTATTAAGTCGAAAATAGATTTGTTAGAATCAGTAACATTTTACCTATATTTTAAGCTCGTTTTCAGCTACGTCGTTAACACACTGGTTAGTATGTTAAACTTATTGCCTATACTTATTAGAATATTGATGCAAAATAAAAATAATCTTTATTTTCTATGTTCAAATATTTTTGTCAGGATAATTTCATGTTCGAATATAAGTGCATGTGGTTTTCTTGAATATTTTTTTTTGTTTGAATATAAGTGTATGCACTTAGTTTAAAACATATTTTATTGACCAATTGAATACCACTTATATTCGAATACAAAGTGCATCTTCAAATTAAAAGTACATGCACATTTATGCGCGGGGATACGGTACTAAACAAATAATTATGTAGTGAAAGTACAGCGGAAAATGTTGGCAAGGTATTCCGTGATGTTTATGACAGCGATGTATATGATAACGTAGGCCTACGATTATCTATATAATTACAGTAAAATCCAGCTAAACAAGTGCGTTAAATGTATAATAAACTTCAACATGCATTGTGTAGTTTCACAATACAATATAAATGAATAAATAAATAGATAAGATTTGCAAGAATTGCGCTAAACGTTTTCAACACAGTTTTTTCGTAAAATACAGTATGTTATTTATTCAGATTATATTAGTTTATTTTCCGGGTATGTCTATAGGTATGTGGAATTAGACAAAATAATTAAATCTATAATTGAAAATGGAAATGAAGCCAGCCTAGCCCTGATTCCCCAGCTTATCAAAATAGCAGTGTATCGCTATCACCTTGGCAGATTTTATGGCTTTGATGACATGTTCCGCTCCCGACATTTTCACCACCTTCCTAACATCGCGACGTGGCGTGAAGCACCACGATTACCTAACGTGAGCGACTTATGAGCGCATGAGGTACTACTAATGTAGCTCCCCCGTTGTCTTGACCAAAATTGAGGGAGCATTTAGGGTCAAACAGCTGTGGATATCACTTAGTGAAAATGATCCACCTTTAGCGGTCATGTATTCTAAATGACTCAGCGTTTGTAAGCTAGAAATTCACAAAACATTACTTCAATAAGCTTAATGAAGAATGTTCCTCCTAGAAACATGTCAAAATTTAATACTTGATATAATTTTATTATGTAAAATGATGATTTAGAGCCAGTGGACTGTAAATTCACAGGCAATGCGTGTTTTTAAACCTAGAGTCCGAAGGGTTCCCAGAGTGCCACTATTTGACTACCTGATAATTCAAAGTTGGGCGTCACATGTCAATATAAGACTAGGCCGGGTGTGAGTGTAAGAGGCGAATGTATCGTGTCAGTGAGGAGAGCTCATAGATGTTAGGCAAGTGAATATTATGTCATGAAGCTCTCTGACTGGAGATCAAAGACTGTCACACTCCTTATCGCTCTACCAATCTGTTTGATGAGCTTGAAACTGGGAGGCTGCCAGCATGTAACCCTATTATAGCAATTTGTATTTGATTTCTGGATCCCGGTAGCTCAGTTTAAACAGAAATATGTGTTTATCGTCTGACGCCCTGTGCACTATATATATATATAGTGTCGTAGTGTCTGTGGTCGTAATGTAGGCTTAGGACCACACACCTTTTCCTCTGTTTTGCTGTTTATATATCCGGTGATACAGTATTTGTTGTATACATGTATGCTTTGATCGACTTTATTATCAATATAATAAATAATAATTAAATTTAATATATTACAAATACGTTAATTCACTAGGAAATGTTGTTAAGCGAACCTCCTCCTTCTAGTGGTAAATTTTGTTTAAAACAATATTTTTAATTTCTTTCAGTAATGTCAACATAAATCATGTCAAGCTTAAGGTTAAGTGTTTAACCCTTTGGACCATATATGTACAAACGTTTACAAACGCTTACAAACGTTTACAAGAGATTACTAGAAACATGTAGGGCCTGCTAATTTCAATGAAATATATACTAATCAAAATAACAAGACATTCGATCTCTTTCACGTAAGCCTACTTATTTTAGCAAACATTTAGGCAAGGATGGCGTATTTTTTTATTCTGTAGTCGTAATCATCTCTATTCGATTATTCGATAATCATGATAAATTATGAATAAAAATATTCGTATTGTATTTAAATACTTTCAACAAAGAACTGTATACGTGAATACTTATTGAATATAATTATCGTGAATAATGACAGTTAGTTATAGTTATAAATCGCCAGTCATTTTTTTAAAATCCCGTCAAAGAAGTGTTGATAGTCCCTGACTGTGCCCATGTCTTATTATTGCCATTATATTCCCTGCACAGGTCCTGCGCTGGCTGGCAAAGAAAGAAATGTGTGTTCAAACATCAAGATTTGCAAATGATTTACTTAAATTACTGAAATAATATCAGTAATTCCTATCCCCTTGAAGTTGTGTGTCTGGGCAGCAAAATATTTATAACTTCGAGCGGGTGAAACTTAAGAAAGAGGAAAAACGATTTTAAAACGTAACCATTTTTGCGCTAAATTTTAACTTTTACGACTTGAAGTTGTATCTCGCCACCGCGACCCATAATTTAAATTGGGTGAAAGTTGTTTAGTTTGAGGTGAAACATTTGCTAATAAAACGGATTAGAATACAAGCAAGTGTGAATGTGTGTCTGTTTGTTCAGCACTCACGTAATAAATGGCACCTTCTCGGCCCACGAGGGAGATCAATGCCCATGTAAATTACCTCTACCGCAAAGCTCTCTAGCTAGCAGATAAACAGAGGAGCAACACAATATAATTATCTACATATATGTATTTATTATTGGTATATGAGTTATGTGTGCTTAGAAAACTTGTAGTTGCTCGTAATCACTAGTGAACATGGTGTGAACATGCCTTGTGACAAGTCGCACAATTTTTTTTTAAATACACAATTCTAATCCATGGTTAATAATAACCTTTACTCTTATCAAGTATCTTTGCTATATTTATATTTATTAAACGGTTGACAGTACATTTTAAATAAGCACTAACTACATTTAAAACATTGCCTTGTTGATTTGATCTAGGACAAGGTTATTTACTGAACAAATACCGCACAAATAACGTGAAATAACACTCTCAACGTGAGATCTTACGAGACCCGTCAATCATTGTGATAGCTATAGCTAACTGGCCCTGTGAGATGGGAGGGAGATGTTGACCAATCAGTGTTTGAAAACTCCTGTCAATTAACCCTGTCGGTGACCTATCCATACTGACATAACGATTCTTGCTAACGGATAACTACTGTATTTAATATATGTATAGAGATACGTAACCAGTGGTAACGTCGCCTTTTATGTACTTTTTATGTACTTATCCTTTCACTACAAGCAGTAATTTACCACCAGTAGGCTACTAGGCCCAAATGTATGATGTTATAATTGGGCCTTCGTGGCGACAGCCCACATACTCCAGTGTAGGCCTAACCATTTAGGCCTCCTGCTTCCTGGCGACGCCGTCACGGCTCACGTACTGAAAGGGTTAAAGCTAGCGAAGCAATCAGGGGTAAAATTATTTCGGCTTCTTATTTATTTATTTATTTATTTATTTGACTTCCAGTTAAGAACATGCAAAAATGGTACATTATAATTATTATTATCATTTTTGAACATGGTATTAACTTTGGTTGACGGGAACAGGTCGAGACGACCTCTACAATGCCTGTCAACCATATAAGTGAATTAAAATTATAGAATAAAATAATATCCATTGTTTAAAATAGCAAAAGCAATTTAAAAATGTACATAGTATAGATTATAAAGTTTACTATTTGTACACATAAAATAAAATAACCGACAATTGTCTGTCATCTGTTTCCCGCACCAAAACCAGAGATAAAATAGCTACACTGTGCTCTACACCGTGTAGCAAAAAAGGACACTTTAAAAAGCGTAGAAACCTAATTAAAACCTCTAAATGCTTTAGTTGTCTATTATATCAAAGGACATACAACTAGGATATGTGAAAAGGAAAAAACAGTAAAAACTTATGGCACTCTTAATTTTACCATAGGCCTACATACATCCCTAAATAAAAGTAATACTATAAACCTGAAATACATCTACTGACGTCAGCTCATATAGCCGTCGCGCAGCCGAAATATGCTGAGTAGTACCACATATGCAATTTTAGACTCGAGGAAAAATAATCCCAAACACAAGAAGTAAATCAGTTGATTAGAGATCTTTGAAATTCAGCATAAGGACCCACCTGGTCTGGAAACAAAGGCTACTGAAAAATCACTAAACCTAAAAATAAAACAGAAAAAAGACAAATAATAATTTTGAGGGGAACAGCCATCCATGCCATGTGGTAATACTCTAAGTCAGATCATGACAAGCGTGATCATGTAGAGTGATGTCGGTCTGCTCCGAACAGTATCAGAGACTGTCTCCGGCCTGAATTCGAGCCAGGCAGACAACACAATGCAGCATTCGCAGATTATCGTTCATAGGTCGATCACTTAAGGTGCCATTTGTGCTAAATATATAGATATATATTCAATACACGAGTATAAGTAAGGCGGGGCGGTTTGTCATCTGCCAACACATGCGTATCGACAACGGAGCCCTCCGTCCTTAGTCATGAGTGGCTGGTGACAGCTCAAATAGCCGTCTCACAGCCGATTCAAATTGCACAGGTAGTTTAAGACACGAAATGTTCCGCTATATTCGACAATTTACACAAGCACAAGCCAGGCTCCAGGTACCATAATATGTGAATTGTTATAATAGCAGTCAGTCGCCTAACGTGATGCGTCGCCGGTGGCTAATCAACCCTTCCAGTCCAGCAGCGAACTATACCTAATCGCATTGTACACATATCTATATATATTATATATTCATAATAGGCCTAGTATAAATATCTTCATTCACATGTTAATTTGACAAAAATACAAAATATATTTTACTTGTCGTCCTATGATATATCGGTTAATACGATGAACTTAGGTAAGATATACCTGTTGATTAACCGTAAAAGGTGTTAATCCTTTCATCAACTTATTAACACGATTAAGTAACAGAGTAATGTTTAAAGTCAATGAATAAATATTTAATAAATATTTATTTATTAAATATTTATGTATCATATATTAATTTACTATTTATTAATAATTAATATAATTTACTAAATGTTGCAGAACATACACGACAAGTGGAGCCGGTGAATAATAAATAATAACTTTAGGCGGTAATAAATTGTCTACCCGTTTTAACAGGTCAGACTCACTTATTTTCTATACTTATATTCATTATATGATATGTTATGTGTTATGTCTTTATGCTTGGGATTAAACTTATATACTTTCTATACTTATATTAATTATATTTACTTATATTATCTGATAACAATCGCTTAATGTTTGTAGTTTAAAATATATATGGTAATTATTTGTAGCCAGAAATAATGCAGTCCTGCTATGCAACTTGATGAAAAATATACCTTGTATGCATTCAATTGGAGTGATATACGGGTGAATATGTAAATGAGACATAGACAAAATGAAATGAAATGAATCGGGCTTTAGGCCACCTTTGTGCACATATAGGCTAAACTGGGCAAGGAGAACATAGACACCCCCGTATGAAGTAATTAAAACAAAATAAAGAAAATTAGGTGGTAGCCATAAAGATAACTCTTGTCTATTTTAACTTATAATATTCTTCAGCTTATAGATAGACACAGATAAATAAGTAATAATTAAAAAATCTTGTCTTCTAATCTACCATTTTTTTTGTACATATTTTAATTACTGTATTATTGCATGTGTATAAAGAGAGCCCATTGCAAATGTAATAGTACGATATCCTAAATGGTTTACTCTTTGTAAACGAAGTTATTATTATTACGTATAATAACTATGATGCATTGCGTCGTCAAAACGCTGGAGCTATTCAAATCATTTCACACTCATGGTCGTCTGTGACAGCTTAACTGTAATGTAGTTGAGAAGCTGTTATTTTATTTGTCTTAGAATCCGCACATTTCTTTTGTTTATAAATGTATATATTAATCAATATATAAACAGTCAGGTGGTTGTCCGGAATATAGCCAGGATAGCAGTGGACCATGACGATATCCGTTGTTTTCGGTAGACGTTACTTACCAGCTAGTGCTGAAGATATGAAAACCGAAAACAACACACTTCAAATCTTTGCTAGGGAAAATAAAACACACTGCAAATCTAATTATTTATTACTTCCTCAGAGAAACAGTAATGCATTTTATAATAATTTTATCATTCTTATAGTTTTTAAACTGTAGTCTAGATTTCGGTGGTAGTGTTGGTTGTTACGCGTTCTGCGCACTCTGGCTGTCCAATTCACTCTGATATCACTATATAGCCACATAGGCCTATGCCTTTGGCGGTACTGAAACTGGATATTATGATACAGTAATAAGAAATTTATTAACAAACAATAGCCTACCTAAACTTCAGAAAATAAGTCAATATAAACAGTTGTTTCGGTCATTCCAGGTTTTTTTTATAAAGCTTTAGCTTGAGATAAATGTGCAATGATGAAAGTGAAAACAACCAACATGACTTATCGCAGCTACAATATCGATATAACAATATACTAATTAGAAACCGATAGGCTACTAGGTCTAGCCTATTATGATAATAAAAAGCACACTATAATACAGTTACAGGTACTCACATCTCCCAGTCGATGCTGTTTTTGCTATGGCAACGAGGTGTGAATTCCGAAAAAAACATGGCGATTGCCGAATATCGTATTGGCCTTACAGTGACTACAGTGACAGCCCCAGTCTCGATGCTGTTTTTGCTACTGCAACGGGTTATGATTATTACAGAAAACAACTGCAATAACTCGCATCTTCAAAAACGACATAATTTAGGCTATGTACATATACAAAATATACTTTAGGCCTACATAAAAGGCCTACTATGTATTATGTACTTCGAGTACGAAATAAATCTGCATTATTATTATATATGTGTACATAGGCTTATATATTGGGGGAATTTAAACACGTTCTTAAGATGAAAAAAAGAGTTGTTTTCTGTATTTTCAGGTTGTTTTCGGTAGTTTTGTTGTTCTCAGGTGTTTTCGATATTCATAACTTTACTTCACATACCTAAATCATCCGCAAATTGTGATATCTTCACTTTTTATTTGGTTTTCGAATCATAATTCTCATTGCTTATCGAATATAGTCTTAGCCAGGTGTCGATCGCACCTTGGTTTTACTTAGTTGTCTTTTTATTTCTGTTATTAATATATGTCTCATTATAGGGTTCCGATCGCCCTTTTCATCTACATTTAATTCTAGTTGGTTGAAAAGATGGTAATTTTCTGCAATTTAGTTGTCCACTTTTTTCTTGGAGGTATCGTCGAAGATTGGGTATTGTGAATCTCTCGAAATGTTTCAGCGAACGCATTAGCTTTTTCTAATTCGTTTTCTGTTGGATTTCCGTTTATTTCAGTAATTACTAGTTTGTTAATCTCTGCTTGTGATTCTTTACCACTAATTTTATGACAATTTTGCCACAAACTTTATTGTCTTTTGCCAAATCAATTTCTTGTGATTTTGTTTGCCATCAGGTGACCCTGTCGTTTTGCACGGCTTTGGATAATAATATTGTTAATTGATTTAATTTTTATTTGTTTTTAAGGCTATCCGTCTTATTTTTCGTTTT
The DNA here is from genome assembly GCA_964017125.1 of Flabesymbios commensalis. Lineage (NCBI taxonomy): Eukaryota > Metazoa > Annelida > Polychaeta > Terebellida > Flabelligeridae > Flabesymbios > Flabesymbios commensalis. The sequence goes on from OZ024918.1 coordinate 55,474,036, forward strand.
AGCGCAAATAATTTGCTTGTTTCTTCTGATAGGAAAACCATGTCTTTCAATTTACTTTTCGTACACAGTATTTGTCTAGCGATGTTTTAATTATGTTAGCTATATTGTTTACTATTTCTTCTTGTGTGACTGCGTCTCTAAGTAGGCCAATTACTTTCTGATAATTTTTTTGTCGAAGTTTTACCCAATCTCTTTTTTCGTGGTGTAGAGCTACAATTGTTCGCATTTTAATCACGCCTATGACTGTATAGCCCCTACCCCCATGGTAGGCTCACTGGTCAAAGCTCGACCTCAGCCACTCAGGACAGCTCCCTCTCCTACCAGTAGGCCTAAGCCAGCGTCACCCCCCTACCCTGACACCTCTACGTCCACCTACGTCCACCTCCCCGCAGCAGGCCTACTGTCTATAGTTGACCGCATGATTCATTCATTCATTCTCTGGGCATGATTGCTTGCGGAACGCAGGATTAGCTTACTTTTCCGGTACGCAGATACTGCCTTTTGGCTCTACATGTCACTTATGAGTGTGTCCTAGTGACCGGTAATCGGCACCCTTTAAATATTAGGTGTATATAAAATATATATTTTATCCTTTTAATTCTAATGGTACGCTACGAGGCGGTATGCGAATGAAATTGCCAACAAATTATTGTAATATATTGCCTTCATAGATAGATAGATAGATTTATTCAGCATTCACATAAAAATAGGGTTTACAATCAGTATGACAAATACATTAAGTATTCAAAATACAATGTGACCACCATTCTGGAACACCAGGGATAAAAACACTGAAAAGTATCCTGGTGCAAGTTACTTATTTCCGCAGTGGTCCCTATATGCTGTTTCAGAGTGGCGGCGACAAGAGCAAGTTATTTTATACTTTCAATAAATACATTAGTTATATCACAGATGAACTAGTGACTAGGAAAGTCATAGCATTTTCACAAAAAATACAGGCAGAAACTGCCTCGACTAGATGAAATATGAAATGATTATGAAAGTTTATAAATAGTGCATATGATGAAATATATTTTATCGATGATAATATACACAAATGGAACCCTTATTATTTACAAGGGTTTCTGGAGCAATTTCCAGACTCTGCTTGTTATAAATTAATTAAAAACATTGTAAAAAACGATGATTTTACGTGGGGTAAAACAACTGATAGAAAACTATTTCTGGTGAATAAAGTATGTTGATCATTGACGATGGAAATGTCCCGCTTTAAATATTGAGCGGCATTTCCATGGACAATTCGGTACATATTGTTTAGCTTGATTTGTTTAACCCTTTGACAAACTGGGATCCAGTGCAACAAAGTAAACTCTTCTATGCCAATGTGAGACCTAGGGGGGTAGCCTAGAACAAATCTCATAGTTTTGTTTTGCAAAATTTGTAGTTTCTTTTATAAGTTGACCTGGAGACCCTCAAACCATGCGGAGCAGGCATAATCAAAATGACATAAAATTAAAGATGTGGCCAATAGTTTTCTAGAATTTCAATTCAAATATTTAGCCTGTCTCCATAGAAATTTGAGTCTAGAGTTTCCCATTTTTAAAATACTCTCAGCTATATATTTCCCTCCCAGTGACTGGTCTAGGCTAACTCCCAGGTATTTCACATTATCTTTGGCAGTAACTTCATTGTCTCCACATATAATTTTCATGGTGGACTGTTTGGGTATTTTCTTATTTGAACCAAAAAGAATATTTTCGGTCTTTCCTAAGTGAATGGATAGCTTATAATCCACTAGCCATTCACTTAGGAAAGTCAGTTCATGTCCAATAGTTTCCTCTATGACAGGAACCGATGTACCTGAGACCAATAATGCTGAATCATCAGCATAAAGAATTAATCTGCATGATACAGCTGCCTCCATATCGTTTACGTAAATTAGGAATAGTAATGGTCCCAAGATGGATCCCTGCGGTACTCCGCAGGGAACCACCATGGGATCAGAAAAAATACCAATCAACTACAGTCTTCTAAAATCTATTTTTTAAATATGATAAGAACCAAGATGTTGAAAGATCATCCAAACCAATAGCTTTCAGTTTATTTAACAATATGTCATGATCGACAGTATCAAAAGCTTTTTGAAGGTCGATCATGACCATGCCAGTATAGTTTCCTTTATCCATATCAAATATGATTTGGTCTGTCAGTTGTGTTAAGCAAGAATCGGTGGAATAAGAATTCCTAAAACCTGATTGATAATCATACAGTAGTTTTTCAGATCTTAAATAATTTTCTAACTGCTTATGTACAGTTTTTTCTAGAATTTTTGACATGACAGTTAAAATAGAAACAGGCCTGTAATTTCCAGGTTCTGACTTTGAATTTTTCTTATAAAGAGGGACAACCCTTGCTGTTTTCATATCATCGGGTATACGGCCTGAATATAGAGATAAATTTATAATATGTGCTATTGCACTAGATATTTGATTTGCCCCATCCTTGAGAAACCTAGCCGACAGCCCATCCAGACCAGTAGCTTTACTAACATTCAAGCTAAGCAAAGATTTTAGAATGTCTTCCTCTCCGACAGGAGAAAATTTAAAAGAGTTTTGTTTAGCACCTTTATCCTGGTAATATTTATAGACAAAATTTCCAGCATAACCACCAGTTATGTTTGGTAGTTTGCCAACGAGACTAGCTCCCACAGTAGTAAAAAAAGTGTAAAAAATATTTGCAACTGTCTTTTTATCAAAAGTGAGTTTGTCTTCAGATAATAAACCTATGCATTTTGCACTGCTCTTTAATTTAGTAAAACCTAGAGATTTCACAGCTTTCCATATGTCTGTAGATGAATTCTTGCATTCTGAAATTTTGTTGTAAAAATAGTCTCTTTTAACCTTCTTTATGTTGTACTGGACCCTGTTTCTCAAGTTACAAAAATATTTATAATTTTCATCAGTTTTATTTTTCCGAAAAGTTTCAAGGGCTTGATCTCTTGCCCTGATATCATCAAGTAATTCAGATGTAATCCATGGCTCAGATCTCTGTTTTAACCGTTTTTCTTTGAGAGGTGCATTTTTTTCCAAAAAAATGTGTAGTTATTTCCAGAGTAAAAAATTAATTTGACCATACTCTGGCCAGGCAGTAAAAGGTGTGCTTCGCTGTTCTGAGATAACACAGGAGAGAAGAACAATGCTGTGTCAAAGCTGGGCCAGCATCCTGAGCTGTTGACCCGGCTTTGGCACAGCGATGATCAACTGCCTCTTCATTGAACGCGGCACTGTGACCCACTATTGGTTTGCTGCTGGTTCGACGTCGCAGATGGCGGGCCACCATTGATTCAGCCTTGGGTTGGAGTCACCTGTTTACTGCAGTTATTGAATAACTTCCCATCAGACTGGGCTAATTGACACTTTGAACGCTACTAGATTTTAAGTCTCAACGGAGATTTCTCCGTTTTCTATGGATGTTTTCATGCTATAAAATCAAAGGAATCATTGCTTGCAGTTACAATTTTGCAAACATCTGTTTCATCTTTTCTTGATAAGTGTTTTGTTAATAATGATATTAAAATTGATATTAAATATTGATGTGTTTATAAAATTATGTTCAATTATAATATTAAAATAGATCTCAAATAATATATGGCTGTATACATGGTATATATGAATTTAGTACTTTGGCCAGTTGATGCTATTTGCTAATCATGATATTAAATACTGATGTATTTATAAATTATGTTTAATTACATTAATACAATATATTTTAAATATTATGTATTATATATGGATTTAGTACTTCGGCCAGTTGATGCGATTTGCTAATCATGATATTAAACATGTTAAATATACTGATGTATATAAATTATGTTTAATTACATTAATACAATATAATTATTTCAAATAATAGGCCTATGTATTAGCCTATATATGGATTTAGTACTTCGGCCAGTTGATGCAAGTTGCTATTCACCACCCGTATAATAATAGTTCTTTATCAATAATATATACATGGGCCTCATAGCTTGACGCCGGTAAAGGGTGTTTGCTGGTCACACACGTAACTTGACTGTTTAGCGCCAAGAAGCGAGAAAATATAATAAAACACAACGGCTGTCTGGTTGAACGTCTGATCATATACATGCTGTCACTGCTTGTTGAGCTGTCAATCATTTAAAGGCTCACTGTGATTGGTCGAGAACACCCGCACACAGGTCATCGTCACGTCTCGTCGTTCACCGCACATGTAACGATATGTTGCGAGATTTTACGTGTGGCATTCCCGTCAATCACGGGACATCGCTGCATTGTTGTAATAATGTTGGTCCGCCGTCTACAACGCTGAGCCGGCATTTATTCATCATTGGGATAATATGTTTGTCTATACATGCATGCGTAATATTTAACATCTAATTAATTACCTTACTCACACTATGATATCAGCGCTCCGACGCTAGGCATAAATTTAGTCAAAATGAAATATGTGATTTTATCCACATGGAACATAGCAGTGGATTTAGATGCCGCAGCGTTCATAGGGTCAGTTCAGAACTGTTGCAATCGTCTTTAACACCTTCATCGCGAGCATAAGTGACATTATTATTATAATTTTATTACACTTACAACAGCAGAGTGACTATCCATACAGACGGCCAATGGAAGTCCACAGTGGTCGGTAATTAAAGTTCAGTAGTTTGAAAAAGGCGTAAAAAATGTTTTGCCGTGATTTCCGCGATTCACGTTGATCATTGGTCGACACAGAGTCGGTATTATTTCGTTCAAAAAATATGAAAAATTAATAATAATCACGCCAGCACTGTTTTGCTGTGATGTTTGGCATTCACGCTGACGATTTTATTATATTGACTGAGATATAGTTAGCTCTTAGTACTGACATGTGCTATAAGTACTGTATATTTTCAAAAGGTAACTTGTTGGACGATATATAGCGGCCGGTAATATGATGTTCAGAAGCTCATTATTATTGGCCGTGGCCGTTTAACAATCTGTATAAAATTAACGCCAGTGGCTGCCGCTGATGATATAATAATCAACCTACATATATAGCCTATGCTATAGTTACCGGTAATTGGAGGTCAAATATTAACTTGGTCCTGGAAATTCATTGGCCTTGTCCTAAAAGTTGCATTTTCTTTAGTAACATATAAACATACAAAATAATGAAAAAGAATAGAGTTGGCAAATTGAGCTGCAGTAGCCCCCGAATACAACCAACCGCCGCCTGACTAATACTCAGTCTGTCAGATCCAGAGTCAAAAGGTCAAACGTTTGCGAACAGGCGACGTCTGCCAAGCATTGTCTGAATGTCGGGTCAACGTCAGATACGTTGTCCCAGCGTTAAGCCAACCTTGTGCCAGTTCACCTGCCCGCCAGCTAACCGCATAGACAACTCTCTACATACACTGCCTGTCAAATGTTACGACAGACCCAAGGAGGTTGAGCGGACCGGATTTAGAGCGAACGAGCCAGAGCAGCCCTCCCACAAATTCGGACATTTCTCCACAAAAATTGTGATAATACTGCTTAAATAATCGCTTCTTCCGGCTCTCTGAAAGTCATCGGTGTCCTGATAACTTAGCCAGCCCAAAGCCCTACTGTATGTTGAGATGTTCCCGACTGGTACTAGGAAATATTACAAATATTGTATATATTAGGACTACATGATATTGTAAAAATATTTATTTAACAAATCTTTACAAATAGCGACAAATTTTAAGTCAGTGTCTCCACAAACTTTGAACGCTGAATTTTGAAGAGTTATCTTGTCTAGATTCGCTTTATAATAATATTATTAGTCTATTCAAATCTAGATAGGGGCCTACAGACTCAGGCCTACTAACGTGAACTCGTCAGTAGTTGTCCAAATGGACATATGTATCAGCAATACATGTCGTGTCTAAATGGTTCAAGCCTAAGATATAGCCTACAGGTGGTCTCAAATTCTCACCTCTACACAACTTCTACTCTATAGCTGTGCCATATATACTGTCATCCAAAGCCAGAAGGCAGTATCTGACTACTTGCAAACTAAGCAGATACTGCCGTTTGGCTTAGCAGAACAGTTTAAGGCCAACACTTACACCAGAAATGCAGGATACATGTATTATGAATTTCTGCTTATTAGGCTAGACTGATATGTGCGTCCATTTGTACTCCAAATTGTAATTATCTTTATGATATCTCCGTTGTGAAATAGATAATTATATTGTCTTTACCTCCTGTATTAAAATAGGTATCTGCATAAGAGTTAGTCCATCGCAAACGTGTTAATAGATCATCACGCAATTTTAAATTTGGCTCAAAAGAATTGTCTACTGTTAGCAGTTATAAATATTTTGGATTTTTATTAGATGAACATTTCGATTTTGTACAGGGTGTTGATGTCCTTAGTAGCTCAGCAGGTCGCGCTCTTAGTTCGGTCATTGCAAAACTACATAATTGTTGTGTTAAACCAATTTTGGAATATTCGTCAGCTGTGTGGCAATATAAAAAATATATAGAGCGCATTAAAGAGCTATAAGATATTTTCTTGGGCTACCAAGAACAGCTCCGATTGTGTGGTGGCATGGGATGGATTTCGCCGGCATTAAGTCTCAGTTTAAATAGATTGAGATTATGGAATAGATTATGTGAAATGCACCCAGATCGACTCACAAAACAAATATTTGAATGGGACTGGCTGAAGAAATATAATAACTGGTCGGAAAATATTTTATATTTGTTAAACAAACTAGACATGGCTGTCTTGTATCAAAATCCAAAAGATCTTTGCTGGCTCAGCTTCGTTTAGGAATGCTTCCCTTGGCCATAGAGAGTGGTAGATATACAGGCAAAAGTATAGAATTGAGAGCTTGTATTGTATGTGACAGTAATGTGATACAGAATGAATTGCACTTTATATGTCAATTTTTACGCTACGGTGAAAAGAACTGTATGACTTTATTGATGTCACAATACAATACATAAACTTTTATACTTTAAAGGTGATCTATCACCCCTTATATAATATGAATATTTTTGTGACAAATCAATCAAAGTTGCCACAAGATGGGGCACAAGTGTTTCCTCATATGGGGTGATTGGCTGTCATGTGACCCTCTGAGAGGGTCACATGATAGCCAATCACCCCATATATATCGTCGGTCACAGGCGAAACAATCCTAACTCCAAAATGGTAGTTTTGAGTAAATTGCTTTTGAAGTTTGAAACAATGCTGATAAATCGATACTTCAACATAAAAAAATCAAAATTGGCACAGAACAAGTTTTCATATTTTTCTTGCGTGCTATATTGACATTTCAGTACTTGGTACACTTTGGCAGTCTGCAGTGGAGATAGGATTGTTTAGAATGATCAATTTGTCGAAAATGGCCCAATTACGATGTGTAGAACAATCCTATCTCATTGTCACATTTGTCACAGTATACGAATGCGGAAAAAATCAAAAGTGAATAGTAATAGAAGTTACGGTACAATACTCCAATTTGGTAATACGTTTCCATGGTTTCCAGAGAACATAAGAAAACAAGTCATGTCTAATTTACAAGCAGGGTGTCTGTGTAAAACCATGTACGAATTTGTGTAAATTATCGATGGCCGACTTCAGATAATTACAAACACTGATATCTGCAGAAGCAAGCAAAGAGCGCTGACGCTAACGATATCATCCGTCATTAATTAAATTCAACAATGGCCACAAAGTCAAAGGTTAAAAAATATGTCAAAGGTTGTAGCCCCCAAAAAGGCATATTTACACCCCGTAAGAGATGTGTGTGTGCAATATCAAAACAATGCAGCAAACGCTTTGCGCGATATCGTCCGGAAACTGAACTTATCATCCGCCAGCAAATAAAGTCAATTAGGGCATCAAAATCAAAAGTAAAAAATTAGGTCAAAGGTCATAACCAACAAAAGACACATCTACGGCCCTTCAGGGATGTGTGTATGCAATATGAAAGCAATCCGGCTAACGGTTTCCGAGATATCGTCTGGAAATGAAACACGGACACACAGACGCACGCCGCTCGACCAGACATGATGATGACAATATCCCCGCCCCTACTTCGTGGGCGGGGGTTAAAAAAGAATATATCAGGGGGATTCTACAATTTTAAGCACAAGCACTGTCCACGCCTTGTAATATTTATTATTGAATATTTTGATTTAATTTCATTACCTAAATGCAATGAATGACCTTCATGTAACCATATAGAAATATTAATTTCTAACATAAAAGTGTTTTTTGAAATAAATATTATGTATATTTAGCCAATTTTACGCAAAAAGTCCTGTCCCAACATAAATAGATGATTTAATCTAGACTTAATCTAGATTTAATCTAGCCTGTCTTTAGGATTATATACAAGTTTAAAAACATATTTTTCCATTTCACCACTTTTTATGCCATTTATGACTGTCCCACGTTGCAGCGATTCTCCGTAACGCTTATAATTTCAGTTCATTTCTATACTTTTTCTTGCACGAGACCTTCGTCGAGTGAATTTTAAAGAACAAGTATGATAAATGTGTGATTTGATCTCCATAGTTACGACGTTAACTACTGCAATAACCATGTTTAATAAACTCAATCTAGATTTAATTTGTGTTGCAGGATGTTGGTCTTTTGAAAACATGCTAAAAATATAATAGTGTGAATGAACATGACCACCCTGATCATGACGTCGTTTTCACTCGGAAATACAAATAAACAATTCGCTAATCCCCATCACGTATCATATTGTATATACCAGGTTTCCGACGTTTTCTGAGATTCTAAGTTTGATTTTGAAATTTATGAAAGCAAGATGACCGACATAACATAATTATATCCTTGCTTTCACTTGTATAACCATGACCTCATCCCCTTGATCCTGAATCAACAAATTATGATGCCAAATCTGATTCTTCACATATCTAAAAAAAAATCATTATATATGGGCTACATATGGCTGTAACCTGGTAACATAGCACTTTTCAACATTATTATAGATATAACTAGACTGTTTATTTCGCAAAAAGCTTTCGTAGAGGCGGTATTGTATTATTATGGCCGTAGCACGCTCGAGACAAACGCCATGTATAACCCGCTATTGGTAATATTATTAATCGACATTAATTGTGACCTGATGACTTGACTTTGACCTCGCATCACTAAAACAGGCATCTTATTCTTTATGTCCCTATATAGAAGTATTGAGAGTGCTCATGCTATACCAATTTTGAAACACACGTTATCAGGTTGTGGTGTTTATAATATCTGAATGGCGGCCGTCGTTAATTTACCCAAATTAGACTGCCTGATTTTACACAGACACTGTTTGTAAATTCGACATGACTTGTTAAGCAGCCCTCGCCGAGGCGGGCTGCTTACTGTATTCCACACAGTCCGCCGCCGCCGCCACAGTTATTTGTTTTCAGGTTAGCTACTCATCTATCTACTTCTGCTTCCTCATACTTCACATAGCCATCACATACCACTGGGGAATTGTTTTGGTGACATTTTGATCCCCATATCATCAACCCTTTAATTTCTATGGCCACTAACGATAAAATGCTCGTTAGCGCATTTAAGGAAAAAGTTGCCATCAGATCTTCTTTTAATTTGGCCAATATGTTCAGCTATGGCAGCCAATGACCTAATTACCTTTTGGGATCAAACAATTTAAAAATGGCCGTTTAGCGGCCATTTTGAATTTTGTAAAATTTACTTAACTCAAGAAATGGAAAATGGATGTAAAACAAAATGTAATGTCTCACACAAGGATAACCAATGACAAATTTCACACTAAAAATTCCAAAATGGATTTTTTTTTTAACAAACAATTTTAAAATAGTGGTCGAGCGATAACGAAGAGCTGCTTTCGTGTTCGTTTCCGAACAACTTTTTGTAGTTGTCTTATGTTCTCAAGAAACCATGGAAACGTATTACCAAATTGGAGTATTGTACTGTAACTTTATTACTATTCACTTTTGCTTTTATCCGTATTCGTATCTTGTGGCGATGAAGGGCATATTTCACTCAATGAGATAGGATTGTCCCACACATCCTAATTGGGCCATTTTCGACAAAATTGATCATTCTAAACAATCCCATATATCCACAGCAGACCGCCAAAGATCACCAAATACTAAAATGTCAACATAACACGCTAGAAAAATATGAAAACTTGTTCTGTGGCAATTTTGATTTATGTTGAAGTATCGATTTATCAGCATTGCTGAAAACTTAGCAATTTACTCAAAACTATCATTTTGGAGTTAGGGTTGTTTCGCCTGTAACTGACGAAAATGGTCATGAGTGCGATCAGGTACAAGATTTCTTTTGAAAAAATAGACCTGACATCAGGAATCAGGCTATAGTAGCCTAACTGCTTCTCAGGATTGTTTTGCTTGTTCGTCGAGACACAATTATAGCAAGATGGAAAATCATCCTATCAAGATAGGATGGTTTGACATGTTTATATCATAGAAAAATGTAGTTAGGATTGTTTCGCTCATCCGTGTTAGGTATGATATACCACACGCAGGGCTTAGCCATTCTACATAATGTTAAAAAGGTTTATTTTGGATGTGTTTTTCATAAAAACTCAATTTTTCAATATTGGTAGTTAGGATTGTTTCGCCTGTGACCGACGATATATGTATTTTATGTACTATGTACGTTGACACACTATTTCACGTTTGGACATGTAAATAATTTATATGAATTATTTTTCTGTAATAGGTGCAGCAGGTAATGGCTCATAGATGTTTATAATTATATTATATTCCGAACCGGTGATATTTTTCATAACCTACAGCTTTACTGCTGCGCCAACGTCTCAAGCGTTGGTCCAGCATAGAAGCAGCGTTGAACCAACGGGGGCTTTCATTATTTCACGTTTGAATACACCTTATCTATTGTTAGACTCCGGCGAACACGAGACATTGCGCCGGTGCTGGTTGAGAAACGGTCCGACATCGTAGACGTTGGACCGTGGCTTTGCCAGGGCCGGGTCGATGGGGTGTGTTCACTGGAGCATCACTTTTGTACATTGATATGCTTGCATTTTCACCCCTCGTTTCGATGATAGTCGACTCCCCCCAAAACGTGAAATCGCTCTCAGTGCTGTCCCCTGGTATTGGGGGCTGGAACTAATGCCTTTACCATCTATCAAGTATGATTTTACCATATTACGACGAGTAATTATGACATTGATCCTATTAAAAACAATATATACTTTACATCATAAAAAATAGAAAAATAAATATTGACGGAGGTTTACTTCTATTTTTTATCCAATAATTTTGGTGGTTAGTTATCAATACTTTTTAATCGTCTTCTTCCCTTTGATACTTCAGGGGTTGATGCGCCCGTATAAACAAGTATGAATATTCATTGTTTACAAACAACAGGTGACGCCCAACAGCAGCTAACAAGTGACATTGACCCAATTATAGAATGATGCTGGTCCAACGTTTGTAATGCTGGTCCAGCATTACCCCATCATTGATTCATCGTTTCATATTTCCTGGCAGGTGACGATGATTGTGTGCAAAGGTAGATAAGGACAAAGAAAACCAAGTTAAGGGCAAAGGAAAACATAATATCACTATACCTATATAGTCTAATGGTACGGATGTTTATCATTCGGAATATACCACAACAGAAATATTTTGCTGATATAAAGCATGTTACTGTTACTGCTGATTCACCTTATCTGAGCGATTCTGTCACAGAATTAGCTTATTTAATGCTGAAATCATTCATTCCACAAATGGGTTTTACCATTAAGGAGGAGAATATTCTTGTATATATCAGTGGGTATATATTTGTCACAAAGTGTCGCGATCTGCATGTGATCAATGTAAAGTAATTTTGATGCCATTAATAAATTGCATACATATCTCTCTAAGAAGCAATATTTGATTATTCAAGGTGTGGGTATTTTGTTCCACGTCAAAACTTAATACAATTATTTGGTTCAAATGAACGAATTTTCAGAAATATACCTGAACAGATTCTACATAGCAGTCATAAAAGAGATCAAAATATTACGTTCATCAAAGACACTAAATCACATGAAAGTTGTGAATTTTTCACGTTAATATTAGCCGGCCCTGATGGCTCATTCGTATCGACTGGGGTTTGTAACCTGGAGGTAGCAGGTTCGAATCTCGGTCGGGCTGGATATTTGTCATCGTGGTTGTGCATATACAATGCTCCAAACTGTTCAAAGGCCTGGAGTGTACAATGCTGCCTATGGTACTGTGCACTATAAAGAACCCTTGAAGTCATTCGAAATAAGAGTAGGGCATAATCCCGGCTTCGGGCTTCCTTCTGTCGCGATATTGCCATGATTGTGCAGAAAGCGACGTAAAGCAATATTCATATTCATTCATATTCACGGTAATATTACATAGCCTATTATAGATATAGAGACGAAATTCCTGATTTCTTATTTTTAACAACCTTGTCAAAAATAAGAAATTTCGTATCTATATCTAGACTGGTGAATGCGCAGCAGCAAAATTTAAACACTTTTGCAGTTCTAGTCATCATATGGTCATATTAAGAAGCCAAAATTAAATAACCGATATTTTGATGATTTTAGCCTGGGCATGTCCCTTTAATAGAACTTCTAAGACAGTTCAATCTTTCAGGAAAAAATAAAATCTTTTTATTTAACCAAGCTTTTCCGACCTAGTCATTTGTATCCTGGCATATTCAGTTGGTGACCCGGAATGAATTAAAGACCACGATACTGCACACTCCGGGCGGGGGCCCTAGGGTAGTGGTTAGCACCGCTGCCTTTCACGCCAGAGTTCTGGGTTCGGTTCCCGGTCTCGGCGGTTTGAAAGAAACAAAAATGTTTCTTCCCCATCCACGTGTCTGGAGGACAGTGTCATCTCAATCATCTCACCATCCTCAGGAGGTTCTCCTGGCCCAGTTTAGCCTATATGTGCACAAAGATGGCCTAAAACCCGATTAATTTCATTTCACTGCACACTCCTTTTGATTTTCGCGCCTATGAGTTTAGCGATATAGAAGTTTATATATTCATTCATTCATTCATTCATTCATTCATTCATTCATTCATTCATTCATTCATTCATTCATTCATTCATTCATTCATTCATTCATTCATTCAATTATTCATTCATTCATTCATTCATGTGTTTAGTGACCTCTCTTTCTGTTGACACCCTTGCTGTGGAGCTGTCTGCCTTTGGTCTAACCGCATGGACTTGTGGTTTACCAAAACTATGACTCTAAGATTATCGCCCTGCTAAGACTATTTGATATTTTCTCAATGGTGGTCTAACGTGAAATATGTTGGCCCACAATTGAATCAACAATGGCCCAACAGCTCGTTTCGTTTCTGGTTCTACGCGTCGTCGTCAGTAGGCCTAAACAAGCCTGCTATAGTTTTGGAAAAAAATACCAACAATACCACAGCAAAACTAACATGGCGTGACATAAAACAGTCATTACTCTAGCTATGTGAACCCTGTGTTCATTATGGGCATTATTCCCCAAACGTAGATAAGCACTTCAGCAAGAGCAGCCTCGTACGCAACACAATCAATTGAAAACAAGGATTATAGAAGTAGTTAGTTAAAGCAAGAACTGTCCACCAAAATGAAAAGTATTGCTGAAAGTCTTATCGCAAAAGGTAGGGTAAAACAGCTGCAGCTAAAATATAGCCTATGATATCCATGGAAGTACGTGCATACTATGTTATCCTATCCTGTCATTTGCAGTGGGAGGCGTGACTGCATGTCACGTCACCCACTGTCAGGGCCAAGATGGATCTAACGTTACTCGATCACTTACTCACATAATAGATACATCTGATATGCTTAGAGGACAAATATAAGTATTTACCTTTACCCCATTACATTTTATAAGATGATTTTACAACAGAATCCGTGAATAGGTGGCATAATAAGTGCAGCCATAAACAAAGAACCATTGGATGAACAAGTATCCTGGTCAACAGGATGTGAAGTTGAAAACAATCAAATTCCATGTCATGATTGTAATTTTTATTACAAACACAAACGGATATCGTACCATCAAATAATGACTTTCGAAAACGGTAATTCAAATAGGTCTCTTCATTTACAATGATACGTTTTTCTCTGGTTTTGTTACCACAAACAACCACGACACCCACCCACTCTGTCAGGTTCTTGGAAGATGCAATGTAAAATAAACTAGGCATCAGCCTCTAATCATCATTTAAAAGTTAGGATCATTTGAAACAAAACACACTCATCAATTATAGTCCAATATAAAGTTGATTTTGTCCAAGAACTGTATGAGTAACATATAATTAGAACAAATTTAATCAGGATACATAGGAAACTTTTGAAGTTATCACGCCCACAAGGTAAGATTTTAAAGTAAAATGTAAAAAATCAGTTATTTGGATTTTTTTCAGCCATTGTTGAACTTGTGCGAGAACTGGTTAGGGCCTACTATCAAGATGCAAACAAATTGGAAAAGAAAATTTTAAGAGCACGCCCCTTTCTGAAGGCGCACATTTTGTTTTTTTAGTTATGGTCTATCCATCCATATTAAAATCAACAATGATCACAATTTAAAATTTATTCGGGGTGAATTTTTTCAGGGCATCCCCCCCCCCCCCTGAAAACGCGATTAGCTACCTGGTACGCTTTTCAGGACATATCTTTAATGAAACCGCACATTTTGCTCAATGGTGATGGTCCAGCTATTTGGCACGATTTTCCAGTTATTACGTATAAAAAATCAAAATTGTATTTTACGCTTCTTGATATGGTCATGATATGTGAACATGTCCATAGACTTGAATTGTGGAAATCTTGTAATTTTTTGGATAATATGGCAACGTAGCAAGTGTGACGAAAGTCCAGTTTATCAGTTATTACTGTACATTTCTTATTTTAGACATGTAGCCTATGTCCGAAAACAAATCGCGTCCTTATTTATCGTTTAACTGGTGAACGCGCAACACAAAATAATATAAAAAATAAGCAATTCTAGTTTATGGACATGTTGACAAATTATTATGGAAATATCAAGGAGCCAAAATTAAAATGATGATTTTGGCCATCATTTATTAGAATTCTAAGGTCACAACAAAAACACCATGCTCAACCATATTTTCCACTAAATTTTCCTCAACATCAAATATGAAGTAGCTCAACAAAAGATAATATTATTTAACTGTAAAATAATTAACTGGAGAATATACAACTATTCTTATGTCAATAAAGTGTTTAATGCTGAAATGGCTTAATTAGTGTGGTAAGTTCAAATTATAAAAAAAAGTTGTCGTATCTAATTTCAGAGTTATCACCTATTTATTGATCTTACAGGGTATGGTGTGACACTTGAATATAACAGCTCGCCGAAATGAAGGTGTTAATGAAGGCGTGATTCTTAACGCATCGTCAATTGCTTTCGCATGCGCCAGGTTAATCTGACACTTAACCCTTCTAACTCTAAGATGTCTGCAATTATTTCCTTTTATTTCAATAGTTCGATAGTTTTTATTGTCACAGAAAAACAAGCAACAAAATAGAAGTACAATGTATCAATACATCACATTATGGAAAGTGACAAAAAGAAACTGACGCCCAATGGCGTATGCGTCCTCACAAATTAAACAAGAAAACATTACCCGGTTTTGTGGAAAAAAATGTGTGCAAAGTGCAAAAAAACACCCAGCAAACACGAGACGCCGTCCCTCGTTGTGGCGGGGTTGTAATAATTTTAGCATAGCAGGCGACATTCCCAGACCAATTCAAATATAATTTTAATGCTTTCATGTTACAATATTTTCGATCGAACAGTAACACGTACTTTAAGAAACAAGAAAATAGATGACCCTCACAATTATAAGGTTGTATTCAGATAACAAACAATTAAAGTTCCCCCTTCTACAGCAGACACGAGAAGGTTTCTCAATGTCTATTCAATATTGAGCCATCATCTGCAACGCTGTCCCAACAATAAACCGATACGGGGTAATAAATAATAATGGTGAGTTCTTATATCATGTATGTAGCGCACATACAATGCTCTGTGCGCTTCACACATATTACCCCTGGTCACTAGACCTGTTCATTCATGTACCATTTCAACTCCCTTTTTGGAGCATACAGCACTTTCAGCCATTTCGGCGCTGGGAACTACTCGCACACATTCAGGGCTCCCACGGAGATCAGGAAATGAAATTTCAATTCTTTTCATGACTTTCCATGACCATTTCTTAAGAATTCCATGACTTCGTAAACGAATAGAAAACTGTATATTTAAAACTGTACAACCTCCACCACCAGTGGTACGATCGAAAACAGAACCGGGTGTCGCAGATTTCTTACTTACCCCCTTTTTGCATGTAAAATAGTTTACAGCTATAGGTGGACTGCCAGTGTCATTGTGTTTCAAAAGTATAAGTAATCAACACATTTTTGTCAAAATAAATGTGGTAAGACATTTATAATAAAATAGCCATCAACTGAGGGCTCTGTCCGTCAATATCAAGAAATAATGAGAAAAAAATGTCCCCCCCCCCCCACTACCACCATGTCCATTATTTTTGAAATGGCTGCGGCAGCCATTATGTTTTTAATGGATCCATCCCAAAAGTTAATCAGATCATCAGAAATACCTAGAGAACAACCATACCAAATTTGAATGCAATCCAACCAACGGTTTATTAGTTATCGTGCACACAAGCTTATTAGGCGGCCATCTTGGAAAATGGCCGCTTATGGCTTGGTGCCAAAAAAAATATATGGGATGAATTGCCCAGGCACATAGGTCATGTCTGTAAAAAATAAACGAAATTCACTTAAAATGACCCCCACTACCACCACGTCAATTTTTTTTAATGGCTGCGGCAGCCATTTTGTTTTTATTGAATTCATCCCAACAATTAATCAGATCATCAGACATACCTGGATAACAACCATACCAATTTTAAATGCAATCCAACCAACGGTTCATAAGTTATCATGCGCACAAGCTTTTTAGGCGGCCATATTTTTAAAATGGCTGCGGCAGCCTTTTTGTTTTTAATGGATTAATCCCAAAAGTTAATCAGATCATCATAAATACCTAGAGAACAACCATACCAAATTTGAACGCAATCCAGCCAACGGTTCATAAGTTATCGTGCCCACAAGCTTTTTAGGCGGCCATCTTGGAAAATGGCCGCTTATGGCTTGGTGCCAAAAAAAATATATGGGATGAATTGCTCAGGCACATAGGTCATGTCTGTAAAAAAAATAATTTTTTTCATTTCCATTGTTTTCCATGATTTTCCTCGACCGTGGGAACCCTGACATTGCCATCTTTGTCCTACCAGGTACTCATTTACACCTGAGTCAAGTGAAGCATGTGAGGGTAAAAGGTCATGCCCAAGGCCACAACATAGAAATAATGTCCCAAGATTGAGAGGGGAGAGACATGATATTTCTCTGAAAATCCTGCCCCAAGCGGGATTCAAAACCGCACGGCAGGCAGTGACATTAGCGAAGTTCCACGCTCTAGCCATACATCATAGATCAAAATGTAGTCCAAATCTATTAGTCCAGTAGGTTTTTTGTTTGTTTTCAGAGCAAGGGGGGTTACAGAAACCAAATACCCCCCCTGGATACGGCCCTGCAGTCCTAACATCCTGCAGCTCGCCCGCTCGAGTTCACGAAAAATATATTGTTTCTCCCCTCTCAACGCTAGGACATTTTAGTATCAATGTTTTGCCCTTGAGCAAGGTACAGTGCTGCGTGTTCCCCGGGGAGTTGAAATGGTACATGAACGATCAGGTTCAATGATCAGGTATAATATGATGTAAGCAGCCCAAGCTGGATATGTGCGCCATATAAATACTCACATTATTATTATTATTGTTATTTTTATTGGGACACTTATAAAATGTTTATATACTACACCTCACTGGGACACTTTTAACTGTGTATGACCAAGTATATCTTATATTTGTTGGGACCACCCTAATTATGCACCAATTTACTGGGACATATTTAGCATAATAGGGATATATGCTTAGCATAATACATTTAAATCGTTTTGATTGGTCCAGAATATATATATATATACTTTAAGCAAATGATGTATACTTGATGCAAATGATTCTATACCTTAGTACAGTTTTTTTGTCACAAGATGTCCCTAGCTGACGTATACAACAAAAAGTACCAATAACCTGGTGATATACATGAGATGTCCCAGTAAATGGGTCAGGTCCCAATAAATAAGCAACGTCCCAATAAGAAAGGTTTTAGAGATACCGATGTCCCAAGAAGTGGGTGAGTTTAAAACTATATATATATATATATATATATATATATATATATATATATACATCCACCTCATAAAGTAGGAGATGCAGCTTTGCCATTAAAAAGCGCCGAGTGAAGCTGAATGTCAAATTTATCTCTCCGAATATTAAACTAATACCACGTCTGACATTCACCAAGAAATCACATCCAACTAATTAACTAAATCAATATACACCTTTTGAGTCTCCCGAGTCGTTGCCTATTCTGGTAAATACATTTATTTCATAATTGGCATCACCATTGTAATTCATATTATATTTAATAAATGTGTTTCATGTTAAGGGACTTTTCAAAAATGGCCTTCACCGAAAATAGTGATGCTAACCATCATTTTAACTTACCCATTATTGTGCCTTTTCAATCTGACATGGCAAAATTCCACCAGGGAATACAATTATCACAAGCTGACATGTATGAAAATGCACAGTCAGCTGAAATGCCAGTTTAAATGAATTAAAAAATATATGATGGACCAGTCTTACCTATGTATATAGACCTTTGAGTAATCTGCAAAGAAATGTTGAAAAAGTAGGTCTATTTTGTGATACATAATGACATTTACAAAACAACGAACACATGTAAAGTGTTGAAAACTTGAAAGTGAAATAAGTGTGAATATCAGCAAAAGAAAGAGGAACGTACCCAATACTATATCGTCTGGTAGTAAAACAATGCCTTGAAAATAATTAGGGGAGCGGCCAGGGATGGATTTCTGTTACTTTCATCCGACCATCGTGCAGAAAGCTTCAAATTACCAGAACTGAGTCTATAAGATAAATACTTGCTAAGGCATGGACACCGTATAACAAAAAAGCTTTGGATACAATTTGAAGTTGGCAAGGTGACATCAACCACATATGCATTTGGGAATTAACGTTGTGTGCCGTGCCCATCTTTTATGTATCTTCAGAAGGTGAAAAATAACATTTTTTGAAAAATACGCACATGTATCTGTAATGTCAGGCAGTGTAACCCAGAAGCCACACAGGTGTCTGGTCTATAATTCTAAAGCAGATAACTTTGTGAGCTAACAATCGCGGAAACAACACGACATTCATCTACTATACCAAGAAAATAGACAATAGACAAGACAAGACATTCATCTATTACACCCTGATGACATACCAAGATAGACCCCACTCCTGTGGACGTTGACCATGCTGCGCATGCGTGCAGCTGTATTGAGTGCCTTAAATGTTTACTCAGTGAATCATAATGACCCACGTACTTTAATAACTGAGATTTTTTTGTTTCATGTTCTCGAAACAGACAGCCATAGCAAGAGTGACATAAAACAAAAACATAATTTGTACACGATATATTAATGTTATTAGCTAAATTAGCAGGATTTTACTGATTAGGCACATTGTATTCCATTTCGTCATCAACCCTTTTATCATCAACCAATACTATAACTGTTTTTGTTTGTTTTAGTGGGAGATCTAATCACTGTGATTCGAATGAAATGAGTGCTTAAACATCCAACATCTAAAAAAGATAACTTATCAGGTATGTATAATAAATATATATACATATATTTGTAAGTTTGTAAACATTGTGGATTTAGCCAAAAAGGAGAACCACCCATAGTACGTTGGATATTAGGGCATAATCCTCTGGCATTTCCAGGCTGCATTATTTTCTGGTGATCACTCTCAGAAAAAAATGACTTGGCAGCTGCGTTCCACACTTAACGATGCATGTGGACATGTTTAGTATCTGGGGCAGAATTTGCAGCCTAATTATACACTTACATTGCAGACCGTGTGTATTCTGGTGGATTCATTCTGACAGCTGAACAATTTACATCTCCACCGTGGTCGGTCAATATCTGACGTAGGGACGCTCAGAACACAATACTTTAGACCAACATTGGGTCAACATTATATAACGTGACCTTTTATTAAATTTTACGCATTCAAGAAAATAATGGTACTTACTTCAGCATGTAAATAAAGGGCATTTGATACACAGATAAGTATGTATAAATAAATATGAAATACACCGAGGTTGAGGAAATTTTTTAGAAAACCTGGAAGGTTTCGGAGGAGATATAACAATAATTACTGACTGGTCAAACATCAGAAATAGTGTATACTGAAGAACAATGTTTCATAGTTGTATGGCTAATACGGCAGCTTGGTCAAACTTTTTGACATTGTCAAAATATAGATTTCGTAGGTTTCATTTGATGCTGTAATGGAAAATAGATGAGCTTATCTAACGCCTTTCCAAAGACCTCAACTGCAGCCAGAATAACTATTTTATTTAAATAAGTTATGTAATATCGATATAACGAAAACCTACTCATACGTTCATGTACATTAATTATTGTTAACACTATACAGTATTTTCTGCCAACTGTTATTTCGTTTAATAATACATTCACCCATTCATTCATTCATTCATTCATTCATTCATTCATTCATTCATTCATTCATTCATTCATTCATTCATTCATTCATTCATACATTCATTCATTCATTCATTCATTCATTCATTCATTCATTCATTCATTCATTCATTCATTCATTCATTCATTCATTCATTTATTTTTTTATTCATTCATCAATGCATTCATTCATTCATTCATTCATTCATTCATTTATTCATTCATTCATTCATTCATTCATTCATTCATTCATTCATTCATTGTTTGTTCGTGTGTTTGTTTGTTTGTTTGTTTGTTTGTTTGTTTGTTTGTTTGTTTGTTTGATTGTTTGTTTGTTTGTTTATTTGTTTGTTTGTTTGTATTTTTGTTTGTTTGTTTGTTTGTTTGTTTGTTTGTTTGTATTTTTGTTTGTTTGTTTGTTTGTTTGTTTGTTTGTTTGTTTGTTTGTTTGTTTGTTTGTTTGTTTGTTTGTTTGTTTGTGTGTTTGTTTGTTTGTTTGTTTGTTTGTTTGTTTGTTTGTTTGTTTGTTTGATCTTGGGCAATTTTTTGAACATTAGTCATGTGTGGAAGATTCAACTTCGTTCAATTCACCTGTGAAAACCGGCGTTTAAATTCACATATATCACAATAACTAATTCTCCCATAGATGCCGCTTTGTGTGTATTAGATTTGATTTTTTTTAAATATACAGTTAGAAATATTTGCCGATATGCAATATTTGCACGTGTATAGATGTGTTACTAATACTGCTCGTCAAAGGTAAAAGACAATAATTATATCCTAACTTGTAAAGATGCTGTTTTTTGGCTCTGCACGGCAGAATATGTAAAATACTTTTTAACATATGTGTTTTCAAAATCACATGTACATCACTTTTATTTTAATATACATTTATGGATGAAAAAAAAAATGGTTGTTGAAACATATTTCCAAATCGCTGCTTAGCCACCTAAACAAAATGCCATATCCAGGTTTCACCACAAAACGATAGCGACACATTCATGACCGTATAAATAACAGGTCACGTTTTACCTCCACAGCAGACAAGACAATGGTATTAATACTGACAGGAAGCAGTTTTACAAAACACTTTATCAGCCATGTGCGTTGACCTATATATAAATAATGCACGATAGGCTTCCCGGTTTTAGACGTACGATACAGTATCTTTATTATGCTTATTCTTGATGTGACAGCACCGTACTCGAAAATGAGGTAGTAATTTGCCACTATGCCTAACAAGTGAAAAAAAGGTTTGGATATGTGAACCATCACGACGAAATGATTTTTTTTTCCAGCTGGAGAAGATGGGGTTATTACTACCTATAGGTAATGCTGAGCATGTTTGAATTCCCATTCATCATTGAGTAGGCTGCTTAACACCATGTGGAGTGAGTGGTAATGATGGGTTTGCATGTCTACATCTTTCTCGGACTCTGCAATTACGTTCGCATACAAAACTCAAAACAAATTTTAGAAGGACAGGGTAAATAAAATACACATACTGTGTTCATAAATTTGATTTAATCACACATATTGATCAGACAGACATGGTCAGGAAAGATATTTATTGGATTACTTTTTGCAAACAAATTAATGGTCTCAACCAAATAACATAAGACCAAATTAGAATCTAATCTTTCTGGACGATCACTCTGGACGATCACTTTTAAATTAGTTTTAATTGAAACAGATGTGTTTTGTGATGAGAAAACGAGAGCAAATTCATCATCTTACCCGAAAAATAGTGTAGGTCCCTACATTTTGATTAATATCAGTAGCTGTATGCATCTATGGAATTACATTTGTATTATTTTTTTTACAACTTTGGACGTCATTAGGCCGACAAATTGGGACGTATAAGACCCGCTTCCGTATAGTTGGCCGATGGGTTCACTTATCAAGCTACATGTAACCAAGAACGTTCCATTTTTAGCTTACATTTGTTGTTACTAAAATTGAACGTTCCGTTTTTAGTTTGATAAATCTGCATGTAACTCTGAATATATATAATAAATATATACATCTGTAATATAGTGACGGAAAGTACAGCTATTCTTAGGTCGATGATATAATTTCATATTTCAATACAGATTCAGAAAGTAAAACAAAATCCCCCCAAAGTAGACAAATGTCTGATGGCCAGCTAAAAATAATATTGTACAGCTAAAGAACATCCATCTAAAATATCTAAGCAGAATACACAATATGTGTTAGCCCAGCAAAGAAGAAGGATTCTGACAATGATGTTTTAATGTTGGGCCAGCGTGGTAGACAGTGGACAAAGATTAATAGGTTGCTTGTTTCGACAGTAGATTATGCCAGTTACTTCCTTTTGGTGTTAATGCAAGCTAAAAATGGAACGTAGTTTGTTAGCTCTTCAACTGACCCCATCTGCCACCCATACTCCCGCTCCCCAAACAAATTTGGAAGGGGTCAGTTTGATTACATTTCTAAACTTAAATCACATCACTCGGCCTTTGATGGGGATCACCAATTTATTACTAGGACAAAATAAATAATTCGACATGCAACTAGGGGATGACTAATCCGAACAAACACACAATGTTGAGTCATTGTTGGTTTTATGGTGGGCCGGAGTCAGCGACGCCAGCCCTACATTAAGCCAAGACTGGGTCACCACTACGATGTGACTTACTCAATCATTTATTACACAGGACAAGAGTAAATACTTGTCAGCGTTACGCCCCATAACTAGTGGCTCCATACATGTAAAGAGACAACACGTGGAAGGTGTAGGGAATAGGGAAGTATCTGAAGATGTCATAATGTGAAATACCTACGCCTGATATTAAACCTTGAGTCTGACAGTAATTGGTGTGCTCATTTTTTACGAGGTATGAAAAGTGCGTATATCAAACCTTGAAACTGACATTAATCGCTGTGTGTATTTTACCGGGGTCTAAAACGTCTGTATTAACTCTTTAACCCTTTAAGCCCTCACGATGCATTAAAGTATCATTTCACATCCATGAAAACATAACTAATTTTCCTACAACAAAGGGTTTTAAAATGGAAATTTCCATTAAACTGGTTTACCACTACATGGTAATTTTGCTTAATTTTTATACCACATCAAATCATCTTCATCCACTACAAGTCGGGAATTGCGACAGCAATTCGCGGCTTGTAGTGGATGAAGATGACAATGGTAAATTCAGGACTGAAAGGGTTAAACGCCACAGTATAAAACACTTCACTTGTGCCGCGAACCACAGCTTCCAGTTAATAACAAATATCTACATCTGGATAAATACAATGCAAATGACTCTTTTTCTTGTTTAAAATGAAAATAAAAAAAGTTTAAGACGGTCATATAAGTCATTAGGACTATAACCCTTAAAAGCGCGGGGATCGACAATAGACATCAGAACCTGAAGTCTATAGATGTCAGATTCTGACGTCTATAGGCATTCAAATGAAACGAAAAGAGCTAACTAAAACATTTATGATGATTTCAAATTGAAAAACAAACTCTTTGGTCTCATGGTTAATATATAAAAAAATATGTCAGTGTTTTAAGGGTTGAGGGTAGTTACATTTTAAAAGAGACACATGATACTAAACCTTGATTCTGACAGTAATTGCGGTGTACATTTAACATTTGAGGAGCATTTTAGAAGTCTGATCTCCTGGTCAGTTAATACCTGGAGTGATTATGCAAATTGTATGGACAAGACCTACATCAAAGTCATGAATTATTTAACAGCAAAGCATTGCTTGGATGGCGGTGTATGTAGATTCCAATTGGAGCAGCTTTGCCGCTGATGGTCTAAATCACCTTCAGGAAGCATCCAACTTCTCATTTGGATCGTGGACCAATTGACTGCAGGTCTCTCGTCTCATATATAAGATTAGTTTCTGTGTTGGAAGTGGCCGTGATGTGCTCAGTAAAAGAATGTCATCCACACACGTAAAAAAACTCCACCTATAAACGAAAGAATGAATGTCATGAATATATATGTTTATAGACATAAATGTACATTGATAAACGAGCGAGCAAGAGAGGGAAACAGGAAAATAGCAAAGGAAACATATCATACTTCAACGAATTATTTGGGCGAATACACAACTATATGGACAGGTATTTTATCTTCTCTGATGCCAAACTCGTCTGAGGATCTACCTCATAACATGTGCAAAAGTTTTCTGCTCTAGTCTAGATGAACAGAGAAACACTGTGTAAAAAACTGGATGAACAGTCACCCAATTTCCGTATCACAATTGTTGTATATCGCTATTTGTATTAGTCATAATGTTAACGGTGTGTGCAATATGAGCAGGTAAGTGAAATTAATGTTTATTATACAGCCAAATTACTACCTCCATAATTCACATTAACATCCTACAAACATACGACAAAAATCATGTTGTTGTATAATGTTGAACTAGCGACTGGAAAACAGGCCCAACGTTAAACAAACATGCTGGGATAGCTTCGAGTGACATCAGTGAATAACGCTCACCTACGTTCAGGTCATCAGAGGAAATATAATATAATCATACTTATAAAATATAATATAATCAACACATGAATAACTGTTCTAAATGATTAATTTAAATTGCTTAGCCACTCCATCTGGTTATTTTATATGGGGACCACTATAGAAATAAGTGTCACCAGACCCTTTATAGTTCCTTTTATCCCTGGTGACCAGTATGGTGGCCCTGATTGTTTTATAACCATGCTTACATGCACTGTTTTACTAAAAAACAATCAAATACAAAAATATATGCTACATGTGTAATGGAACACAAATAATCTAGCCATTCGGTGGCGGTAATTTTAGAAAAAAAACATGACTATTCAAACAAATCTATGGCTGTGTACGGATCTAATAAACAGAAAAATAAACCAGGATGAAGCTGTTGGGCTGGTCTGCTTGATTTGATTTGTGGCACACTTAAGCAGTGGAGGCGTAATGTCCCGGACCACGCAATATGCCGGGATGTAATTATTATGTCATCCACATGGTGGCAGCATTCATGACAAGTCTTGTCATTTTCTGTCTCAACGAGACGCTGAATTCACTGGTGGAAAGAAGCGTGGATGAAGACACATTTGCTAGGGTACATAGCAATGCTCTGACTATACATCTTCTCTAGAGAATATTATACATACGTCACAGAGTCCGATCATTGCTGTGTATAATTAACTAATTATTCAATCAAACCACACTACTTCCCCAGTGGCTGAATTAGTGGCGTAGTCATTGTAATCTGCAATCAAATCTTTAATAACGTTTTTCCCACAACAAAATATTCATTTTTAAGTCTCTTTTGCAGCGCCCACGCACCGTGTAATCAAGATACTTTGCCCCTGTGTTGGGTTTATGTTGGTCCACCGTCTACGACGCTGGCCCAACAATAACCCAACATTGGGTCGACATCCCGTGTTTGCAGGATATCTTCATCCAGGGCGTCTTATTTTGTTTCTTGTTGAGGTTGCGTCGCTCTACGGTACTTTACAAAAAATGGGTTTATGCACAAACAACGACAAATACGTAAAAAAACGATACTTGTAGAATAATGTACTATTTGTTGATTGTATCGTTATTTTAAATTGTTATTAATTATAAATGATAACGTTTAGGCTGTGGTGTGTATAGCTATGCTTATCAAAAACTCTTCAAATAATAACTCTCCAATAAATGGCTTTTAAAATCGGCTTTTGACATAAATATCGTAATATTCTCTGAAACGCAGTGTCGTCACCGGAAACCCTTTTGAATGGATACTTGGTGAAAACATGTTATATAAGTCCCTCTCCCCATACTTCATTGTACAGTGCAACCTGTACATAGCGGACCCTGTACAAACCGTAATCAGGTCTATGCCGTAGTAATTATTTAGTCTCGAATGAATTACACTGAAAACTATACTAATTAACTCTCTCCAAACCGGAACTAGTCTACTCCGAATACCGGGCTCATTATTTCCCCCAAATGCATTAATTTTATTGTATTTAACCTGTCCAAACCGGAATATATATATATTTTTTAATTTTATGTGGTGCACTAAAGGTTAAACAGGGGCCGGCAAGGTGACGTGACATCATGCTTGTTATGCAATGGGAAATGTGCGAAGTTAGTGTTGGTAAAACCATCTTTAAGTTGAGATTGGTACGGTATTTTAACAACATAATGGATTAATGAAATAATTGGTTAATAAAATATTGTAACGGAATCCTTGACTAATAATATATTAAAAGTTTGTATAAAGTCATAAACATTTCAGTGCATTAAACATAAATAATTCTCACACAAACTAGTCTGTATTTTTTGATAAATTTAATGTGTTTGTGATAATCAATGACCCAATAAATAAATAACTACCGTTAGGTAAAACATACAAATATATCATTTATCCTTTCATCGCATGATTATTCCTATATTATTTTTATTTTTAGTCAAGGCATTGATTGTATTAAATGACATAATTATACAGTATCGGAGCGTTCCGGTATGTACAGGTTTTACTGTATTAGAATGCCAGGTGAAAACATTGCAGGTCAAGGCTATTGAGTTCACAGGATAGATTATCCGCAAACTATCCCGTTTATACCTTGTTTATTAAACAAAATACTATTTCTATTATACCTGTTTTTTTCTCAAATGCGAAGATGTATTGAAATTATGTTTTTAGTAAAATGATTAAGCCATGTAAGCGAAATAAAAAATACAAAGTGTCCAGACATTTAGCTTAATTCCCAATGTTACATTATATTCATTACAGTATATTCGCAATGGCTTGAACATTTAATAATTTGCCCCACTTGGTTTGCGTATATTTTGAATAAACATAAATCACCAGCATTGTTCCAATATCAGGCGATTTTGCATGGTATTATATAGGTAGTTGCGGGTCGTTTTTGTGTAAGTATACTTTGTAGGAGATGTGTCCAGTGCTATACAGCCACGTTCCTGCAGGTCGTTAAAAATAACAGAGCTTTCTGTAGACGATACCTGGCATATGTTCATGGTTGGTAGCCATGGTGCCACTTAGGCCTAGTTTTCATATTGTCACTCAGATGACGTGTTTCTATTCACGACATGAATATTTGAAGAGATCGACCTAGTAAGCAGGCTTATCATTGGTCAAGGTGATCACACTGACCAATCATGGGCATATATATTAGGACCGGTCGGCTTTTGAAAGGTACCCATTCATTGAATTAGACAATCAAATATGTACTGATGTCACATAAACCACAAGCTGTTGTCCCAATGCTGCTTTTAATTATGGCCTATCGTCTTCAACATAACTTCCCTCTCGCCGCTGAACACGACCACGTCATTCTAAATTTGTTTTATCAGCAGATCAAATCACTGTTATTTGGAATGAAGCGAATTTTGAAACATCAAGATTGCAATTATTTCGTCTCAATTGAAAAATATTAGCGATGTTCACTGACTTGAAATTCTGGTTGGGTAGAGCAAGACACAAATTTAAGTGGGTTAAAATTAAAATTAAATAACTTAGTGGATAAAGGGTTAACCCTTTCAAGCCTGAATTTACCATTGTCATCTTCATCCCCTACAAGCCGCGAATTGCTGCCGCAATTCTCGACTTGTAGTGGATGAAGATGATTTGATGTGGTTTAAAAATTAAAGAAAATTGCCAAGTATTGGTAAACCAGTTTCATGAAAATGTTCGTTTTAAAACCCTTAGTTGTAGGCAAATTAGTTCTGTTTTCAGGGATGTAAAATGATGCTTTAATGCATCGTGAGGGCTTAAAGGGTTAAGACAACCCTCACTCGTGGCCACGTATCAGACACAGACCTCCGTCACGCCCCGTTTTGTTGGCCTAGTGTAGGGTCTTATGTAATTTCGTGAGAATCACGTGTTAATTCTTGTCACCTACGTTTTTCTTGTTCAGAATTTTATGCTGAATCCAAAAAAATAGGGTGTCATTTTTTTAGGTCACCTTAAGGTCATTTTTCGACCCCTAGAGGTCAAGACCTCGAGATCTCATTTTGTTATTATTATTTTTTTAAACACATGTCTTACTAGTCGTGTTAGACATCAAAATGACCGAAATTGTTCACCGAATATCATCAAAGTAACCATTCACCCCCCCCCCCCCACCTCCCCAACATACTCACCCCACCAACTTTTTTAAGCTTTGATATGTCCAAAACATGAAATGAGATGTTACCAGTAAAAAAAGGGACGAACTTTATATTTTGACCGCTTTTATGGGGGTACCCCCAAACCTGTCTGAAATTAGAGGGTATGGTTACGTAAGCGTATGTCGTTCGTGTTCTTATTAAGCAATCTGCACATGCAATATACCATATGACAGCTAATTAAATTCCCGTTCTAATAATACCATCCATTGCAGTAGAGTAAATAGTCGTTTCTCCACATACGCTCAAACATGTTTTTATTATAAAATAATCAGTATGAAAAACAAAATAGTCAACATGGTCATTAAAAACAACATAGTAAATGGTAGTTATTGGACATATCCATATCTGGCCTATGTTTTCTGAACCCAGATATGTGTATGCTTTCAAATGTGTGTTATTTATATTTTAAAAAAAAATGAAATGAATCGGGCTTTAGACCACCTTTGTGCACACACAGGCTAAACTGGGCCAGGAGAACCTCCTGAGGATGGTGAGATGATTGAGATGACACTGTCCTCCAGACACAGGATTCGAAATTCGAGCCCTGGCGGTCTGAGGCCGAGCACGCTACCTCTCGGTCACGGAGGCTCCCCACAATACTGAGTTTCACACGTGGATGGGGAAGAAATATTTTTGTTTCTTTCAAACCGCCGAGACCGGGAACCGAACCCCGAACTCTGGCGTGAAAGGCAGCAGTGCTAACCACTACCCTAGGGCCCCCGCCCATTTATATTTATAAATATCATACATATTTTTTTAATGAAAGTATATTGCAGCCTTTTATGAGAATAAGTCTAGTTAGCCTGGGTTGAAATCTGAAACATGCAACTTTGCTCCGGATTTTGGTGTAGGCCTAAACTTTTGTAATCACTTGTTTTTACATAATTTGCGTGTGCTGAATGTGAATCTGCCAGATAACCTTCTATATATGGAGACCTTTACCTTCAACTTAGCAAAGCACAAAATGACCACCAAAATGTTTAGAAAATCCCATTTTTTCTATAGTTTGTCGCAGATAAACGCACAATTTGTGGTTTCTGCAAGATTTTTAATTGTTATTTGTGTGTGTCTTTGGATAGAAATGACCTTTATTTTGATCTTTAGATCCTGAGACATCCGCCGTTTTTTTACGTATTTGCTGTTACTATAAGTATACAGCTAAACATGTTGACAATAATATGATGTTTTTGTGGTAACATAATGGATTAGGACTAAACGTTACTGACGAGTAAATTTAAAAGAAAAAAAACAAAATGGCCGCGAAATTTACCTTCATATGAAGAAGAAACAAAATGGCTATCAAAATGTAAATTTACCCTCTTTTCCTAATTTGTGGTTCGGAACTGCTCAATTTATTGATTTCGTGTGACTTGGGGGCCGAAACAAGCATTTCTGGCGTTTATTGTTCATCGTCTGACCTATAGTTTTTCGTAAAATTCAAGATGGACGTCATTTTGCATATTTATTATTAAAATAATGATGTCATTCTCAATACTAAGCACATCAAAGCATGTTAGAATATACCTAAACAAAGTTTCGAATGCCTTGCAACCTAATCTATTGTAATACGTAGTCTACTTTTTAGATTTTGATATTATAGTTCACGTGCATAAAAAACACTTTTATTTGTCTGTTGGCGGTAACGATTTTGAATTTGAAGGTCAAATAAAGGTCATTTTGATCGAAAAACATGAGACTTAAACTTATGAACTCAAAATCACGCAGAAACCAGAAATCGTGCAATAATTTGTAACACAAATATAGAAAAAATGTGGTTTTGGTGGCCATTTTTTGTTTTGCTTTCTTAAAGGTGAAGGACACCAAATATATAATTTTATCCGACAGATTCGAATTCAGCACACACCAATTATGTAAAAACAAGCGGGACAAAAAATATAGTCTTAATTGCAGAGCAAAGTTCAATGTTTCGTATTTCAACCCAGGATAAATACACACATTTAAAAAAAATCTGTAATTATTATTTCGTTTAAAAATATATATGCAATGTGCAATGTACAATTCTAAATACCACTCAGTTTTAAGGATATACACATCTGGATTTAGAAAACATAGGTCAAATATATATATGGCCAATGATTATGTTTTATTAAATCGTTTCCATTGACCATGTTTACTAGTTTGTTTTGTTGTCGATTTTGATTATTTATATTAAAAAAATGTTTAAACGTATGTGTAGAGATAACTGTTTAATCCACTACATCATGCAATACATCAGTAGAACGGATTATCTTTCATATGGTATATTGCATGTGTATATTGGTCAGCTACAACTGCAACAACAGACGTTTGCGTAACACTAACCCCTAATTTTGGGTTTGGGGGTATCCCGACATAAGCGTTCAAAATATATATTTCGTCCTTATTTTTTTACTGGTAACATCTCATTTTATGTTTTGGACATATCAACGCTTAACAAAAAGTTGGTGTCGGTGAGTAGTAGGGGAGGGGGCTCGCACGTTGACCAATTCTGGCCTATAGACTACAGTACTGATTTAGCAAAATGGGACAAGCTTTTTCAGTGGGGCTAGCCCCGGCTAACGCAGGCTAGCCCTGGGCTAGCCCCATGTTCTCCCCCCACCCCATTTGGGGCTCGCATGTATGCGCCCAAAGTTATAAAATCGTTTAGCCGGGCCGCAATGTGCGTTTTGGTATAAGTTCATATAACTGGAGCCGCGCTCATATCGCCGGGGCTGAAGCCAATCTAGAGCCTCGGCGAATTGAGTCAACGCCTGTCAGGCGCGCTTCTCGTCTGGTCCAGTTTCAAGCTCGACCGGTGCGCTGGGCGAGCCTGACTTTCCAGGTGCCTGTTTTTTCATCTTCAGTTAGGCCTAATCCAGTGACCGTAGCTTCATAAAACCACCCATTTTCTGAATTTATACACTGAACTGCTTGTCTGATATTCAACATGTTAAAGATA
This sequence comes from Flabesymbios commensalis, assembly GCA_964017125.1. Classification (NCBI taxonomy): domain Eukaryota; kingdom Metazoa; phylum Annelida; class Polychaeta; order Terebellida; family Flabelligeridae; genus Flabesymbios; species Flabesymbios commensalis. Next base: position 55,505,836 of record OZ024918.1, read on the forward strand.
ATGTCTAAATGCTAAAGGCTAAATGCTAAATGGCTAAGCAGAAATAAATGAGGACTGCAACAGGTCTACATGTATACACGTACGGACACTCAATTATTGCACGTTTAGATCAACTCAGAGCTGTTCAGATGATGCTGAATGTGGTCAAGCTGAGAGCGCCCTGTCTTGCCAAGAGCGAGCCTGGCCAGCCCGGCGAGATGACACAAGGCTCACAGCATCCATGTTAGCCGCCACACAGTATACTGGGTGCAAGCCCAAGTAGAATTTGGGCGGGTATATTTTCCTGGCCCGAACCGTGTGGGGGCTCGAGCCCATTTCATGCGCTGGGCGCAACCAATTCTGCGCCTGTCTCGCCGGGCTTGCGCCCGGGCTAATGACGGGCTGGCCAGCGTTAAGATGAAAAATCTGTCCCATTTTGTGAAATCAGTACTGTATGTGTGTGTTTAGGGTTATGACCTTCAAGAAACCGGAAATGACCTTTAAAGCTTCAGAATATTTGTTAATTATGAATGTTGACTATTTCGTGCCAATTTCCTTCAATTTGCTATATTACACGACTATATCACCTTGAAATACAAACGCTTTAAAAAATCACCGTGTGTTTTTAGGGTCATGACCTGTAAGGCCCCGGAAATGACATTTAGAGCTTCAGAAAAAAATGACACACCTTTTTATTTTGTTCAGTATTGTTTTTTCTTTAAATTGAACAAAGATGGCAGGAATTAACATGCAATTCCCACGGAACCACACTTACTGACATAAGACCCTACACTAGCCTGTCTTCTCTATACGTGTTGATCAGTTCTCAATTCTGTCCGTGATTCACAGATTTGTTGATCAGCTCTTCAAACTGAATCAGAAACATTTCCAGCTTGGTAAAGCTACTGCTGCTGCTGTTTATGCATCAGAATGTTACTGTAGGCCCCCTGGTGAAGAGAGGGATGATGTAGGAGAGGCGAGCATAGACTGCGTGTACTCTGATCGGGGGCCGTGGGGGCCGTGCTCAGTCTCATGTGGTTGGGGCATTTGTGGCAGGCACAGAGGTATAAAAACCTACTCATCTTGTGGAGGTGAATCCTGCTCCGTGAGCTATCTGAATGAAACGGAACCTTCTTACCGCTAGTACTGTTAAGAGGGTGATCTACCAACAGAAAATATATGGCAAGCAAAACTGTACAATTCAACTGTCCCTATATTTATTTTCTCCTTAGGGTTATATAGACAATGTGAATGTGGTCAAGCTGAGAGCGCCCTGTCTTGCCAAGAGCGAGCCTGGCCAGCCCGGCGAGATGACACAAGGCTCACAGCATCCATGTTAGCCGCCACACAGTATACTGGGTGCAAGCCCAAGTAGAATTTGGGCGGGTATATTTTCCTGGCCCGAACCGTGTGGGGGCTCGAGCCCATTTCATGCGCTGGGCGCAACCAATTCTGCGCCTGTCTCGCCGGGCTTGCGCCCGGGCTAATGACGGGCTGGCCAGCGTTAAGATGAAAAATCTGTCCCATTTTGTGAAATCAGTACTGTATGTGTGTGTTTAGGGTTATGACCTTCAAGAAACCGGAAATGACCTTTAAAGCTTCAGAATATTTGTTAATTATGAATGTTGACTATTTCGTGCCAATTTCCTTCAATTTGCTATATTACACGACTATATCACCTTGAAATACAAACGCTTTAAAAAATCACCGTGTGTTTTTAGGGTCATGACCTGTAAGGCCCCGGAAATGACATTTAGAGCTTCAGAAAAAAATGACACACCTTTTTATTTTGTTCAGTATTGTTTTTTCTTTAAATTGAACAAAGATGGCAGGAATTAACATGCAATTCCCACGGAACCACACTTACTGACATAAGACCCTACACTAGCCTGTCTTCTCTATACGTGTTGATCAGTTCTCAATTCTGTCCGTGATTCACAGATTTGTTGATCAGCTCTTCAAACTGAATCAGAAACATTTCCAGCTTGGTAAAGCTACTGCTGCTGCTGTTTATGCATCAGAATGTTACTGTAGGCCCCCTGGTGAAGAGAGGGATGATGTAGGAGAGGCGAGCATAGACTGCGTGTACTCTGATCGGGGGCCGTGGGGGCCGTGCTCAGTCTCGTGTGGTTGGGGCATTTGTGGCAGGCACAGAGGTATAAAAACCTACTCATCTTGTGGAGGTGAATCCTGCTCCGTGAGCTATCTGAATGAAACGGAACCTTCTTACCGCTAGTACTGTTAAGAGGGTGATCTACCAACAGAAAATATATGGCAAGCAAAACTGTACAATTCAACTGTCCCTATATTTATTTTCTCCTTAGGGTTATATAGACAATAATTATTATCATTATTTTTTGTGGAAGACAGTTGACGTCCAAGCTAGAAAACAATCTGTGGGTGATATTAGGACGAAAGCTGCTTTCACATTATGTGAATCAAACAACTAACAGATGCAGCACTGATTATAAATGAACATTTAGTTTTACTTTACTCAAACTGGAATGCGTTGAAATCGCTATTATTGTTACTATCTTCCTTGTATTGCCATTTATTTTTACTCTAGACACAGCTCCAATGCTATATATCATTGTTCCCCAGTTTACGCTAGCTGCCACATAATGCCTAAACGTTGTAAAAAACTCCTTGTCAAAATGAATCAATGAGATGTAACATGTGTCTTTGACTGAAATAAAAGCATTCGAAACTCTACTTTTCTTAGTGTTTCGAGTGAAGGGAAGCAAAAACAAGCTGATGCATTTATATTTCTTATTTAATAATGTGGAGCTCAACACGCTAATTAGACACTTTGGTACCCCCCCCCCCATGGCAGTGTCCTGACCACTTAATCAAAAATTTCCAGCATTGTGCCAACACCGGGATAACGTCTTTTGCTTGCTCGGAGTTATATCATCTTCACGCTCGTCGACAAATATAGCCGAATTCCACAGAATTGTAAAATCACGGTATATTCGCCGAGATTCAAAATGAATTATGTAACTTCTGACTGGATTCGAAACATCCAAGACAATTACCCAAAGTAATTATTCTCCCGAACACAGACCGAATATGGCCGAGTGTAATCTCTCATTCGAGCACAGGCCGAATATGGCCGAGTGTAATCTCTCATTCGAGCACAGGCCGAATATGGCCGAGTGTGATCATTCACCCGAACAGAGGCCGAATATGGCCGAGTGTAATGACAATAATGTCTCCATAATTTAACCATAATGTCTTTATTCTTTATAATGTATCCACGTTGTCTCCATAATATCTCCACAATATCCCCATAATGTCTCCATAATGTCTACACACTGTCGTCTCCATAATGCATCCATAATGTCTCCATAATATCTCCAAACTCTCTCTATAATGTCCCCTTAATGTCTCCACATTGCGATTAGGTGTAACCAATCCACCCAAACAATCTCAGTTTACCTCTTTAATATATGTATCCACACACGTGAAAAACTCAACCTATAAACGAAAAAAGGAATACCATAAATATTTGTGTATATAACTTATTATAAGCCTACATGTAAATTAATAAACAAGTGAACAAGAGAGGGAAAGAGAAATTAGCAAACGAAACAGCTCACACACGAACAAATCATTTGGACGAATATATGACTATATAGACATGTAATTTATCATGTCTGATGAGTATCTCATGTCTCATGAGCCCATATCTCCTCGTTAGATGTATGGAGAAACACTGTGAAAAAAACATATAGTTATTTTCATTATTTACAATGTTAACTGATTCGGCTCATTGTGTGTATTATATGAACGTTTTACAACTTCCATCATTCACCTCAACATCCTACACACACAAGTGCGGGTCATACAGTACTGCTATTCCAAAGTTGAACACCCCATCGACCCGGGGTGTACCCCGCAGATTACCCCGGGTTATCCCGTGTTACAACCAGGGCTAAGCCCGGGTTAAAAATAAATATCACCCGTGACATTTTATCTGGATTAAACAAACCAACAAAATGATGACCCGAAATTGCTCGACGCAAGGCGATCTGTGGGGTAATGCCACGGGATACTTTTCAGCGACGGATTTGACTCAAGCTGTGGGCATTACCCCAGGTTAAAGCTGCATAACTGTTTTGCTTATTTTATTCAAAATATGAATTAATAGAGAATGGTTATATGTATTTATTGGTAGCATGACATTGTTGAAGCTTCTGAATAACGGATATACATGTCAATGCCGTAATTTGTTGTGCGTCTATCATGTCATGCATATTGCCACTGTGATCGGTATAATTTTATAATATTATTATATTCAAGTCAATCTAGAACCAGCCTAAAAAACAGCACCAATTTTTTTTGTCATACTTTATCATTCAGCTAAATAACTATTCATTCATTCATTCATTCATTCATTCATTCATTCATTCATTCATTCATTCATTCATTCATTCATTCATTCATTCATTCATTCATTCATTCATTCATTCATTCATTGTGTGAAATTTGCCACGGGTTAAAGTTACCCGTGGCAAAAGCTTGTGGCTCAGTATTGCACCGGGTTAAAATGTGACACTTTTAGCATTGCCCCAGGTTGTGTCCCGCGATGGGTTAGTTGCCACACCCCGCTTACCACGGCAACTGCATGCCCTGGGGTGTTCAACTTTGGACTGGCAGTACTGTAATTTTGTATCAAGTTGAAATACCGACTGGAAAACACATTATTGAACACATTATTCAAATAATCTTGACATTTGATGACGGTGATGTAATATGACTATTTCAACAACTTCTATGACTGTGCATACATCCATTAAACAGAAAAAGAAACTAGGAGGAAGCTGTTTGACTGTTTTGCTTGATTTGATCGGTGGCACACTTGAGCAGTCGAGGCGAAATGGCATGGACCACGCAATATTCCGGGATGTAATTATTATGTCATCCACATGCATGCAGCACTCTTGACAAAACTTGTCATTTTCTGTCTCAACGAGACGCTAAATTGGGGGCCCAGACATTTTGTATTCTTCAATCAAATCGTTAGTTTTTTTTCCACAAGGAAACATTCATACAAAGTTATTTGCAGATTCCACGCACCGTGCAAACAAGATACGTTGGCCCAGTGTTATATTAATGTAATTAATGCTGGCTATTTTTTTACCCCTTTGGAGTTGCGTCGCTCAACGGTGATTTACAAAAATGTGTTTATACAACGACGAATGAGTGAAATACAATTTAGTGTAGGCCTACTATTTGTAGATTTGTATCGCTGCTTTAAATTGTTATTAAGCCTGAATGTACCATTTACCATCCTTATCCACTACAAGCCGCGAATTGCGGTCGCAATTCTCGACTTGCAGTGGATGAAGATGACTTAAAATAATTGCTATTATTAAAACAGTTCCATGAATATGTACGATGTAAAACCTCCAGATTTGAGGTAATTAGGTCATTCCTCAGAGATGCAAAATTATGCTTTAATGCATCGTGAGGACTTAAAGGGTTAATTATGCATAATACAATCTAGGCTGTGGTGTAACTAATTCCGCTTGGTGATAATGATGTCAAATCTTACCATTTGTTGAAAATTTGGAATAGTTTGAAAGTCTTAGCTTATTTTAATTATAATGTCGCCCATTTACTCTGCTACGTTACTGATATCTACAATATTTATTAATGCATATTTCGACGTGAATTGCATTGAAGACCTTCCCACAAGAAAGCTGTAATATTATTTCAACAAATTTGTAAACAATCTCCAAATTTAATTATGTTGTTTCGTATTTAAAATCAGATTTGTGGGCTACTCAGGGGATTAAATGGCTTTTATTTGACTTGAATAACACTATATTCTGTGAAACACAGTCACGTCATCGGAAACACGTTTGAATGGCTACTTGGTGAAAACAGTTTTATATAAGCCCTCCATATTTCATTGTAATAGACTGCTAGGTGAAACCATTGCAGGTCAAGGCTATCGAGTTTCACAGAATAGATTATACACAAATCTCATTTGAGAAGTTTATAATAATAAACCTGTTGATAACAGCAACATTTTAATATTTAATGTTATCTGGTTACATGGTTAATGTTATTGTGGAAAAAATAGGGGTATTTATTTTATTGCGGCGGATTACACACATCATGAAGATCATGCAGTCGTAAAATAGCCAATCCAATATAAATTAAACCATCTTCCCCGCTAACGCTTTGCGTGTTGACCGCGTTTTTCATCGCCTTAACTAATTTGGGCGCATAAAAAAAAAATTATTGAAAAATATGTTCAGCATTAATGTTATTACAGCGATATAATTTATCACAACTCCACAGTAAGCACTAAGCGTTAATCCTACGTTGGCTCAGTGTTGGATCCTTGTCTGTGACGCGTCTTCACCAACCCTTCCAACGAGGAAATATTGTTGTGCAATTTGAAATCATTAAACATTTCTTAGTTAAATCTATCCGCTTCATTTGAATACCTATGTTAACCTATGTTAACCCTTTTGAGCCTGAATTTACTATTGTCATCTACATCTACTACAAGCCGCGAATTGCTGTCGCAATTCTCGACTTGTAGTGGATGAAGATGATTGGATGAGGTTTAAAAATTAACGAAAATTGCCATGTATTGGTAAATCAGTTTCATGGAAATTTTCGTTCTAAAACCCTTTGTCTTAGGAAAATTAAGTCTGTTTTCAGGGATTTAAAATGATGCTTTAATGCATCGTGAGGGCTGAAAGGGTTAAGGACCATCATATTTGTTTATTTCGTCAAGTGCGAGGAGCGTCTACTGACGTCAGTTTCTGACGTCTAAAGACGGTTTCTGCACTTTTTATCTCATTTCAAAATTTCGCTACTGAAATATATTTGAATGCTCCAATACAATAACATGACTGGACATGATGAATGGATAACACAATGATCTGCAAAATATCGAAATGCATTCAACTCCAAACTTAGTGTGGAATCGATGTTCATTCCAGCAAACAGGAGGCAATCAACCAATATTTGTTTGATGTTGGGCCTCCGGCTCCGACGCTGACCCAACATCAAACCGGCATTGGTTCAACGCCCCGTGCTTGCTGGCTTGGTGAAGGACACATCTGTGTGATTAAGGTTAAATCTCAGCGTTTGTAATTAATAAGAGAGACACTAGCATTAATGTCACAAGCTCACCTTGTCATTACTCACATTGTCAAACGCAATCACAGTTTGAGATATAGATAAATTACTTTCAATTATGTGGGTGTCTATAGCTCTCTGCGGTTTATAAATGTGATTGAAAATGACGCTATGTTTTAATTTTGTTATTATTTTTCTGATTCAAGCTGGTGTTCAATTACATAAGGTTTATGTCATTATGATGTTGTACTAGCCAACACAACGATGTCCTTTTCTGATTAGCTTCATTCAATAGGGTCTGGGGGGATTTCTCTCGCTGTGGGAATAAATTCTATTTGCAGAGGTATGCTCGACTACGCCATCAAAACAGATAATCAGTCTGCTGTAGGGAAATTTCTTTCAATACAAATTATCTTATCCCTTTGTCGGCTGGTCACGACAATGGTCGTTTTTAACCCGTTTTTTCAGCCGGATAAATCACAAAAATTAGGAGGTGTCTGGTGGTGTCAAATTGAACTAATATCAATAATTTTCAGCCCCTTGAAGTTGTGAGTCGCGGTAGCGAGACACACCTTCAAGGGGATGAATTTTTTTTTTAATTTAAAGGATAAGGGTCAATGCAGAATATTACTAAGAAAATCCAAAGGGATTTTGTAGAGATTTTGTGAAGATAAAATTGTTTTTCAGACGTATTGCAATCTACTAATGTTTTTTGAAATATCGTTGTATTTTCATTACAATCAGAACTAAACTGATAATTAGTCTGCTACGTGATATAAGTACAGAATGTTACAATGAAGATCAAAATCGTGAAGACGAAATGTATTGTCTGACCAACAGTTATACCCCTAAAAATTAAAAGAGCGACTTAGCTTGTCACATGCATATAGTTATTAAATCACCGAGATTGTTAATAAAATTATTGTGTAGAATACCATGCGTACTTTGTGAGGAAATACTTATCTAGCACGGGATTAACTCAATGAATCAGCTGGAAAAGTATGTATAATTATGGATAGTGGGGAAGTTAGGTACATGTACGATATAAATAACTATATAATATATCAACACTATATCCCTATATATAGAATAATCTGAAAAAAATAAGCAACATGATTCAGTGATCAGGTTAAATGCATAAATTGAAACAAATATTAAATATTGTTTTTTCTTATCTTGATCAACAACGACAATTACTTTCTTAGAAAACTCTATTAAATAATTATTTTTCTTTCGGTTATCAACAATGACAATTATTTTCTTTTGTTTTAATTATTTACGAATTTTCGTATGGGAAGTTTATTATGCATTGTACTGTACACCGTATACTTTAAAAGCCATAATAAACATGGAAACATACATTATAAACAAAACCTGATAACCAAATATGTTGAAGATGCCACGGGACAGAGAAACCAACATAACACGTTTACAAAGACAATTATTCTACATTAAAAAGTACACAAAATGGACCAATCATTGCACTCTAGCAATGATTGGTAACTAGCATCACACACATGCACAAATCGTTTCACTATACATTTTCTCAACCTGAACACATACATTTTTTTATTATTTCATAATACGCCTGATGGGGGCAGGGCTCATTGTACAGGCTAACTGTATACATCTAATTAGTTTGTATTAAGAATTAAAAAATTAAAGCAATCATCGACGTTTTCGTGAAAAATTACAAGTATTGACATGCAAATATACAAATACAAGGACATTTTCTGAATCATTATAATATTAAATAATGATATATTGAAACACGGGACATTTATTGATTTTACTTTGTTCTTTCCATTTTCATCATTGAGTAAGCGGCCTAACATCATGTGGAGTGAATGATTTAATGTGTTGGCATGCTCCTGGTCAGCTTCTGGCATGCAGGATCATTGAAAAATCTAAACTAGCACCTATACAATCGTGGCAATGTCAGGCCAATATTTTTAACAATATTTGGCGAAAGTCAATAGTGGGCAGATTTCGTGATAGACTTTATAAGATGTGGGATCCGCCCAGATTTAGTATATGTTTACAGTATCGATAAAAAATTATAATTTGTTGACTCATATTAAATTAAAAATAAAGAGTAGGTCATTGTGACATATAATGTCATTATATTGCAAAACGTAAAGTCACCGAGTTTTTGACTTATGGTGATGACCAATTTATTACTTGGACCAAAGAATCAATTTGACATAAACATACCGAATCGCTCATTGAGAGAATGATTGAATGGGGTTTTATGCCATCTTGTGCTTTTATAGGCTAAACTGGGCCAGAAGAACCTCCTGCGAATGGTGAGATGAATGTGGCGACACTGACCTTCAGATACAGGATTATAAATTCGAGCCCTGGCGTTCTGATGCCGATGCCGATCTCTCGGTCAGTGAGGCTCCGCACAATATTGAATATTTACGAGTAAGCGGGGGATAATTGTTTTGTTGACTGACCCAACATTAAACAAACATGCTGGAATATCATCGAGTCACATCAGTGAATAACCTTCACCTACGTTTAGGTCATCAGTCGAAATATAATATAATCACACCATGAATACATGTTTTAAGTAATTATTTACATTTTCATAGCCGCTTCATCTGGCCATTTTATATACTACATGTATACCTGAAAACGTTCAAATGATCTGGCCATTTGTTGACGGGTAATTTGAGAAATTAATGACCATTTCAACAACTTCTATGGCTGCGAACAGATCCATTAAACAGAAAAATAAACTAAGAGGAAGCAGTTGGAACGTCCTGCTTGATTAGATTTGTGGCACACTAGAGTAGTCGAGACAATATGGCATGGATCACACAATATGCCGTGATGTAATTAATATATCATTCACATGGTGGCGGCACTTCTGACAAGTCTTGTCATTTTCTTCCTCAACGAGACGCTAAATTAGTGGCGTTGTCATTGTAATCTGCAATCAAATCTTTAATAACATTTATTTAAAGTTATTTGCAGATCCCACGCACCGTGCAAACAAGATACGTTGACCCAGTGTTGAATAAATCTTACCCACACTCTGCGACACTGACCCTACATTAACTCAACATTGGGTTGACACCACGTATTTGCCGGGATCTTCATCAAGGACGTCTTATTTTGTATCTTGTTGAAGTTTCGTCTCTCTACGGTGATTTACAGAAGATGGGTTTAGACAGGAACAACGACGATTAAAGGGACTGGTCCAGGCTAAAATCATCAAAAGATCGGTGATTTTATTTTGGCTTCTTAATTTGACCATATGATGTAAACATGTCCATAGACTAGAACTGCCAAAGGTTTTTAATTTTTCTGCTGTGCATTCACCAGTAGGATTAGATATAGAGACGAAATTCCCGTATTTCTAATTTTTGACATGGTTGTCAATAATGAAAAGTCAGGAATTTCGTCTCTATATCTAGCCTAACTGGTGAATGCGCAGCACAAAAAATAAAAAAAAATTGCAGTTCTAGTCTATGGACATGTTTACATCATATGGTCATATTAAGAAGCCGAAATAAAATCACCGATTTTTTTATGATTTTAGCCTGGACCAGTCCCTTTAAGTGAAAAAAACGCTACATGTATGGTAATGTACTATTTTTTTTATTTGTATCGTTATTTTAAATTGTTTTTAATTACATATATTACCGTTTCGGCCACGGCGTATATAATTCTGCTTAAACAAATGCTAATAATTCCAGGTCACACTATTTGTTGTACACTCCGAATAGTTTAAATGTCTTAGCTTATTTTCATTATAATATAGCCAATTACCTCTGGTCTGATACCAGTATCAACAATATTTAATAATACATTTTTCGCTGTGAATTGCATTGAATCGTTTACCACAAGCTGTCAAATTAATTTAAATAATTTGTAAACAAACCCCAACTTGAATCCCGCTGTTTCGAATTAAAAATAGGATTTCTGGGATACTCACGTGAAGATATGCCTTTTAAAACCCGCATTTCACTTGAATAACACAATATTCTGTGAAAGACAGTGACGTCCCCGGAAACCAAATCTAAATAGCTACTTGGTGAAAAAATGTTATATAAGTCCCCGTCCCCATACTTCATTGTATTAGAATGCTAGGTGAAAATATTGCTGGTCAATATAACAGATTATATGCATTATCTCGTTGTAGGAGTTATAATAATAATCCTGTTGATGATAATAAAACTTATAGAATAGGGTTGTTTCTTTTGTTGCGGAGTACACACATCATTAAGAACTTTCAGTCGTATATAGCCGATCAAATAGAAATAAAACAATCTTTCACGATAACGCTTTGAGTGCTGACTGCGCTTCTCTTCGTCTAAACTATGGGCGAACATAAAAAGAGCAGTTTCTATTGAAAAATATATTCAGCATTAATGTAATTACATTGTCATCATTTATGAAAACTGCGCAGTAAACACCAAGCGTTAATCCTATGTTGGCTCAAAGTTGTACGCGTCTCGTCATAACCCTGACGATGCTGAAATATTTTTGTGTAAGCAATATGGAGACCAAAGTGGATTTTTTCAATTTAAAATCATTATGAATGTGCCTTGCCGCTTCATTTGAATACCTATGTTATGAACCAGTATATTTTTGTTAATTCTTCAAGTGCCGGAACCGCTTGCGAACGTCCGAGTCTGACGTCTATAGACGTCAGATTCTGGCGTCTAAAGACGGTCTCCGCACTTAGTATTCCATTGTAAAATTGCACCACTGAAACTGTATGTGCATTCTCTATTTCAATAACATATATAGCCATTAAGACTGAACATGATGAATGGATAACACGATGATCGGGAACATATCGCGGCAATCAACCAATGCTCTCTGGATGTTGGGCCACCGTTTCAGACGCTGACCCAACATCCAGCCAGCATTGGTTCATCGCCCCGTGTTTGTTGGCTTGGTGAAGGACACATCTGTGTGATTAAGGTCAAATCTCAGCGTTTGTAATTAATAAGACAAATGTAGCATTAATGTAACAAGCTCACCTTGTCATTAATCTCATTGTCAATCTCAATCACAGATTGAGATATAGGTAAATTACATTCAGTTATGTGGGTGTCTATAGCTGTCTTCGGTTTATAAATTCAATTTAAAATGACGCTATATTTTAATTTAGTTATTATGTTTCTTTATAAAACTGTTTTTTAATTAGATACGGCTTTGATGATATCCTAGACTACATGGCTCTCTCCTTTTATGATTACCTTCGTTGAATGTGGTCTGGGGAGAGGGTCTACTTCACTCGCTGTGCAAATAAAGCATGCTTACGTATGTCTGATCGATTAAAGACAGTTATACCATGTACATTTGTTTGTGAAATAAAGTGTATATTACTGTGTTTCAATTTTCAAATCACTCTGGATGCTGAGTTATTATATGATTACAAACAAGGAATCCTTTGACAAAGTAAATAATGGATATTTGTATTCAAATTAACAAAAACATGAATGGAATCCCAATCATGTTAAAGCTACTAATAAAAGTTTGACTATAAAAACATAGATAGAGATTGTAGTTCGAGAGGATTTATAATCATTTCATAACTACATTATGTAGGTGGTATGTCTCCGTCGGAACTTCAGAAAATCCTATGTAACGTTACATTGATATAATCATAACTATTATGCAGGTTGTAGGACATGATAAAACCATGTATTTCCCTGTACCTGAGACAATCCCCATATACACTAATATATTCGTATCTATTTTTATGTGGTAAATGGCATGACAAACAATGTACATGTACTTGTCGGTACTTTGGAAAATGATATGCATATTGATAAAATAATAACTATAATATAGACACATACATGTCATACCACCTACATATTATACAGATGGTATGACATGAACGAACGATGTATCGGTACTATAGAAAATTCTATGTAAACTGTAATAATCATAACTATATGTAAGTGGTATGACAAGACAACACACTGTATGTTTCTGTACTGAACTACCTTGTCCTACTGAATTATTTTCTAATAATAATTAATAAATATAAACCTGGAATTCTCAACGCAAGGTCCAGTTTCAAATTACGAACAATATTTTTAATCAGAAATACAACCCATCTCGCAAATTAAAATATTGGAGTATCTACAACTTCATCATAATTACCATTTATTTTCCATTCTGAAACATATATAGCCTAAATGTTTATGATAAAAAGGAATATAAATATACTGTAAACCTGGTAAACATGGTAATGGTCACAAATGTAAAAAAAATATTTATATATATTTGTTTATTAGATCGTCTTGCGCGCATTATTTTGTCTGCTACGCTCCTTTTTAAAGCGAAATCATAAAAATCTAAATTAAAAAACCTACTCTCTTACAAAGAATAGATAGCAGGCCTCGTGGTAACAAGCGGGGTTTATAGACACGAAGCGGAAGTCAGGGAGAGGTGAAAAACAGAAGAAAAATGTCGATACTGCCTTCCCAGCAAATATTGGATTAATATCGGGCTAGCGTCGTGGAGGATGGTCCATCAATAATACAGCCTTGGATCTTTGTCTGGCATTAGGCTTGTTACATCATAAATCTACAACAATGTAGCCTACTGAGAATCCCTCATTAAAATAAAGACTGCTGGTCCACGATACAAAGCCAACAGGCAGTATATGCCTACTTGAAAAGTAAGCATATATTGCCTTTCGGCTTTGCACCGCATATCCGAGTGCAATTATAAACGTAACTTGCTCTGAAAAAAATAAACATTTAATTCTTTGGAAACATTGCATAATATTTATTATCTAATAATATGAATTGACAAGCGCAAACCTAAACTAACTGCGAGAAGAAGAAACATGTTGATACTGCCGCACCAGCTCTACTCGATGGTGGCAAATAATATGAACTGACAATCGCTAGCTTAAACCAACTGTGAGATTTTTGGGATCACACATACCATTTTTGTTTGATTTCATTTTTTTGCTGCAGTGTTTTATGTGAACATGTATCTTAGTTTTCTCGAGCTTTTTCTCGATGTTTTTTTTTTGTTGTTGCAGAGTAAATGCAGTTTGTGGGTGGGTTTGTTGCATGACATAATATATATCTAACATCCTAGAAATCACATGACTAGGTTGATCCGCTATAGTTTTATGCGACATTGTCCCAACTATAAACAACAGTTTGTGTAGCTCATGTAGTATCTGAAGGGATGCTAGTCACGTGTTCAATCAGATAAGATCAATAGGTCGAGCCAGGTTGAGACCCTCATCTGATTGTTAACAATAAACATGCAACGTGTTAACATGCAACGCTTTGTATCCCTAGGTCAACACAGTTATAGTAAAGTATTTATATATCATAACTCGGTCACTCAGATCCGGTAATGCTAATAACATAATAAAAACATAACGATAAGAAGATATTACCAAAGGTTCAGCACGAATTTGCGGGGACTTCGTTATTGTATATTATACCGTCGACTTTTCATTTGTTTATTGTCGAAACGTTCTATACTCATTCATTTTTAGGTTTTTCTGATTATTAAAAAAATATATGTAAATCTAGCTATGAAAGCCATTGCCTAATTCGATATTGCTGTGTGTGTAATAATTGCAAATAATCAATCCATTTAAATGGCATAGCCATCATGTTTATATCATTGAATTAAGGTCTTTTTATTACTATATCAACAGGGTGGTCAGAGGGATAGCTGTGTGTTGATCGCCTAGCTGATTTATCAACCAATAAATGTGCATCTTGTAATTGTCATATATATTATGTTCTGGATGAACGAATACAAGAGTCTGCTAAGGATTATTACGACAGTTCTTTTAAAAGAACTCACACTTCCATCACTGCTGATCAAGGCGATTACATAAAAGTAATACGTGTAAAATTATTGACATAATCAGCTAAAATAGTACAATTTAAAAAAGTATGTCTCTTTTTAAAACTGCTCAGCTTTTAAACATTTGTCAAATTAAAAGTGAGGACATATTTTTGGTCCATTAACACTAAATGCTGCTCCAGTACGAGTCTCTTCCACGCACGGGGAACCATTAGTTGTAATTGGTTGTACTTGTCTTTCCGTCAACATCAGCATTAGTGTCAACATGATTAATTATTAAGGATCTCCCCACAGTCAGTGGTTATGTTATTAAATTAATGTTTTATGACAACACACTAACTGTGATATCAAAACCCAATGTCTCCCCGGCCTAGGTTATGTCTACATGTTCTATAACCACATTATATAGAATTGATCTCAGTGTAAGCTATTGATAAAACATTGATATATGTCCTTTCAATATGTGCTGTAATATGTCTCTGATATAGCTAATAGATCTAGTTCAGCCAGTTGCGGTAATACATATGTGATATAAAAACAGTGTAGCTCCCTTATTTTAATGAGTTACGTAATACATCTATGAATAGAAAAAAGAGTATGTCCCCTTATTTTAATCAGCTAAGATAATATATCCATGGGTATGAAAACAGTGTATCTCCCTTATTTCAATCAGTCATGGTAAAACATCCATGTGATATAAAAACAGTGTATCTCCCTTATTTGAATCATTTACGGTAATCCATCCATTTCATAAAAAAAACAGTGTATCTCCCTTATATCAGTATATCAGTAATTACGGCCACAGTGTATGGCTTGTAGAACAAAGCGTCAACTTTATTTTATGATCTGTAACATGCGCAACAAAACAAACCCTAATTGGATTTAAAACAAACACTTAAGTGTGGTGAAATAGCTGTTCAAAGATGTCAATCAAAGAAGGCCTGTGAATACATACTTCTAATGCTTACGGTTGAATAACTGGGTCCTAAATCTAACGATGATGCCATATTGCAATCCAAAATGAAATGCGCTAAATATTCATTCCCAACGGGTAATATCACGCGTTCATTCAAGGCGCATATTCAAAGAACACCGTGGCAACAAGAGATCATCACCTGAGTATTAGAGGGACGTATCTGCAACTTTACAAAGTGGCAGATACGTCCCTTTAAGAACCAGGTGACGATATAACATTTGGGAAATGTAATATCTTTATATCTTCATATCGACAATATTTCTCAGGACGAATTGTCTTGATTTAACAAGTTTTTCCATGAGCCGACGGTTTCAGACACATACAACATTCATGATATAGTTCCCTACTAGAATGATATGTAGTTCATGTGGGTATATTTAGGTTTTATTATGTAATGTCAAAATATTAAACAATTCGCGTCGGTAAAAGGCACCGAAAAAGCACAGTATAATTATCGATCAGAATAATTATCTTTTATACAAGACTTCTGATTTAAATTAATATGTTCTGCATATTTTAGAAATTTAACATACAAAAAGTTGAAAAAACATTTACCTTTTCTGTTCCTTTGTGTCCGTAGAATGATCAGCATAGGTTCGACTCGAACTTGATGACTCAGCCTTCATCATCAAGCATCGTACATGTTGAATTTATTGGGCATAATTACAAGGGAGTGGAGTAACTTAATTACATGTTATCGAAGGAAATTATCCAGACATAATTATCAGATGGAGCAGAATAAATGTGTCTGAATCTGCTGTATCAGCAATAATCGACCTGATGTGGTGCTTATCAGATCGAATGGTCGATATCATTTCACATCTTAAGTGGCTCAATGTTTGACCGGAATCCATGACGTTAGGCAGGCATTGACCCAGCGTTGTATCTACTTCTCGCCCTGCATAGTGGAAGCTCAGAGAGAAAATCCGCAATTTGCAGAACGAGTTCGTCACTCATCCCGCGACTTGTCTCATGAATAAAACACGAAATAAATATTGTTATCGATTCAACAGAGACCACACAACAAATGAACAGAATGCAGTTTTCCGTGATGAGAAGGACAAAAAACAAACAACATCTGAAGCGTAAGCCACTAGACAACTATGAAGTTAATTTAAAAAAATATGTTTATGTGGACATAACAGTATAGACAACAACGCGATTCTTCACAGAGTACTTTCTTTACTGCATTTACACTTTTATTATTAGTAGGGTGAAAAACCTAACTTTCATGACCACTTTCTGGCTAAGATGTTTTGATGATTGATTTGACTTCTTTAACCCTTTTAAGAAATATTTAACCCAAGTGTCCCTCGCAAAAATCCCGGCATTTTTTTATAGGCGTAAATCCAAAATGGCCGCCTGCGCCATTATGAAAACATAACTTTTGACATATAAGATAAGATAAGATAAGATAAGATAAGATTTATTTTAAGTCGCACATAAAAACATATAACATTAGCTCTAACGAGCTAGTACAAGCGACATATAAAGTAAAACAATAAATATAACAGCTAAAACAAGCAGGTTGGCTGGCAGGAAGTCATCATGAAATGTAAAAAAAAAAAAAATATATATATTACGGATTAAATAGACAAATACTTATAAAAAACAAATAATGTAAATGAGTTGTTAAAAGTTACATAATCCATTTTGGCACATAAAAGTAGATTACCCGATTACCCGATATAAAAGCTACAAATATGAATGAATACACTTTTTTGGCTAATTCGACCACAAGGAATTCATTTCTAATGTCAATTTGGTATTAAAACACATTTTTGACCCTAAAATCCAAGATGGCCGACAAATTTGTATAGAAAATCCATTTTTTTAAGCGAAACATAATTTGATCCCCTTGCAGGGTGGTATGAATGCAGCAGTTGATATGCCTATAGATGAATGCATAACTATAAATACCAATCACAAATTACAATAAAAAAATATAAAATAAAAAAAGAAAAAAGAATAAAATTCTGCACGTACATGTCGTATATAGGCCTCGACCGCGTGAAGCGAGGAGACAAGTATACTGAATATATAATATATGTATTGGATTACACCTCCTGCCAGGATATGTTCTGAATCCTCAGATTCTGATGAATTTGTCATGCTCTTCTGTTTACCATCATCTGGTTTTATTTTCATGCCAGCTTCACTTAGCCTTTCCAAGACAAGCCTGAGGTGGTAAATGTGCTCAACAGCATTTCTGCTGTATATGATTATATCATCAATGGAGACTAAGCAACACTGATCAGTCTATGTAGCCCCTGTCCATGGTGCGTTGGAACAGGCTGAAGCGTTGGCCAGTTCATACGGCATTCACTTGAACTCAAATAGGCCGCTATGGCAAGTGAAGGTTGTTTTGTATCGATACTCTGATGCTACTGGAATCTGCCAGTATCCCCTTTTGAGATCTAAAGTCGAAAACAACTTGGCAGGCAGTAGGAGTCTGAGTCTTTTACCGTGGCCGCATTAATGGTATGGTCAACTGTCAAAATTCGCGGGACAAGGGTCCCCAGATTGCAGTAGTGCCCCTGGGTAGGCCTAGGCCCTATTCCATATTAATACTGAATATGCGTTTCATACCAAAAGCCTCATTAAGAGCAAGTTCTCAAATCACAGCTAGTTCATGTATACTTGAGCGACATCTATGAGTAACAATTCCATCGAATTTCAAAGCCCTTAGTCCTGGATCTTAGCTGGGCCTTGCTTTGCAAACAAACTGACTGTCTTACTGTGGGTATTTCGAAAAGGTTGACCCCACGCTTGTACCAACACCCAGTGAACACAACACATTTGTCTGACTTTATATAATGTTTTGGACCAACGTCTAAGACATTGGGCCGACGTTGTATAAATGTTATACAAATGTTTTGTGTTTGCTGGGCAGGAGGACTTTCTCTCAAACGTTGTACAGGATCAAATTCTGTTTCGCCTGAAAAAATGGATCTTCTATCCAAATTTGTCGGCCATCTTGGATTTTAGGCTCAGAAATGTGTTTTATTACTAATTGACGTCAGAAATGGGTTCCTTGAGGTCGAATTAGCCAAAAAAGTGTATTTATTAATGTTTGTAGCTTTTATATGTCAAAAATTATTTTTTCATAATGGCGCAAGCGGCCATTTTGGATTTACGCCTCTAGAAAAAAATGCCGGGATTTTTGCGAGGGGCACTGGGGCTAAATATTTTTTAAAAGGTTCAAAGAAGTCAAATCAATCATCAAAACATCTTAGCCAGAAAGTGGTCATGAAAGTTAGGTTTTTCACCCTACTATATGTAATATGGGTCATAGACTCATAGCATATGAAAATCAAATAAAAGCGAATGGCGCCAACTCGTTGTGTGTTATTCGTTTATATATCCTACGTGGTCCAGAATCTGGCGGTTGAGCGTGTGATGTCATATTTCCTGTAAATAGTTGTTGTCGTCCATAATCTCAATGTATACGCTGCAGCCTGTATAAAATACACCAATATAAAAACAACACCGATACAATTATAGAAAGCTTAGCAAATTGCAAGTGACAAAAACAAATTGTAACGAAAAAATAAAAGAACTTAAACAACACAAACTAATATGTATGATAAGAAAAAAAATGACATAGCAAATGTAAATGGCATATTATATTCGATTTTGTTGAAAAATTGTGCAAGCACACCGAAATGTACACCTGCAATTTAAGTTCATCAGCATTTATATAATTTATAAACCATATTGGGCTTGACGAAGTAAAACTTCAGCTTATTTTACATAAGTAGAAAAATCCAAAAAAATATTTGACAAATATCAGAAGTTGTGGTATTGATAACATGTTTTATGAATATTTGAAACACGCAGTATTAGATTGCATGAGAGTATACAGTGAACTGTAAACAGATAAATATTGTATTTGAAATACTGAATAATTGATGCCCCGAAAACCATTTTTAGACTTAAATAATAAGCAGCAAAGTATGTACAATTTATATTAGTTATTACTGCTTTATTATTTATAATCATTCGAAGAATATTCTAGTTTCTAGCTCTACTTAAACCATACAGTGTAGACTACCGTGCTTTACATTTCACAAGCATACATTTATAACAAACATTTGTACGATTTGATTTAAGCCCATATCATTTTGAGAAACGCTGTATTGAACATTGTGGAAGTGTCGTTTATACATATATTGAGCATTTTGTTTCTTTGAAACTTGAATGCCAGAGCGGGATTCGAACACGCGATCCCCTACTTTCCAAGCAGGCAGCTTTAACCTTTGCACAAGGGCTCCCGCTCCCTGGTTATCCTACCTAGGAAATATGTTCATCCACTGTGAGCAGTGAATTCGGGCCATAGTTCTCACCTCACAGTGATGGAAAATGTACCCTTTTTAAAATGCTCAACTCGAATAACGTCAAAATAGAGGTGTAATCTATCTACTTCAAACCTTACACCGCTTAGCTCGACCAGAGTCGGTTATTCCGTTTAATTTGCAGAACAAATCACTGGTATTGAGAATGAAATGAGTGTTCAAGCTCCAAGATTTGAAAATGTTTGGTCTCAAATTAATGAGACATAATGCTCACATCAAACATTTTCTAAATATTTACAAAATATATTTGCGTTTGCAGGGCTGCCGTCTAAAGCTGATCCCCCGCTGTGATGGTTAATGAGTATTATTTGTATTAGCGGATAGATGGTTACAATGATCGGCTGGTAAACATCCCGTCATTTGCAGCACACATGTCAGAACGTGCGGATAGGGCTTCAGCCGAGAAAGGGATCAGCCTCCGAGAAGACGATAACACCCATTTGTGCTTCCTGTGATGTCAGGATTTGATGACATGGTCGATTTGCACCCATCATGGTCCACGTATTATTTCCTTAAAATAAAACTCTTGTAAGCCGTACATTAATCCAGCAAGCGCAAGAGATTGGTCCAACGTTGTTGTACTATTGGGCTAGCGTCGTGGACAGTGGACCAACAATAAGAAAATTAGTGTCATTTTATGTGTCTAGCTGATGGTAGACTGTTTCGCTTTCCTACTCCATCTGGCGAGCCGACTCTAGATTGCCAGATGGCGTAGAGCAGGGAAACAGTCTAAGATGCTGGGTGCTTAACGACAAAAACATGCCGGTGACCAAATAGTGGTTTGTTGTTGAATACGAGTGGCTAACATTGAACCTGTGTGTGAAGGAGTGGTACATTGTGTGTTTTGTTTGGTATTCTGCTATCGTGGTTACCTGAACTTTGACCTGAACAAAACAAGAAACTGGTCTATATTCACCAGTAGTATTCCGTCCTCTTGCCCAGGGGCCCATTTCACTGATGATCTTATTTTCATTAGAAAAGTTGGATATATATTTTCTAATCAAAATCATAGAAAGTTGAGATATGATCAGAGTTAAAATGCTTAGTGAAAGCGGGCCCCTGACCTTTTTATTTTTTCTTGGACGCTGTGCATGTTTCGAAAATCCACCAATAGAAGGACAGCTTTCAAATAAGGCAAACGGCCGATCACTTCCTACTAAGGGGTCTTGCCAAGTTAAAAATAATTTAAAAAAAATTGATTGGCCAGACCCCAATTTGTCGCTTGACCCACTCACCCACTTCTGAGTTTTTCTCGGATTTTTTTACTTTTTAAAAAGTTTTCATTTTAACAAGACTCCAGCGCAGTTGCTGGACATTTTCAGGCCAGTGTTCAGGTTATAATTACCCAGCAAATACCATACATTGTACCAATGTCGGGGTGCTGTTGGATCAACGTTGAAGACGTTGGTTCAACGGCAGGCCAGCATTGATTCAATGTCTCGTGTTTGCTGGGAGCGGTGACGTTTTCATAACAGTGCTCACACTGAGATCGTGGGGGCTTGTCTGGCCCAGTACGGTATCCTATTACAATGATTAAATGTGACCCATCTGCACGTAATAAGTCACATCGCGCGTCCAGAAATGTCAACAATTATTATACAATTTACAACTTTTTCATTCTCTGTGTTTTTTTGAATAAATTATTACATAATACGTATCTACATGTTAAAATGGTATTTTTTGTTACAATCAACCATATATTCAGAATTATTTACAATTATCAATATATTTAAAATATTAACATGTGATATAATTGTTTCTACTACTATTATAAGTTGCATGTACATGTGTAACTTGTGGGGATGGTATCGTGATGGAAATGTATAAATAATTTGTGAAACTCTCAAACTATCCTCCTCAGTGAAATTGACTAACACAAATAGCAACAAAACATTTTTGACACTTTATTATAATCCACTTTCTAAATAATCACTATTTCTTTAAATAGTACATTTTTAAATTTCAAAAATGTCCTAGTTATTCTTAACTTTTTCTGTAAATAAGATAGTGTACAAAACATTTAATATTTGGTTGAATATCCTCTTGTTCGCATTAAGGCAACGACGCGACGGGTCATTCCGTCAAATAGTCACTCCAGGTAATCTCTTGATATTTCTTTCCGGATCTGGTGAACCCTCATTCGTAGCTCTCGTAAAGTTGTTGGATGGTTGTGACTGAGTTCTCTGATCACATGAGCCAGGATAGGCTCTATAAGATTCATATGCGAACTACTTGGAGGCTAGTGAATAAGCTGAATTCTCGGGTCTTCAAACCACTGAACAATAATGTGACACGGGGTCCTCTGTACCAGGCTCATCCTAAAATATCACGTTTGTCTGTATATTCGTTTACATCTTTTTGTGGAGCACTCTTGTAGCAACCTACAAGGAGTCATATATATTTGACTGTAACTGAAATTATCTAAGGCTACCGCTTGTACAATTTTCTCACTGGACAGGTTACGTCCAATCCCCATAGCCTCTGACTTGTTTGTAACTAAGAGTATTTGGTGTTGTGCACACACTACAAATTGCGCAATGTAAAAAAAACGGGATAAACACATGCTACAATGTGGCCCTGATGTGATATATATTGTCTAATCACTTATTTTCACATTGGGATAAACATGTATGGATTGAAGTCCTGATATTATTGCACAGAATGTCAAAATATATACTTTCTGAAAGTTTAAAGGAACCCCTTGGGATGAGAAATTTTCAATGTTGACAATTTTGACAATTTAATTTATATGAAGCTATATAACCTACTGATCTTAACTGAAAATACAAAAAAGTCAAAAAACAATTTTAATATACAGCACTTCACACCACATATTCCCACGTCTTGGACGGTAAGATCAAAGCAATCGCCGCTAATTGACCGCTAATTGGTGTCTTTTAGTCAGGACATGGGGGGATACACCTGCAGCTCTGATTGTCTGCCCAACGCTGGGCCGACGGCATCACCATGTGGCCCAATGCTGTAGGAATATTTAACCGACCTTCGGCAAGTGTTTAGGTGTACAGAAAGTTTGTTTGGGTTTTAAGCGGTTTCATAAAAATGTTGATAAAAAATATTTAAAAAAATCTAAAAACTCTGAAGAAAATAAAATCATGATCTGGGGGATACACTACTTCATTACAAAACTAAAAAACGAAAATTGATATCATCCCAAGGGGCTGCTTTAATAAATCAGCAATACAGGACCATTTTTTAAAAGAACAGTACATTAATTTTTTTTCGTGGTGAATCCATATTTTATGAGGGCGGTGTAGCATATACATCATCAAATTGAATGGTTGGTGCTGATGATATGTTGGTGCTGATGATATAAACAATACCCTACCTAATACAGAGCTACGTATTTTATATCAGCGTATACCAGCGTATACTGCAGTCTTTGAAACGTATGCAAACTATGCCTAGCATATCACTCTCAACATAATCCAGCGTAGCCATGTTGTCCTCTCCGGGTATTTGCTTTACCCGAAAAATTAAACATGGCGGTGACCGAGAGCGATCTCAACTCCAAGGTCCGAAAAATGTCCATAACTTTTTAATTACTGTGCGACCTGTGAGCTGAGCATGCGGTCATGTAACTGAAATGCTACTGATTCTAAAAAAAACTAGTTTTGACTTGATTTTTCGACCGGAAGAAATATTTATGACCGTCCAAAGAAAATCCCACAATGTTGTATGCGGACAATCTGTGGCTGAAACAGGTTTCAGCCACTGGGGCTAATTACTGCGTACGTATGGGTTATAATTTTCAATATGTTGTCATACGCAAGAACTATATGGTAGAGTGTGGTTGTATAACCCTCTAAGCCCTCACGATGCATTAAAGCATCATTTGACATCCCTGAATACAGACTTATTTTTCCTACAACCAAGGGTGTTAGAACGAAAATGTCCATAAAAACTGGTTTACCAATACATGGCAATTTTCTTTAATTTTTAAACCACATTTAATCATCTTCATCCACTACAAGTCGAAAATTGCGACAGCAATTCGCTGCTTGGAGTAGATGAAGATGACAATGGTAAATTCAGGCCTGAAAGGTTTAATAAAGATTCTATACATTTGCGTTAACGGCTGTTTAAAAATTCCCAGTTGCCTTGTGATTCACAATATAGGAGGTCCTAACCAGTTAACATGGTTAAGGTAGCTTATAGAATCACATAACACCCCGTGAATACGCCATAACTTGTCTGATTTATACGCGACCTGGCCAAGAGGTCAGCGAGAGTTGATCCATAAGAAATCACTTTGTCCAGAAATGATATTGGATAAGCGTTGGTTCAACATCTGCCAAGTAAGAACAAAGCTTGTTCAATGCCCTGATGTTCTTGTAAAGTCAATATGCGGTAACTGCGTAATTAGAAAGTAAACAGTTACTGCCTGTAGACTTTGCACAACAGTGTAGTCCTTTTTGAAAATCAAGTTACCTCTGCATCATGTATTCACAGGGGGTCGCAGTTCATATACACTTTTTTAATAACGGAGGGGACGAGAGTAGGTGGGAATTGTGCACTTGCACCTTCTCCGATGCTCATAACTTGGTACTAAACTCCATGCCAGCAGTGACAGGGTCCAGGGCAACGACCTTCTAACATTCAACAGCATGGATAGTAAGGCCACTATGAATTATTTATCTACTTAGATCAAAACAAATCCCAAATCTAACGAGAGATGGCAAAAAAAACATTTGGAACAATTTCTGGCAAACATAACTACTGCTACGAAATGAGATAAAATTAACCTATTTTTGAAAAAAGTAATGGAGGCGACGAAAAAAAACCATAGCGTTGAGACGCTGGTGCAAAAAACGTAGCTTTTTTGATGTCCTGAATCGAACTGTTTTATTCGAAAATTGGCAACCATCCATTGCGAGCGCTGGACATATTTCTTGTAATAGTTCGCCATCTTATAATCTAATGTGCGCGCTCTAAGACAGTGAAAAACATAGCGGCCTAATGTGACGGCAGCCAGCGGAAACGTGATCTTCCACACAATAAACCACACAAGTGCCGCCTATTAAACTACCACTTTACTTTATTACTAATGTCCTCATAATACGTGTCACCGTTCTAGCCCAAACGTGGCTGAAGCAGAATTTAGTACTGAAATGTTTAGCCATAGATTGTGCCCATGCAAAATCGTGGGACTTTTCTTTGGACGGCATATCTCGGCCTCGATTAAACAAGTCGCCAATAGGTTTAGAATCAGCAACATTTCAGTTACATGATATCATGTTCAACTTATTTGTCGCACCGGCATTTAAAAGTTAATTACAGTTTTGGACCTTTTTAAGAGGTCGAGATGGCTCCCAGTCGCCGCCATGCAGAAAAACGTCGAATTTTTAGGGTAAAACGAATACAGCAATCCACAGCCCACATCTTTACCGTGTTGGCTCGTTCATGGCTATCACCGTCCATGCCTGGATATCAGGTGGTAAATTATGAGACACTTATAAAAACACTGGCCTCCACGCCATATTGACCCTTAAAACGCTGAAATACGTGTGTATAAACCATGGAGACCAAAGGTTCTTTTCAATTTGAAATAATCATAAATGTCTCAGAGAGCTCTTTCCGTTTCGTTTGAATACCTATGTTATGGGTATACGACCAATATTTTACTCTTTCATTTCGGCGATTGTCTTTAGACGTCACGTCTAAAGTCGGTCCTTGCGCTGAAAGGGTTACAGGAAGCACGATGAAAGACACATAAATAGTTTATCAATTCAAGCTTAAAATATAGGACGTCTCTTATCTAGGTTTATTTAAATAACAGTGCAATTCTAAGTTAAGTTGTCAGATAAATTGTTCATATTTAATAATAAAAATGTTAAAATATCATTCAATGTATGGTTTACCTTACAGTACACATCTCCATTGCTACGTTTAATGTTCAGAAGCATCTGCGTTTTGCTGCACATCATGAACCAAATTCGCTTACCATTTTACTGGGGGCGTTTTAACTCACGCAGCAGCTCACGAGAAATGGCTGTTAAAATTAATATTAACATTTTAACGAAACGACATTTTTTTATAAAAAAATTACCTGAATCAAATTTTAATTTTTCGATTTAAATTTCTGATTTATTTATCTGTATATCAAGCAAGAGTTATTTATTTTTACTAAATAGCGACACATCTTTGAACTTCAATTTTCTCTCACATTGACATGGCATACCACGATTGAATTCATCTGGTCCTATTTTGAGTTCCATGTAATTATTAATTTAATTACTTCATTTATATTCTGGTATACAATATTTAAAAGACATATTTCGCAGGCATATCAATTTAGCTGATTTTTCTAAAATTTGTCTCTACATGCGTGTCCTAGATTAAAGAGCAAAATGTAAAATCATTGATGCTACACCAAGACAAATCTTATAGATATCAAATCTAACATTATACGACCGCCGGCTATATTTACTATTTTTTGCCCATTATCTCAATCAATTTAAATGGCAGCTGGAACATTAAATGACGACATGGCTGGTACGTGTGCTGAAAAGATAACACATGGAAATAGTGCAAGTATAAAATCTAATGTAGGTGACTGGTGACTATTTTGTTTTACTTACGCTTATTATCTCAGCATTTGTGCTTGATAGCTATAGTAATTATTTTGTTTTGTTCTTATTGTTGGCATTGACAGCCTGTAGTAACCAACCAACTGACACTCCTTAAATGAATGCCTAGACATTCCCCCCAAGTAAGAGTGTTATGATGATTCCAAATGCTTGCAAATGCATGGGCTAAAAATCTATTAGAAACTGTTCGGCTTCGTCACGTTTTATGTGTTGTTTCCACCAAGTTACTTTTATAGTTATCGGGTGGCTGCTGACCTTGCGTACTGCTTTATATCCCCACGTCTCCGTGAGATAAGATGAAGCAGAGTCCTTTGCCGCCAGTAATTGGGTGATATTGTTTGTTCATGACTGAGGTCTGCCTCAGGGTAATCCTATAAATGATATAACGCATCCTAAAACAGAGTTCACGGGGTTCGTTCGATCTGCAATCACAATGAAACAAAGCCATAGATAATAACTGTAAGTTTTACTGATATGCACTCCACTCAGTTCCACATTGCAGTGATTGTCAGAGGTGGCCAAATATCGCCCAAAATCGCAAGAGACCATTTTATTGCATAAAACCAGCGTATATAAATGTTTGGATTCAAAAATATCATCCATTGCGCTATGTGTTCCTATTGTGTCTAAATGTCTCAAGATAATTATGATATTTAGAACATGAACATCTGTTGAATATCCCAAATATTTTATGCGTAGGCAGGATTTGAGGCTTTTGAACAAATGTGTGTATATGTATTTTAAGATATTAAAAATAATCAATAGAGAGCTGACTAGTTTTCCTTTCAAGTTATCTAAAAAATAAAAAGCCAACATCAATTGCAATTTGACAATGAGGCCATTTTTTTTTTATAATTGTAGTGGAACAAACAATATATAAGGGACCGCGATATGACCACGTGTTGCATCAGTGATGCTTGTCAACTTGTTGTCCCCACACCTGTGGTGAATTATACCTCTTTTATTGAATTAATTTTATTTTATATATGCCATAGAAATATAGCTGATGAAGAACAATGTAGTTGTACCTGGCATTTATTGATAGTGTCAATGGAGTTATCATAGAGTAGAAGATCAAATGGTCAGAATAGTACAGAGCTTATGCCAGTACATAATGTTAAAAGTCATATATTTCGAGTATTGTGGGTGTGGAATAAAGGCGACAACGTATCACTCTTTTTATTTACATAACCAACATGGTAACGACAAATACTTGTAATTGATAACGATTTGCTTTGATATATGCAGACGATAATATGTATGTATCATTTCCAACTGATACTACATCAGTATTGCCTTGGATGTCTTTGTATAAAATTACGATTAATAAACGCTTAAATTAAAAGAAAATAAATGTCCACATTTTCCGTAAACATACAATTCAAATCAACCTACTACCAGGTACAACGACCAGGATTTAGGAATATATTTTGAGGAATAAAAGAATGAATGATTGCATGAATGATTAAATTAATTAAATAATAATTGACTGTATTAATGTATGCATTGTTCACTGGCCGAATCACAAAATGAATGAATTGATTAAAATAAACGCACAAATAAATTTATGAAAAAAAGAATGAATGAATGAATAAATAAAAATAATACGTATACTGTACTGTACTGTACTGTACTGTACTGTACTGTACTGTACTGTACTGTACTGTACTGTACTGTACTGTACTGTACTGTACTGTACTGTACTGTACTGTACTGTACTGTACTGTACTGTACTGTACTGTACTGTACTGTACTGTACTGTACTGTACTGTACTGTACTGTACTGTACTGTACTGTACTGTACTGCGCTGCGCTGCGCTGCGCTGCGCTGCGCTGCGCTGCGCTGCGCTGCGCTGCGCTGCGCTGCGCTGCGCTGCGCTGCACTGCACTGCACTGCACTGCACTGCACTGCACTGCACTGCACTGCACTTGTAGCAATGCATTTTGAGAGAGATGGCGTGCTGAGCTGTCACTGATTAGCTGTTCTGGTCACTTCCTGACTGTCACCAGAGATTAATCAAATAAACATTCTACATGTACATCGCCGGAAATATGGACATGCTGAAATTTCTATTCTCATATCACTCACATATAAATTACATGTAATCGTATTAAATAACAATAATACGATGAAGTAGACACGCTTATATTTGTTGTTGCAACATTACAGCGGCTGTTTCTATAATTGTGTCTTTATTCAGATTGCACTGTGCCGGTTATTTCTCCGCCATCAGGTAGACCATCGCGGTTCCTCGGGAGTGTATGGATTTACGAGAATGATGTCAAGCCTCAATTATAGGTGTTAATTGCGGTAGGCTGGTATACTTTGGCTGTCACAATCATAGAAATATATACTGTATGTTCTGTGGTCACAACAAGTAATTAATTGAAATTATTGACAGCCGTACTTCCTGTCATCGGGTCATTGCTTCGTTAGCCATTTATAATCCTGTGTCTGGAGGGCAGTGTCATATCAAGGAAGGCATTAATTTTACCATCCTCAGTAGGTTCTCTTGGTGACCTATTATACACCATTCATTCACTTATTCATTCATTCATTCATTCATTCATTCATTCATTCATTCATTCATTCATTCATTCATTCATTCATTCAGTTATTCATTCATTCATTCATTCATTCATTCATTTATTCATTCATTTATTCATTCATTCACTCATTAATTCTTCAGCAAGTCTTGTTATCCGCGGCTCTGGCCATGACTGTGACAAGCATACCCAGATTAGGAGTGCCAGGTATGGAGCCAAGCCGAAAATGTATTATATCGGTGACATTCGGCCATTGTTAAAAAGAATAACTTCCCAGCTGCACACTTTTTAACATAGCTACACTTAGAAAAATACTCCTACAGGCACAGTATCCTTATACATGTTATACAGCCACATTTTACCGGTTCCTTTCTACACCGTTTAGTTCTGATAAATTCACTTGATGGCAATATAAGATTTCCTTTTAACATTAACTTTCTACGATTTCACCTCCACATGGACAACTATGGGTCACTCCTCCACATACGACTGTCTCGCATACATTTAACCTTTTCACTACCATACATGACGGAAATTTCCGTCGTCATTCGTCAATGAACGTAACCATAAAATTACACAAATTTTCGTCGAATATATACTACATTTACGTATTTTTCGTCATTTGAAGCTGTAAATTGCGTTAGCAATTCCAGCTTCAAATGACGAAAAATAGAACTCGTACACCAGTATATCTGGATCCTGGCATGCACTCCGGCCTGGAAGTCAAAGGGTTAAAATCAATAATGTATAATGATTGTCAATAATACAATTAAAATCAGGCAACTTGAAGCAAAACAAGCCATTTGGCTTGGAATCGGCTTGAAACTGTACCAGGCTAAATTGAGTCGACAAGGCTATAGAAAGTCTTGAACAGGTTTGAGCACCTTCTGCGTCTGTGTGCTACATCTGGATGGTTTCAGTATTCCTTCAGTTTCCGTTCGCCTCTAAAATGTTGATAAATAAGCAATAATGTATTATCATGTTTATAATCTGTTCTGCACTAAAAGCGCTAACTACAATGCTCGGTATCAATTGTATAGTGCTCCGATATTGTGTATCAATCTCTCAATCCACAAACATAAATGAAATCAACCTTTTTTATTGTATTTTATTTTTAATTACTATTACTACTAGTAGTAGTATGTTTTCATTTATTTGTATTAGATATATGTTGTTTTTTTTATAATATTTATTTATATATATACTTATATATATTAGTCAGCGTGTTATTTCTTATGCTTTTTTATATTCTATGAAATATGGCCCTTCATACAAAATATATTTTTGCGCTTTAACTTTTCCTTTTGCGTTGATGTACCTCGACGTGGTTGTTTGCTGTGCCGAGACCACATGGGGATTCATGACACGAGACAGACACTCACAAGTAGACACCTGATTGGCACGCTTTCGTACTTCAAAAAAGAGATTTTTCCTGAAGTCACGCGATCCAGACAGTTTCTTCATTCTTAATGGGCAAATCTCTCACTTTACAATTCAAACTATAAAAAACAGATACTAATGCTAAAGTCCCCATGTAGTCCTCAGACCTACTCTGCACAATGTCATATTTCATACTATTTTAGATCACTTTTTAAATACTACTGTGCTCAACTCCCATTTTTAAACCACTGGGAACTATTAAAAACAGATACTAATGTTAATATCATCGATTTCATAATAACCCTGTAGTCATCAGTAACCATCAACAAGCACTACCGACAATCTTCATGATGCTAAGGGGGCTGTGTAATCAAATCGCACGGCGCTAACCATGTTAATGTTGGGCCAACATCGTAAAGTGTAAATCAACATTAAGTTAATATTTTTTCTTTTACGTTTACTGTATGCTCAGACAGAGTATGCCACGTGATGCGTTGTAATTGGTAATTTGTCATAGATTCTTATCATATTATTGGCGAT
>OZ024918.1:55539642-55734642 GCA_964017125.1 Flabesymbios commensalis
TTTTATGGTATGAATAATTATGTCCCTATATGGGGTGATTAGCTATCATGTGACCCTCTCAGAGGGTCACAAGATAGCAAATCACCCCATATAAGGAAACACTTGTGCCCCTTCTTGTGGCAACTTTGCTTTATTTGTCACAAATTAATTCATATATATAAGGGGTGATAGATCACCTTTAAGGCGAATAAGTTCGTGATCACTCAATCCGGGTGTGCAAAAAATATGACCTGAATGCAACCTGGTCAATCATAGTTTATTAAATGAATGAATAAATGAATGAATGAATGAATGAATGAATGAATGAATGAATGAATGAATGAATGAATGAATGAATGAATGAATGAATGAATAAATACATGAGTGAGTGAGTGAGTGAGTGAGTGAGTGAGTGAGTGAGTGAGTGAGTGAGTGAGTGAGTGAGTGAGTGAGTGAGTGAGTGAGTGGGTGAGTGGGTGAGTGAGTGAGTGAGTGAGTGAGTGAGTGAGTGAGTGAGTGAGTGAGTGAGTGAGTGAGTGAGTGAGTGAGTGAGTGAGTGAGTGAGTGAGTGAGTGAGTAAGTGAGTGAGTGAGTGATTGAGTGAGTGAGTGAAAGAGTGAATGAATGAATGAATGAATGAATGAATGAATGAATGAATGAATGAATGAATAAATGAATGAATACATGAATGAATGAACAAATGAATGAATACATGAATGAATGAATGAATGAATGAATGAATGATTGAATAAATGAATGAATGAATGAATGAATGAATGAATTAATTAATTAATTAATTAATTGATTAATTAACTAATTAACAAGTAATGTAGGAATGTATATATGAAAAGGGAATGAATGAATACATAAATGTGCTTGAGGCCACTTTTGTGCACATATGTATGTGCACAAATGGGCCAGGATAATTAACCTCTTGAAACGCCCAGAACTGGAAATGGATAATTAGTAATATAATTATATCGGGATGTAATAAATAATATGTAAGCCGTACGTAAATTAAATAGCTGATTTTATTGATTATACTTTGAAAATTCACAAGATATATTATGATGTCATTTCTTCAATAAGAGTATTGAAAAAACATATTGTCGAGCAAATTTTGTGCTGAGAAGTTACTGACGTTGCCTTTTAGGTTTGCACTGCTGATGCTCTCTCATTGGAGGATATTTCTATATCGTCCAATAGGAAGTCTCAAATAGATCCCAGTTAACTGGATACGCCCACAGGATGACGTACTCGGCTCTTCATCATTCGTCACATTCATGTTCCTCAACCTTACCGTCTCTCCACAGTCTGACTCCGTAATCCATCTCATCATATAAAACAACCAGATTTTACATCATTATAAACAATGAAAACAACTGTATAAATGTATGACGGTAACCATGGTAACACCGTCTTCAGTGTTTCTTTCTAGACCACGAGAGGCATCAGCCACATGGCATGATGCACGTACATCCACCGGAACATCAGCCACATGGCACGAGGCACGTAGATCCACCGGAACATCAGCCACATGGCACGAGGCACGTAGGTCCACCGGAACATCAGCCACATGCACGAGGCACGTGGGTCCACCGGAACATCAGTCACATGGCATGAGGCACGTAGGTCCACCGGATCATCGGTCACATGGCATGAGGCACGTAGGTCGTAGGTTCACCGGAACTCTCACACTTCCTTCTGGTGTCATCCATTATCATGATTATCAGGGCTCTGGCCCGGGGGTTATGGTGGATTATGCTTGATTAATTGCTACCGAATGATTGACATTATCTTTGGTTGTAGCCACGATAAAGTGTATCTGGCCAACTTTAGTGGCCCAAATTTAAGTGTCTCAATGAATGGCTGCTTATATTGATGTAGACTTTTTTATGCTGAACATTGCATACTAAAACGGCATCACACAAAACAAAGTCATTGAATATCTATGCTTGTTTCATTCATAGATCACGGCATCGACATGACCTTTTCTTGATGGGGGGGGGGGAGGGGTTACCTATGGTACTTCCTGGGGCGATCTATCTCAATAGTGTTTGTGGCAGCAGAAGATAATTCTGCAAAATTCTTATTGATATTATATGCTGGTGACGAGACCAGACCTGACAACATCGATGATAACCGGGTTTGATCTCACCTTAAACATGATAAAGGACAAGACACAGTCTGTGTTGAAAGAGCTGGTGAGAGCTCCCTCGGGCCATTCCTTTCGTATAGTAGTATGTAGCGAAAATGATAAATTAATCGAATGTTGTTTTAGGCTGATCATGTGTACCATACAAGCTAAACCAATGATTCATTTGTCGAATAAAAAGATATTTAGTTATTTGTCATCTTGGAGTCGAACCCCATGGACAGATTGGTATGTCGCGCGGTATGTTATACCACTGGACCATGCATGCGCCACGCACGTGTAGGGAAGGAGCAATACAATAGTTCAGATCAAGTACTCTACTGCATTTCTTCTAACTAATCAGCTTTCACTGCTGACTATAATATAGGACCTGTATTCTCCTGCAAGCTATAATATATCTTAGGCTGCTGATTGGTCGAGATGACCTTCTTGACCAATCCGCAGATATATCATAACGTGTACGAGAATACGGCCCCAGCATTTTGATCATGGCAGTAATTAGTAGCCGACCTGTTTTTTCGACATTCATGTGTATTTCTCTCCGCATAGTGGCTTCTGATTTAATGAGTCGGCAGATTTCCGGAGATTTGTGTTCAAGTAGGGTGTTTGTGCGGATTATGGACAGAAAATCTATCTGGAGAAACTAGACCAGATAATGACTCCGCCATGTAGAATTATCCTCACAAAGCTGCAATATTTATCATAAAACCATGAATATCATTTTTTTTTTCAATTTGAAATCATCATAAATGTCTTAGTTAGGTTTTTCCGCTTCATTTTAACACCTATGTTATGGGGTCTACGAGCATAATAAATATTTAAATTCTTTTGACTTCGGACGTCAAAATCTAACGTCTATAGACGTCATATTCTGACGCATAAAGACGGTCTCCGCACTGAAAGGGTTAAATGGGCGCTCGCATTACCTCAGGCGATTATAATAGGCTAAACACAATAACCGTCAAATTAGACTTAATTATGTTATAACATTTAGTCCTAGATTGGAACATACAAATGTGAGATGTAAGATAATTTAATCAGTGATTATTCAGCTTATAACATTTAATTTTAAATGTAACAAGTGCAAGATGTAAGATAATTTATTGAGTGATATTATTATAACATTATGTTCTGTATCATATGATGTAGTATATATTGTCTCAACTTTC
This sequence comes from Flabesymbios commensalis, assembly GCA_964017125.1. Taxonomy (NCBI): domain Eukaryota; kingdom Metazoa; phylum Annelida; class Polychaeta; order Terebellida; family Flabelligeridae; genus Flabesymbios; species Flabesymbios commensalis. Next base: position 55,542,946 of record OZ024918.1, read on the forward strand.
GTTTTAATACTTCTTGGCCAGCAGGAGGTAATGTGTTATATCTGCGATGACGGCAAACGGTTCACATAAAGCAACACACAATTTCCAAATGATGAATATAAATACACGCGAACAAATATATATATATTTTGAAATAATAGCTATCTAGCTTTTGCAATATTTATTATATTAACGAAAAAATAATTTCAACTAACTATGCTATTAATATTGTGGCATTTAACATGTTATACGCTGATATGTCAATTTTGAATAATAATTTTATATGAAGTAGTGTAGTCTATTGGTTATAATTTTAATATTTATTTCCTCGTTGATTTGCTTGTATTAAAATCTCGTATATAAATACAAGCAGAAAAAAACACCTGTAATTTACACACTACGGGTCAATAGAGGCTACACCAAGTATGAAAAAAATCCTCAAGGTATTGCTATTATCAGTTTCGCTCCACTGGAATGAATCAATAACCAATATAAATCAACCGCCAGCAGAAGTTACACAGCTATTTTCAACAGATTTGCAGCCAAAAGAAACATATGAAACAAGCAGCATTTACAATTCTGTCACGAAAACAACAACTTAGAATTTTTACCAAGTCATGTAGTACTCAGCAAACACCGATCTGTTGTAATGGACGTTTCAAGGAAAATACAATCTAAAATAATAAAATGAAAGCTATACTGATTGCCGGTCCAGGCAATGCAAGACAGTAATGGCAGCGAATACGTGACGGAGTTGTAAGATTCGTGACGGAGTTGTAGAAAACGCTAGCCACAATGAAATGTTCTGGTTAATAATACTTTTTTAATAAATAATAATATTTTTACTGTAAATAACAAATGCAATTCCAGGCGATTGCATGCATTTGATTATGATTATGTTTACTTCCACTGTGTATTTACAACTCCGTCACAAAATGAGCGTGACGGAGTTGTAATTTACTCACTTTTTCCACCACAGGAAAAAAATGGGTGCTGGATAATGACATAAACTGCAGAACTGGCACTAGGTAATGGTGTTTTTTAATTCCACATAGGAATCAGCTGCTTAACTGCACAGATTTATGTTTTAACGACCCTGACGGAGTTGTAAGCTGAAAGTATACTGTTGAAGTTCTAACTGCAAATTTATTCAAGATATCTTGACATAGCACACCAACGTCACTATTTCAATAGATATGTTTTCAATAGGCTACCATAGCTCCGTTGTTCACCTCAATATTGCTTAAGACAGGCTACATTGAAAAACAATTATGAGCGTGACGGATTTGTAAATAATCTTAGGGACAGAAAGCGTCTCTCTGCTCTACACATTCGGATAGCCAATAGATATTATGCAAAAATGCTGGAAAGTAAAATTAACTGTTTATTTGGTGAAAATGACAACAAATGGGAATCTGATGCATGGTAGAGGTAAAAAAAACGGAAAGACTGAAAACTGAGCTGGGAAAACTATTCATAGATTTAGTGTATTTGATTTTTGTGTTTTTCCAAAAATACTAATTCTGAACAAAAAACCCATTCTCATCCAAGTCCTTCCTTATTCAGTGATCTGACTTGACTGTGGCTTTGTTGCCACCCTACGCTGAATGTAAGAAAAACGTACGCTAAAATATGTAAGAAGGTTGTTACATTTAGCGTTGGAAGTTAATAAATTTGCAGGCGATTTCCGGTAAATGTAATAAAATTCTTACATTTAGCGGCGATATTTTTTTTTTCAAACAAATCTAACAACTTTCTCACATTTGCCGGAAAATGTTAAAAATGAAAAAATTCTGAACCAAAAGCCCATTCTTAGCCAAGTCCTTCCGTATTCAGTCATCTGACTTGACTCTGGATTTTTCTGGCGACATTCCATATATTGGTATAAACTTAAACGGTTGCTGATAAATACTGCTACACATTTGTTTCCAAGATTTCTCATCAATAAAGTGCAAAACCTGAAAAATAAAATGTTAAAAAGTTATTTTATTTGTTGCCACCGTACGTTAAATGTAAGAATAAATAACGCTAAATGTAAGAAAGTGGTTACATTTAGCGGTGGAAGCTGTTACATTTGCAGTCAATTTCTGCTAAATGTAAAAAGGAAAATTATTACATTTAGCGTAAACATTTTTTTCAAACAAATGTGACAATTTGATTACATTTGCGAGAAGATGACAAAAATTAAAACATCTCTCTTAGCCAAGTCCTTCCGTATTGAGTCATCTTACTTGTCTTTGAATATTTCTGACGAGAAGCCATATGTTGGCATAAATGAAAATTGTCATAGACATTTTCATACACATTTTCAGTTACATTGTTATGCCTCATACGTAAGTAAATTTAGAAGTGATTCATGTGACAGAGCAAAATCCATGTGACCCCAAGTAACAAATGTATCGATTATACTCAGCAAAATCCACGAGAAATTCTAATACTTAATGTGTCGGTGATCCAGAGAAAAAATTATGTGACCATCTAGTACTGAATGCGTCAGTGATACAGAGAAAATCTATGTGACCACTAGTAGTTAATTTGTCATTGATTCAAAGCAAAATCCATGTGACCCTAGTACTTAATATTTTCAGTGACACAGAGGAAAACACATGTCACCTTCCAGTTCATAATGTGTCAATGATAGGCCTACAGAGAAAAATGCTAGTGAACTTATTACTCAATGTGTCAGTGAATCAAAGCAAAATCCATGTGATCATCTAGTAGTTAAAGTGTCAGTTATTCAGAGGAAAATCCATGTGACCCTCTGGTACTTAGTGCGCTAGTGGTATAGTAAAATGCCTGTGACCCAAGTACCTAATGTGTCAGTGATACAGAAAAAATGCCAGTTACCCTAGTCTTTCATGTGTCAGTGATTCTGAACAAAATGCATGTGAACCTCCAGTACTTAATGTGTCAATGATACTGATCGAAAATATTTATGACATTTGTTTTATTTTGTTACATATGCCGTTGAAGACGCCTGTATATGTAATAAACTTGTTACATTTGTTAAAGTTGTTACATTTAGCGGAGTTCTAACATTTGCAGTTGACAGCGCCGATTATGTAAGAAGGTTGCTACATTTAGCGTTCTTACATTTACCGGCGATCTTACATTTAGCGGTGCTACATACGTCCATTGAGGTTCTTTTACGTCCAACTCTAGGTCAGTCAGACGAGCCATCTGATTTACGTGGTTCTCTGAGCCCCACGAGTGTATACAGCACCTGGCAGTCACCAGGCGGTCACCCATCCAATTATGAACCGGGCGCGACGTTGCTCAACTTCAGTGATAGAGCCAACCACGATGAGCGAACGCCGTATTCCGTAAGAGCTGAGCATAGTTGCCTGACATTTACCACTTAAAGCGCTGAATTTTTCATGTAAATCATGGAGACCAATTGTCAATTTAAAATCATCATAACTGTCTTAGTTAGCTCTATCCGATTCAATTGAATACTTATGTTATGTGTCTACGAGCATTAGAACAACTCTTACTCATACAGCGCGAGGATCTAAAGACGTCAGATTCTGACGACTCAAGTCGATCCCCGCGCTGTAAGAGTTAAAGCGCTAAATTAAATAATGTAAATGTTCACCCAGTTTAAGTTGTGTCCCGCTACCGAAGGGTGAACATTACTTATATTGGTATAATTTGAGACCAACCATTTGCAAATACCGATTTTAACCCTTTCAGGCCTGAATTTACCATTGTCATCTTCATTCACAACAAGCCGCGAATTGCTGTCGCAATTCTCGACTTGTAGTGAATGAAAATGACTTGATGTGGTTTAAAAATTGAAGAAAATTACCATGTATTGGTAAACGTGTTTAATGGAAATTTCGATCGAAAACCCTTCATTGTAGGAAAATTAAGTCTTTTTTCATGGATGTAAAATGATGCTTAAATGCATCGTGAGGGCTTAAAGGGTTAAACGCGCATTACGGTCCCAAAAACAGTGATTTAATCGGCTAATAAAACGGACTAAAACGACTATAGTCGTGCCCAGGGGTGTAAGAGCTAAGCCTAGTTGTCCTGACATTAAAGTCGTCATGTACATACAACCCTAGGAAATAATGGTGATGTATAGGCTCCTGCGATATATCATGCCTTCTGCAGCTAAATCTCCAAAGGCTAGCTGTACGAGTCAGAGGCTGTGGTGTATTGGTAGCGCTAACTTCTGTCAACCAAGAAAACTACATATATTTGTACCCCGTAATCTGGCGATAGTGCTTCGTGCATGTTAAAATTTGTGGGTTTGAGATCAGACCACCAGGGTTTGATATTCAAATCCTGTACCCGTGTTATCGTACAAGTTACGATATATCGTAGGCATCTCGACCAATCCGAAGCCTCGATATTGTACGAGAATACGGGCCCTGCATCCTAATTGATCCATTCAACCTTAATTAATTATTTATATCTAACACAGTTACTGGATAATAAATTATTAAATATATCATAAATATACGACTCACAGAGATATTGCCAAGAAGTATGTCGTGTAAAGGCATGAACAGTTTAATAAAAAAAACATCAAAAGGAAAGAGATGACCAGATCTTGTCGCATGATAAGATATTTTACCACCAAATTGCATAGTATAATGCTTAGGCCAAATTATTGTACCAGCATGTAATTAGATACACCAGAGAAATAAAACAAATGATATTAAAATTATCACAATTGCTGACACGATCATTTTGATATGTAAGCATCGTTATTTAATACGATTAGAGTACGATAATTTGGCCCAAGCATTATACAATGAAATTTAGTGGTAAAATATTACATCACGTGACAAGATCACGCCACCTCTTTCTTTTTGACGTTTTTTATTAAACTAAACTGTTTATGCCTTTATGAGACAGATTTTTTGGGCAATGTATTTGATGGGTCGTAATTTTTTTGTGCCTACATACGACAAACTTCTCAGGCCAATATATATAATTTGTGCGTCGTATATTTGTGATTTATTCAATAATTCATTATCTCGGAGAAACGTAACTATTTTTCATTGTTTCCCCCCCCCCCATAAACAGTGGCACAATTCAAGTAAAGAGACAACACGTGGAAGGTGTAGAGAAAATGACGTATCTGAAGATGTCATAATGTGATATATACGCCTGACATTAAACCTTGAATCTAACAGTAATTGCTGTGCTCATTTTTATGTGGTATTAAACGCATTATATCAAATCTCTAAACTGGCAATAATCGCGGTGTGCATTTTTACGGGGTGTAAAATGCATCAGGCCTATATCAACTCTTAAAACACCATTATATAATTGGTTACCTACTTAAATGTGTGTCTCGCTGACGCGACCCACAACTTCACGTGGGTAAAAAATATTTACAAATGCATAATTTGAACATATGTCAATCTAACAAACGCAAGGCCAATTTATCCTTTTTGTACTGGAAGTACAACTAAAAGAGATAAAGACGGCCATGGAACTGATAAACACGTTAACCCTTAACCCTTGAAGCGCTGAATAAAAAAAAACAGACCAAAAGGGTTTCTTACAATTTAAAATTATCATAAACGTCTTGGTTGGCTCTTTCTGATTCTTTTGAATACCTATGTTATGGTTCTACGACCATTAGGCTAGCAATATTTGTACATTTCGGAGATCGATTTTATACGTCATAATCTGCCGTCCACAGATTCTGACGTCTAAAGTTGATCTCAGTGCTCTAATGGTAACTCTTAAAGCGCGGGGATCGTCATTAGACTTCAAATGTGGAGTATATAGACATCAGATTCTGAGTTCTAAAGTCGACCATCGTATTAAAAGAGTACAATATTTATAATGACCATAACTTAGGTATTCAAATGAAGTGGAAAGCGCTAACTAAAACATTTATGATGATTTCAATTTGAAAACCCTTTGGTCTCTTGGCTTGGGTCTCCTAGAGTTAAACTTTTAATTTCACAATAATTGCGTGTTCTGTTTTTGTGAAGATTATTGGCATTTTGAAAGAGACACATGATACTAAACCTTGATTCTGACAGTAGTTGCGGTGTGCATTTACCATTTGATGATAACTTTAAAAGTCTGCTCTCCTGGTCAGTTACGTGGAGTCATTATGCAAATTGTATGGACAGGACCTACATCAAAGTCATGAATTATTTAACAGCAAAGTATTGCTTGGATGGCGGTGTATGTAGATTCCATTTGGAGCAGCGTTGCCGCTGATGGTCTAAATAAACCTCAGGAAGTATCCAACTTCTCATTTGGATCATGGACCAAGTGACTGCAGGTCTCTCGTCTCATATATTAGATTAGTGTCTGTGTGGGAAGTGACCGTGATGTGCTCAGGAAAAGTATGTCATCCACACACGTAAAAAAACTCCACCTATGAACGAAAGAATGAATGTCATGAATACCTACATGTAAATTGATAAACGAGCGAACAAGAGATGGAAAGAGAAAATTAGCAAAGGAAACAGCTCACACTCGAACGAATCATTTGGGTGAATACACTACAATATGGACAGGTACTTTATCTTCTCTGATGCCGACCTCTTCTGAGGATCTACCTCATAATATATGCAAATGTTTTCTTCTCTCGTCTAGATGAACAGAGAAACACTGGCGAAAAACTGGATGAACAGTCACCCAATTTTCGTATGACAATTGTTTTATATCGCTATTTGTATTAGTTATAATGCTAACTGTTTCGCTGCATTGTGTGTGCAATATGAACCGGTAAGTGAAGTTAAATTTTATTATACTGCCGATTTCCTACCTCAATAATTCACATTAACATCCTACAAACATACGATACAAATCATGTTTTTGTATAAAGTTGAACTACCGACCTGAAAACAGGCCCAACGTTAAACAAACATGCTGGAATATCATATAATGACACCAGTGAATAAAATTAACCTACGTTCAGGACATCAGAGGAAATATAATATTTCATACTTATATAAAAATAATAAAATCAAGCCATGAATAATTGTTCTGAATAATTAATTTAAATTCCACACCACTCCATCTGGTTATTTTATATGGAGACCACTATGGAACCAGACCCTTTTTATATCTGGTGACCAGTATGGTGGCCCTGATTGTTTTATAATCATGCTTACATGTACTGTTTTACTGAAAAAAATCAAATCAAAAATAAAATGATACATGTGTAATTGAACACAAATAATCTAGCCATTTGGTGGCGGCATTGTGAGAAAGTAACACGACTATTGGAACAATTTATATAGCTGTGTACGGATCCATTAAACAGAAAAATAAACTAAGAGGAAGTTGTTGGACTGCTCTGCTTGATTTGATTTGTGGCACACTTGAGCAGTCTAGACGAAATGACATGGACCACGCAATATCCCAAGATATAATAATATGTCATCCGCATGCATGTAACACTCACGACAAATCTTTTCATTTCCTGTCTCAACGAGACGCTAAATTGGTGGCCTAGACATAGTAATCTGCGATCAAATTTTTAATAACATTTTTTGCACAGGAAACATTCATTTACAGTTATTTGCAGATCCCACGCACCGTGCAAACATGATACGTTGACCCAGTGTTATATTAATGTTGGTCCACCGTCTGCGACGCTGGCCCAACATTAACCCAACATTGAGTAGACATCCCGTGTTTGTTGGGATCTTTATCTGGGGCGTCTTATTTGTTTTTTTATCTCGTTGAAGTTGCGTCGCTCTACGGTGGTTTACAATAATGAGTTTTTATAGAAACAACGACGAATAAGTAAAATAAAAACTCTACAAATATGTATATTAGTGTAGGCCTACTTTTTGTAGATTTGTATCGCAATTTTATATTGTTGTTGATTATACATAATAAAATTTAGGCTGTGGTGTAACTAATTCTGCTTGATGATAGTAATGTCAAGTCACAATATGTGCTGTACAGTTCGAATAGTTTAAAAGTCTTAGCTTATTTTCATTACAATATCGCCCATTTACTCTGGTATGTTGCTAGTAGCTGCCATATTTATTAATACATATTTCGATGTGGATTGCATCGAATCGTTTGCCACAAGAAAGCTGTCAAATTGATTTAAATAATTTGTAAGCACACTCTAACTTGAATTGCACCGTTTTGTATTATTGTGTATACACACGTGAATATATCCCGTTTAAAACCAGCATTTTACTTGAATAACACAATTAAATATTATGTGAAATACAGTAACGTCACCGGAAACCCTTTTGAATGGCTACCTAGAGAAAATAATGCTATATAAGTCCCCTTCACCAATATTTCATTGTATTAGAATGCTAGGTGAAAATATTGCAGGTCAAGGCTATTGAGTTTCACATAATAGATTATACGCAAACTATCTCGGTTGAGGAGTTTATAATAATAATCCTGATGATAATAATAACACTTATAAAATAAAGGTATTTTTCATTGCGCCAGAGTACACATATTATTAAGATTTTTCAGTCATAAAATAGCCAATCAAATAGTAATAACACAATCTCCATGTTAAATCTTTGAGTGCTGACCGCGTTTCTCCTCCCTAGAGCTAATTGTGGACAAATATCAAAAGAACACTTACCATTGAAAAATATATTCAGCATTAATGTAATTACATCGTCATCATTTATCAAAACTACGCAGCAAACACCAAGCGGTGATCCTATGTTGGCTCAATGTTGTACGTGTCTCGTCATAACCCTTAGGATGCTGAAATATTTGTTTATAAACAATGAGGAGACCAAAGTTGATTTTTTTTCAATTTGAAATCATCATGGATGTCCCTTGTCGCTTCTCTTGAATACCTATGTTATGGACCAGTATATTTTTGGTAATTCTTCAAGTGCAGGGACCGTTTGTTGACGTCCGAATCTGATGTCTAGAGACGTCAGATTCTGGCGTCCAAAGACGGTCTCTCAGTATTCCATTGCAAAATTACACTGCTGAAAATGCATGTGCATTATCTGATTCAATAACATACATAGCCATTTAGACTGGACACAATGAATGAATAACACGATGATCGGCAAAATATCGAAGTGCATTCCATACCAAATTTAGTTTGGAAACGATGCACATAGCAAACACGGGGCAATCATCCAATGTTGTCTTGATGTTTGTCCACCGTCTCCGACGTTGGCCCAACATTAAACCGGCATTGATTCATCGCCCCGTGTTTGCTGGCTTGGTGAACGACACATCTGTGTGATTAAGGTTAAATCTCAGCGCTTGTAATTAATATGACAAATGTAGCATTAATGTCACAAGCTCACCTTGTCATCAATCACATTGTCAAACTCAATCACAGATTCAGATATAGGTAAATTACAGTCAATTATGTGGGTGTCTATAGCTGTCTTCGGTTTATAAATTCAATTTAAAATGACGCTATATTTTAATTTAGTTATTATGTCTGTTAATAAAGCTGGTGTTTGATTTGATACGACTTTGCTGATGTCCTAGACAACATGGCTTTCTCCTTATGTGATTAGCTTCGTTGAATAGGGTCTGGGGGGGGGGGGGGGGGTCTTTTCACTCGCTGTGGAATTAAATCATGCTTGCGTAAGGGCCCGTTTCCATTGGTAAGGTTTAACCCGCGCGGGTGCTATATCCAGCCTTCTTTAAATCTATGTATCATTTCCATACACGCTGGACCCGCACGAGTGATTTGCCGCGCGGGTGGAAAATCGAACAATGTTCGATTTTTTCCGCACCGCATGGCAAAAACGCATGGGGGAATTCCAGAAAATGACGTCACACAGATGGGCTTTCCCGTGTATCGCCGCGTGTTTTGCAAAATTTGTGAGGATAAACCTAACTTGGACATATAATCACCTGATAATCTGCAAATATGGAAAACGAAACCCCATCTTTAACACCATTAATGGTGGACAAGAAATGTGTGGCAGAAAATTTCTAAGAAACTAGACGTAGAAAGAATGACAGGTAGGACTATTTATATAGCCTACCCTAGTGGGTATGTGTCGAAATTAACGCTATACTGTGGCTGGAGTGCTATTCTCGCTACAAGCCTATTGTAGATAATCTGACACAGTATCCAGTATTGAAGAATATATATTTTGGCGAATTTAGCGGACTTTTAAAACTATTTGGCAGAAATAAAAGAACGTGCACCCACACTACCAGACACTTGCATGTGCCCCAGTTAAGGGCGCATCAACCACTATCATCATCATCATCGCCAACAACATCACCATCAATGGCATCATCACCAACCGTTATTGCCATCATCACCACTACCACCACCATCATTATCATCACCACCAGCAGCAGCAGCCGCATCACAACCACCACCACCAGCACAATCATCAACACCATAATCATAATCATCACCACCACTACCATCATCTACACCAACACAACCACCATCACATCACCATCATCACCAACATCCTCATCACCACCATCACAACCACCATCACCATCATCACCATCATCATCACCATCATCACCATCAACACCAACAACATTACCACCGACACCGCCAACACCACCATCACCACCACCATCATCACCATCACCACTACCACACCACCAACACTACCACCACCAACACCCTCAACTCCATCATCACCACTACCAACAGCACCACCATCACAAACACCATCACCACCACCATTATCATCACCACTACCACACCACCAACACTACCACCACCAACACCCTCAACTCCATCATCACCACTACCAACAGCACCACCATCACAACCACCATCGCCACCAACACAATCACCATCACAACCTAACACTACCACACTACCAACAAAACCAACACCAACACCATCATCACCATTACCACCAGCACCGCCATGGCAACCACCATCACCAACACCATCACTACCACCATCATCATCATCACCACCTGGTCCATCACCAAGGAGATAACTATTATCCGCGCGGGTATCACATGCGGATTTATATAAAAAACGCACCAATGGAAACAGACGACCCGCGCGGGTACCCGCACTGGACCTGCGCGGGTGGACCCGCGCGGCTTAAAAACCTTACCTATGGAAACGTAGCCTATGTCTGATCGACTAAAGACAGGTACATGTGTTTGTGAAATAAAGTGTATATTACTGTGGTGGTGGGCGGGGGGCCCTGATTAGTGGTTAGCACCGCTGCCTTTATGCTAGAGTTCGGGGTTTGTTTCCCGGTGTCGGCGGTTTGAAAGAAAACAAAAATGTTTCTTCCCTATCCACTCGTAAAACTCAGTATTGTGGAGAGCCTCCGTGACCGAGAGGTGGCGTGCTCGGCCTCAGACCGCCAGGGTTTGAATTTTGAATCCTGTGTCTGGAGGGCAGTGACATCTCACTCATCTCACCATCCTCAGGAGGTTCTCCTGGCCCGATTTAGCATATATGTGCACAAAAGTGGCCTAAAGCCCGATTCATTTCATTTTTACTGTGGTGGTGTATTCACCGTGTTTCATTTTTCAAATCACTCTGGATGCTGAGGTATTATATGATTACAAACAAGGAATCCTTTGACAAAGTGAATAATGGATATTTGTACTAAAAATAACAAAAACATGAATGGACTCCCAATCATGTTAAAGCTACTAATAACAGTTTGACAATGAAAACATAGATATAGGTTGTAGTTCGAGAGGATTTGATATCGTTTGTTTAGTTGAAAGTATGCTAGACTCTCAGAAGACTATCCACTTCTCAAGTTATACTGTGTATAATTTTGCACGGCAAGTGAGACATAAAAAAGCGAAGCGCTGTTCTGGTGGTATAGCTATTTTAATTGTTAATCGGCTAACCAAACATATCGAAATTCAAAGAGTAAATGAGTGCTTGGTGTGGATCACATATGTGAATGCATTCAAGAGCAGTGTTAATACAAATACTAAAAAAAAGAATAATGATTGGTGTCGTTTATGTACCACCAATAGATTCAAGTTATAATAGCATGAAGCAAGATATTTTTGACATTATTGAACTCGAATATAGTGAATGTGCAAACAATTATAATATTTTTCTTTGTGGGGATTTCAATGCCCGCACAAGCACCTTACCGGATATTATAACAGATGAATTTACTTCTTTTAACGGTGGTAAGCCAAACTTTGCATGCTCTAATATCTTAGCCGATTCACAGCGTTATAATATGGATACTAAGGCAAACACCTATGGTAAACTGTTATTAGAACTTTGTAAAAATACAGGTCCTATTATTGCAAATGTTAGAATTTACCAGGATAAGCACAGAGACTCTTTTACATACTATAATAGAAATGGTAAAAGTGTAATAGATTATATGCTATTTGACCCAAACTCTTATAATATGATAACAGACTTTGCAGTAGCCCCTAAATTAGTCGAATCCGACCATTGTCCTATCAAGTTCGGCCTGGAAATTGAACCACTTTGCAATACACATAAATGCGTGAGAGACTATGACCATGTAACTGTATAAAGCTTATCATAAATATATCTGGAATGTATTGCGAACTGACCAATATAAAATATCTCTACGAAGAGATGAGTGTAATAATATAATAGATCAACTGATATTAAATGCCAACACTGATCGATCAAGCGATTATATATGTAGCCTCATACATAAGCTTATCACTACTGCATCTTCTGGCATTTTACAAAAAGTCAACATTAACAAAAATAACAGCTCCATGAAACAGATGCCAACCAATGCCTGGTTTGATTCTGAATGCAATGAGCTTAGAAAAACTATAAATACTTATGCAAAGCGGTCGAATTTAATAAACACAGAGAACAACAATTTCTACCATAACTTATGCAACAATTACAAACGCATGATCCAAAGAAAAAAGCGAAACTATAATACAAACTTGAAAGTAAATCTTGAAGAGATGTGTAGTAACAATCTCCAGGATTATTGGGGTTTCTGAAACGCCTGCAACGACAGAACCTCAGCGAAAGCAGAATTGAACTATACCAATTTTACAATTGTTTTCTAAAACAAAGTGAGCCACCTTCCGGTCAAAACGCAAATACAAAATTCAAAACTATACAACAAAAAATACCTATTGATAGATATAATTACGACATATCGAATGACATTCTCAATGGTAAAATTCAATTGGACGAAGTAGAGAAAGCTCTAGGTAGAATAAAAAAAGGTCAAGCGTCGGGAATTGACGGAATTCCGATTGAATTATATTCTTCGGACATTAAATATTTCACACCTTTACTGACAACATTATTCAATACCATTTTCGATTCGGCAGATTCTCCAGATGACTGGGCACAAGGGTTGATATACCCAGTTCACAAAAAGGGTGATAAGTCAGATCCACAGAACTATCGGAAAGTTTATCTGATTCCCTCTCCTGCAAAAGTTTTTGAATCTGTACCAAAAACTGTCATTCAAAAACTTAGTGTGCCGTGACGATGATCCTCTACAAAGAGGCTTTAAAAAAGATTGTAGGACATCTGATAATTTATTTGTGTTGTACAATCTGGTTGAAACGCAAAAAAACACGTAAAAAACCGCTCTACGTTTGTTATATAGATTTGACCAAAGCTTTCGATTATTTAAACAGAGATGCACTTATCCTGAAACTACAGCAGCGCAATGTCGATGATAAATTTCTGAGTACAAATCAAATCTAGCAGTCGAGTTAAAGGGTATGGCAAGATTAGCAAGCCTATTAAAAACCGTTATGGTGTCATGCAGGGGGGGGGGGGTGTCTTAAGCCCCAAACTTTTCAATGAATTCCTGCAGGATCTCGGAAAATATTTAAATCCTAAATACGGTCTTAAGATAGGAGACATATACCTTGCGTACCTCCTATTTGCCGACGACATAGTCCTCTTTTCAGAATGTGCAGAGAGATTACAGGTCCAAATTGACTTATTTTACAAGTACTGTGAAATATGGAATCTGATAATAAGCATTGCTAAAACACAAATAGTGATTTACAACCAAATATATGCTAAACATTCATTTTCTTTCACACTGGCCGAAAATACACTTGAAATCGTGGACAAATATAAATATTTAGGTCTTTGGTGTAGTAATAATAAAAATATATTTGTAAAAAAACATTCGCATTTGGCTGAACAAGCTCGCAAAGCAATATTCACAATTAGAAATTATAGTCACAACTTAGGACATCTAACGCCAAAATTGTCTCTAAAAGTATTCCAAGCCAAAATAGAGCCAATACTGATGTATGGTAGCGAGGTACTATTTATTGGTAAATAAATATTGGACTTTGAGACAGTCCATTTATCATTCTTGAAAAATATGCTTGGAGTCAAACAACAAACCACATCAGTCACTATTTATGGGGATACAGGAAGGTATCCTCTCTTTTTAAAACAACAATTTCTAGCTTTGAAATACTGGATTCGCCTGATCTCTTTGCCTAGACGCTGTTATTTGAGAATCGTGTACAAATCACTGGAGTCTCTTGACTTTAATGGTGAAACAAATTGGTGCTCTCACATCAGGTCATTATTATTCCGAACAAACCATCGCGACGTTTGGGAAACTCATAGGGTATTAAATGCCCATCGTCTCATCAAACAAGTTAAATTATGTTTGATTAATACATATAAAGTTGATTGGTCTATCAAAGCCCGAAACTCCATAAAATTACGCACGTACATAAAGTTTAAATTCGAACACTCGCTAGATAAATATCTGTTTTACATCCCCGACACAAGGTGGATGAAGGCACTATCAATATTAAGAATGAGTTCGTATATGCTAGAAATTGAACGAGGAAGGCATGTCAAGCCGCAAAAACTACCACTAGAACAGCGCATATGTCAAAGATGTACATCAAACTCTATTGATGACGAAATTCATTTTTTAATTACTTGCTCTTACTTCGCTACGCAGCGAACTAGTTTACTTGCCGAAAGCAAACTACTCAACAGTGAATTTGACTCACTCTCAAACGACGACAAATTTATATATATTATGTCATCTACACATCGCCCATTAGTAATATGCTTAGCAAAATACACCTATAGCTGTTTTCAAACCTTAAGCGTGTCGCGTACCTCCGCTTTATAAAACGATTGGGGTGTAGGGTGATTGGTGCAGCTGGTGATTCTTCTAATCGTCCACTCATGAAATCATCCATGCTGTCGGGGGATCACCACTGTGGTATCAGCGACTGGTGCGGCTGGTGATTCCTCTAATCATCCACTAATGAAATCATCCATGCTGTCGGGGGATTACCACTGTGGTACCAGCGACTGATGCGGCTGGTGATTCCTCTAATCATCTTGGTGTTTCGAGCTGACGTCAGTCAATGCATTTTTTTGGATTGTTTTTTTAACATGTTCAATGTAACTAATATTATTATTTTCTTCTTTATACATACTCTCACTCATTATGTAATTACTCGGTTTCTACGCTTTCCAGAGGGTTTTTTGTTATATGCAGTAGCTATTTTATCTTTGGTTTTGGTGCGGGAAACTTAAAAATATCATGCTAATGCTGTGTAACTGTAGGTTATTTTAAATAGTTCTCATGCATATTTTATTTAACCTGTGCTTGTTTTTGTATGTAATGTCGTTTGATTTTAACATGTTTAGGTTAACTTAGCATGCATATTTTACCAAACTAATCCTGTTGTATATAGTCTTGTACATATGTTCATTTTAATGACGCATAAGTCTGCATAGACTTACCGTCGTCAATATCTATCTATCTATCTCTCTATAATCATTTCATAACTACATTAAAGGTGATCTATCACCCCTTATATGGTATGAATAATTATGTCCTTATATGGGGTGATTGGCTATCATATGAGCCTCTCAAAGAGGGTCACATGATACTTTAGAAAATTATATGTAACATTGCATTGATATAATCATAACTATTATGCAGGTTGTAGGACATGATAGCACCATGTATTTGTCCGTACCTAAGAAAATCCCATATACACTAATATATTCGTATATATTTTTATGTGGTAAATGACATGACAAACAATGTACATGTACTTGTCGGTACTTTGGAAAATCATATGCATATTGATAAAATAATAACTATAATATAGACACATACATGTCATACCACCTACATATTATGCAGATGGTATGACATGACAGAACGATGTATCGGTACTATGGAAACTCCTATGTAAACTGTTATAATCATAACTATGTGGGTGGTATGACAAGACAAAACATTATATGTTTCAGTACTAAACTCCCTTGTCCTATTGAATTATTTTCTAATATTATTTAATAATTCAATCCTAGAATTCCTAACGCAAGTTCCAGTTTCAAATGACAAACAATATTTTTATTCAGTAATAATAAAATATTTGAGTATCTACAAGCTGGTTATTGAAACAGAATTTGATATTTTTACCTGTTATTATAAGTTTTCTTTGCAATATGGCTTGCTGAAGGTAGGAAGGAGCTGCCGCATGTCTAATACGATTTAAAATGTGTATCTATGCGTGTTATGCCGTCATGGATCCAGTTCAAGTCAAGTTATCTTAGTACAGAATATTACTATGAAGATTAAAATCGTGTAATCAGAAAAAAAATAATAATTAATCTGCTGCGAGATATAAGTACAGAATATTACCATGAAGATCACAATCGTGAAAATGAAATGTATTTTCAGATGAAGAATTGCATTCTACTCTTGACAAGTAAAACAGTGACTTAGCTTGTCACATGTATATTATCAGCGCGTTTTTTATTTAAATTATTTGGTAGAATACCATACGTGGGTCGTTTTGATTTTGTGAGAAAATGCATCACAGGATTAACTGAAAAGAATCAGCTAAAATAGCATGTGTAATTATGTTTAGTTGGCTAGGTAGGTACATGAAGTTAGGTACGTAGTTCTTAGAAAAGATAAACGATATAAATAACTATATAATATATAATATATATGTAAATATATGTCTATACATGTAATTATCGAAAAAAATAAACAACATAAGTCAGTGATCAGGGTGGGCATAAATTAGAACGGATATTAAATAATTAGTTTTCTTTTCATTATCAACAAGGAAAATTATTTTATTACAAAACAATATTTTTTTTTTCGTTATCAACAACGAAAATTATTTTCGTAAAAATCTAAAATAAAAGAATAATTTTCTTTTTGTTTTAATTCTTTGAGCTGATTAGATTTCAAATAAACTGTCAAGCGTGGTTAAATTATTGTTTCAATATGTCAAACTAAATCCTGTGAATACAGACTTCGAATGCTTATGGGGGAAAACTGGGTCCTAAATCTAACGGGGATGTCATATTGCAATCCAAAGTAAAATGCGCTAAATATTCATTCCCAACGGGTAATACATCACGTGTTCATCCAAGGCACATATTCAATGAACATCGTGCTAACAACAGATCATCACCTTGGTAATAAAGGCTCGTATTTGCCACTTTACAAAGTAGCAGATACGAGCCTCTAATACCAAGGTCACGAGATAACATTTGGGAAATGTAATAGAATGACTTCATATCGACCATATCTCTCTGGACTAATTGTCTTGATTGAGCAAACTTTTCCGGAAGCCAACGGTTTCAGACACATCAAGTCTTGGTATTTTTTTCTACTAAACTGATGTATATTTCAGGTGGCAATATGTAGATATTACTATTCAGTGTCAAAAGATGAAAATAATAACATAACAAAGTTAGAAAAAAATATCACTAGAATCAATGGTCTTTCTTATATTATAAAATTATCTATGACTTTTATTTTTTGAATTCGCTAAACATGTATTTATAATATACTGTTAGTGTTCTTATGTGTTTGCAGAATGATTCGCACATGTTCGACTCGAACTTAATACCCTTTCCTTCATGATCCAGCATCATACATGCTTAATTTATTGGGCAGAATTACAAGGGAGTAACTTAATTACATGCTACCAAAGGAAATTATCCAGACATAATTATCAGATGGAGCGGAATAAATGTATCTGAATTTGCTGTATCAGCAATAATCGACCTGATGTGGTGCTTATCAGATCGAATGGTCGATATCATTTCACATCCAAATTGGCTCAATGTTTGACCGGAATCCATGACATTGGGCAAATATTTGGCCAGTGTTGGATCTACTTCACGACCCGCATAGTGGAAGCTGAGAGAAAAAATCCGCAATTCACAGAACGAGTCGGTCACTCATTCCGCGACTTGTCTCATGAATAAAACACGAAATAAATATTTTTATCGATCCAAAGAGACCACACAACAAACGAACAGAAGCCAGTTTTCCGTGAAAAGAAAGACAAAAAACGGCATATGAAGCATAGAAAACCACACAAATCAAGGTAGAACATTTAAAATATATTTGGTTAAATTTTATGTGGAGATAAAAGTATAGACTTTAATAAAAAAAACACAATGCTTCACCTTCTTTACTACATTTATACTGTTATGATGTATTATCATGATTATGGCTCATATCATATGAAAATCAAATAAAAACGAATGGATTTACCTCGTTTTCTGTGTGTGTTAAGAATACATTCGATTGTAGATTGTATACGTGGTCTGAAATCTGGTGGTCGTATCTCCTGTAGATAGTTCATGTCATCTGTAATTTAGATGCATCCATCCTCTGCAGCTTGCATAAAATACACCAAAATAAAAACAAGACTGATAAAATCATAGAGACTTTAACAAATTACAAGTGACAAGCACAAATTATAACAAAAATAAATATTATAACTTAAACAACACAAAATAATAAAGATGTTAAAAAATACAAAAAAAGAAATAAAAAATATAAATGACATATTATATTCGACTTTGTTGAAGACTTGTGGGAAACACACTGAAACTTGACATTTATGAGCATCTGTATAATGTATAAACCATATTAGTACTGACGAAGTAATGTTTTATAAGTTTGTTTTAGAATCAAACCATGTGTTCAACATATTTTTACGTAAGTAGATAATATCTGAGTGAATATATAGCAAACTTGAACAACAACATAATTTGTGACATTGATAAAATTTTGTAAGAATATATGAAACACGCAGCATCATACTGCATGCGATTATACACTGAATTGTAAATATTGTATTTTATAATATTTTAAATTGATGACCCCAAAAACAATTCTCAGAGCTAAAAAATAAACACCAAAATAAAGGTAATAGTTCTCTCTGCAAAAGCAACTTGTTTAACATGTTTGTTTTTATAAAAAAATTCTTAGTTATTACTGCTTTATTATTTTGTAATTTCCAACTCTACTTAATCCATACTATGTAGTTTATCAAGCTTTAATTTTCACAATCATGTATTTATTACGAACATTTAAGATATTTGATTACGGCACATATCAACGCTGTATTGAGCATTGTGGAAGTGTAGTTTATACACTTTATTATTTGGCAGCAAATCCGTCTGATCATTGTTTGCTAATTGCTGTAATTGCTGAAGCAACTTCTTGCCTCGAATGAAATAAAAAAAACATTTGAAAATCATATTATCTTAAACAGGTCGCTAGCATTGGTCAGATAACAAACATATCATTGGATGGTAGTACATTTAAATAATTTAATGTTAAACTATCACACAGTCTACCACATTATTGAATCTGTAAAATTGATAAAAAATAAAATATACTATCAGATGAGGTGCGAGTTATAAAACCAAATATCAGATTCCAATTAACTAAAGTAAGGTTTGATATTATGCCGACAAATAGACGAAAGCACTCTCATCTGCTATTCAATGCAACCACTAATCCAGTGTTTTGGTGAACAGCAAAATATCTTTTTTGTTAATGTGTCAAGTGTAGTTTTAATTGTGTCACTGTGACAGGATATTGTCATCAGTATATCATTCATAACGTAAACTACGCATAACTTTCTAACATCAGTGTATTTTCTTAAATATGTTAGGGCTCAGGAAAATAGTCGGAAATCAATACATTCGTTATTTTATGCTTTTTTGAAAGAAAATCAAATTTATTCGATATAGCACATGCTAGAATATAGCCCTCTCATTCGATTCGAGTATATTTCCAGAATTGTGGTTGTATTCACAGACATCGGGCTCTAAATCCACACTGCTCCACACTGCATTTGTTTTACTAATATAAAAACTTGAGATTAAAAAACCTTGCTAACTAGAAGTGTTGAATTTGTTTCTTCAACTATTATATATTTTGCTATCTAAAAGTGATGAATGTGTTTGTTCAAATACTGACGGTAAAAAAAACGTATATGTAAATAGTGACATCTATTTTAGAAACAACATTTTGTAATATCAACCCTTACAGCGCGGGGATCGACTTTAGACGTCAATCCATCGACATTAGACATCAGAATGTAACGTATGTAGACGTCAGATTCTGACGTCTAAGGTCGATCCCCACTGAAAGAATGAAATAATAGCCGTAGAACCATAACTTAGGTCTTCAAATAAAGCGGAAAGAGCTAACTGAAACACTTGACATGATTTTAAATTAAAAAAACCTTGTTCTTTATGTTTCATACAACAATATTTTGGCACTTTAATGGTCAACTTATTTCCAAACAGAGATTTACACATCTTCATTCACTTCGAGCTGTGAATTACAGCCACAATTCCCACCTCACATTCAATGAATGTCCCCTTTTTAAAATACTAAAATTAAATAATTTCAAATAGAAGAACAAACTGTCTATGCCTGAGTCGTTTTAAATCCGTTTAAATTGCCGACCAAATCACTGATATTGGAAATGAAATGAAAGTTTAAACAGCAATATTTCCAAATGTTTGGTCTGAAATAAATTAAATGTGAGTAATTTCAATCCAATTGAAGTTGTGGGCCGCGGTAACGATAACAACTTCAAGTGGGTGAAAATGTAAATAATTATTTTAGGGTATTCCGAGTTAATGAGTACTGATATGTTCTAGCAGGTAGATGGTTACATTGATCGGCTGGTAAACATCCCGTCATTTGCGGCACACACGTCAAAACGTGCGGATATGGCTTCAGCCGAGATCAGCCTCCAAAAAGACAAAAACACCCATTTGTGCTTCCTGTGATGCCAGTATTTGATGACTCGACGAGATTTGCACCCATCATGGTCCACGTATTATTTCCTTGAAATAAAACTCCGTAAGCCGTAGACAAATCCAACAAGCGCTAGCGACTGGTCCAACGTTGTTGTACTATTGGGCCAGCGTCGTGGACACATTTAGACAAATTAGTGTCATTTCATGTGTCTAGCTGAATGGAGACTGCTTCGCTTTCCTACTTCATCTGGCGAGCCGACTGTAGATCGCCAGATGGCGTAGAGTAGGGAAACAGTCTAAGATGCTGGGTGCTTAACGACAAAAACAAGCCGGTGACCAAATAGTGGTTTGTTGTTGAATACGAGTAGCTAACATTGAACCTGTGTGTGAAGGAATAGTACATTTTATGTTTTGTTTGGTATTCTGCTATCGTGGTTACCTGAACTTTGACCTGAACAAAACAAGAAACTGGTCTATATTCACCAGCAGGATTCCGTCCTCTTGCCCAGGGGCCCATTTCACTGAGTATCTTATTTTCATTAGAAAAGTTAGGATATATCTTTTCTAATCAAAATCAGAGATAATTAGGATATGATCAGAGTTAAAATGCTTAGTGAAATTGAGCCCCTGACCTTTTTATTTTTTCTTCGACGCTGTGCATGTTTCGAAAAAGTAGGGTAACTTCATCACAATCCACCAATAGAAGGAGAGCTTTCAAATAAGGCAAACGGCCAATCACTTCCTACTAGGGAGTCTTGCCAAGTTAAAAATAATTGTAAAAAATTGATAGTCCAGACCCCGATTTGTCGCTTGACCCACTCACCAACTTCTGAGTTTTCCTCGGATTTTTTAACTTTTTAAAAAGTTTTCAACTTAACAAGACTCCTAATGAGAGAGCAGTTGCTGGACATTTTCAGGCCAGTGTTCAGGTTATAGTCACCCAGCAAATACCATACATTGTACCAATGTCGGGCTGCTGTGGAGTCAACGTTGTAGACGCTGGTTCAAAAGCACGCCAATCTGGTTCAATGTCTCGTGTTTGCTGGGAGCGTTGATGTTTTCATAACAGTGCTCACACACTGAGATCGTGGTGGCTTGTCTGGCCCAGTACGGTATCATATACTACAATGTGACCCATCTGCACGTAATAAGTCACATCGCGCATGCAGAAATGTCAACAATTATTATACAATTTACAACCTTTCCATTCATTGTGTTTTTTGAATAAATTATTACATAATACGTATCTACATGTTAAAATGGTATTTTTTGTTACAATCAACCATATATTCAAAATTATTTACAATTATCGATATATTTAAAATATTAACATGTGATATAATTGTTTCTACTACTACTATAAGTTGCATGTACATGTATAGCTTGTGGGGATGGTATCGTGATGGAAATGTAGAAATAATATGTGAAACTCTCAAACTATCCTCCTCAGTGAAATTGACTAACACAAATAGCATTTAAACATTTTTGACACTTTATTATCATCCACTTTGAAAATAATCACTATTTCTTTAAATAGTAAATTTTTAAATTTCAAAAATGTCTAAATTATTCTTAACTTTGTCTGTAAATAAGATAATGTACAGAACATTTAATATTTGGTTGAATGTCCTCTTGTTCGCATTAAGGCAACGACGCGACGGGTTATTCCGTCAAATAGTCACTCCAGGTAATCTCTTGATATTTCATTCCAGATCTGGTGAACCCTCATTCGTAGCTCTCGTAAAGTTTTTGGAGGGTTGTGACTGAGTTCTCTGACCACATGAGCCAAGATAGGCTCTATAAGATTCATATGTGGATTCATATGTGGACTACTTGGAGGCTAGTGAATAACCTGAATTCCCGGGTCTTCAAACCACTGAACAATAATGTGACACGGGGTGCTCTGTACCAGGCTCATCCTAAAATATCCCGTTTGTCTGTATATTTGCTTACATTTTTTTGTGGAGCACTCTTGTAGCAACCTACAAGGAGTCATATATATTTGACTGTAACTGAAATTATCTAAAACTACTGCTTGTGCGATTATCTGACTGGACAAGTTACGTCCAATCCCCATAGCCTCTGACTTGTCTGTGACTAAGAGTTTGTGGTGTTGTGCACATACTACAAATTGCGCAATGTGAAAAAACGGGATGAACACATGCTACACTGTGGCCCTGATGTGATATATATTGTCTAATCACTTATTTACACCATGGGATAAACATGTATGGATTAAAGCTCTGATATTATTGCACAGAATGTGCAGTCATGGTGATCAAACTTGTGAAAATCGCAATTAAAATGTGATGACTGAGGAAAATGGTGAAGACGATGATGAGTCTTTAAATCTTTACTTAGTTACGGAACTACCAGTGACATTATATTCCACAGCTTGAAAAACTTTAATGCGAGACATACTCGTTTTTTTCTAAGAATGACATGAATATTTTCTGTATTTTCAAAATTATCAAATTATGTGCTATATTTTGTGTGTGTCTCTTATTGATTTTTTAACTCGAAGTACATATCTTCTCTCATTTAAAATATCAAACTTTGGTGGCTTTCTTAGATCTTTTTTACATTAGATTTCCCCTGTGGGATGAATTCAGCTACCCCTCAACTAGATATGTCTGATGGTTACATGCCCAGAACCCTTTATGAATGAAGGAAATAATTCAATAAAACATTGTGTCCAACCATTCAACCTCTCGCCAGAATATGTACGGTACATCAATCAATTTTCATCTGTGGATTGTACTGTTTGTACCATATTACAAAGTCACATAAATCACCACCCGCGACAACACATGATCTTAAGTCATCCTTTTACTTAAGGCTACTTCTTGTTTTTTATTTTAAGTAAGATCATCCAACTGAACTGATATGTTTTAAAATAATGTGCACATATATAATCCGATTTTTTAAATTTTATTTGACAACTATATATAAAATGTGGCAAATTGGGCATATTTTCCCACATTTTGGCGGCCATCTTGTATTTTTGTAAATAATAATTTACCTGAGCAAACTAAAATATATTTTTAATAAATTCTAGAGTCAAAACACCCATTTTTGAACTTTAATTCGCGAAAATATTTCAGTAAAATATGCTGTGCGGATATATTGCCAATATATGAATATTTGGCGGCCATTTTGGATTTATGCAAATAGCTATAAAAAATAGATAGAAAAAATTGGTACCAAAGATGAATCGCGTCCTTGTACCCATATGAAGCCATCTATAAACCTTAGACACAATAACCATTTGGATCCCACGGGATTAGATAGGCCCCCTGACTACTGAGGCTAATTCCTGCGTACGTATGGGTTATAATTTTCAATATGTTGTCATACGCAAGAACGATATGGTAGAGTGTGGTTGTTTATTAACCCTTTAAGCTCTCACGATGCATTAAAGCATCATTTGACATTCCTGAAAACAGACTTATTTTTCCTACAACCAAGGGTTTTAGAATGAAAATGTCCATCAACTGGTATACCAATACATGGCAATTTTCTTTAATTTTTAAACCACATCCAACCATCTTCATCCACTACAAGTCAAATATTGCGACAGCAATTCGCTGCTTGGGGTGGATGAAGATGACAATGGTAAATTCAGGCCTGAAAGGGTTAATAAAGATTCTATACATTTGCGTTAACTACTTTTTAAACATTCCCAGTTGCCGCGTGATTCACAATATAGGAGGTCCTAACCAGCTAACATGGTTAAGGTAGCTTATAGAATCACATAACACCCCGTGAATACGTGGCCAAGAGGTCAGCGAGAGTTGATCCACAAGAAATCACTTTGTCCTGAATTGATATTGGATAAACGCTGGTTCAACATTTGCCAAGTAGGAACAAAGCTTGTTCAATGCCCTGATGTATTTGTAAAGTCAATATGCGGTAACTGCATTAATTAGAAAGTAAACAGTTATCGCCTGTAGACACAACAGTGTAGTCCTTCTTGAAAATGAAGTTGGCTCTGCATCCTGTCTTCACTGGGGGTCGCAGTTCAGTCGTATATATACTTTTTTTAATACCGGAGGGGTCGACAGTAGGTGGGAATTGTTTACTTGCTCCTTCTCCGATGCTCATAACTTGGTACTAAACCCCATGCCAGCAGTGACAGGGTCCAGGGCAATGGCCTTCTAACATTCAACAGCATGAATAGTAAGGTCACTATAAATTATTTATCTACTTAGATCAAAACAAATCCAAAATCTAACGAGAGATGGCAAAAAAAACATTTGGAACAATTTCTGGCAAGCATAATAACTGCTCCGAAGTGAGATAAAATAACCTATTTTTGAAAAAGGTAATGAAGGCGACGAAAAAAAAACATAGCGTTGAGACGCCGGTACAAAAAACGTAGCTTTTTTGATGTCCTCAATCGAACTGCTTTATTCGAAAATTGGCAGCCATCCATTGCGAGCGCTGGACATATTTTTTGTGATAGTTCGACATCTTATAATCTAATGTGCGTGCTCTAAGACAGAGAAAAACATAGCGGCCTAATGTGACAGCAGCCAGCGGAAACGTTATCTTCCACACAATAAACCACACAAGTGCTGCGTATTAAGGTACCACTTTTCTTTATTACTAATGTCCTCATAATACGTGTCACCGTTCTAGCCCCAACGTGGCTGAAGCAGAATTTAGTACTGAAAGGTTTAGCCATAGATTGTGCCCATGCAAAATCGTGGGACATTTCTTTGGACCGCATATCTCAGATTTATTTGGCCTTGATTAAACAAGTTGCCAATAGGTTTACAGTCAGCAACATTTCAGCTACATGATCTCATGTTCAACTTATTTGTCGCACCGGCATTTAAAAGTTAATTACAGTTTTGGACCTTTTTAAAAGGTCGAGATGGCTCCCAGTCGCCGCCATGTAGAAAAACGCCGAATTTTTAGGGTAAAACAAATACAGCAATCCACAACCCACATGTTTACCGTGTTGGCTCGTTCATGGGTATCACCGTCCAAGCTCGGATATCAGGTGGTACATTATGAGACACTTATAAAAACACTAACGTCCACGCCATATTGACCCTTAAAACGCTGAAATATGTGTGTATAAGCCATGGAGACCAAAGGGTTCTTTTCAATTTGAAATAATCATAAATGTCTTAGAGAGCTCTTTCCGTTTCGTTTGAATACCTATGTTATGGGTTTACGACCAATATTTTACTCTTTCAATTCGGCGATTGTCTTTAGACGTCACGTCTCTTATCTAGGTTTATTTAAATAACTGTGCAATTCTGAGTTAAGTAGTCAGATAAATTGTTCCTATTTAATAATAAAAATGTTAAAATATCATTCAACGTATGGTTTACCTCACAGTACACATCTCCATTGATACGTTTAATGTTCAGAAGCATCTGCGTTTTGCTGCACATCATAAGCCAAATTCGTGTTTTCGATTTAAATATCTGATTTTAAATTTCCGAATTCATCTGGTCGTGTTTTGAGTTCCATGTAATTATTAATTAGATTACTTCATTTATATTTTGGTATACAATATTTAAAAGGCCTCTTTAGCAGGCATATTATTTTAGCTGATTTTTTTTAAATATGTCATTATCTCAATCAATTTAAATGGCAGCTGGAACATTAAATGACACCATGGCTGGTACGTGTGCTGAAAAGATAACACATAAAAATAGTGCAAGTATAAAATCTAATGTAGGTGACAGGTGACTATTTTGTTTAACTTACGCTCATTATCTCAGCATTGTGCTTGATAGCTATAGCAATTATTTTGTTTTGTTTTTATTTTTGGTATTGACAGCCTGTAGTACCCAACCAACTGACACTCCTTAAATGAATGCCTATATATTCCCCCCAAATAAGAGTGTTCTGATGATTCCAAACGCTTGCAAATGCATTGGCTAAAAATCTATCAGAAACTTTTCGGCTTCGTCACGTTTTATGTGTTATTTCCACCAAGTTTTTTTTATAGTTATCGGGTGGCTGCTGACCTTGCTTACTGCTTTATATCCCCGCGTCTCCGTGAGATAAGATGAAGCAGAGTCGTTTGGCTCCAGTAATTGGGTGATATTGTTTGTCCATGACTGAGGTCTGCCTCAGGGTAATCCTGTAAATGATATAACGGCTCCTAGACGGGGTTCGTTCGATCTGCAATCACAATGAAACAAAGCCATAGATAAAAACTGTAAGCTTTACTGGTGTGCACTCGACTCAGTTCCATATTGCAGTGATTGTCAGAGGTGGCCAAATATCGCCCAAAATCGCAAGAGACCATTTTATTAAAAAAACCAGCGTATATAAATGTTTGAATTCAAAAATATCCTCCATTGCGCTATGTGTCTAAATGTCTAAGTGTCTCAAGATAATTATGATATTTAGAACATGAACATCTGTTGAATATCCCAAATATTTTATGCGTAGGTAGAATTTGAGGCTTTTGAACAAATACGTGTATATGTATTTTAAGATATTAAAAATAAGCAATAGAGAGCTGACTAGTTTTCCTTTCAAGTCATCTAAAAAATAAAAAGCCAACATAAATTGCTTATTGACAATGAGGCCATTATTTTTTTTATAATTGTAGTGGAACAAACAATATATAAGGGACCGCGATAGGACCACGTGCTGCATCAGTGATGCTTGTCAATTTGTTGTCCCCACACCTGTGGTGAATTATACCTCTTTTATTGAATTAATTATATTGTATATATGCCATAGAAATATAGCTGATGCGAACAATGTAGTTGTACCTGGCATTTATTGATAGTGTCAATGGAAGCATGAGTTATCAGGAGTACAAGATCAAATGGTCAGAATAGTACAGAGCTTGTGCCAGTACATAATGTTAAAAGTCATATATCTTGAGTAATGTGGGTGTGGAATAAAGGCAGCAACGTATCACTCTTTTTATTTACATAACAAACATGATAACGACAAATACTTGTAATTGATAACGATTTGCTTTGATATATGCAGAGGATAATATGTATTTATCATTTCCAACTGATACTACATCAGTATTGCCTTGGATGTCTTTGTGTAAAATTACGATTAATGAGTGCTTAAATTATTATATTGTTCAAACAAAACAAATGTCAACATGTTCCGTAAACATACAATTCAAATCAACCTACTACCAGGTACAACGACCAGGATTTAGGAATATATTTAGGAATAAAACAATGAATGATTGCATGAATGATTAAATTAATTAAATAATAATTGACTGTATTAATGTATGCATTGATCACTGGCCAAATCACAAAGTGAATGAATGGATTAAAATAAACGCACAAATAAATTTATGAAAAAAAGAATGAATGAATGAATTAATGAATGAAAAGAATACGTGTACTGTACTGTACTGTACTGTACTGTACTGTACTGTACTGTACTGTACTGTACTGTACTGTACTGTACTGTACTGTACTGTACTGTACTGTACTGTACTGTACTGTACTGTACTGTACTGTACTGTACTGTACTGTACTGTACTGTACTGTACTGTACTGTACTGTACTGTACTGTACTGTACTGTACTGTACTGTACTGTACTGTACTGTACTGTACTGTACCGTACCGTACCGTACCGTACCGTACCGTACCGTACCGTACCGTACCGTACCGTACCGTACCGTACCGCACCGCACATCACCGCACCGTACCGTACTGTACTGTACCGCACCGCACCGTACCGTACCGTACCATACTGCAGTGCACTGCACTGCACTGCACTGCTCTGCACTGCACTGCACTGCACTGCACTGCACTGCACTTGTAGCAATGCATTTTGAGAGATATGGCGTGCTGAGCCGTCACTGATTAGCTGTTCTGGTCACTTCCTGACTGTCACCAGAGATTAATCAAATAAGCAGTCTACATGTACATCGCCGGAAATATGGACATGCTCGCCTTGAGTCTTTTGCGGAAACTTCTCTTCTCATATCACTCACATATAAATTACATTTAATCGTATTAAATGACAATAATACGATGAAGTAGACACGCTTATATTTGTTGTCGCAACATTACAGCGGCTGTTTCTATAATTGTGTATTCTATTCAGATAGCACTGTGCCGGTTATTTCACCGCCATCAGGTAGACCATCGCGGTTCCTCGGGAGTGTATGGAATGCACGAGAATGATGTCAAGCCTCAATTATAGGTGTTAATCGCGGTAGGCTGGTATACTTTGGCTGTCACAATCATAGAAATATATACTGTATGTTCTGTGGTCATAACAAGTAATTAATTGAAATTATTGGCAGCCGTACTTGCTGTCATCGGGTCATTGCTTCGTTAGCAATTTATAATCCTGTGTCTGGAGGGCAGTGTCATATCAAGGAAATCATTCTTTTTACTATCCTTAGTAGGTTCTCTTTTCCCATTTCAGCATAGATGTGCACACAGGTGACCTAGTACACCATTCATTCATTCATTCATTCATTCATTCATTCATTCATTCATTCATTCATTCATTCATTCATTCATTCATTCATTCATTCATTCATTCATTCATTTATTCATCCATTCATTCATTCATCCATTCATTCATTCATTTATTGATTCATTCATTCATTCATTCATTCATTCATTCATTCATTCATTCATTCATTCATTCATTTATCCATTCATTCATTCGTTAATTAATTCATTCATTTATTCATTCATTTATTTATTTATTTATTCATTCACTCATTCATTCTTCGGCAAGTCCTGTTATCCGCGGCTCTGGCCATGACTGTGACAAACACACCCAGATTAG
This sequence comes from Flabesymbios commensalis, assembly GCA_964017125.1. NCBI lineage: Eukaryota > Metazoa > Annelida > Polychaeta > Terebellida > Flabelligeridae > Flabesymbios > Flabesymbios commensalis. The sequence goes on from OZ024918.1 coordinate 55,572,627, forward strand.
GAGTGCCACGTATGGAGCCAAGCCGAAAATGTATTATATCGGTGACATTCGGCCAGTGTTAAAAATAAACTTCCCAGCTGCACACTTTTTAACATAGCTACACTTGGAAATATACTCCTACAGGCACAGTATCCTTATACATGTTATAAAGCCACATTTTACCGGTCCCTTTCTACACCGTTTAGTTCTGATAAATTCACTTGATGGCCATATAAGATTTCCTTTTAATATTAACTTCCTACGATTTCACCTCCACACGGACAAATATGGTTCACTTTTCCACAAACGACTGTCTCGCATTTATTTAAAATCACCAATGTATAATGAATGACAATAATACAATTAAAATCAGGCAACTTGAAGCAAAACAATTCATTTGGCTTGGAATTGGCTTGTAACTGTACTAGGCTAAAATGAGTCGACAAGGCTATGGAAAGTATTGAAGAGGTTTGAGCACCGTCTGCATGCTACATCTGGATGGTACTAGTCTACCCTCGGTTTCCGTTAACATCTAGAATGTTGATAAATAAATAATAAGGTATTATCATCTACATAATCTGTTCAGAACTAAAAGCGCTAATTAAAATGCTCGGTATCAATTGTATAGTGCTCCAATATTGTGTACCAATCTCTCAATCCACGAAAATAAAATAAATCAACCTCCTTTATTTCATTTTATTTTTAATTTCTATTACTATTAGTAGTAGTATGTTTCCACCTATTTGTATTAAATATATGTATTTTTTTTATAATATTTGTATATATATATACTTATATATATTAGTCAGCGTGTTATTTCTTATGCTTTTTTATATTCTATGAAATATGGCCCTTCTTAAAAAATATATTTTTGCGCTTTAAATTTTCCTTTTGCGTTGATGTGCCTCGACGTGGTTGTTTGCTGTGACGAGACCACATGGGGATTCATGACACGAGACAGACACTCACAAGTAAACGCCTGATTGGCACGTTTCCATACTTCAAAAAAGAGATTTTCCCTGAAGTCACGCGATCCAGACAGTTTCTTCATTCTTAACGGACAAATCTCTCACTTTACAATTCGAACTATGAAAAACAGATACTAATGCTAAAGGCCCCATGTAGTCCTCAGACCTACTCTGCACAATGTCATATTTCATACTATTTTAGATCACTTTTTAAATACTACAGTGCTCAACTCCCATTTTTAAACCACTGGGAACGATTTTCCCAAAGGCAAAAGTAGAGGGCGGAGCTAATTCGTGACGTCCCAAGATGGAGACATGCATGGCTGGTTATAATACATGTACATATACATGTAGCTGATGATGTACTGTATGATTTTATAAAACTAACCAAAGTCAACAGGGAACGCCAGTCCAACGCTGCTTGAATGCAGGTGCAGCATTAGAATTGATGGCCATCAACGCGTCCGTTCCTGGCCAGCGTGGGCGGGGGCCCTAGGGTAGTGGTTAGCACCGCTGCCTTTCACGCCAGAGTTCGGGGTTCGGTTCCCGGACTCGGCGGTTTGAAAGAAGCAAAAATGTTTCTTCCCCATCCACGTGTGAAAGTCAGTATTGCGGGGAGCCTCCGTGACCGAGAGGTAGCGTACTCGGCCTCAGACCGCCAGGGCACGAAATTCGAATGCTGTGTCTGGAGGACAGTGTCATCTCAATCATCTCACCATCCTCAGGAGGTTCTCCTGGCCCAGTTTAGCCTATATGTGCACAAAGGTGGCCTAAAGCCCGATTCATTTCATTTTCCTGGCCAGCGTCTAGCATTCACTCGGCCCTGGAGATGCGGGTATATTGAAATGAATAGAAATCTAGTTCAGCTCATGTACAAATACAAGAAACATATACCCGATGCAGTCTCAATGTTATTTCTGATTCAATAATGGGCGGTTTTTGTGTGTGAAGTCATGAGTTGTGAGATCCGCCCAGCCTAGAAAATTTGTTCATTTTCAGCTTTTTGAAAATAACTGAGAATTAGTGCACTGAAATAAGTTAGAAGATATTTCATTGTGATATATACTTTAATTATATTAATGAACTGAAATCACTTCACAGGACCTTTAAAGGTGTAGTCAACTGTTAAAATTCGCGGGACAAGGGTCCCCCAGAAGGCAATAGTGCCCGTGGGTAGGCCAAGTCCATAATACTAAATATGCGTTTCATACCCAAAGCCTCATTAAGAGCAAGTTCTCAAATCACAGCAAGTTCATATATAATTGAGCGACATCTATGAGTTTATAATTCAAAGCTCTTGGCCCTTACCCCTACTTGGTCGCTTGCTTGCAAACAAACTGACTGTATTACTGCGGGGATGTTGAAACTGCTTGACCCAAGCTTGTATTGACATGCAGGAGGACTTTCTCTCAAACATTGTACATTTATTCAATGTTGGTTCAATGTTGGGCCAGCGTCACAGACGTTGGCCTAGCATTAAAACAGCATTGGATCAATGTCCCGTTTAAGTAGTATCTTGTAATAGGTTCAGTGGCTATATTAATGCCGTCAATCTGTACTCAATAGGCTACTGTTGGCCTACACTTGACCGTCCAGGGCATGCGTGTTTTGCAGTTGACTCATTCTTTAATAGCCTATCATCGATTTCATAATAACCCTGTAGTCATCAGTAACCATCAACGAGCACTACTGACAATCTTCATGATGCTAAGGGGGCTGTGTAATCAAATCGCACGGCGCTAACCATGTTAATGTTGGGCCAACATCGTATAGTGTAAATCAACATTAAGTTAATATTTTTTTTCTTTTACGTTTATTGTGTGCTCAAACAGAGTATGCCACGTGATGCGTTGTAATTGGTGATTTGTCATAGATTTTTATCAATCAGATTATTGGCGATGATAATATGTAACATTATCCATCTTGTCAGTAACAAGTGGATTAAGTAGCATTTCGCTATTTTACATTTTTCCTTTTCTATATTAGGTCTGGACTGACGTTGTCGGGGTAACCAGTTAAAATGGCCAGATGTCTCATCGATGACCAGTTCGTTCTTACGACTTTCTAGCCCTTCTCATGGCTTACTAGGCTTAACTCGGGAATGACTAAATTGTACACACATCTTAAACTATTACTAAAACACGTGAATACTTTGAAGATCAATAGCTTACCAATATCCAGAATAATAATAAATGTATTTTTTATCTGTTTATTACTTCACGTTACCATTGCTACCACGCAGTCTGTCTTCCACAGTCACGTGAACTACCGCCATTGTATTAATGTCATCGTCAAACAAGTCAATCTAGCAATGCGACCAATCATTTTACGCTGGCTTAGGTTGGGCACACCACACACCATAAATGTACCATAACCTGACCAAATAAGAGCACCATTCTTCACAATAACGTATTTAACCCACTACATAGTATAACAGCAAAACAACGGCTGTCCAGATGGCGGGACAAAGTCATAAACATCGATACAGCATTGAAACAACACTGCAAATCATCTCCATTGATGAAACGAACCAGAAAGGACGGTACATAATAACAGTGACATGTGCAGTATCCAACCTATTTTGACCAGTGGGTGATTGGAGAGGTCAAGTGCTGAAATGAAGACGTGAGTGGTTATTCAGAAATCTATCTTGCCAAAAACTCACTGACCCCAGACCAAGGTGACCATGCATGACATCAGATGAGGGGCACTATACATCACTAAGACTAAAACCAAGCAGTTCTTGTCGCTTTCTTGACACGTAACAACGATGAACTGATGGTGATGGAAAACAATACTTTGAAAACTTTTTCCGGTGTTCTTACTCTCCCCTACATATTCGCTTTGTTTCAGGTGCAGCAAATAATATTATTTTGTTATTTTTTATAGTCACATCCACTTTCTCATTTTTGTCAGGATGAATACTGTCGAAGTATCAATCAATCAATCAATCAATCAATCAATCAATCAATCAATCAATCAATCAATCAATCAATCAATCAATCAATCAATCAATCAATCAATCAATCAATCAATCAATCAATCAATCAATCAATCAATCAATCAATCAATCAATCAATCAATCAATCAATCAATCAATCAATCAATCAATCAATCAATCAATCGATCGATCGATCAATCAATCAATCAATCAATCAATCAATCAATCAATCAATCAATCAATCAATCAATCAATCAATCAATCAATCAGCCAACCAGCCAGCCAGCCAACCGACCAACCGACCAACCGACCAAGCGAGCAAGCCAGCAAACGAGCAAGCCAGCAAGCAAGCAAACGAGCAAACGAGCAAACGAGCAAGCAAACAATTAAATGATCAATATATATCGTCAGGCTATGCAGGCAGAGGGCAGGGTTTGTGTGTACAAAATGACAACTTTTAGCATATCTAAATGGGGCCAGGACAGAAAATAGATGTTGGGCGAGAAATTGTTTTGTCAACTTCGTATTGATGACTGCGCCCACCACCAACCTCAACAAAACAAGGGCTAAATGTATCCCTATTGACTACAGGTATATCAATCCATTTTATTGACTATTTATTGACATCAAAAACTACTTTCATAACATGTTTCACTGATAGTTGTGACTGATAACACACTAAATGGCAGTTAACGACGTTAAGATGTAATATTATGCTTCAACAAACACGAATGGTTTGTCCACTGTTGATTTTTTCTGATCCACTGTCTGTAGTTATTGCACGATGGAATATTAGCAAATTATCATGATTCTGGGCTGTCAATTTCAGGGTTGGTGGTTCGATCCCCGGGCGGGACAGCTTTACCAGTGTTTCAATAGTAAACAGGTAAAGGAGAAAGCCAGCCATCAAAAAGCATCAGCTCAAGGTTAACACGATCTCGGGACTAGCCTATCATTGGTTATTCATTGGGCCTTCCCCTCAACTTAACCCTTTCAGAGCGGGGACCGTGTTTAGACCTCACATTCTGACGTCTAAAGTCGATTCCCGTACGGAAACAATAACACTTTTATAATGGCCTTAGACCCATAACATAGGTATTCAAATGAAGCGAAAAGCGCTAAATGATACATTCATGATGATTTCAAATTGAAAAACTGTTTGGTCTCCATGGCTTGTGTAAAATATTTAACCTGGGACATGGCGCGAAATCTGAGCTATTTTAAGGCGAATAACGTTACCACTCAATCCTGGTGTGCAAAAAATATGTCCTGTATGCATTCCCCTTGTCAAACATAATCGAATTTATGAATGAATAAATGAATAAAATGAATGAATGAATGAATGAATGAATGAATGAATGAATGAATGAATAAATGAATGAATGAATGAATGAATTAATTAAATAATTAATTAATTAATTAATTAATTAATTAATTAATTAATTAATTAATTAATTATAATGTCATTTTTTCGATGAGAGTATTGAAAAATCATATTGTCGAGCAAGGACAGTATTTTTGAGCTGAGAAGTTAATAAGGTTGCCTTTTAGTTTAGCATAGCAGAATTTTATCCTGATGATGAATGATACGGATATCGAGCATGTCAAAAATAAATTGATCTCTCATTGGAGGAGATTTCTATATTGTCCCATAGGAGGCCTGAAATAGATCTCAGTTAACTGTATACGCCCACAAGATGACGTACACGACGCTTCATCATTCGTGACATTCATGTTCCCCATCCTTCCTGTCTCTCCACAGTCTGACTCCTTAATCCATCCCATCATATAAAACAACCATATTTTACATCATTACAAACAATGAAAACAACCGTATACATGCCTGACATTAACTATGGTAACACCGTCCGCAGTGTTCCTTTTTAGACCTCGAGAGACATCAGCCACATGGCATGAGGCACCTGCCACATGGCATGAGGTACGTAGGTGCACCGGAACATATGCCACTCCCTTCTGGTGCCATCCATTATATTATTATCATGATTATCAGGGTAATGGTCGATTATGGTCGATTTTGGTCGATTAATTGCTACCGCAAGTTTAACATAATGTTTGGTTGTAGTCATGATAAACAAGTGTATCTGGCCAACTAGAGTGACCAAAATATAAATGGCTCAACGAATGGTTGCTTATTTTGATGTAGACTTTTTTATGCTTTTGATTCATAGATCACGGCATTGCAGTGGCCTCTCCTCGAGGAGGGGGTGGGGGGGGTGACCTATCTTACTCTTGGGAGCGATCTATCTTAATATCGTGTGTGGCAGCAGAATATAATTCTGTGAAATTCTTATTGATATTAGATACTGGTGACTAGACCAGACCTGACAACATCGATGATAACCAGGTCTGCTCTGACCTTAAACATGATGAAGTTCACGATGCAGTCTGTGTTGAAAAAGCTGGCAAGAGCTCCCTTGGGCAATTCCTTTCGTAGAAGACACAATGACGTAAAGAACGCACGGACAGTATAGGCCCACTAGTGGAGCAATCAATTTAGGGCTGACTGGAAGACAGGACGATTATATGAATTTACAGAGCTGCATCAATGTAGCGAAAATGATAAATTAATCGAATGTCGTTTTAGGCTTATCATGTGTACCACACAAGCTAAACCAATGATTCATTTGTGGAATAAAAAGATATTTAGTTATTTGTCATCTTGGAGTCGAACCCCATAGACGGATTGGTATGTCGTGCGGTATGTTATACCACTGGACCATGCATGTGCCACGCACGTGTAGGGAAGAAGCAATACACTATTTCAGTTCAAGTACTCTACTGAATTTCTTCTAACTAATCAGCTTTCACTGCTGACTATACTATAGGACCTGTATTCTCCTACAAGCTATAATATATTTTAGGCTGGTGATTGGTCGAGATGGCCATCTTGACCAATCCGCAGCCTACGATATATCGTAACGTGTACGAGAATACGGCCTCAGCATTGTGATCATGGCAGTAATTAGTAGCCGACCTATTTTTTCGACATTCATGTGTATTTCTCTCCGCATAGTGGCTTCTGATTTAATGAGTCGGCAGATTTCCGGGGATTTGTGTTCAAGTGGGGGATTTGTGCGGATTATGGGCAGAAAATCAATCTGGAGAAACTAGATCAGATAATGACTCCGCCATGTAGAATTATCCTCACAAAGCTGAAATATTTATTAATAAACCATGAATATCATTTTTTTTCAATTTGAAATCATCATAAATGTCTTAGTTAGGTTTTTCCGCTTCATTTTAACACCTATGTTATGGGGTCTACGAGCATAATAAATATTTAAATTCTTTTGACTTCAGACGTCAAAATCTAACGTCTATAGACGTCATATTCTGACGCATAAAGACGGTCCCCGCACTGATAGGGTAAAATGGGTGCTCGTATTTCCTCAGGCGATTATAATAGGCTAAACACAATAACCGTCAAACTAGACTTAATTATTTTATAACATTTAGTCCTAGATTGGAACCTCCAAATGTAAGATGTAAGATAATTTAATCAGTGATTATTCAGCTTATAACATTTAATTTTAAATGTAACAGAAAATGCAAGATGGAAGGTAATTTATTGAGTGATATTATTATAACATTATGTTATGTATCATTTGACGTAGTATATATTATCTCAACTTTCGTTTTAATACTTTTTTGCCAGCAGGGGGTAATGTGTTATCTCTGCGATGACGGCAAACGGTTCACATAAACCAACACACAATTTCCAAATGATAAATATAAATACACGCGGACAAATGTATATATATCTTACAATAATAGCTATCTAGCTTGGCAATATTTATTATATTAACGTAAAAATACTTTCAACTAACTATGCTATTAATATTGTGTCATTTCACATGTTATACGCTGCTATGTCAATTTTGAATAATAATTTCATATGAAGTAGTGTAGTCTATTAGTTATAATTTTAATATTTATTTTCTCGTTGGTCTACTTGTATTAAAATCTCGTATATAAATGCAAGCAGAAAAAAATCCCTCAATTTACTCACTACGGGTCAATAGAGGCTACACCAAGTATGAAAAAAATCCTCAAGGTATTGCTATTATCAGTTTCACTCCACTGGAATATATCAATAATCAATATAAATCAACCGCCAGCAGAAGTTACACAGCTATTTTGAACAGATTTGCAGCCAAAGAAACATATGAAACAAAGCAGCATTTACAATTCTGTCACGAAAACAACAACTTAGCATTTTCACCAAGTCATGTTGTACTCAGCAAACACCGATCTGTTGTAATGGACGTTCCAGGGGAAATACAATCTAAAATAATAAAATTAAAGCTGTACTGATTGACGGTCCAGGCAATGCAAGACATTAATTGCAGCGAATACGTGACGTAGTTGTAAGATTCGTGACGGAGTTGTAGAAAACGCTAGCCACATTGCAATTTTCTGGTTAATAATACTTTTTAAATAAATAATAATATTTTTACTCTTAATAACAAATGCAATTCCAGGCGATTGCATGCATTTGATTATGTTGACTTCTACTGTGTATTTACAACTCCGTCACAAAATGAGCGTGACTGAGTTGAAATTTACTCACAGTTTCCACCACAGGAAAAAATGGGTGCTGTATACTGACAGAAACTGCAGAACTGGCACTAGGTAATGGTGTGTTTTAATTCCACATAGGAGTCAGCTGCTTAACTGCACAGATTTATGTTTTAACGACCCTGACGGAGTTGTAAGCTGAAAGTATACTGTTGAAGTTCTAACTGCAAATTTATTCAAGATATCTTGACATAACACACCAACGTCAGTATTTCAATAAATATGTTTTCAATAGGCTACCATAGCTCCGTTGTTCACCTCAATATTGCTTAAGACAGGCTACCTTGAAAAACAATTATGAGCGTGACGGAGTTGTAAATAATCTTAGGGACAGAAAGCGTCTCTCTGCTCTACACATTCGGATAGCCAATAGATATTTTTCAAAAATGCTGAAAATTAAAATCAACTCTTTTTTTTGTGAAAATGACAACAAATGGAAATCTGATGCATAGTAGAGGTAAAAAAAAACGGAAAGATTGAAAACTGAGCTGGGAAAACTTATTTTTATTCATAGATTTAGTGTATTTGATTTTTGTATTTTTTCGAAAAATACTAATTGTGATAATTTCAACTATTTGCATATTATATGACATGACATGTGATACATCATATTATATAGCATGTTTAGTATCGGAGTCATATAATCTGACTGCTCAGCATGTGGACACAATTTTTGACCCATGGGGGGAAATTACGCATATTTATAGGCCCCCTAATATTGATTTTTCATTTTATATATATATTTACACTAATATATGAATCAATATATTGGTCAATTCTACTCCAGTTTTGTCATCAACACTTCTAGCTTTCCTTTTCCGCTATGTGCCACATACAAATTTCCTTTTCCATCTACACATAGCCTTCCGGGCTTACATAGACCTTCCTTATCCCCAATTACAGCCCTGACATATCCACCATGTTTGCTAAGCTCCTCTACAGTATTGTTCTTCTGATCCGTAACATATATACTCTCCCCATAACAGGCGATGTCTCCAGGCTGAATCCCATTTTCTCCTCTATAAATATGATCAACTTCTCCTTTCTCATTCAACAGACAAATATGTTTGTTGTATCCATCCCTGACGACATAGCCGGGTGATCCAATGCGAGGGAGAGCTTTCCATGGCTTAACAGCTTGTGGTACGGTAACTTTACCTGTTGGTTTACACGATAGGGAAAATATACGTATGGCTTCGCCATCACAAACCAGTAGATCACCTTTAACAATTTCCAGACCCCATGGCGTAAATTTCAATTTTACTACTCTTACTGTTTCTGCGATCCAGATGTTGTTGACCTGTTTGACTTCCACAGTCATCAAGGAGTCATTGCCACTGTCGCTGATCATTAGCTCTGACCTCTCAGAGTGACAAACAATTATGTTGTCAGGATCTTTCAAGATTTTTAGATCGATTTGTTGTGACTGACTTGGAGTTGCTAACGGATACGCATAAAGAAATGACTGAGCACCGCGAACGACCCACAATGTCTCCTTCATAACAGCTATTCCTGTCACACCGAACCCCTTATCCATCAATGGTATCTTCTGGACTTGGCCTCTATCCTTACGTTGTCTGTGAAGTCGTTTCACCACGGCATCCACGACGAATTTTTTCTTCGTGTGTTCCACTCCACCTGTTGGTATCGGTGTGATCTCGTGGCATATATGACATTCGATGGTCTTGGATGATCCCACATAGTCTGCTAGGCACTTAAAGCAAAACGTATGGAGACACGGCAGACCACGTGGATCCTCATACACTTTATCACAGAGAGCACATTTCAGCTCAGATTTTTCCACCACCACCAAACTTTCATTCCTTACCTGTAACAGCAACAAATATAGGGCCTACAGGTGATTTGAATAGCTGAACAAATAAAGAAAAAACGTACATTTGTTTATATATATGTATGTAGGTATTAATCACTAGAGATCGACGAACAAACAAAATGGGCATGCGCATGGTTCCCTTTAAATATAAGAGGATATATGCGAGATACAGATGTAAATGTGGCAATTCAAAAGTTCTTTATTCATTTAAACCTGGGAACTAAAGATATATATGCCCATACATAGATGAATTATATAAAATAACCATGTACTTATTAGCAATCTGATTTGAAATGAACATTACTACTTACTATTCGATTGGGCGCTTTAGTCCGTAACATGCTATATGATGAGCACAATAAATACCATATCAAGGTGATCTAAATACTGCTGAAATAACCAGCTTGTCTCAAGATCAAGCTATGAGTTCTCTGAGTGAAATGAAAGCCTACATTACGTTAGGTATCAATTGCTGAATATTCAGATTTAACCTTTTGATCACCGGTCCCGACTATTTATTTTTATTAGCAAATTAAATACCAGCTTTTGCACGAGTTCAAGATGAAACGTGACAATAATCATCAATATTTACAAATCATTGACCTCCATTTGGTCAAATCCGTATAATTATCAATGACTTGAAGTTGTGAATCGCGTCAGCGAGACACAACTTCCAGTTAGTGATAACTTGATGGTTAGACGGTTACGCCATAAGTTTGCGTGACCACCGACTTTCGTGTTATATGGATCATTACCCTGTATGCACGATCCTGTACTTTACATGATCGCTGACTCTCATGTTGTATAGCTCAGTACTCTCCCTGTACGCACGATTCTGTACTTTTGGGGAGAATCATAGATCGTCTATATCGTTGCTGTGTTAACATCACGATTAATCACTTTGAAAAAGTATTTCTAATTGTTAGATCGTGACATTAATCCTAATCCGTCAGGAATAAACTCAATACTATAGCCAGTAAGCGTCACGGGACTACAATCCATACCACTCCATATTACACTATGTTGTTATGTTATCTTAAAAAGCCCACCACATATTACATATTGTTTAGTCGGGTGTCCATTTTTAATTCGAGAAAGTTGAATTTAACAGGAATTCTACATTGTGCTGTTGGTGATCTTTTCATTAGCTTACTCAAATACTAGGACACATTGGATGGCAGTGAATGCTATCACACGAGCACTCAAATAGTGTTTAAAAGCACGCTATATTATTCATAAAAGTATGGAAGAACTCTTACCATGTCTGTAAAAATCGAGCTAATAAGTATTATTATGACTCGCGATTTGAGGTCGCAGATACATGTAGGTCTTATGTTTTTGCAAATCAATCGGACATTTTTGTGCCACTAGACTTCTACAATCGCGCGACATCGTGCAACTGGTTATGCTAATGTACGTTAATGCTCTGGTCCGATAAGAAATGCCAATACCAAAATGTCTGGCGATGTACTGGCGATGACAAACTTGGTGGTGATCGGTGCCGATATCGAACGTGTGGCCCCGTGAGATAACACACACGCGATGTATTGACAAACCTTCCAGGAATGTTCGGGTAAGTAACTCCGAAATTATGCCGAATATTCAGTGATGCCTAGTCAAATATTCGGGGATGGATCTGCGTTACTTCGAGTTACAGTTAACAGTGTACTTTGGGAATCGGCGACGGTCGGTGATCCTTCAGCGTACGACAGACAGGGATGCGTCGGCGGCGTGATGGTGATTTCTTGGCGATTTCGTAGTGATGCCTTGACGACGTCAAGGTGATTGTAGAGTGCCTTTACGTGGAACCACATACATTGTGGCTGCCGAATGAGATCATGGATGAAGAAGAGATAATTTTTTTCTGTTGGATTATTAATTTGTTAATAGAAAAAATAGAACGAAATTGTCACACCGAATATACACCGCCGAAATTAAAACGAGCATGTTGGGATCATCGCCGATGTGTCGCCTATTAGTCCAGCAACATTAGCCTGATAATACACTATAGGGTGGCATAAATTCGTAACAAGCTGATTTTTTCAGGATCCACTCAGAAAAAAAGGCCTGAAAAACATATTAAAAGTCCCCAAGAACCCCAGTTCGGGAAAGGACTAAAATTCAAGATGGCCGCCTAAATGCAGTTATGAATGAGCAGAACTTGTTAAATACATGAATATTTTTATGTGCATGGTCTCACTCGTGGCACGAAGTTTGCTAATTAACGTATTTGTCAGTGTAAATGAAGTAGAGAGTCGAAATGTATTTGTTTTAAATAGGTTAACATTCAAGATGGCCTCTAAAATGCAGTTTTGAATTTGCAGAACTTGTATACATATTTTATTTCTCTCATAACGTATGCTAATTAACGTATATTTCTCAGTGTGAATGAAGAAGATATTAAAATGATCTTTTATGTTTTTTTTATGTAGGTTAAAATAGTATAAAATTGTCAATATTGTTAGAACAAAATTAGAATATTCGATGATTTCTAAATTTATGATTTAATACCTTACTAAATCTTTTTTTATCATTCAACAGGGTTTGGAGGGTCACTGTTGTGCAGATACAGGCTATACAAGGTTCGATTAAAATCATACGAATGTTTACCAAATCTGAAGTGAAATAGAACGCTACTAATCCTTATGTATAATACAGATACCATTGATAATAGCATATCTAAAACCGTCATTCGTCATTCATATACAGAATGTCATTTTGGGGACTGTTCAAGCGGGTTAGCTCCCCATGAGTGTCGCTGCTCTTTCTACTACATTGGCTTATGCAGGGAATGATGCGACATGCATGTGTTTTTCTACGTATTTAAATAGGAGTTGTTAGTCTCTCACCGGTATAGTTTTCATTATCATTGTAAAGACACTAAATTATTATTATTATTATTATTTTTATTATTATTATTATTATTATTATTATTATTATTATTATTATTATTATTATTATTATTATTATTATTATTATTATTATTATTATTATTATTATTATTATTATTATTATTATTATTATTATTATTATTATTATTATTATTATTATTATTATTATTATTATTATTATTATTATTATTATTATTATTATTATTATTATTATTATTATTATTATTATTATTATTATTATTATTATTATTATTATTATTATTATTATTACTATTATTATTATTATTATTATTATTACAAGTTAATGCCTATGGATTTTCCACACCAGTATAAATCAACCATATAAATTAAGTAAAACAATATAATAAGTATGTTTTAATGGCCATATGTCTTATGTTCGGAAGTTTCTATGCTCTGAAGGGTATATGTTGGGAAAGTTACGTGGTAATACCGGTACTATCAGATAGCAATTGAAGTTAAAATATTACTCTTATTATTGTTACAATTATGCTTATTCTAAATTTATATTAAATTTGTTTGATGGATAATTGGAGAAATTGGAGATACAGCTCTGCAAAGTCGAAAAAGCCCAAACAGCAGCATATGCTTACTTAGATACTGCCTTCTAGCTTTGCACAGTATCTGCTTAATTGTAAAGTTGTTTATTTGTAATGTAAGCAAAGACTGTCTTTTAGCTTTGCACAGCAGTGTTATGTAGGCGTATCACAGCCCACACGGGACCACATGGGACATTCAGCTAAATAAGAATTCGATGTTTTCATTCATAAATTTCTGCTAAAACATTCAAAACCTTAGCGAAAAACAACATATGAAATATTTGTGTGTGTTTTATCAGTTAGCAGTCGAAGTTCAAATAGTATTTCTCTTACTGTTGTATTTATGATTATTATTATATTATCACAAGTTATTGCCTATGGATTATCTACGCTAGTATAAATCAACTATATGAATTAAGTTAAATAATATAATAGGTATACATGTTTTAATGGACCTAAGTCTATGTTCGGAAGTGTCTATGTTGTGAAGGGTATATGTTGGAAAGGTTATATGGTTATACTATCAGATAGAAATTGAAGTAAAATATTACTCTTATTATTGTTACAATTATGATTCTTATAAACTTCTATTATACCAGCATTAGGCTAAATTTCTTTGTTGGATAATTGGCGATACAGCTCTGCAAAGTCGAAAAAGCCGAAACAGCAGTATCTGCTTATTTAGATACTGCTTTTTGGCTCTGCACAGTATCTGCTTAATTGTAAATTCGCTTACTTTTAATGTAAGGAAAGACTGCCTTTTAGCTTTGCACAGCAGTGTTATGTAGTCATATCACAGCACACACGGGACCACATGGGACATTCGGCTAAATAATGATTTGACTTTTTTTATTCATAATGTTGTGCTAAAGCATTCAAAACCTTAGAGAAAAACAACATATGAAATATCTGTTTGTGTTTTATCAGAGAGCATTCGAAGTTCAAATATTATTTCTCTTTTGCTGTATTTATAATTGTTATTATATTATCACAAGGATGATGGTTGCCCACCGCAACGTGCTCCACACCTTACCAACCTAGAGCCCGAATAAGCAACATTGACTTTGAACCTTAAACTGGTCTAATATACTCACAGAGACAATGATTGATACTATTGTTGTCTTTCTAACATTATATAATGTCATGTCACTCACTCCACTTATCCATTCTTAGCGTATCTTTATATTGCTAGCAGCGCCGTTAAATTGGCAAATACAGTATTCCTAGAAATCTTAGGGTATCTTTACAGTGGGGCCAGACCCTGATGTCATCTTCCACCCTTTAACATTGTTAATCCCACATAGTAATTAATATCCATTCAACAAATAACCTGAATAGGTTGTACCTAATTATCATTATAGAAACTATTTTATACATGACATATTATCCATTGACTAGCAAAAAAAAAACAGTGCTATATTACTCCTATTAATAAAGTTATAGTAATGAATTTATATTCATAATGAATTCATAATAAATTATATTCATAACTCTCAGATAAGTAAATAGTCATCAGAGGGTCTCGATAGCAACTGCCTGTACTCAGCTTCTGCCTGACAAAACAAACCCTCCCTGGCTATTCACTCCCGGCATTCACTAAAACACATGAGGATTATATAAACAGTTCATGCGTACATTAAAATCACCTGATCACTAGGTTAACAAATTATTTCTTTGTTTTTGACATAGGCGCCTAAAATTGAGTCACACACAAGCCAACAGTCAATATATTAGATTTAACAGACATCCCGTCCAAGATGCTCTCATCTCTCAACGATGCTGTACATATATATATGCATATCTTGAACTGATTGTGCATTCACTGTGCAGTGTTGGCCTACACAACAAACACGCAACGCTCAGCCGATGCGGCACAATGTTGGGCCAGCGTCGAGCACGATGGGCCAGCACTGCACCAGCATCGGCTGAATGCCCCACGTTTGCTGGGCTACTGCTTGGAGGCTGGACAAGCATTAAAACAATACAGCGACAACACCTATATGCGGGATTGGCGGGAGGGGGGGGGGGGAGTGCCGTCCCCGAGAGGGGGGCGCTATCCTCATAGTGGCGCATGGAGCCAATGCCAAGCAAGGGCCCAGCGTTGATCTGCTACTGGTACACAGTCCACGGCGCTGGCCCAGCATTAAAGCAACATTGGGTCAATGTAGGCCGAAGTCAGTAGTGTGCATGAAGTGATCTGTAAACATGATTGGGGCGTTGTTGGGTCGGCGTCCTAGATTGTGAACCACCCTTAGCCCACCACCGGGTCAATGTATCACGTTTACTGGCAGAGCAGAGGTAGGCTAGGCCTAGGTCAGATAAGCCACTATAATGCTGGTAGCAGATTGGAATGATTCTTTGAATTATGACCCAATGTTGTACAGTGTGGGCCAACCATAATAAGTAACCGGGAAGATCTTACAAAAGGTAGTAAATGGTCACGTATATTAGACATAGTTACCGTGTTTAACGTTTTCATTCATAAATTTGTGCTAAGATATTCAAAACCTTAGTAAAAAACATAATATTAAATTTTAAACTATTTTTTCAGTGCTCTCAGATGGGAGTGAAAATGAAAATATTACTCTTATTATTGTTGTAGTTATGATTATTATGATTATAAGGGGAAGTTATTATTATTATTATTTTTATTATTATTATTATTATTATTGTTATTATTATTATTATTATTATTATTATTATTATTATTATTATTATTATTATTATTATTATTATTATTATTATTATTATTATTATTATTATTATTATTATTATTATTATTATTTCATTTTAATTTATCTGTATAAGTAGATGTGCACATATCTAGCTCTTTCGTTAAATAGTATTATAGTTGGAGACATGTACCTATGTAAATATCGCTTATTCAGTAGGTTGGTCACAATTTTTAAACCATTATCCTTGATACACAGATCAGATTAAGTTTCTGGGGATTTACAAAAATAAAACAATTTAATTAGTATAGGGAGAGCCTTATTGTCACTACCCCTCTTGTGTGCAATCATACTGATAATTTAGTATGTTTATTTACGACTGGTTATATGAATAACCCTCTGGGTAGTATGCATGGATGTAAGCGAGGACCCCATGCCCGCTGAATGCAGGGTCGAGCTTTCATCCCTTTTCAGTTGTTGTTTATTTGACGTCCAGTTAAAAACATGCAAAAATAGTACATTATAATTATTATTATCATTTTTTGAACATGTTATTAACTTTGGTTGACGGGAACAGGTCGAGACGACCTCTACAATGCCTGTCAACCATATAAGTGAATTAAAATTATAGAATAAAATAATATCCATTGTTTAAAATAGCTATAGCAATTAAAAAATGTACATAGTATAGATTATAAAGTTTACTATTTGTACACATAAAATAAAATAACCGACAATTGTCTGTCATCTGTTTCCCGCACCAAAACCAGAGATAAAATAGCTACACTGTGCTCTACACCGTGTAGCAAAAAAGGACACTCTGGAAAGCGTAGAAACCTAATTAAAACCTCTAAATGCTTTAGTTGTCTATTATATAAAAGGACATACATCTAGGATATGTGAAAAGGAAAAACAGTAAAAACTTATGGCACTGGTAATTTTAACATAGGCCTACATACATCCCTGAATAAAAGTAATACTATAAACCTAGAATACATCTACTGACGTCAGCTCATATAGCCGTCGCGCAGCTGAAATATGCTGAGTAGTACCACATATGCAATTTTAGACTGGAGGAAAAACAATCCCAAACTCAAGAAGTAAATCAGTTGATTAGAGATCTTTGAAATTCAGCATAAGGACCCACCTGGTCTGGAAACAAAGGCTACTGAAAAATCACTTAACATAAAAATAAAACAGAAAAAAAATAAATAATAATAATTTTGAGGGGAACAGCCATCCATGCCATGTGGTAATACTCTAAGTCAGATCATGACAAGCGTGATCGTGTAGAGTGATGTCGGTCTGCTCCGAACAGTATCAGAGACTGTCTCCGGCCTGAATTCGAGCCAGGCAGACAACACAATGCAACATTCGCAGATTATCGTTCATAGGTCGATCACTTAAGGTGCCATTTGTGCTAAATATATAGATATATATTCAATACACGAGTATAAGTAAGGCGGGGCGGTTTGTCATCTGCCAACACATGCGTATCGACAACGGAGCCCTCCGTCCCTAGTCATGAGTGGCTGGTGACAGCTCAAATAGCTGTCTCACAGCCGATTCAAATTGCACAGGTAGTTTAAGACACAAAATGTTCCGCTATATTCGACAATTTACACAAGCACAAGCCAGGCTCCAGGTACATCGATTATTCACATCAAATAAGTTTACCATGGCGAGATATAATTCATTCAGGTTCTTCTTAAAAATCTGCAAGCTACTAGCATCTCGGATAACAAAAGGTAAAGTGTTCTATAAGCGAGCAGTGCGATAAAAATAAGTACATTGGAACTGAACAGTCTTGCACAGAGGTAATTTGAATAGAACACCCTGTTGAGCAGATCTGAGGCCATTATGCGGATAAGCTAGCTCAAAATTACTAGAGTAATCACAAGATAGTTTACCGTGAAGGTAGCTGTATAAAAAAAACAAGTCGATTATTTCTCGACGGAAGCACAAAGGCAAGATAGATAATGCTGTGCATCTTTCGTGATAGGGTGAAACATAGTCATTGAAATTTTGAGGCTTGACGTTGCACCCGTTCTAATTTGATTATGTCTTTAACATGCTTGGGACTCCACATCGGACTACAGTACTCAAGAATACTTCTGACATGGGCCAAATATAATTGGCGCTTAACATCAATGGGGCTATTAAAGCCAACAGAACGTTTTATCATTCCTATCATAGAATGGGCTTTTGAAGAAACAGTTTTCACATTCTCACACCAAGATAATTTACTAGTGATGGTTATTCCAAGATCATTAAATTCAGTTACTCTAGATAAGATATTATTATCAATGGAGTAGTCAAAATCTATTTTTACTTTACGGCATATCGACATGAATTTACATTTTGATATGTTGAAGTTCATTCTCCAAATTTTGCTCCACAGAAACAGTGCATTAAGATCATTCTGAAGGGAAAGTACATCTTGTCTTGACTTTATATTTCGATAAAGTTTGGCATCGTCAGCATATAATTTCATAAATGATGTACAAACATCGCAGATATCATTTATGTATAAAACAAATAATAGTGGTCCAATAATGGAACCTTGCGGTACACCTGATGTTACAGGTAAATGTGATGATACCTGACCTTCTATCATAACTGACTGATACCGACCTTGCAGATAATTTTCAATCCACTGCAATAAGTTACTGCCAAAGCCAAATGTTTTAAGCTTGTGAACTATCAGGTCGTGCGGTACAGAATCAAAGGCTTTAGCAAAGTCAGTTGCTTTTAGGCAATCCAAATATATTTCGGTAAACGTTAAGCTTATAAGCTGTTCATTTGCCACATATAATAAAATTATTATTGCTACTACATCCGTTATTTTTTTCAATAATTTACAATTGTGAAAGAAAACGTAACTACAATAATGGAAATGTTATACTATTTGAAATATTGGCCTATACAGTAGTTTAGTTCTACGATAGATTATAATGTTTTACTTCTATTATATAGGTTCTAAGGCATTTTCAATTATTTTGGATCAGTCATCACACCAACCATGTCTGAGAATCACTTACCGTAGTGAGCTGAAAAAAGCATATTTGTTGTTCCGTAAAATAAAGCTTTTTTGTGTAAATGCGTTCAATGTTATACAAGTATCATAGGACCGATATATCATAGACCCATATATTCCAATGTAATATTTTATTTTAATTATTGTTTGTGCCAATGAAAATGCTCCGATAACAAAATTAAAAATATGAAAATTGGTGATAGAAAAATACTAGCTGTGACAGCCATCTAACGTACGTCTCAACTCTGTTGTAAATGTTTGTTTGTATTTGGCGGCCATTTTGGATTGTATGTATTCTGCAAATGCCACAGGTGGTATTCACGGCTACTTCTATTATGATTATTTTGATAGAAATATTATTAATTGTAAAAATTAGGGCTTGCAAGAAATTATAAAATTTGAATATTTATTTCAGTTTTTAACAAAAAATGGGTCATTTATCGACATATTGTGCAATTAAAACAAAATTAATTGTTACCTCTTTCTATGACATTCACACTAAAATATATGATTTGTTTGGTGTACTCTGTGTCCCCAATAAAAGGGTGTAGATGGAAAAAAAGTGATAGCATTTGGTCCATTTCGCTTATCCAAACTGGATTTTGTATACTTTCCCGAGCTGGGATTCCTGGGGACTTTAATATGTTTTTCAGAACTGTTTTCTGAGTAGTTCCTGAAAAAATATTTCGGCGGTTTGAAAGAAACAAAATGTTTTTTTCCCATCCACGTGCAAAACTCAGTATTGTGGGGAGCCTCCGTGACCGAGAGGTAGCGTGCCAGGGCCCGAATTTCGAATCCTGTGTCTGGAGGACGGTGTCATCCCATTCATATCACCATCCTCAGGAGGTTTTCCTGGCCCAGTTTAGCCTATACGTGCACAAAGGAGGCCTAAAGCCCAATTCATTTCATGTTTACCTCAGGAAATGTTCGCCGACTATTTTTCGCTGTTTTGCGGGGTTCGGCGATATATCGCGGATGGTTTTTGGCGACGAAACCTCGGGATAAACAAATTATCGATGGCTCGATGCCTTGGCGAAGCCATGTCATAAGGTCGAGTGATGAATTTGACGACTGGTGGCGATGACAGATGTGCGACCTGGCTATCTATATATACCTGAGGGGTTTTTAACCAGCATAGTTCCTTGCGAGATCACCATGAAGCGTTTCAATAATGCTACGTGCGTCACATGTATTCGGTTCGTCAACCTCCTTGGGTAGGCCTGTTACAGCCACCGACTCTGTCTCTCATCTTTGATTTTGGCTTTGGCATGGCGCTGCTCTGAGCTCTCCTGTAAAATGAAAACAAATCGGCAGTTTCATTATTCTCTGCAATGTTTGCGACAAGCCACAACCACCTGCAATCGAGTGTACGACTAGTAGACGACCTGCACGATCAGTAGAAAGACTGGTGGCGTGACCACTCGTGCATTGCCACCATTGTATGTCTAATAACAGGATAACTGACGACCTATCCTAATGGAAATCACAGTCAGAAGCTGATTATGGTAGTCAAAACAAACCAAATCTAGCTACCACTGGAGCCTCGCAGCTTGCAGAGAGAAAGTGACAACTCACGCTTGGGGGGGGGGGGGGGGCACCTAGCTGGGGCTAGGAAGATTGGTCATAATCCTATATTTGCGTAATCTCTGGCAGTCGTGCGACCTCGAAATCTTGTGATTAGGTTTGACAGATGCTTAAGTAACCAGGGTTTTCAACATCTGATCATAGGCCTATCTCTGCAATTAGAATGTTAATTGACTTATTTGCATATAAAAAAAACAATTTTGTTGATAGGAAAAAGTTCTTGACAAAATGAAGATAGTAGTCCTACTGTTGTGGTAAAAATGTATGGCTTAAGAAGAAAATGGATTGGAAAATGTTTAAGTGATTAACAATTTGTATTTATTATATTTTAAAGGGAACAATATATAACAACCGAATCTTAAATTTACCATGCCAAGTAGTGGCAGGGCAGCTCCACTCTCTATTATTCTCAATTTGCGTTTCATGTCTAAATACATTAAGGCATGTGAAGATTGAAATGGTAGGAGCATGGTATACGACTTTTTATTATTTTCTAATATGTAAGCAAGATTGTAATGACAAACTGTTATTCTTAACTACTTGTGAATGCGTACAGCATCGCATTGAAAAATGTAACGAAAACGTCAAATAATTGTTCTTTATTCAAATTATAACAATATGTTTATGTAATCATAAAAAAATGTTACAAGAGCTATTAGACTTAATGCCTGAGAGTATATGTAAAGTCTGTGGTAATATAATCTTAATGATTTCCCCGCAACTAGTATGTCTTGTTCTTTTTGAGCTATCGTAATATATTATGTAACAAGTAAGCAAAACCATAATATCATATACTAATAATCACATGCAGTTAACTCACCAATTTAGTGCTGATAGTAATTGATCAACTTGTATGACTGTTTGTAATCTGATTTATCTGTATATCGTATTGACATATTAATATATATGTATTCTTAATATCAATATAGTGATAGAGCCGTAAGATTATATAATATTGATGTACATGTCTTATTGAAAACATCAGAAGCTCTCTTGTTCATTAACAAAAACAGTTTTTTTTATCTAAAGAGTGGATTGTCCGACACTATCCCAATTCTGTTGCCAAAACTTCCACCTGTCCTTTCCCGGCGTCATGTGCCACATATAAAATTCCTTTTTCATCTACACATAGTCTACCAGGATTACGTAGACCTTCCTTCTCCCCAATTACAGCTCTGACATATCCACCATGTTTGTTAAGCTCCTGTACATTATTGTTCTTCTGATCAGTGATGTAGATACTATGACCATAACAGGCGATGTCCCCAGGTTGAATCCCATTCTTTCCTCTATAAATATGATCCACTTCCCCATTCTCATTCAACAGACAAATTTGCTTGTTGTATCCATCCCTGACCACATAGCCGGGCGATCCAATGCGAGAGAGAGCTTTCCATGGTTTAACAGCTTGTGGTAAGTTAACTTCACCTGTCAGTTTACAGGAAAGAGAAAATATACGTATGGCTTCACCATCACACACCAGCAGGTTACCTTTAGTATATCCCAAACCCCATGGGGTACACTCAATGTGCACTACCCTTGATATACCTAACTTCCAGGTGTTATTAAGCTGCTTGACTTCAACAGTCATCAATGATTTACTACCGCTGTCACTGATCATAAGCTCTGATCTCTCAGGGTGACAAACAGTTATATTGTCAGGATCTTGCAAATTTTGTAGTGCAATTTTCTGCGGCTGATTTGGAGTTGCTAATGGATAAGCATACAGAAATGGCTGAGCACCGAGAACGACCCACAATGTCTCCTTCATAACAGCTATACCTGTCACACCAAACCCCTCATCCGTCAATGTTATCTTTTGTACTTGGCCTCTCTGCCTACGTTGTTTGCGATATCGCTTCACCACGCCATCCGCGATGACATTTTTCTTCGTGTGCTCCATTCCACCTGTTGGTACCGGTGTGATCTCACTGCATATAGGACATTTTATGGTCTTGGACGATCCCACATAATCTGCTAGGCACCTGAAGCAATACGTATGGAGACACGGCAGTCCACGTGGATCCTCATACACTTTAGTACAGAGAGCACATGTCAGCTCAGATTCTTTCACCATCACTCCACTAGCCATTGTCTGTAACATATTAAATAGACAGCCACTATGAACAATTGAACACATTTCACGTTGTTTAGAAGAAAATAATTAAATAACATATTACAATAATTTAGCCCGGCAACCGCAGACGTTAGGATAGATAGATGTTTTATTGACACAATTAAATTAATTACTGCCTTATTTGTCATAGAAACATGTATGTGTATACAACATGTACAATAGGGTTAGTTCTGTAAAATCACATGTAAATCGACATAATATGTAAACCTAAAAAAAGGCTTGCCATTTATAAATTTAAAGGCGCACAGAGCATTTAAAATATGCATAATAACTACCTAAAATAAAGGTCATCAGCAAACAATATGTACACGGGGGCATATATGCTTCCCGCACCAAAACCAGAGATAAAAGTACTACTACATCATGTATATATTATTTTACATGGTATTAAAAAACATTGTGGAACGCGTGGAAACCTAAGACTTACATACCAGTTTACATTTTTTCTAGTGCAAATAAAAAACAATATTAAGAGCTATGTTGTCTTTAGAAGAACACAAGCAGATCCTGGAGATTATGGGAAAAACGTAGAATAAAACAAAATAAAACCTCGTCAACATTTATACACATAGTGAAACACTAACGTTACATACCTAATTTGTTCTTATTTTAACACTTGTCAGTCGCGATATAGACATTTCCACATATTATTCAGTATTTACACTGGGAGCAAAAACCTCTCGGACTTCATTGGTGTAATGTTCGTCCAGTTTTGACCAGTCTACTTGCAAGATAGGTGAACTAAAATGATCTTAACATCAAGTTTTTGGATGAGCGTGAAAATAGAAAGTGCAGGATTCCATCTAATTCAAGTGTTTACCAAATGACCATATGTCGTATTTGTGATCACTTTGTATCTGAAGCAACATCGTTGAAAAAGCCACCCGCTTGGTCCCTGAGAACCACCTATCCCGACCTAAATCATTCAAATAAATTATTTCAAATACAATACTTTTGTAGTGTCTAATTCCTCGGAGGACTGATCTTATTGGCGTGACATGATTACATTCGAGAAGTGTCCAAATTCAAGCATGGTCGTCAACAGGGTGTCGGCCCGTAAAAAAATCTAGGGTCGAAAAGCCTAATCAAGACGTAATCATTAATGAATTTGTTATGGCAACAGGTAACGAATTCCAGAGGTTAGTACCTGCAACAGAATATGCCCTCGAGCCGTTCATTGTTTTTATTCGGGGAAAATATTTTTTTTTGTGTCAGGAGGGCGGAGATGTTTTTGGTGGACAAGTGGCACCAAGGGTTTTGATAAGTATTCTGGATGGCTAGAATTCAAGCTTCGTAAAACAAATATGCATATTTTAAACTGTCAATGCACATGATGCATTGACTTTAATGTAAGGATAGATCGACTAAAGCGTGGGGCCCTACCAAGACTATTTTGGACACGCTGTAATTTTGAAATGTCTTTTTTGGGGTTGTTAGTTTCTGAACGAGTCTGATGGATTTATATGGTTAACAATAATTGGAAGTGGAGAAAAGAGGCAAAAGTTTTTCAGTTGAAATTCAGATCCAATTAGAAGGAATTCGGTTTTATTATTCATTATCATGATTATATAGAAACGTGGATGCAAATTTCAAGTTCACCATATCCTAATCAAGGTAGAGTGATTTTAAGTTCTGATGTAGGCGAGTCAATCAAAGTCATGTATTCTACTCCGACCAATCGAAGAGTGGTTCAGCCTGTCACGTAACGGGATCAGCCTATCACCGCCGTCATTCAGTTGGTATTCAAATTAGGAGGTAGAATACGAGACTTGGGCCGGCGAGTCCCTGCTTCAACTCATCAAATACAGCCGGTAGCAAAGAGCATGGGTTTTCTCGAACTCTGCATTGTTTGTTATAAAGCATTTTATCACATATATTAAAACTTCATACCTTCCCGATCCAGAATCTTAGCTTTGTAAAGATGGCCGCCATTTCTAATGTCAAAAGTCAAATAAGTGAAAATATGATTTTTCAACAAATAAAGCTGGTTACTAGTGTAATACCTCATTTCTGTGTAACTTTTTGCAAATTTCAACTTCAAATTGACCTTTTGACCCTGAAAATGACCTGAATGATATTATAAATGATTTATCCAGTAAAAAAAACATATTCCCCAGCCAACATTATATAAAAAAGAGGAAATACACTTATTCCTACTTGTATGTCCTAAAACAAAACATATTTTTGCAAATTTGACCTTCAAATTTACCTTTTGTTATAGAAAATGACCTGAAGTCATCATACGAATACCGGAAGCGTATTCTCCAGGCTAGATCACATACAAATGACGTATTTCACCCGTTCCTATTTTTATTTGCTTAAATTTTTTTTTTTATAATTTTGACCTTCAATATTATCAAGTCAAAACTACACGGCAATAACTATTTAGTGTAGGCTCATATGTCACATATAACGCTTTCGTGCATTTTGTCTGTTAAAATGGATTTTTCACTTGATTCTGACTCAAAATATCATGAAGATCAAGAAAAAAAGGGATTGTATTTTTTATAGGTCGAGAAAATGTCCAAAAGGGCGAAATCCATGATGGACGCCAACGTATATAAAAATAAACATTTTTACGAATAATTTGGCAACTACCTATGCTAGAGACATAAATAATATGTCTATTCTCATGTTTTCAGGTGTGAGAAAGCAAATTCTGTCATTTATTTTTAGAAAAAAATATTGTACAGTTTATATCTATGCAAATTTAAGCAGGAACAACCGGATATCGCAGTGAAATTTTTTTGGCTGATAGTTTTTTTCTGTTTTGATTATGCTTGGCTAGTTCCCCTATGGTGATATCTGGGCGGATGTGGAGCTCTCATCCTTGTGTTTTTTTTTGTAAAACATGAAATTCAAAATGGCTGCCGTGAAATCACTGAAGTTATACTTTGTGCAAAAAAACATAATATTTTTATCAGGAGCTTAACAATAAAACAAATCCTACTATCATTCGACATAATTATAATGCCTAAAATGTTACGATAAGCTTTATTATATATATCCCCAAGTAAACTACATACAGGCACATCTATTCATTATAAGTGTGTAGTAAGCCCACACATCACCCATAAACATAACAAACTGCATGATAGGTTAGGGGTTTTGCCAAGTTAAAAAAATTCTAAAAATCCGAGAAACACTCGGAAGTGGGTGGGTGGGTCAAGCCCCAACTCGGATTACTTTTTTTTTGAAATATTGTGTTTTTTGTGGGGGTTTTTTCGTTGTACGTTGAATTTTTTTTAACTTGACAAGACCCCTTAGAATATGAACCAATTGATCAAGAGGGTGTAATTTTTAGTCCCCTTCCCAATGGGGCTTTATAATGTCATGTCAATGTCAAAGCAAAGAAAATACCAATAAATTGATTCTAATCTGGTATATTCTGCGCATTATTAAAATTCTGAATTGCAGGACGTCAACTGCGCAACTAATACTTCTGGAGGCCGAGATTTTAAGTTATGTCATGTTACATTCTAAATTAAAAGGGAGGAAGAATAACTGAACTATTTTTCATATTAACATATTTACACAGATGATTCTAGGTATTAATCACTCGGTGTTATATATAGATTATTTGCAAAATGTCAACAACAAGGTCATACCATACTGGTTTTTTTCACATCCGTCCCAAAGTACTTGCACAATTTGATACAAAAAGTAATGTTTTACACATTAATGGAAAGGGGTAGGCGTTTGCTAAAGAAAATAAAGATTATATTGCAGGTATGGCCTTTACAGTAACAAACAAATATCATACGATTGGCAACTAAGGTCATTGCAAAGTCCAATAATAGCACACCATGCATCAAACAATTATTATGCAGTTCTGGCATTTAGTTGTCATACAAGTCTAAATTATTTTCCACAAAAAATATTTCATTCATTTGTAGCATTAAATTCATTGTTGTAGCTAGGCCTATAATAATTTATTTTTTAATTTTGGTAGAGTTGAAACTAACATTGGTCAGCAAACATGTTTTGTAGTTTTAAATGGTCGTACGGGCGAGGATGCTGATGTTTGTGAATTCACATGTGTAACTACAAATGGCTGCAGTGTTGTAGACTATGCCTTGTGTAAAATATGCGATTATGAGTTAATTAGGAAATTTGTTGTAGGCTCACCTACGGTATATTCAGATCACTGTCAGATAGTATCAATGTTCATTGTATACCTCCAACTGATGTAGATAATAGCAATAAGACTAAAAAGTATGAATGGGACGATGAACATAAAGATGCATTTATTTCTAGCCTTAATGATACTGATACTGTTGACCGTTTTGTTAATTTGTTGTCATCTATAGACCATACTGCTGTATGTATGTATTTATTAACCTCCACTGCTGATAATGATTGTATTGATGAGTTAGTAGTATCTTTCACCAACGTAATACAAGATTGTGCTGACCCGTTGTTTAGTCGCCACAGCAATGTAAAACCTAATGCTTCGCTCACTGAAGGAAATATTCCATGGATGACACCAGAATGTAAACAATTAAAACATGATTTTATGCTATGTCTAAATGAATACAGAAATACTAAAACTGATGAATCCAGAAGAGAGATGGTCCAAGTACGGAACAAGTATACTAAATGTGCTAATAAATGTCGCTTTAATCATAATAAACTTAAAACTGAACGTCTGGTAAATGCTCAAAAACAGAACTCTAAATATTTGTGGGAATTAATTAGAAATAATAAGTCACCTACTTCCTCGCTTTTAACATGTACAGATTTTTTTCGAGTATTTTAAGAACCTAGGGAATCCTAGTGATGTGTCGTATGTTGCAGATGATGATATATATGAACGTATACGCACATATGACGAAGGTTTATTAAATGATTAATTTCAGGAGCTGAATGATGTAATCACGCAGGCAGAGGTCATAAAAGCTATCAAAGAATTAAAGTCAGGTAAAAGTGCTGGACCTGATCTGCTCATAGATGAATTTTTTTGTGAATACTTGTGAGACAATAACCGATAAAATTGTCATTTTATTTTATTTAATTTTTAGCAGTGGACATTTCCCTCTGTCTTGGGTAGATGGTGTGGTTATTCCTATACATAAGAAAGGCAGTAAAAATACAGTTGATAATTATAGAGACATCACTTTGTTGAGTGTTTTGGGGAAACTTTTTACGCGTATTTTGAATAATATATTATTTTTTGGGGCTGAAAGCTATGCTATTTTAATAGAAGAACAGGCAGGATTTAAAAGTAACCGTTCAACTGTGGATAATCGTTTTGTGTTACATAGTATAATTAACTCCGCATTACAGAATGGAAAGAAATTATTCTGTGCATTTCTCGATTTTCGTAAAGCTTTCGACTATTAAAATAGAGATTGTCTCTGGTTTAAGCTACTTGATTATGGTTTGAGAGGAAAGATGTTTAATGTAATAAGAATTATGTATTGTTAAGTCAAGACCAGGGTACGGTATGGTGGAGAAACATCAAATACATGTAATAGTTTTCTGGGAGTACGACAAGGTGAGAGCTATGTATGTTAATGGTATGAGAGAAATGTTGCATGAAAGTGGAAGCGAAGGGATAACTGTTGACGATCTTAAACTATGTATTTTATTATATGCCGATGATTCTGTCTTAATAGCTGAGAGTAGATTAGATTCTGCTCATGATCATTGTGGAAATTATGTGTTAATATACTCAAAACTAAAATAGTTGTACTTAGGAAGGGGGTAAGGTTATCCATAGATGATATTTGGTTTTATGGTGACTCAATTTTAGAAGTAGTAGAACATTTCTCATATTTAGGTACTTTGTTTTATAATACAGGGAAATTTTCAGGCACCCAACAAGATTTAGCAGACAGGGGGTTGCGAGCACTATTTTCAATTCAGGGTATAGCGTATAAATTGATCGACCCCAAGCCAAAACTATTATGTATGTTATTCGATAGACTTGTGTTACCTGTATTACTTTTCTCATGTGAATTATGAGGATTCCACACTGCTGCGGCGGTGGAGAGGGTACATCTGAAATTTTGTAAATGGGTTTTGAAGGTGTCTAAATCAACAACCAACGAAATAGTATACGGGGAACTTGGAAGATGGCCACTAATTTTAGAAAAAATAATGTTACACACTATTACTGCAGATAATACAATTGTTAACTGGGCTGCTCTAGTAAGAGACATGTTATTTATTTTGGGTTTTGGCTATGTCTGGATGCAACAGAACATGTTTAATTATTGTATTTAAACAGAGATTATGCGATCAATACATTCAACAATGGTTTACTTCAGTGAGTACCAGGTCGAGCTGCTCAATATACAAGAATATAACAAACCACTTTCGATGTCAAAATTATTCCTATATGATAACAAATTGTCAGCACAGAATTTCTCTTATAAGATTTTGAACCAAGAATCATTCACTACCAAATGTAATTCAGGGCAGAGGGAGAAATCGCAGACCCTACAACGAACGGCTATGTCCAACACGTAATGTCCTAGGAGATGAAGTTCATTGTTTGTTTGAATGTGATAACACACGTCACATCAGACATGTGTCACTCCGCTACTACACTTTTAGGCCAAATATGTTTAATTTCTCCTCACTCTTATCTTCTGAAGAACCATATGTGTTAAGAAAACTTGCAAAATTTTTATATCTACGTGATTTTTAGTATTAGAATGGATTTTCATATACACCCACACACAAAAATGTATCACCTTATTGCATCACTGTTCACGCTTTATCTGTTGCCACGCTATTTTACGCATCAAACATGCACTTGTTTATATATGTTTATATGTATATGCACACAGATTGTAAATCTATTGCTGAATGAACTTACTTGCTTACTTATATAAAAGTAAGCTCACTTACTTACTTATAGCGGCAGTACCGTCTGGATCTTGCATTTCTGTTGTGAAATTCCTGGAATGTAAGTTAGGAGCAAGCCTTATGTATCCTTGTGACACGTATGTCTGAAAAATTTACTCAACATTTTTGTGTGTGTGAAGTTAAGATGAATCAACAGTTTAGTGTGTTTAAAGTTGAGATGACCTTAACTGGTCTGGCCTCGAGTTACTTAGCATTAGAGGTATTGCCCTACTACGATACATATTAATTTATTGCAGACTATTATTCATGATAAATAAAGTACTGCACATTATACAATTTGAATGAGTTTTTCTGAAATGAAAGACAATTATTCTGAAATGAAAGAAAATTATCATCTAATCGTGAGTTTGTAAAGAGATGCTATAGATATGACTATGTTTGTGTAAAGCCATTATCCTTAGATTTATATTGTAAACTGCATTGTGTAATTACGGATTTTGTCAATAACTTGATGAAAATTTTTATCGATACATTGTATTCAATGGCACCTCAATATTACACTAACACATAATACAAGATAAATATAGAGATGTAGTTATATTACGTAACGGCAACACGTGTGTGAAACGTGAATCCAAAGTACCCGGTACGCACAGAGTAGAAGCCCCTTTTTAAGAGTTGATCCGGCGAACCCTCTCAGAAACACTCTAAACATACTTTGTTTTAATTATTGTCTTTTTCTATATATATTGAGAGAAATGATATTTCCGATAATGTAATCAGCAATATATTAAAAATTCTGCAGGCATTGTTATTATCAGATAAATGAAGTAGGTGAATCAGGCAGATGAGATTATAATAATAATAAAACACGTATTATACCATCATTGCATGAATTTATGCACATATAATATGGTTCTAATAACATAAAGTAAACCAAGTTACATGTTTTCGGAGTGGTAAGCATAACTGTTTATTACGTTTTGTCATATTACATAATTTGACTGCTATAATTTAAAAAAATTGTAACCTATACATGTTTTTTTTGTGGTAGCATTCTTGATAATATATATATATAACTTCTTGATATCATGGAAACAGACCCACGCACTACGTGCACACCCACGCAATCAGACCAATGTACCACGTGCACACCAACGCAAACAGACCCACGTACCACGTGCAGACCCACTTAAACAGATCCACGTACCACATACAACTCACGTAAACATATCCACAAACCACGTGCACACCAGCGTAAACAGACCCACATACCACGTGAAGACCCACGCAAACAGTCCCACGTACCGCGTGCACACCAACGTAAACGGACACACGTACCACGTGCAGACCCACTTAAACAGACCCACGTACCACATGCAAACGCACGTAAACAGAGCCACGTACCACGTACACACCAACGTAAACAGACCCTCGTACCACGTACACACCAACATAAACAGACACACGTACCACGTGCACACCAATGTAAACAGAACCACGCACCACGTGCACACCAACGTACACATTCCCAGGTACCACATGCACACCCACGTAAACATATCCACAAACCACGTGCACACCATTGTAAAAAGCCCCACGTACCACGTGCAGACCCACGTAAACAGACCCACGTACCACGTGCACATCCATGTAAGCAGACCCACATACCACGTGCAGATCCACGCAAACAGTCCCACGTACCGCGTGCACACCAACGTAAACAGACCCACGTACCACGTGCAGACCCACGTAAACAGACCCACGTACCACATGCAAACCCACGTAAACAGATACACAAACCACATGCACACCAGTGTAAACTGACCCACATACCACGTGCAGACCCACGTAAACAGACCCACGTACCACGTGCACACCAACGTATAAAAACCCACGTACCTTGCACACACCAACGTAGACAGACCCACATGCCACGTGCACACCAACGTAAACACACCCACGTACCACGTGCGCACCAACGTAAATAGAGACTCACGTACCACGTGCACATCAACGTAAACAGACCCACGTACCACGTGCGCACTAATCATAAATATATTTGTATTTATTTCTGCTTTATTTGAATACCTATGTAATATGGGTCTAGGGCTATTATATTTTAACGCATAATTAGTATTGGGTAACCTTCTTAGGTAAAGATAAATATTATTAGAATATGCCACTATGTCGACCATGTAAGCCGTTAATTCACTTTAATCACAAGAACACAACATAGATATACAGTGAGTACGCTGTCAAGTTAGGCCAACCAAAACAAGAACTACTGACTTACTGTTCTAGCGAGCTGGGATACTCTTTTGACATACCCATGGCAATAGTGTCCTGCGAGGTAAAAAAAACAGTATATGCTTACTTGTAAAGCGAGCAAATACTGCCATTTGCCTTTGCACATGAGGTATGTGTCCACGCCCACGATAATCATACTAATATATAGCAGCTGTTTTGTTTGGAAAATACAACCTACATTATTCCGTAAGATCAAGAAGATCACTTGCTAGATTTATGCATATCACCATGATCGCAAAGTGACGCTTTCAACTGTACAATAGGCCTACATTTCCGTGAAACATCAGAATAATAATAATTATTGGACACTTTTACTGCTCGATTCGCGGCTTAGATATGTGCAACAAGTTGATTAGCTAGTATAAATAACATCAAATTAACAATTAAAATACTTACATACGTTCAAAAGATTTCAATTTTCGTTTGACTAAGCCTAGCGGAATATGCAGTCGTGATCCTAGCAGCTGTATATCTTGCATACTATTTTTCACATGCATTTAAACTATTTATATTCGGATGTGATCACTATCTCAAACAAACAAATGAACTATCACAGATTATTTGTCCATTAATTATTCTCTGTGGGAAACGCTGTTTTTGTTCTTTTGATCACGCCTAGCCACTTGTTAGCCCTTTCATCTTTAGACGTGATACTTTAACGTCAAATTCTGACGTCTAAAGACGGTCCCCGAACAGAAAGAGTTACATATGTATAATGGCCGTAAATCCATAACATAGGTATTCAAATGAAACGGGAAGAACTAACTATGATTATGATGATTTCAAATGGGAAAAACTCTTTGGTTTTCATGGTTTATACACTCATATTTCAGCACATATTTCAACGTAAGGGTTAAAGTGATTATGGTTGACATATAAAAAAAATTATTGTTGGTTGGCAGATCTAGAGGGTTTGCAGCTTGTGAGACAGCAACCAAAGAGTGCCATCGATACCATTAGTAGTAGGTGTCATCATTAGTCAAATCCATATCAAATGGAACGTGATTATATGCCATAGTTAAACGCACACTGCAGAGTATCTTTGTCAAGCCAGGTTTTTTTTAGCAGGACACAATCTGCGAGAACGATACAGTCATTATATACAGGCGACAAGGGAGTTTAACCCTTTCCGCGCGAAGACTGACATTTAATTTGACGTCAGAATCTGACGTCCATAGAAGTCAAATTTCTGACATCTCAAGTTGATCCCCGTTCCAAGGTAACAAGGTAACAAAGTAACAAGGTAATTTATTCAAGATCCCGTAGGACATGAGAAGAAAGAGTAAACTGTGTATAATGGCTGTAGACCCATAACATATTTATTTAAATGAACCGGAAAGAGGTTAGGATAAGCATGTCAGTGTGGGAATTATGATCAGGTGTGGTACTTGGTCAGGTCACTTGGTGGTAAGCAGGTAACCAGGTAAATAATAACGGACAGAAACAGTGCGTGACAACTCTCTTGTCGTCACTAAGGAGTATGTGATAGGAGTCTTTAATCAGTTAGGATAAAATTCACCTTTGACAGTTAATCCGGGGAAATAGTATACATGGCATATGTTAGGTTTCGTTGTGTGAGAGGAAAGTATACGTTTAGTTAGCAGTATCCCTTCCCATGACGAGATCGCATGTATACCCGTAACAGCCCGAGTGTCGGAAATAAAATAAATGGGGCTTTAGGCCACCTTTATGCACATTTAGGCTAAACTGGGCCAGGAGAGCCTCCTGAGGATGGAGAGATGAATGAGATGACACTGCCCGCCAAACACAGGATTTAAAATTCGAGCCATGGCGGTCTTAGGCCGAGCATGCTACCTTTCGGTCACGGAGGCTTCTCACAGTGTTTCTCCAAAATTTGAATTTTGCGAGCAAAGAATAAACTTCGGCCTGCCAAGCAGTTGCGTTAACTACTATGCCAGAGTAGGCATATAACTGAAGTAGGTCAGAATAAGCTACACCCTTCCCCCCCCCCCCCCCCCCAACCAACACACACGAAGCAGATACGATTCCCTTAATGGCCATCCCTATGATCCACATAATCGAATCAGTTCCAACGGATTTCCATCTGCGGGAGCGATTCGAATTAGTAAAAACATATTTTTATCTATGGAATCTCTGCATTGCGAAATTGTAGAGATATATTTGAATCTGTGAACATCTGTTTATCTTTGAAATGTTTGTATTGCGAATTTCTAGACATAGATTGAAATATGTGGTAACAGCTTGGAATCGAAAATCTCTAGTCATAGATTAGAGTCTGTGGTAACATTTTAGAATATATAGACATAGATTGGAATATGTGATAACATTTTATAATATCTAGATATAGATAGGAATCTGTGGTAACATTTTGGAATCTCTAGAAATCGAATGGAATATGTGGTAACATTTTGAAATCTCTAGACATTTATTGGAATATGTGGTAACATTTTGGAATATTTATACATAGATTAAAACATGTTGTAACATTTTTGCATCTCTAGATAACCATTGGAATCTGTGGTAAACTTTTGGAATCTCTTGACATAGATTGGAATATGTGAGAGCATCTTGGCATCTTTGGACATAGATTGGAATCTTCGGTAACATTTTGAAATCTCGAGACATATATTTGAATATGTGGTAACATTTTGGTAAAATATTGGAGTAAGGTTGCTTTAGTTTGTGATATGTGAGAGCATATTCGAATTTGTTGTCACAAATTAGTTTACACAGTGCGTTGATCAACTTTAGACGTCAGATTCTGACGTCTAAAGCCGATCCCAAACGGAAAGAACGAAAAAATTATAATGGCCGTGGACCCATAACACAGGTATTTAAATGAAACGGACAGAGCTAACTAAGACATTTATGATGATTTCAAATTAAAAAAAGCCTTTGGTCACCATAGCTTATACAAACATATTTCAGCGTTCTGAGGAATAAATACTTCCTACATGTTGCAATATGTTGACCCGTCAGTTTGAGTCTGTGACCACAGTTGGAACTACTTTTCCCCACATATTGGATTATATTGCCACATATTTAAATAAATATATCTTTATCTTTAAAATACTATTTAAAACACGTATGTAACTCTATCCATGTGAGCGTAAATTTAGTTTCCTTACAATAAATCAGTACAAATCAGTAAAATTGGAATATTATACACTGTATCTGTATCCACAGATTCATTGTGTCAACATTGTCAAGTGCGCCTATTATGATGCCTTATAGATTGATGGGTTCTTCTGAACTAGTGAATTCCAGCCTGTAAACATTACGGATGGATTTAACGGATCAGACAGGCATCGCGTAAAGAATAAATCTTCTTAGTCCTTGGTGTCGTCATTTCTCATCATCAGGATCATTAAAGTGGAACAGAACAAATCAGATTCGTTATTGTGGTGTAAACATGGTAACCACATGCCTACCCAGGTCATCAGGGTTCATGACATTCTTACATGTAAACTGGACTGACATCTCTTTAAACCGCAGTGATCCGTATACGGTTGGAGAGTCGATTAATCTTTACAAAACGAAAATATTTTTGTATAAATCTTGGAGAACAAAGGTATTTTTTTATATTTGAAATCATCATAAAAATCTTAGTTAAGTCTTTCTGCTTCATTTGAATACCTATGTTATTGGCGTACGGCCATTATAAATTGTTAATCCTCTCTTATATAATGTTAACGTTACCTTGTAGTGTCAATCTAATCCATTATCCTTCTTGAGCCTTTCATATATAATGTTAACGTATGTAGTGTCAATCAAGCTCATTATCCTTCTTAATCCTTTTTCATATAATGTTAACGTTACCTTGTAGTGTCAATCAAGTCCGACATCCTACTGAATCCTTTCTTATATAATGTTAACGTTACCTTGTAGTGTCAATGAAGTCCAACATCCTTTTTAATCCATTGTTATGTAATGTTAACGTTCCCTTGTAGTGTCAATCAAGCTCATTACCCTTCTTAATCATTTATTTTATAATGTTAATGTTACCTTGTAGTGTCAGTCAAGTCCATAAACTTCCTTAATCCTTTCTTATGTAATGTTAACGTTACATTGTATTAGCAATCAAATACGTTATCCTTCCTAATCCTTTCCTTTTAAAATATTTATGGACTCATGTTTTTAAAGGAATGGAAATTGATTTTCAATGGTAAGAAATGCAAGTGGTTGGAGTAAAAATAAAAATAATAATTTTTAACTATTTGACGTTGTGGGTCGCAGGAAATAGTTAACAATGACATTTAAAGGGTCACTGTGTAAATATGTATTTAATCTGTGATGTACCAGGATATATTCAGCTTCAAGCGTCTTATGTGAACCGAATTAAACAGATATGGTAACCATCATAAATAGCTAAACATTATGTGTTTTTTGCCATTTGAACAAGAGGGATATAATGATTTGCATAGCCAAAAGACAGTTATCCTTACTTTTTAAGTGAGCAGATACTGGGTTGACGTGCACACAATATTTTGAAAAAATTGAATTTGCTTGTAACTACCATTTTTTCCAACTACCCAATAGTTTTGTGACCTCTTAACGCAACAAACAAAATAATAAAGCTCTACAAAGCCGAAAGGCAGTATCTGCGTATCCTCTCGGCTTCACATGGCAGAATACGTGGATGCTAATGTGACATATAACCATTTTAAACCTAACAATATATTCCCTTTTTGCAGAAGTCTATTCAATTAATTCAATTAATCGGACTCTTGAATACATCGGAGCAGCCCTAATTAATCTACCGTCCTCTTCCCTTCTTAGGCGCTGATACGCCAATTAAATATGTGTTGCTGTACTATTGAAGAAGTAATCATGTTAATTATACAGAGACATGTCAATACAACTTATAGTGTTAAAGTATAATTCATAAAATTTACTCTTTTTTTTCTCTGGCCATTTTACATCACACTGAATAAAATAAAAAATGAGATTTATATAGGGTTGACAAAACCAAACATCCGATATGAATATAAGTAAAGGTCAATCTAATAAATTATGGCATGTCATAAAATTATTAATGTATATTTCATGAGGTATTTGTTCACATTCCCGGCAGGGCACGCTAAATGGATAAGGACTATAAAGTCACAGGTGTGTTTTCTGGAGGCCAGATTGGTAAGCTCATTACATGGCTTTTTGCGGCGGATAACCGGATTATTCAAGGT
Source organism: Flabesymbios commensalis (assembly GCA_964017125.1). Classification (NCBI taxonomy): domain Eukaryota; kingdom Metazoa; phylum Annelida; class Polychaeta; order Terebellida; family Flabelligeridae; genus Flabesymbios; species Flabesymbios commensalis. The sequence goes on from OZ024918.1 coordinate 55,610,117, forward strand.
AGTTAGACCTCGCCAAAAAATAGAAGATTTCTCAATGACAGATCATAATACGCAAACCACAAACTAGTATGTTCTGCATGAAGATATGTTATTTGAGTCACTGACTCTGTGATCCAACTCAATGGATTATTCGTATATAAAATTGGTAACTGGATTTCGTTTCCAGAATGACATGTATATTTTGCTGAACCTGCTGGCTCCGCCAAGCGGAGATACACAAAGCACAAAGTATGTGCGAGTGTGGCCTGTATTGTAATAGATCATATAACTAGTATACAAATTTATAAATATACCAAAAATATATATTTATATATTTATATATACATAGAGGCCATACAAACTGTATCTTTGCTGAGCATTAGTGTTAATCCTGATTTGACAGAAGTCCCAGTCATGGAAGACGAGGATGTAGACAAGACACGGATTGCGTGACAAAAGACTATCCTTGTTATATTCCGTGATCACGGGAACGTGTCCATTGCCTCTCTTTAATGCTTCATTAAAGGTGATCTATAACCCCTTATATGGTATGAATAATTATGTCCTTATATGGGGTGATTGGCTATCATGTGACCCTCCGAGAGGGTCACATGGCTACTTTGATTTATTTGTCACAATGTATTCATACTATATAAGGGGTGATAGATCACCTTTAAATTGTCGTCATAGTTATTGTATATTTCTGTTGTGTGACACCACATTTATGCAATACAAAAATGACAAGAATCGTCCACGTAATAATACAATGCTTACTGACATGATACAGTGTAGTAAATGGGTAGGCTAAGTGATATATTATATTGATGTTGTAAAGTTGTGATTGTTTTTGTGGAATGTGGAATTACTCTGTTTTGACACCTAGAAAAGTCCTGGATATAGTAAAGTCTCACATCATTGACTAGGCATTGATCCAATATCGCTGGGATGTAGACGTCAGATTCTGACGTCTCAAGTCGATCCCCGCACTGTAAGAGTACAGTACTGATTTCACAAAATGGGACAGATTTTTCATCGGTGGCTGGCCTGCGTTAACGCTGGCCAGCCCGTCATTAGCCCGGGCGCAAGCCCGGCGAGACAGGCGCAGAATTGGTTGCGCCCAGCGCATGAAATGGGCTCGAGCCCCCACACGGCTCGGGCCAGGAAAATATACCCGCCCAAATCCTACTTGGGCTTGCACCCAGTATACTGTGTGGCGGCTAACATGGATGCTGTGAACCATTTGTCATCTCGCCGGGCTGGCCAGGCTCGCTCTGGGCAAGACAGGGCGCGCTCAGCTTGACCACATTCAGCATCATCTGAACAGCTCTGAGTTGATCTAAACGTGCAGTAATTGAGTGTCCGTACGTGTATACATGTAGACCTGTTGCAGTCCTCATTTATTCCTGCTTAGCCATTTAGCATTTAGCCTTTAGCATTTAGACATTATCTTTAGTATCAGACAAGCAGTTCAATGTATAAATTCAGAAAATGGGTGGTTTTATGAAGCTACATGTACGGTCACTGGCAGGCTTAACTGAAGATGAAAAAACAGGCACCTGGAAAGACAGGCTCGCCCGGCGCACCGGTCGAGCTTGAAACTGGACCCAGACGAGAAGCGCGCCTGACTAACACATACAGGCGTTGACTCAATTCGCCAAGGCTCTAGATTGGCTTGAGCCCCGGCGATATGAGCGCGGCTCCAGTTATATGAACTTATACCAAAACGCACATTGCGGCCCGGCTAAAGGATTTTATAACTTTGGGCGCATACATGCGAGCCCCAAATGGGGTGGGGAGAGAACATGGGGCTAGCCCAGGGCTAGCCTGCGTTAGCCGGGGCTAGCCCCACTGAAAAAGCTTGTCCCATTTTGCTAAATCAGTACTGTACATATATTTATAATGGCGATAGACGCATAACATAGGTATTCAAATGAAGCGGAAATAGCTAACTAAGACATTTGTGACAATTTAAAATTAAAAAACCCTTTGGTTTCCATCGTTTATATTATTGTATATCTGTGCTTTAAGGGCTAATGTAGACCTCATGTCCCGTTTTAATCGGAATATACATGTAGGAGGATAACTAGCTCAGTGACGATGTGAACCCTTCATCAGTATGGATGAACGATAAACCGCGTGTTTTAAAAAAGACTCCGCCAAGACTGACAGTATTGACCCAGACACTAAATAAGAAGTAAGGATCACATGCAAATGGCAGTCATGGTGTAGTCCGTACGCGAATGTAGCGTTTGCCAGCTTCGAATAAATAGAAAACCATGCAAATTGTGCCAAAATCACAAAAGAATCACTAATGGACACCTATTCAATATAGTGGCCCCACAATGAACCATGACTATTAAAAAGGCATAGTCCTATAGTCCCAACTCGTGACTGATTTATGTCGTTATAATCAGGAGTGTGGTGTGTTTACAGGCATATAAACGGAGTGTGGACTGATTGGGAAAGGCCTGGCCTGTGGTTTGTTACCACATCAAAATTTAGTATTTCACAAGGGGGCATGATATAAACTCCTGCAACACCGGAAGTCGAGCAGAAATAATTCATACTTTCTTTTCAGCAAGAAAGAGACGTTGAACAAAAATTGGCGTAATGTGGGTCCAGCGTATACGACGCTGGCCTAACATTTAACCAACATTGACTCAGCATCTCGTGTTTTGCTGAGTTAGCTCATTAAGCCTGAGTTCTGAGTTAATACCCAACATGTTTCATTCTTTTAAAACTGACATTGCCCACACAATTGCCTGTTTCTAATAAATTAAAATTACATCCACGCTGAAAAACAAAACTTTTTATGATTTGCTAATAGTACTTTATTATAAATCTACACCTACGCGTTTGCTATTTTTAGTCTGTTAGAAGTGGTTTTAAAGAAACGCAGCCTAAAATGCTAGTAATGCTTTTTAATATACACTAAACTTTTTGCCACCCGGTTTTTCAATTTCCACCCTTTTGAAGTTATGCCTCGCCGACGCGATTCACAACTTAAAAAGAGCGAAAATTATTCAGGTTTTGAAATCTTGTTGATTGATGTCACGTTTTATCTTTGACATGTTTGAAAGTTGTTATTTAATATGCTAATCATAAAATGAAAAACCCTGAAATTTCGGGACGGACGGTTAAAGTTTTGAAATGCTTATATAAATATGATATATTTATATAAGGTATACATAGCATTTTCGCTGGACCGGAATGCATGGGTGCTAATAAGACTTATTCAGATTGATGATATGGATAATGTCATTGCAATTGTCATTGATAAGATGCACTGCTTCCAGACACGGGTTGTGAAACTCCAGCCTTTTTGTTCTGAATCTTTAAGAGTGAACAGGGAAGAAACACGAGGCTCCATTTAACTCTTTCAGCGCGGGGACCGTCTTTAGAAGTCAGAATCTTACGTCCACAAACGTCAGATTCTGAAGTCTAAAGACGGTCCACGCACTGAAAGAATTAAAATATTTACGATCTACTTTTAACCTGTTACTTTTAGGAGTATAACGCGACCAGTACTTGCGTTAAATTTTTCCTTTCCCTTAAATCACTAAATCAGCTTGACTAAAACAATTTAGAGAACATTTTAAAATCTATTATGATGCGTCTAATGATTGCTTATGATGATCTATTTGAAATATTACATCATGCACGATTTTTTATTAGATAAACTTGGGCTTGTTCGTGTGGTGAATTTGGGCAGCGAAGATTTAAACCCTGGAAATAAAAACTACTCATCATCTGAGCACGTTAATAGCTAGTTCTCATTCTATTCTGTTCTGCATAAAGCAATAACAGGGCACTCTATGCGAGAACGCAGGTTGTTTGATGTGTCATTGTGTTTGATAGGAGTCTGATTTAATGAAGCAGGTGCTCGGCTTCGCGTGGCTTGGTGGGGCTGGTATCGCCTGATAATTTAAACAGAATGTGAACAGAAAATCGATCACACAAGACTTCTAACGAAACATACAAAACATAGAGAACATGCTGAGCATAGTGAACATAGAGCAGGCGATGACTACAGAATTAAGGTGGTTGATCATATTTAGAAAAATAGTTCTAAACGTCCATGGATGGATGGTGAAGTACGACACATGCATAACTGTAAACACACTGCTTGTGCTGCAGCCAAACGAACAAACAATGTACAGATGTGGAACAAATTTAAATATTTGCGAAACAAATTAAAACTAATGCTCAGAGATAAACGTAACAGTTTTATGTCTGATCTAGCCCTATCACTGAAGAATAATGCTAAGCGCTTCTGGACATTTTGTCGTCTGAATACCAATTCTCGCCAAATACCTGCAGTGGTATCTGATGGCCAAAACGATGTCACTGACGCCGCTGATAAAGCAAAAATGTTTAATGATTATTTTCACTCTGTATTTTCCACTCCAAAAACAGGAATTGCTCTACCTGCTGTTTCAGTTAAGTCAGACAACATGCTTGCTAATATAGTTTTTTCTGAAATTGATGTAATCAATGTACTGAAAGGGTTAGATGTTAACAAAGGCTCTGGTCCCGATGACATACCCCTAAAGGTGTTGAGAGAGTGTGCCGATGAATTAGCCCCCTCTCTAACCACACTGTTTAACCTCAGTATGTCAACTTGTACATTACCTGAAGTGTGGAAGTATTCAAATGTTGTACCAATTCACAAAAAAGGCAAGAAATGCAAAGTCGATAATTACAGACCAATATCACTTCTCAACAGTGTGAGTAAAGTTATGGAACGACTTGTTTTCAATCACATTTATCCGGTTGTCAGTCCACAAATTAATTCGGCTCAACATGGTTTTATGAAACATCGCTCTACTACCACACAACTAATTGATACATATTCTGATATCAGTAGAAATTTAGACTCTGGAAGTCAAACAGACATTATATTTCTTGACTTTGCTAAAGCCTTTGATTCTGTACCGCACGACCTGATAGTTCACAAGCTTAAAACATTTGGCTTTGGCAGTAACTTATTGCAGTGGATTGAAAATTATCTACAAGGTCGGTATCAGTCAGTTATGATAGAAGGTCAGGTATCATCACCTTTACCTGTAACATCAGGTGTACCGCAAGGTTCCATTATTGGACCACTATTATTTGTTTTATACATAAATGATATCTGCGATGTTTGTACATCATTTATGAAATTATATGCTGACGATGCCAAACTTTATCGAAATATAAAGTCAAGACAAGATGTACTTTCCCTTCAGAATGATCTTAATGCACTGTTTCTGTGGAGCAAAATTTGGAGAATGAACTTCAACATATCAAAATGTAAATTCATGTCGATATGCCGTAAAGTAAAAATAGATTTTGACTACTCCATTGATAATAATATCTTATCTAGAGTAACTGAATTTAATGATCTTGGAATAACCATCACTAGTAAATTATCTTGGTGTGAGAATGTGAAAACTGTTTCATCAAAAGCCCATTCTATGGTAGGAATGATAAAACGTTCTGTTGGCTTTAATAGCCCCATTGATGTTAAGCGCCAATTATATTTGGCCCATGTCAGAAGTATTCTTGAGTACTGTAGTCCGATGTGGAGTCCCAATCATGTTAAAGACATAATCAAATTAGAACGGGTGCAACGTCAAGCTTCAAAATTCATTCTCAATGATTATGTTTCACCCTATCACGAAAGATGCACAGCATTATCTATCTTGCCTTTGTGCTTCCGTCGAGAAATAATCGACTTGTGTTTTTTATACAGCTACCTTCACGGTAAACTATCTTGTGATTACTCTAGTAATTTTGAGTTAGCTTGTCCGCATAATGGCCTCAGATCTGCTCAACTGGGTGTTCTATTCAAATTACCTCTGTGCAAGACTGTTCAGTTCCAATGTACGTATTTTTATCGCACTGTTCGCTTATGGAACACTTTACCTTTTGTTATCCGAGATGCTAGTAGCTTGCAGATTTTTAAGAAGAACCTGAATGAATTATATCTCGCCATGGTAAACTTATTTGATGTGAATAATCGATGTACCTGGAGCCTGGCTTGTGCTTGTGTGAATTGTCGAATATAGCGGAACATTTCTTGTCTTAAACTACCTGTGCAATTTGAATCGGCTGTGAGACGGCTATTTGAGCTGTCACCAGCCACTCATGACTAAGGACGGAGGGCTCCGTTGTCGATACGCATGTGTTGGCAGATGACAAACCGCCCTGCCTTACTTATACTCGTGTATTGAATATATATCTATATTTTTAGCACAAATGGTACCTTAAGTGATCGACCTATGAACGATAATCTGCGAATGTTGCTTTGTGTTGTCTGCCTGGCTCGAATTCAGGCCGGAGACAGTCTCTGATACTGTTCGGAGCAGACCGACATCACTCTACATGATCACGCTTGTCATGATCTGACTTAGAGTATTACCACATAATACAAAATTACAAAATTATTATTTGTCTTTTTTCTGTTTTATTTTTAGGTTTAGTGATTTTTCAGTAGCCTTTGTTTCCAGACCAAGTGGGTCCTTATGCTGAATTTCAAAGATCTCTAATCAACTGATTTACTTCTTGAGTTTGGGATTTTTTTTTTCCTCCAGTCTAAAATTGCATATGTGGTACTACTCAGCATATTTCGGCTGCGCGACGGCTATATGAGCTGACGTCAGTAGATGTATTCTAGGTTTATAGTATTACTTTTATTTAGGGATGTATGTAGGCCTATGTTAAAATTAAGAGGTTAAGAGGTTTTAATTAGGTTTCTACGCTTTCCAGAGTGTCCTTTTTTGCTACACGGTGTAGAGCACAGTGTAGCTATTTTATCTCTGGTTTTGGTGCGGGAAACAGATGACAGACAATTGTCGGTTATTTTATTTTATGTGTACAAATAGTAAACTTTATAATCTATACTATGTACATTTTTAAATTGTTTTTGCTATTTTAAACAATGGATATTATTTTATTCTATAATTTTAATTCACTTATATGGTTGACAGGCATTGTAGAGGTCGTCTCGACCTGTTCCCGTCAACCAAAGTTATTACCATGTTCAAAAAATGATAATAATAATTATAATGTACCATTTTTGCATGTTCTTAACTGGAAGTCAAATAAATAAATTAGCCTTACACCACTTTACAAGGTCACCAGTAAACGAGAGGCAACGTAGTATATGTAACATAGTGCAAATATATATGTGTTATTGCAGAAAGTGAACAAAATACACCTGTCAATTGTTGCTGAACACAAAAGTCTATATCATGTTTTTCAATTACTGTTTTAAATTATTTGACAACTATGAGCTATCGTTAGTTTTAATAACAGTTTTAATTTAAAAAGTTAGTCGTGTATGTTGATTATTCATGGGGGGGGGGGGGGGTAAGTCATAGTAGACATAGTTAACACGTTGGCCTGAGTTTCACAACTCGTAGGAATGAGGCTGAGTGCGCTAATTTGTCGCCTGAACGAGATAATAAGTCGTAACAAGGAATCTATAGATTCCGTGATGTAAGACAGAATATTATATATTCCACAATATTGCTTTCGCTTGAACTACTCAGCTAATTCGTTTTATTTCTCACATAACTCGCTCACATTAACTAATAAATAGCTCCCAGAACTCTAACTATTCTACACACGCCCTGATGACACCGTAGTGAGCTGTTGGCCTTGATTATGTTAACAGATCATTAACTCTGGCATAATCTAATATCAATACTCTTAAGTGGTCATCACACAGTCAGAATCAAATATTGCCTGGCGACATAGAGGTGATTTTCGGTTTGTAAGTGGTCGACTGAGAGCGCCAAGGTCATCCTCGTGGCCTCTTTATTGACTGATTGATTGAGAGCGCTCCTCCTCTCTGTGCTGTCAGGTCATAAGACAGTGACTGCTTAGATGACAAGTGATCAGTTACCTCTGTTTGTATGTGTAGCCTACAGCAGCACTGTCCACTGTCCACTATCTAATTGATATCAGATGAGTCAAACTGCCATGCTAAACTACATGATAAAAATCGGATTTATATTCTGCTGTCCATAGCCAAACAGCAGTATCTGCTTACTTTGCAAGTAAGCATTTAGTGTATTTTTGGCTTCGCAGAGCAGTATCCCTTTGAAGAGCCTTTGAATGATGAAATGAAATAATCTATTACTTTCAATTTCAAAGTAGTGGTTATTTTAGCCACTATTGACTTCAAGTCATGATGCAAAATATTTATTTGGTCTGCAGTTAAATTAGGGTCATATTATAGATATATGTATTCAAGGTTGGTAAATATAGGGCATTAAAACTAAAATATTAAACAAAAAATATATATCTTGGCTTCTGTAGCAGATATAATTAAATTACAATCATGGCTGCATCTAGCAGCGCAATTATGATGTCAAGGAATGCCACAGATGATTAAAAAATATATGAATGCTTTTCTGTTTATTCCGGCTACAATAGGCTGACAGCAAAGTGACCGACCTTCGATCACCTGAATCCGCATCCAGATCGTTTGTCTAGAGTATATGGCATTATATTATGGACATGGTTTAGAGCCTCTTGTCGCATGAGTGAAGAAGTGTAAATACACTTGAATATCATCCCTTTCTAAATGACATTTTTTACCCATGCCACTCATATGGTTATTCTTTCAACCCTTAAACCGCTAAATTAAATATTTTTTTTTTTAATTTTCACGAATGAAGTTGTGTCTCGCTAACGCGACACACCACTCCAAGTGGGTGAACACTACTCGTATTTGCTTAAATTGAGACCGAACATTTGCAAATCTTATAACTTTTAAACACACATTTTTCCAATAACTGCGATTAAAACGACTAATCAAACGGATTAACCCTTTCAAGCCTGAATTTACCATTGTCATCTCCATCCACTACAAGCCGCGAATTGCTGTCGCAATTCTCGACTTGTAGTGGATGAAGATGATTTGAAGTGGGTGAAAAATTAAAGAAAATGGCCATGTATTGGTAAAAGAGTTCAATGGAAATATTCTTTCTAAAACCGTCAGGTGTAGGAAAATTAGGTCTGTTTTCAGGGATGTAAAATGATGCTTTAATGCATCGTGAGGGCTTAAAGGGTTAAGGGTTAAAGTTGTGGATACATGGGCTCCAATGAAAGTTATATTAATTTGATTGTGTACGTGATGATCGTCTATGTCTGTATATACAATGTTTAAACATGAATGGCGATTCTTGCAGATGTTTCGTCAGACTATTGCTATGTGTACATCCTTTTAAATAATAAATTAAACTTTGAAGTGATCTTCACATATTATACAACATCTGCTCAATTTGATAGACCTATTACTTTGTAATGGAATTAATCTTAGGGCCGTTATCCAGACTAACACTGGCGCAAAGACCTTGTTGCCAAAAAGAAAATCGGAGCTATTCTAATGGATCTGAGCAAGGCGTTCGACTGTACGCCTCGCGAGCTGCTGGTGTCAAAGCTAGAAGCCTATGGTGTTCAGCCAATATCAATATTTATTTTATCCTATGACAGCAGCGTGTCCGTGTCGGCGAAAAGTGCAGCTCATAGAAAACCACCAGCAAAGGAGTTCTCGGTCCTATGCTTTTCAATGTTTTTGTTAATGATCTATTTTATTTTGTCAAAACTGTCCTGCTTACAAATTACAGATGATAACAGTCTTTCCTATGCGAGTATAAATTTCCAAATTGTCAAATTACACCTGGAAAGGGAAGCTGAAAAATGCATCTTGTGGTTTGCTATAAACCGTATGAAAGCCAATCAGGACAAATTTCAGGCTATTTTATTAAATTGCGAGAGTGAGGGCAGTCATTGTCTTTACGTAAATGGTTGCTCCATTGAGCCATTGGGAGTGAAACTGGACAATCGGCTAGTTTTTAAGCACCATACCAACGAATTATGTAAAAAAACAGGCAGACAAGTAAATGCTCTGAAGCATCAGTCAAGATGTGAGGATGGCCGTTTTCAGAGCTTTCATCTTGAGCAATTTTCAGTACTGCCCAGCAATATGGCACCATTGCTCAGTATCAAATACTAAAAAAATAGAAAAAATCCAAGAACGGGCTCTGCGGTATGTCACAAACGACTATAAATCTGACTACAGATCTTTGTTGTGTCAGACTAGCTTGCCTTCCCTGGAAGACGGACGACGACAACAAATAGCTATTCAGACCTTCAAAATTGTAAATACCCTTTCGCCACCATACCTTCAGGATCTAATCACACCGGGGAAATGTACCCCCATTCTTAGAAATTTTGTGAAAACCCTACAAATACCTTTTTACAATAGAGTAACACACGGAACAAATTCATTTTCAGTCTTGGGCCCAAAGATCTGGAACAATCTACCAGAGGAAATTCGTAGACTATCTGATCTCCCCTCTTTCAGGAAAGCCATAGCTACTGGTCTGTACACAACAATGGATTAGAACTTAACTTTTTTCAAAATGTTTATTTTTCATCAACACCTCCGCTTGTCCAGTCTCCAGCTCCCTGCAGTGTGCCTTTCTGGTGTGTTTGTAGTGCGCATGCACATCATTATAAACTAAATTTATATAATAGTGTGTCTTTTGTTGCATCACCTTGCAACTTTTCATAACTTTTACCTCTTATATTTTATTTTAACTTTTATATTGTTACTTAGTACGAATGCGTTTTTGTATAACTTTTGTATAAATTTACTTAAGCTCTAGGTATCTGCAGAACCGAGTCAGCCAAACTGCCTGTTTTAGATCTTATTGCTACATGTCATGTTTTATATCACAAGTCGCTGAAATAGCTGTTGTTAGCTAATGTTTACTGTATACACTTGCGACTGTAAAAAAATCTTATCTTTAAGATAATAGGGGGCTTACAGATGTTTAATAGAACGACCATCTGGTGATATAGGCGGTCTGTGGGGCATGTCCCCCCAAAATGTTGGCCATTTGCACTCATGTTTCGGCCTTATCTACAGCACGACGCATTTAGGGGATATGCAGGGTAGTTACAGACACCCGACCCCCTACTTCGATGTCCTGTTGTGCAGACTAAAAGGTAGTTACTTAGTAAACACAAAACATTTGTATAAGATTTATACAATGCCGGTCCAACATTGTATACATGTTACACAAATCTGTTTACTGGATACGGTGTTGCATAGTAAATAATAACATGTAATTGTAATCAGTCGGAATCCAAGGTGACTGGTGTATTAGCCATTAGTTAAAGTTGTGTTTCACTACCGCCACCCCAACTTCAACGGGGTGAAAATTACTCATATTTGTTTAATTTGTGACGAATCTTTCACTGGAAATATAATTTATTTTAGGTTTGTAAGCAGAGGTTTGACAGAGGTCATCTGTAAATGGTGGACAAAGATCATCTGGGACGTTATCGTCGCATCTTGCTGACTGATTGAAGACAGCTCCCCTGCTCTGTCCACCATCTAAAGGCCATCCGAGATTTATACTGCTATAAGTAATAACATCAATGATAGCCAGATTCCTTATAACTCATAATATTATGTGATCAAATTACACAAGATGCTTATTGGAACTGAGGGGCGGTATTTTGTAATTACTATGACTATAAACTCTAAATTATGTGAAACTTGTTTGTGCATTTTGTAAACCATATTCTGCTTCAGACTCAGTCTCAGCCTTATTTATTCGATTTTCAACAGAAGCTAATACGCAGAAACAAAGACAAATTGAAAAGTGGAAAATAAGGAAACTTCCATCCACATAGCGTATACGCCACCTGACGACATGTCACAAACATGGCACACCTCCCAATACACTACACATACAATATTAGAAGTATCTATTGTTTTATGGGTATTCACATCTATTACATCAGATATATATACTGGGAAGTATCGCAAATGAATGAGGCCGAAGTATTTCTCTTTACGAAATAACGTGATGTTTTTTATAAAGAGTAGTATTGGCAGCACTCTCCAGGTCTATGGTCGGTTTAAGACACCACTTTTTGTACAGCCGCTATGCCAACAGCGACCACTGTACTGGTCTTCCTGGTTCCGATGCAACAGCCTAACAGAAGAGCTCGTCGCGGAAAACATATCGATATGAAACATGTAAAACTGTTATTGTGATTCTGTTATCACAGTGGTCAGTGTATACTATCGACCATGAGACATCTATCAAAAATAACACATCGAGCCGTAATGTAACACAATGGCCCAATGTGTTTTTCCGGCGAGGCAGACGGCGAGTCAGCTATCAGTCCACATTGCTCCATCTTATCCTGTTTACTGGTCAGGCATTACCTTGACATCTCTATGACCCCAGCAAAAACGAGACGTTTTATTAATGCTGGACCAGCTGGGCCAGCATTAATAAAACATCTGTTCCATGTCTCGCTAGTGCTGCTGCATTTCATCTGTTTTCTTCGCAGGGGCAGATGGTAGCACTTCGTTCACGAGAGCGGTTCCCTATTAAAAAGTGACACACAGCTGTGCCGATAACCCAGAGCAATAATATACACATCGTGCCAGTGGACATGAAAGGGTGTATCTGAGACTTTGTAATGTAGGAGATACACCTTTTCGCATCCAAACCGAAGAATGTTGTCGAGTCAGTTATATCATAAATAAACATCACTATAATGTATGTTATATGGCCTATATAATCTCATTTTCGATGCTATTTGGTACATCAAAAGACCACTGACAAAGAAGTGTGCCACAACCCGCCACTAAAAACATATGAATTCGGAATTTAGATATTTTAAGGGACTGGCCCAGGCTAAAATCATAAAAAAATCGGTGATTTTATTTTGGCTTCTTAATATGACCATATGATGTAAACATGTCCATAGACTAGAACTGCACAAGTTTTTTTAATTTTTTCTGCTGGGCATTCACCAGTTAGGCTAGATATAGAGACGAAATTCCCGTATTTCTTATTTTTGACATGGCTGTCAATAATTAGAAATCAGGAATTTTCGTCTCTATATCTAGCCTAACTGGTGAATGCGCAGCACAAAAATGTAAATGTTTTGCAGTTATAGTCTATTCACATGTTTACAGCATATGGTCATATTAGGAAGCAGAAAATAAAATCACCGATTTTTTGATGATTTTAGCCTGGGCCAGTCCCTTTAAGATCGATGTCATTGGCAGACGGGACTGCGCTTCCAGACAGGGAGCAGGATGTTTGTTTACGGACGCGAGAAATTCAAACAAAATGGTGGCCGTTTATAATCCGACTGATTATACCTGCTTGATTCGAATTTTAAATTTAAAATTTTCTTAACGTGACCCAACAAACTTATTAGAATTGGCGCGCAGACGTTTTTTTAGCGTCACCAATTGTTTGTAGATAATTTATCAGTCGGATGCCGATGCGCGCCTCTAGTGTTTATTTTAAAGGTGATCTATCACCCCTTATATAGTCCGAATAATTTTGTGGCAAATAAATCAAAGTTGCCACAAGATGGGGCACAAGTGTTTCCTTATATGGGGTGATTGGCCATCATGTGACCCTCTGAGAGGGTCACATGATAGCCAATCACCCCATATATGAGGGTGATTGGCTATCATCACCCCATATAAGGACATAATTATTCATACCATATAAGAGGTGATATATCACCTTTAATAGGCAGCTGGTCAGCTGAGTCTGTGACCGGCGGCCTCGCCACTCGCCATCATATTGTATTGGCTTTTGGTCAAAGTGAACATAACTCTTGTGAATACAATTATTCTTTAACAAAGATATGTTCAATAATGTCCATCGAACATATGCCATACTTTTGCAAAGTTATAGAAACCGAGGGCAATCTTGTGTTATGAGCTAATGTACAAAGTCTCAACATAATAACATGTACATGTTGAAAATACAGCTAATCGATATAAATTTAATAATAGTTTATGTCACAAGAGTTATTCTAAAATATTCCACTACACCAATTAAACTGCTACTATTAAAATTAAAAATGAAATACATTTTTTTCAGGGAAGGATGGATCAATTCATGACTTCTCGGACAAATCCAGGCCCACCACTGATTCTGACCAAATATACATCACGGCAGATAATGATGACGCTGGTCTGGCATTTAAGCGGTTTCGTGTCACCGTTTCACTTTCTCTGGGGTTTTTACATAATCTAGTTTAGATGACTATTATAGCCAGACGCCGCGTTGGACCGGCCTTTCGTGCTAAAACCACCCAGACATGAGCTCAAATCATGACTCCAAACACACTATCCGCCCACTAATTTCGGATTTTAGGGAAATCGGTTCCACAGGGTTATAATGGATCTGCCGACCACTTTGGTCCTCGATAAGTTCTCTAAAATAGAATGAGGAATTACATCACGTGGACTAGGTCTGCAGACTATATGGGGCTTTTAATAACATGGACTTGGTTATCAACCTAAGAGCGCTCATTACATTTCCCAGGTCGAATGTATAGCTGTAGAAAAAAAAAATATTGCTATTTTCGTTTCTCTATATAGGTTATGATGATAACATGCACTTATTGTATAGGGAAAAGGGAAGGCAATAATTCATTCCAGGGGATTCGACGGGTTTCATTAGGAATGATATACTAGATGAAAGGGTGGCTGTTGATAGCTGGCAGGCTGGCCAGATGGCTGCACGGATTGATGGCTGCAAGTGGATGTATGAGCCCTTACAACGCTGAAATAGTTTGGTATAAACCATGGAGAACAAAATGTTTTTCCAATTTGAAATCATCATAAATGTCATAGTCAACTCTTCCTGCTTCATTAATACCTATGTTCTGGGTCTACTGTCATTATAATGTAATTATTTCTTCAAATGCGAGGGGGTTATTAAGTGGAAAATGACAATGAATACTGGGTGGATGATTGGATAAATAGATGAATGGATGTATAAGTGGATGGATGCTTAGACGTGGATGGGTGGAATAATATGAACTGGTGGATTAATGAATAAATGAGTGAATTATGGGTTATCATGGATGAATAAATGGATGGATGGATGGATGATTGGGTGGATGCATGGATGGATGGGTTTTCGGGTGGATACAGAGATGGATGGATGATTGGGTGGATGGAAAGATGGATGGATGATGGGATGGATGGGAAATTTGGTGAATTTATGGAAGGATGGATGGATGGATGGTGTGAGAGTTTCATGGATGGAAGGATGGACGCAACCGGATAATTGCTATATGGATGGGCGGATTACTAGTTGGATGTATGGATGGATTGTTTGATGTATGGATGGATGGATGGATGGATGGATGTATGGATGGATGGATGGATGGATGGATGGATGGATGGATGGATGGATGGATGGATGGATGGATGGATGGATGGATGGATGGATGGATGGATGGATGGATGGATGGATGGGTGGATGGATGGAAGAAGTTTAGAATTATTCATTCGAATCGATCGCTTCAACTTGTTTTCATAGAAAGCCTGTTGTTCTTTTAATTATGATCATGTTTATTTTCCATCAACTAATCACGTATATGTGTCTGTAAGTACGAAGCAGTGTTTTACTATGGCAATGCCTTTTAACATGATTTTAATGTAAATTTAGTGTATGTGATACCATGGGAATCGTCGTGTGATTTAAACAAAATAACCATATTGTATATACATGTACATATATTCTATCACTTTTATGACAAATAAGTCAGTAATGACTTTTCTTTATGTCAATAAATATCTATCTATCTATGTACAAAAAAGGATCTCCCGCAAAGGTTTCCAATTTCTGATTCACGTGGGATAGAAACACAAGGTTATCTGATGTAATTTTGTTAAACATGACGTACACCAAACGCCGGAGACTAGAGCAGCGATGGAGGAAATCAAAACTTGCAATGTTTGCTAATCAGAGCAAAGTTGTACAGGGGATGGTGACTCAAGCAATATCTGATTATTACTCTGAGAAAGTGTGCGCTGCTGAGACTGACCAGAAGGTGCTGTTCCAGATTGTGGATAAACTGCTACATTCATCTCAAGAAACATCTCTGCCGACGCATAATTCTCTAAAGCATCTCTGCGACTCTTTTGCCATATTCTTTCAGGACAAAATTTCTAAGATTCGTATAGAGCTGGACAGGCGCGCTGCATTGGCTGCTGACAGTCAGTCATGTCAAGCTGTCAACTCCATAACATCACTTGCTTCGCTAAAACCAGTTCAGCCCAGTGACATTATAAAAATTACTGGAAAATCACCAAACAAGACATGTGGTTTAGCCCCTGTGCCCACATGGAAAGAAACTTCCTGGCACAATGGTGCCTATCATCGCTGACATAATCAACAGATCCATCGCACTATCAGCTGTCCCTGCTTCCTGGGTCTGGGTGACTCCAATCTTGAAAAAACCTTCATTGGACCCCGAAAACTTTAAAAATTTCAAGCCTATCTCTAATCTTCCTTTTCTTGCCAAAACACGTGAGAAGGTAGTGTCATCCCAACTACAGGATCATGTGAAGACCTACAGCCTTCATGACAAGTTTCAGTCTGCATACAGACCAGCCCATAGCACCAAAACTGCTATGCTACGTATCACGAACGACCTGTTACTTGCTGCGGATGATGGACAAGTCAGATGTCTTGTACTCTTGGACCTTAGCGCCGCGTTCGATACCATCGATCACCGTATCCTCTTGTAGAACGTCATCACGTTTACATCTATCGAAGTCTGCAGTCCATTGGTTTGCATCGTACCTAGAAGACCGGTACCAGAAGGTGGTGATCGGAGATGAAACATCAAGTAATTTCAAACTGCAATACGGAGTTCCGCAAGGGTCTGTTCTTGGACCCTTGCTTTTCACACTGTATACAGCTGATTTAGGTGAATTCATCAAGAAACACGGACTAAGTTATCACATGTATGCAGACGACACACAATTGTACATTTCTTTCTCGCTCACAGATGCTTAAAAATTCATGCAGCGACTGGAAGCTTGCATTCGTGACATAGATATATGGATGGTAAAAAACAGACTAAAGTAAAATGGGGAGAAGACAGAGGTCCTCTACACATACAAGGCTGGATTTTCGTCCAAACATTCTCTGAGACCATTACAAACTGGTGGAATGAACATTCTTCCTGCAGAGAATGTGAAGAGTCTTGGAGTGATACTGGACAGCTGTCTGACCCTTAACAAACATGTCAGTGCCGTTTGCAGTGCTGCTTCTCTGCACATCAGAAACATTGGAAAGACTCGTCATCTTCTGACTCAATCTATCACTGAAAAGTTGGTACATGCCTTTATCACTGCTCGACTAGACTTTTGTAACAGCATCCTGTACGACCTCCCCAAGAGGCTTATTCAGCGTTTACAGGGTATTCAGAACACCGCAGCACGCCTGGTGACACGCACCAATCTAGATGATTATATAACACCAGTGCTTAAAGGCCTCCATTGGCTACCAGTGCAAGAGCGAATCATGTTCAAGATACTGTTACTCACGTACAAAACTATCCATGGCAGCGCGCCATCATATTTATCTGGGTTAGTTTCAAGCTACACTCCAAGCGGAAGCCTTCGCTCATCATCTAAAAACCTTCTCTGTCGGCGCAAGACTAAACTCTTACAGTACGGAGGCAGAATTTTTTCAGTGCAGCGCCAAAGCTGTGGAACGAACTCCCGGATTCAGTGCGGATGTGCGAATCCTTAGATGTCTTCAAAAGCGCCTTGAAGAAGCATATTTTCTGTAACGCCTACCTTTAATTGTGTAAAGCGCACAGAGCACTGTATGTGCGCTATAGAAGAACTTATTATTATTATTATTATTACATTACCAGGTTCCCAGCAAACTCAACGACATTGAACCAATGTTAGTTGAATGTTGGCCCACCGTCTGCCACGCTTGCCCAACATTAAATCAACATTGGTACCAAGTATTGTGTTTGCTGGTTATTAAGCGCCACAGCAAAATGCTGGTTTAATGTTGATCCACCGTCTGCGACGCTGGTCCAACATTAATCCAGCATTTGCTGAACGTCCCGTGGAGTGGCGGTGGATCGAGTGCCTATCTTATAGCAAGCTCTGTTGGACAGAAAGACACTTCTTATTACCAAGAAATTATCGTTATTTATACACATCACCAATCTGCATCCACCATGTTCACATTTATCATGTATATACAAATACCAACAAGGCAAAAAAAATATCTTATCTCATTTTAGTAGATGTCGTGTTCCTAGAAGTGTCCGTGTATACACGTGAACAGCCAAACCAAAATAATTAATAGTAGAGAATATGTTATTCATGGTTCCAAGATTCATATAGAAAGTGGTTAAATTTTACTCACACCAGAACTAAGTTTCAAAGTGAGTAAAATTTAACCACTTTCTTTACAAAATAACATTAGCAAAATTGTTGCCGTTGTCGTATTCGTTTGTGAACGTAGCTTTGCTCACTTCACAGTTATAAAAGCGATGGATAAAGAAATCATATTATAAAACTGATTCCTTCTGAGCCCTTGAACAGCCAAATGATTTTATTTGAATTTTCGCTCACTTGAAGTAAATTAAAATTATTCAGACGTGAAAAAAATAAGGTTAACCGTTTTCAAATCTTGCTGGTTGACGTCTTGTTTTATCCTAAATGTGGTTAAAATGTGATACTTATTGCGCTAACAAAATAATGAAGAAACGAATATAATCGGGACCGGCGATAAAGGGTCAAAATATCTCAGAACTTGACATAGCTAGACAATGGCGATTTTGGATGACAATATAACAATAACATGCTTTTACAGGACGATATGCTGTATTATTGCCCGACGCATATGTCAGCAGCACGAGGCGGAGCCGAGGGATGCTGACATCTGTGAAGGGCAATAATACAGCATATCGCACGAAAAAATCATGTTATTACTATTATTATCACTTTTCCGACATGACAACGAATCTTTAAAACATATTTATTCTTTGTCTACAGTTAAAAACATAGGCCTACATGTCTACTCAGAAACCACCTTGCTAGATAATCACAGCTCACTTACGTCAGCTAGGTGTCTACCCGCATGAAAGCCCAGTGCATTGGCGACCACTCGCTCCTAACCAACCCCCCCCCCCCTGTAAGGTCTGTGCATGCGCCACCATCATAGGACAGTTTTACGTCACCTGTACTTCACAAGCAGACACAAGACGTTAATAATAATGTTGGTCCACGTTGGTCCACTGCCTACGACGCTAGTCCACTGATTACCAAACATTGATTCAACGTCTTGTGCCTGCTGACATGCTGCATTCATGGCAGTTTCTGTACATCATACAAGCAGCTGACCAGACAAACAATCGCTCTTACGTACACACAGAGAGTCTGGTAGCCCTAGACTAGGGCGGATAGTCGAATATTACGCCCGCATAAACAGCAATATCCCACCATTATCTCATACCAAGGTGTGTATTGTACCAGATACAATCTTTTTTTACCTGGCTGATACAGCTATAAAGATTTAGAGGAAAAAAGTTGTGCGCACTAGTTAGGATGGGCGTACGCCCATATCGCCCTCTAACTCTCAGATTCAATCTTGATTGGATCAGAATTAGTCTACATCCTCCACGCCACAGGAGTAGGCCTATGCCTAGCCTACACACGAGTGTACAGTCGCCACACTCGCCACACGACCCTTCCTAGAATTCAACCATTGCTACAATGTTCGTCCAGCATCAAAGACGGTGGGCCAACATAGAAACAGCATTGAGTGAATGCCCCGTGTTTGCTGGGTTACCCAATATTGTTTCATCGTTGGCCCATTGCATATGACGTCGGCCCAAAATTATAGCACTATTGGGTCGATGTCTCATGGAGGTACCAGCATATCTGGACCTAACCCGTATCGTTCGTCACCTGCCTGTAGTACCCCTCCCCTCCTCCGTTACTGCGCCGGCCGCCAGATGTCTCCATTGAGGTGTTACAATTTAGAGAGGAATGTAGTAGGCCTAGGCTACATAATTGAAGCAGATCACAGGACATGAATTGGAAGGTAATTATTTCGCTGTTCAACTTGAAAAAATGGATATAGAAGATAGTTGCTATGCTAATCTTAACTAGATTATTAATAATTTGAGAATGAGTGGAATTAAGCTAGAAGCCAAGTTAGCATTATGGCCTAGGCATATGGCTATTTACGCTGGAATTAGACAGTTCTTGATGTTGGTATGAGATAAAAAGACTAAAGTTTGCTAAGTTGTATTGTCCCTTACATCAGCCCTCTCTAGCTGTATTCTCCCTCGGATTATGGATCTTGCATCGTGGACCTGCGGTCCGGAGACGATGCAAGATCCATGACCCTCTGGAGAATACAACTAGGTCGGGCTGATATGCAGGACAATACAACTTCAGCCATGATATAATCTATAAGTAGCGCCCTATCAAGTGGTAATAATAGAAGGTAATGTCAGATTGGAAATAATTTTTATTTTTTTTATTTTTTTATTTATTAGGCTTTATATACACTAATATATACAATAATCGTACAAATATTATTGTAATTAAAATTGTGTACATCAGGATGTCGAATACAGGTGACCAACACCCTAACTAAGCTCAACATCCAGAATACAATTTATATATATGGTAATTACACTTGAAAATAAAATTAAATAAAAGTATACTATACATAAATGTTGTTTTCCGCGCTAAAACCAGGCATAAAATAACTACATATTAGTGCTGAAGCTGCATTTAACCCTTTGACTTCCAGGCCGGGGTGCATGCCAGGATCCAGATATACTGGTGTAGGAGTTCTATTTTTCGTCACTTGAAGCTGGAATTGCTAACGCAATTTCCAGCTTCAAATGACGAAAAATACATAAATGTAGTATATATTTGACGAAAATTTGTGTCATTTTATGGTTACGTTCATTGACGAATGACGACGGAAATTTCCGTCATATATGGTAGTGAAAAGGTTAATAACTGTATATAAGTATAAGCTTCTCTTTAATCACAGATAACACCAGAAGGAATTGTATTTTGCTGCCATAGATTAATTTGCCTGCTGTATTTTTGTGGCCTCCAAGGAAATGGCAACAACAGGAGCTGTCTGCGAGAATAACACTCAGATCTGGAGCTGGCTGAATGATGGCCATGTGGGGTAGACGCTGGGCCATAATCACAGCAACACCAGCACCTGCGTTTGTATCGCATGTGAGTCACAGCACCAGGTGGGATGTAACGTGAGATAATTACATCCTTTCAGGCTCGATGTCAAAATGAGAAATAGAAATATAATGAACACATCCTTCACCTCAACTCCTCGTTTATACCTTGACAAAGCAAACAGCAGTAAGAGCTGACTTGACAAATAAGCAGTTACTGCTGTTTGCCTATTCACGGCACTAATGTAAGGTTTATTTTTGGTTCTGATTTATTGCTGGTGACCCTCCATCACACCCACAAAATGACAAATCTGACAGATAATATGTGGTCCAAAGTCCAATCTCAATAGTAATCTTAAAATAGTTGATTATTTCTCTCCTGTATTTTCTAATTAAAGCGCGAAACACACCAACGTGATTCACTGAGCGACGTCCCGCGCGAATTTTGGGACAATGTTGTTTGAATTGTGGGTCAGCGTTGGCCCAGCTGGGCCACAATTGAACAAAAATATCCCAAACGTTGCGCTGGACGTCGCCCGCGAAATCGCGTTAGTGTGTTTCACGCTTTAGATGAGGGGAATTTAAGATGAGAACATCTTAAGCTTTTTATTGGATGAGCCACATTTTCCGGATTTCGTTCTTTTAATTTAATACTAAAAGTGTCAGAATTCAGACGTTATATTTTACCCTTTCAGTGCGGGGATCGACTTTTGACGTCAGGACCTGACGTCGACTTTAGACTTCAAAATATTTCAGCGCTTTAAAGGTTAAACAAAGATATGGTGGCCAATCAGGTTCAAGTATCGAACTGTTCACTATGCAAAGACATGATCGACACTTTGATCTGAGATTATACAGTATTTTTTCATACCTACTGCTTGTGGCTGTAAAAATTGCTATCATAGATTAAATATTTTTCAATAGTTTGAAATGTTTAAAAGTACAAAGCGGTCGCATTCTCAAACCTGACACATAAATTCTGCTATAAAACCTAAATGTCAATATTGTCAGCTATTCAATATACCAGAAATGATGTCAGAAGTGCTGAAGGGCCACAAGGCGTTTTTTTAGCTATTCATCGTATGACTGTTATAGAGTAAATATTTTAATATCCATAACCCCTAAATGGCCTAGTTATTTAATTAAAATGTTCACTCGCTTAATCATGTGCCTCGCTGATCCGATACAAAACTTTAAGTGGATGAAACATATTAATATGTTTTAAATAGAAGACCAAGTAATTTCGAACATTATTGGCCGGAGAAATATAAGATTATTACTTGAAGTATAAACCTTGGAATATTCAATGTGAAATGTGAAGTTACATTACAAGTGCAGACTCAATGCATGCAATTTCAATTATTTCATAACGGATGATACACAACTAAAGATAGATATTTAGATATGTATTGACGCAAATAAACATAATAATTCAAGACAGACAGGCCGAAAGAGAGACAGACAGACACGCACGCACACAAAACACGTTTATCTTACCTCATTACATGGCTGGAAACCCTCGCTAAGTTTATAAATAACCGCTATCGTGAGGGCAACCCATGATGGCTACTCTAGAAAAATAGTTATTCATGCTATGTTTAAATAACAAGACTGTTTTATCCATCAGATTCACCCGTCCAGAATCGATTTTTCTTCAGATGACTGAAAGTGTGGGCAACGATTTTGATGTCTTGAGTTGTGCTCATGCCTGGTTGGTAAGCCACATAATTGCATCTTTACTGTGCCCACTTGGCACGCGATGTTGCTGCGGGGTTGTCGACATCGCAAGAACGTCACGTGCCAAGTGGGTGCATGTAGATAAAGTTGTTTTAGTAACATATTTTGAAATATTGACTCCAGCGCTCTCTGTATCTGGATACATCACTTGAATTAATGCCACCACTGCGATCTCTCGTGGCCTGGCACAGAGTCTTAATGCAGGCCGAATGTAGAAATCTAAACTAGCTCATGTACTATACCAGCAGACGGTTGTTGTATGACGTCATGATAAAAAAGAGTATTATTTTATTTTTTCATTTCTTTAAATTCTTCTGTTTCTCCATTTCTTCAAATATAGCTGATAAATGTTAAACCAATGTTGATATCAGATAGGCAAATACTTGAACAATACTACAGCTGGGGTGCTATGTTTATCTGTTTATGATGATGAATCTATTTCTAAATGTTTGTACAGGTGTATGTGGTGTACAGAAATAACTAATTCGTTAAAAATTACATTATAAATGATTTGTTTTTTACTCCCTTGTAGTTCTCACTAAAGGTCACAACGAGCGACTGAATTTCACATTCACTTTAACTAGATTCACGCTGACTGGACCAGCAGCATAGACATACTAAAGTGGATTAAAAGTATTGATGTTTTTTATCCCATTACAGGCCAAGTGATTTTATTACAACCCTTTGACAACCTTAGTCCCATAAATCAAAAATGCGTGATTGAAAACGTAGAGCTATCGTTTGAAACTGCAATTCAAAATGCCAGATAGTTCTGGCTAGAATGGATTACCATTATACTTTACCATTGTAAAGGATTGAAGATCCTTGCTTTTATGAGTTTTCAACACAGCAAATAAACGGAATGTAGGACAGCATGCATGGTATTTTAACACCGACATCATGGTGACTGCATGAAAGCCAGTCAGCACGGCAACGAGTATGGCGAGAAACAATAGATTATTTTGACGAGAAATTACAAGTCTTGTTTTGCTCCTGACAAATGGCTTAGTGTTAAGTTCAGTTGGCCTTTGTAAGTACTGTATGATTGTCTTGGATAGGTTCTCTAATAGAATACAGGCATGCTGGCTATCAAGTAATATAATAAAAAAACACAAGACAATTTACTGCTCAGAGGATACGCCCACAGCTCACTACTAAATGCATTAGATAGCGGAAGCGCTGAAATATTTGTGTATAAATCATGGAGACCAAGGTGTTTTTTTCAATTTGAAATTATCATAAGTATCTTAATTAGCTTTTTCTGATTCATTTGAATACCTATGTTATGGGTCGACGGCCAGTATATATTTTTTAATTTTACAGTGCGGTGATCGACTTTAGACGTCAGAATCTGACGTCTACAGACGTCAGATTCTGACGACTGATGTCGGTCCCCGCGCTGAAAGGGCTGAAAGCTCATGTACAGGCATGATAAGTGATATTTTTTTAACCCTATGATAATATGAAACTATTATCAAACTAAAATACATAAAACTACTTTCCCATACGTCGTGTACCTCTTACTTAATAATATATCATACACTTAATAAACTGATGATGAATGCATTATCAATGATGAACTCATTATACTCAAAATATCGAGGTACATTGCAATATCATGTGTACAAGCAATGATATTGTTAGCTTTCACATTCTAAAGGGACACGCCAGAACCAAATGAAATTTGCCAGACTGTCACAAGATTAATTAAGCGCCTCATTTATTCAGGTCAAACCAGATCAACATCTTTTCTATTTTAAACAATTTACTCAGGCTCTCTCCTTACTGAGACAACACCCATTTTGCAAATGGTATAACAGTGTGAAAGGATACTACAGATTTAGTCATTAGAATTTAGCAGAATATAAAAAAACAGTTTTAATGTGAAGATATTACCTTAAAACCTTTGCAAAATATTTTCATAAACATTACCTTTATGTATTATTGTAAATGGGTTTATTTTCTTTGTATAATGCGCATTCCAAACCGTAACTGAGAATGCGATTCAATTGAGACAGATTTTTATGACAGCAAATAGATGCCAAGGTTATCAAATAAATGATTTGAAGGGATGGCTATTTTTGCAGATTAATGATATTTTGTGTTATTTAAATTGGAAATTAGCGACTCCAATGTCACATCATCGGCTGGAAACCTGGTTTTCCACCTGTGATATGCTTACTACATCACAAGACCATAGTTTCTGGTGGGTTAAGGTGGCTAAATTACGTCATTCCAAATCTACACACACACAATAGGCTACGGCAAGTGGAGACATTTATCGTGAAACAATATGTGACTTGCTTGGGAATGCTGTCTGCGAAAAAAATGGCTCCTGCAATCACAGCAACACAATGCTCAGCCAGTTTACCAAAGCGACTGATTCTATTATTTGGCTTCTGATTGGTCGAGATCTCAACCAAACACACTTCTGAAATCTGGGTCAACCAGTGGGAGAGTAGGGGCCTTACCGACGGCTTCGTCAGATTTGTTATAGTCTCATTCAACCATGTACTATTGTTTATACATCTCCGTTCTATGTTCTACAATATCCAATCCTATAAACTAAGGAACACTTAGACTGCATTCTACTTTTTTAACATGTATGTATGTATTTAACAATAAACCATTGTGTTTGATAATTTAAATGAAAACAGGAAATAGGCAAACGATTGTCTACCAAGCTTATCAGACTACAAGTCGACTGTTGACATGGCTGAGGAATAAAATATTGTATCTCTCACTTTACAAAATAGTAAATACAATCTGAAGCCGATGTGATATTTGACAGAGCTGTAAAACGCTGTTATAGTTTTGTGGTTGAATTAGTTGACATTTTGACCGACATTTGGTATTTCCGTTCGCGAGATGGTGAGGCAAATGACAAGTTATGCCCTGACTACCAAACAGAAAGCAAAGAAAGTTAATTAACCCTTTGAACGCCATGCTATTTAATATAAATTTCCACCAACCTCATGTTGTGTCTCGCTGACATGATCCACAACTTTAAGAGTGTGAAAATGATTTCCATTACCGAAAATCGATGTCAACTATTTTATCTTTAACATGTTTAAAGTATAATAATGTATTGTGCTTAAGCAAACTGTAAAAAAAAACGAATTTGATAGAGATTGGCGGTTACAGGGTGAATGTAGACACGGTTGTCTTCTAGTATGACACATTTGAGAGATTGGGCACAGACGTATTCACCTAGCACACGTCAACGGTGACACTTTACAGCAATCAGGATTTTTCCGTTTGAGAATAGAAAACAATCACTATGCCATGCTTAACTGGCGTGGATCTCCTCAGCAAGTAAGGCTCTTGTAGGGCTATAGGTTTATTACAACTAATAAGCAAATTAGATCAACATCGTAATACAACATAACTATACTGCGAAACAAATTATATTTTAAACAAAATGTAATTCTGTAGGAATTTCGACTTTAGATTTTAACTTTCTGATAACAGTAAAAGCCTCGACAATAAGACAATAATATAAATTTGAAAGTCATAGGTCACTTTGCAAAATTGAAGTTACAATATATTGATAATCAGAGGCCGATGTGACCATTGACACAGCTTCAAGATGCTGCTATTGTTTTGTGGTTGAATTAGTTGACATTTGGTGTTTCAGTGCGCGAGATGGAGAGACAATGACAAGTTACGCCTACTATCAAACAGAAAACAATGGAGGTTAATTAACATTTATCCGCCATGTTACTTAATTAACATTTTCATTCAAATTATTCAGATTTGATAAATGGAGGTCAACGATTCTGAAATATTTTTGATTAATATCACGTTTTATCTTAAACATGTTTGAAGCCTGGTATATAAAAACACGAATATAATCGGGACAGACGGTGAAAGGGGTCAACCGTGGTGTGTCAAAAACAAAATCGCATTGCTAATGTGTTGACATTATCTCCTCTGGTTTTCGAGTTCATACTATTGTCTTATTTTCGGGTCCTTTGTTATTGATCTTGGGTAATAGCTTTGGGATAATATTTATACATACATGTACCTTTAAAGCAATCTTAAAGCGTACAATTGTGTCTTTGTGGTGTGATCTGCAACAAAAAAGGGGAATATAATGTACCCTATGTCATTTCATATCATAAAATTTAATCAAATATTTCCAGACTACTAACATTTAAATGTCTATTCAGATTCAGGTGGGTGTGAGCTTCGTGTAAGATCAGATTTATTTGAAGTGCGTGCGTCAGAAGATATGAAGACATAGCTCCCACTGTCCATATTTGTTGTGGTTCAGATTATGTCAAAGATCCTTATTAATTTTTAATTATCTATGTCTTCATATCTTCTGACGCACACACTTCAAATAAATCTGATCTTACACGAAGCTCACACCCACCTCATCACTGGTTTAAAAACCTAACTTAGCACGGACTCGAGGTCAGCCGAAAATCGCGTAATACCACATTTAAAGTTACCCTGGTAGAAAGAAGTAAAGTTGAATTGTATAATTAAGATACAACACATATTACAAAGTCCCCACTTAGGCAGCTATCTTCTTTTGTATATGGCAAGACCAAAGCAGGGTACCTTCCCTAATGGCCAGTCTTGACGGCTCAATTGCTACGCTGATACTAGCTTCCGCATACTGCAGGTACATGAAACTAGAAATAGTCCAGTCTCAAGATATTCCTTCCAATTTCAAATTACAATGTGGTATAGTGTCAAATAATCAGTCTGACTGCGTCATGTGGTGTAGTGAATGCAAAATAATCAGTCTGACTGAGTCATGCGGTGTAGTGAATGCAAAATAATCAGTCTGACTGCGTCATGTGGTGTAGTGAATGGAAATTAATCAGTCTGACTGAGTTATGCGGTGTAGTGAATGTCAAATAATCAGTCTGACTACGGCATGTAGTGTACTGGATGTCAAATATTCAGTCTGACTGAGTGATGCGGTGTATCGAATGTCAAATAATTAGTCTGACTGCGTCATGTGGTGTAGTGAATGTCAAATAATTAGTCTGCCTGCGTCATGTGGTGTAGTGAATGTGAAATAATTAGTCTGACTGTGTAATGTGTTATAGCGAATGTCAAACAATCAGTCTGACTGCGTCATGTGGTGTAGTGAATGCAAAATAATCAGTCTGACTGCGTCATGTGGTGTGGTGAATGTCAAATAATCAGTTTGACTGCGTCATGTGAATTGGTGAATGTAAAATAATCAGTCTGACTGCTTCATGTGGTGTAGCGAATGTCAAATGATTAGTCTGACTGCGGCATGTGGTGTGGTGAATATCAAATAATCAGTCTGACTGCGGCACGCGGTGTAGCGAATGTCAAATAATCAGTCGGACTGCGGCACGCGGTGTAGTGAATGTCAAATAATCAGTCTGACTGAGTCATGCGGTGTAGTGAATGTCAAATAATCAGTCTGACTACGGCATGTGGTGTAGTGAATGTCTAATAATCAGTCTGACTGAGTCATGCGGTGTATCGAATGTCAAATAATCAGTCTGACTGCGTCATGTGGTGTAGAGAATGTCGAATAATCAGTCTGACTGCGGCATGTGATGTGGTGAATGTCAAAATAATCAGTCTGACTGAGTCATGCGGTGTAGCGAATGTCAAATAATCAGTCTGACTGCGTCCAGTGTGTAGTGAATGTCAAAGAATCAGTCTGACTGCAGCATGCGGTGTAGTGAATGTCAAATAATCAGTCTGACTGTGTCATGCGGTGTAGCGAATGTTAAATAATCAGTCTGACTGCGTCATGCAGTGTAATGAATGTAGAATATTCAGTCTGACTACGTCATTTAGTGTAGTGAATGTCAAATGATCAGTCTGACTGCGGCATGTGATGTAGTGAATGTCAAATAATCAGTCTGACTGCAGCATGTGGTGTAGTGAATGTTAAATAATCAGTCTGACTGCGGCATGTGGTGTAGTGAATGTCAAATAATCAGTCTGACTTCGGGCACACGTTTTAGTGAATGTTTATCGCGTTTTAGTGAATGTCTATTGCCTTTAATATATTTCATAAAGCCATACTACAGACATACGGTTTGTGTATACATCCATCTGTGGATACAGTTATTTAATTATGAATAAGTGCCAACATTATATGTAGCTTTTAACCATATAATTTATTTTGTCACATACATTTGAAAGGTACCAGCATTGCCAAAAGTTGTATGTTTTATTTGTGTTACTACTTATTATAACTGTCTAAAATTGTTTTTTTTCAGTTTTTTTTAGGAGTATATACATTTTTTTAAATGATATCTTTAAATTTCTCGCTAAACTCAGATTACAATTGTGTAAATAAGGCGGATTACGTATAGTAGGGTGAAAAACCTAACTGTCAGGAACACTTTCTTGCTAAGATGTTTTGACGATTGATTTGACTTCTTTGAACCTATTAGAAAAAAAATGCCTTTATGTCCCTTGCAAAAGTCCCAACATTTTTTTCTACAGGCATAAATCCAAAATGGCCTCTCGATTTATAGTTTAATGGGTTTAATGATTTATTGGGTTTAAGGATTTACAGTTTAATGGGTTAAAAAAATCTGTTGACATATACATGTACTCTATCTGTATATGTGGGCATCTTGGGTGTGTGTCTGAGATTCAAACCTCATTGGATGTTTCAGATTTATTTAAGGGTCATGAAGAATTGACCTCTTTTTCAGCTCTCATGCACAGTTATCTGTTTCCGTTTCTAGAGGTATTATATAGACATGTTGAGAATCTCACATTTCGGACAGTGGGGTGTACCGAACTGCCTCATGGCGGCCAGTAATCATATAGTGACTGCCATCAGGCAGTTTAAAGGTGATCTATCACCCCTTATATGGTATGAATAGTTATGTCCTTATATGGGGTGATTGGCTATCATGTGACTCTCTGAGGGTCACATGATATCAAATCACCCCATATATGGGGTGATTAGCTATCATGTGACTTTCTCAGAGGGTCAGATGATAGCCGATCACCCCATATGAGGAAACACGTGTGCCCCATCTTGTGGCAACTTTGATTTATTTGTCACAAAATTATTCATACCATTTAAGGGGTGATAGATCACCTTAAGTACACACCAACGTGAGATTCCGAGCTTGTCTATATATATCATACCAACTGAAACAAGCAAGCTTTGCTCCCAGAAAGTTTTCAACAGTTGGTCAAGCGCTGTCTGATTGGCCGGACTGGAGACGCGCGACATTCAAGTTATATCTCTATTTAAAATAGTTGGACGCTAGGTTGATAGACCAAGGTATCGCGGGCTCGTGGGTAAGATAACTTGTTAATGAAGATGACAGAGATAAGCATGATATCCTAACAATGTTAGAGCATCCATCTTATCTATACCGATGCTTCTTCCCTTTTTCTGAGAATACAGGTTGCACTCCCTCTGCATGATATCAACCAGATTGTGAGGGAACATTGAGAAAAATACGGTTCCAGGAAATTTTAAATTCTCTTTCCATAAATGTGGGACACTTCATGCATATCTTAATGACACCGTCTACTTCTTCTCTTTCTGAGCTGCTTCACAGTAGTTGGATCATCCCTCGGTATCAAACATGAAGATAATATCATTCACCATATATGATACACATATCAAAGAAGACACCATATGAGCCACTGGCAAATTTTCTTGTCAGTACCTACATTTTCAAATGCAATGTCTTACTAGTAAATGTCATTTAGCCGACAAACAATTATTATTATAAAAGGATGAGGAATGTGCTTAACATATCAGCATGCTCGGGGATCTAGTACCAAACAATCTACATAATAAAAATGATGTATTTTTTTGCATCATATTACAGCAAGATTTATTACCACAGACTATAATACCATGTATTATACCACTGACAATTTTTTTTTGCCATGTAAATTATTAGTCTTTTTATACACAAGTATGACTCTTTTTTCAGCATTACAATTACATGGCGAAAATCACCAAACATGACAGTTTCTTTATGAATATTGACCTACATTCTGAGAGATATGTAATAAACTACTCATTAGTCTTTTCCACGGCAAAAAAGTAGCATTCTGGAAATACTATTTTCTGACAAACGAGCGTTGTTAAACGTTGGTGTGAACTATCAATTGCATAAATGTACTTAGCCAACACGACAAAGGAGTTTACAAAGGGTTCAAGTCGTGTAGACTTTTAAAATATTTTTTCTTGCGACTTTCACACGAAAAGGTCACTGGCAAAAAACTTGCAGTGGGCTTTAATGGGTAAAAAAATAACTTGTGACATATAAAAGCTATAAATATGAATAAATACACTTTTTTGGATAATTCGACCTCAAGGAATCCGTTTCTGACGTTAGTTTGGTATTGAAACAGATTTCTGACCCCAAAATCTAAGATGGCAGGCAAATTTGGATCAAAACGCAATTTTTTTGAGCGAAACAGAGTTTGGTCGCCATGCATGGGGTGTGAAAGCAACTGTTAATATTAATATTCTCATAAATAGATGAATGCATTGCTCTAAAAAAAGGAGGTTAAAACGAGTTGGTAACCTCCTTGCTCTAATTAACAGTCACAAATTACAATAAAAAAGATTAGCACATTATATGTCATACATAGGCCTACACCTAAATGTGAAACTTGGAGAGGGGTATTCTAAAAAAAGAATATATTGGAAGAAGCCAAATACAAGCATAGCTCAAAACCTTGTTGTAGATTTTTTTTCTGTGAAGTGACATTATTAGTTAGAAAAAAATACAAACACACACAATATGCTGCGCCTAGTGGACACATTTATCGCCAAGCGATATGTGACTTGCTTGAGAATGCCGTCTGCAAAAAAACATGTCTCCAGCAATCACAGCAACAACAATGCTCAGCCAGTTTCTCAAAGCGAAT
Source organism: Flabesymbios commensalis (assembly GCA_964017125.1). Lineage (NCBI taxonomy): Eukaryota > Metazoa > Annelida > Polychaeta > Terebellida > Flabelligeridae > Flabesymbios > Flabesymbios commensalis. The sequence continues at coordinate 55,641,746 of OZ024918.1, forward strand.
AATCCTATTATTAGGTTTCTGATTGGTCGAGATATCTACCAATCACACGCCTGGGTCAGCTGGTGTGAAAATAAGTCCCTACTGACTGCTGAATACGGACTGCTTCGTCACATTTGATACTGTTTCATTCAACCATGTACTATTTTTTTTATACATCTGCGTTTTTTTCTCCACAAGATCCAAGCTTCAAAGCTAAGTATAATTTTAGCAACAAACAACATTTATCTACAAACCTTATAAGAAATGTGTCGACCGTTGACATGGGTGAAGCATAAAAAAATATCTCACACTTTACACATTTACAGATATAATATTTTTTTCATCAGAGGCCGATGTGACCTTTGACAGAGCTTTAAGACGTTGCTATTGTTTTGTGGTTTATTTAGTTGACATTCGGACCGACATTTGGTGTTTCAGTGCGCGAGATGGTGAAGCAAATGAATAGTTATGTCAACTATGAAAACAGAAAGCAATGAAGGTTAATTAATCTTTTAACCGCCATGTTATTTAAATGCAATTTCACCCACCTTAAGTTGTGTCTCATTGACGCGATCCACAACTTCAATGGGTTTTCAAGTTAGTGAAAAGTATACATGTTTGACAAGATGGAGGTCGACTACTTTCAAATCATGCCGATTGATGCCACGTTTAATCGTTTTTATATGTTTAAAAGATGATAAGGTCATGACTTATAAAAAATGGTAAAATATGATCGGGACCGGTGTTTGAAAGGTTGACATAGACACGATTGTTTGGCAGCGTGACACCTTTGAGAGATTGGCCACAGACTAATTCACCTAGTACACGATGACACTTTACAGCAATCAGAAGATGCCATTGTTTCCGTTTCAAAATAGAAAATAATTGCTATGCCATGTCTTGGTTTAAGTGTAAACATATTTTGATCCACAAAAAGCAATATGAAATGTAATTAAAGTTTCCTCTTGCGATAGAAAAATAAAAGATCATGTTTGCTAGATATAATAAACAAAGTTGTGTGGATGATATACTCCACGATGTCATATTACATCAAATCATGAATATATACAGAATACAGAAAAGAGACAGATCATATAATATCTTCTAAAATATTAAAATGGTTGGGGGCGATTACAATCAGATTCTTGAGTATTCCGGTTGATTAACAGGTTGCTTTCTCCATCGTGAAATCCCTTCAAAGGTACATGAACAGTAAAGTCAAATTGTGACGAAGAACTATTTTATTTAAAGGGACCCCTTGGGATGAGACATTTTCAATGTTGTCAATTTTGAAAATGTCATTTATATGAAGCTATATAGCCCTTAACTAAAAATACGAAAAAGTCAAAAAATAATTTTAAAATACCGACAAAGAGTGAAATAGTTGTATTTGCAGGTCGTATATTGCCATGTAAACAAAACAAGTCAGCGATATTAAGCACTTTACATCACATATTCCCACGTATCAGACGGTAAGATCAAACCAGTCACTGCTAATTGGTGTCTCATAGTCAGGACACGGGAGGACACACCTGCAGCACTGATTGTCTACCCAACGCTGGGCCGATGCCATCAGCATGTGGCCCAATGCTGTGAGAACATTCAATCGTCCTTCAGGTATACAAATAGTTTGTTTGGGTTACTTCTGGATTCATACAAATGTTGATTAAAAATATTTGTAAAAATAGGAAAATTCTGAAAAAAATAAAAACATGATCCGTGGGATACACTACTTCAGTACGGAATTAAAAACGAAAATTGATGTCATCCTAAGGGGCTGCTGTTAACGATATATAGGGGGTAATCCAAGGAAAATAGCAAGTTTTCCCTGGGACACCAGAGCCACAGGTGTTAACAGGTATGACAATCATATTACATGCAAACGGCATCGTTGGGAAGGCGAGATGGGCTTATCTCAGCACAAGTCACCCAATCAAGCCCGAGCATTTAGGCGAGGGATTGATGTGGTGACGAGTGCTTAGATCAGCCCATCTCACCGTACCAACGATGCAGTAGGCATTTTCTCGTACGAGTTATATATCTGAAACGGCAAAATCAAACTGAATAGCGTTTAGGAGAGGTTGTCAGATGGGCTGAATTCATCATACGTCTCGTAGTGAAAGCCAACAGTATGAGTGTGAGAACAAAATAGGTGCTGTTGCAATTCGCTGCATCTCATCCGTAAACATGTCATACTGATGTTAACCTGTCTGTCCATGGTCGGGTTTGACTGACGTGGAGCTAGTGTTATGGCTTCTCACCAGTTTTGCTTCTCGTCAGGTCAGTTGTAGGGGTTTGTCAGATGTGAGTTTGACGAGACACTGGTCCCGAAAACAACATCTCGTTTGTTACAGGATTGCTGAATCAGTTTCAGTTTTACATAGTTGGTAGCACTATTTGCCCAAGAAAACAAGTCCGTCCAATCAGAGGTGATATGTGTATGAAAAAATAATAAATAAAGAGTTTTTTAAATGTTGCGAAATCAAATTTTATGGTTAATTACCCGCCAAAAATGAAAATATTTATTCCAACAATAAAAATAGAAGATACTAAAATAAACTGTGCAAAAAATTGTGAAAATCTTAGGATTTAAAATAAACCAAAATTTTACCTGGAATGATCACATAAGAAGGTTGCTTGTAAAATCACGAAATAATTGACATTATCCATCGAATAAAACTATATAAACCTAAGATGCTATTAATTCAACTATATACAACAATAATCCTTCCGCATATTAATTATGGTAATATAGTTTGGGGTAACCAGCAAGATAAAATTACGCAGTTACAAAAAAGGGCGATTAAACGGATATTTAGCTCATTCTGAACCATAATTAAAAGTTTAAATCTTCTGAAAGTAACGGATATGTTTAAATTGTGTCAAATACAATTTTACTATAAATACATCGGTCAAAATTCACTAGAATATTTACTAGGATTAAATTTTGCCAGAAAATGTCAAAGGTACAACCTTAGAAATATCAATGACTTAAATATAATAACCGGTAAACATGAATTTGCTACCAAATGTATCTTGTACAGTATCCCAAAATGTATTAATTCATTACCGCCCTTTAGCAAAGATCATTTTTCAACACATAGTTACTCGGGAGTTATAATTTATGCACGTGGTTATTTCATAAATTGCTATCAATCGCAGTCGTTTGTTTTAAATTGTTATGTATGCAAACCATAATTTGCATTATATTTGATTGATAATCTTTATTGTACTTTAAAAGACGTTTTTTTCATAACGCAAACACTAGACATGACTCTTAATGCAGGCCGATTGTATAAATCTAAACTGGCTCATATACAATACCGACAAACACAAAACGCGAACTGAATGACGCTTTAATGCTAGATTTATCATGTTTAGGCTACGATTACGAATCTATTTTTAAACTTTCTAAATATCGACGATTGTATGTGGCGCATTAAAATAACTTTTTTTTATGAATGACATTTTTTTCACCCTTGCAGCTGTATCTTACTAAAGGGAAACAACAAGCGAGAACATATTACATTCACTTGAACTTACATCTCGCTGATTAAGATTACAAATAATAGAAGAAAAAACACACCATATTTTTTTTCAGATTGTAGGCGAAGTGACTTAACACTTTATTAATTTGAGTCCCATAATGTTTTTGTCATACTCTCTTTCTCTTTCCCTTTTTTTGTTTAACAATAAAACTATTAAAATTTACCTGCACTGCTGTGTGGGGCCAATGTAAGCGGATACTGCCTTTTGGCTTTACAGGGCAGAGAAGCTCTATTATATTGAAGTTCTATGCTGTGCTGCTTGCAGGCTGCTACATGGTATGTCATCGCGCTGTATGTGGTCGGTGGCATCAGCTCTCCGTGGGGAGCGGATGCGTCCTCTAATTAATTGCGCGATGATCCTTGTTATTGTTTGTTTCTAACTTGTGGCCTGCATGATAGCAATCAACATTGATCTTAATGCAGGTCTCCTGATCATCACAACATAATGTATTTTTGTCATCTTATTTGGTTACATATTTATATTTGTTTTTGTTGTGTGAAAATAAATTGAGTCTGGGTCTGAGTATGTAAAGTTGTATAATAACACCTCTGGTTATGATTATAATTTGTCTATATTTTTTTTTAATTAAAAAATTGCCATATTTTAATAAATTCTTGTTGTTTTGGCAAGCAATATATTTTCAAATAAATTGACCTCAAAACATAACTAATGTTTTGTGATTAACCCTTTAAGCCCCCATGATCCCTCAAAGCAATATTTTACATCCCTTAAAACTCTTGCTAAGGGGCTAAGGGGCTTGAGAAGGAAAATTTCCATGAAACTATTTTACCAACACATGCAAATTTTATTTGATTTGTAATTCATTTCAAGTCATCTTCATCCATTACAAGTCGAGAATTGCGACAGCAATTCGCGGCTTGTAGTGGATGAAGATTAAAAGGCTACACATACACGTGTACCAGAGCATTACAACTGCTGTAATAAGCAAATTTAATCAACAATGTAATACAGCTTAACTATGGTGCTAAACGAACTACATTTTAAACTAATTTTACTTCCGTATGATTTTAATGTTCTGACTTCAGAAATGTGACTTCTCACTTTCGAATTCATATATTGTCTTATTTTCAAGTCCTTTATTGTTGATGTGGGGGAATAGTTATGTCATATTATTTATACATACCTTTAAAATCAAATTTGAAGTGCACATTATTGTGTCTCTGTGATGTGATCTTTAACAAAAAAGGGAACGAAATGTACCCTATACCATTTCCAGCCATAGAAATGAATCATATATTCATAGACTATTAATATTGACATTTCTATTCAGGTCTAAAACAATAGTGGGTCAAGTCGACTTGAAAGCAAAATTGTATTTATCGTTTTGCTTAGAACTACAGTCTGCTAAATCCACTTATCAGCATGTAGACTTGGACTTGCCCTGATGAAACACACAGCGATTGGAATTTTACAGTAGATCAAGTGAAGTTAGCAGAGTATTTTTTAACTTCCAAAACAATTTACAGAAGCAAAATTGGGATCAACAAGATACCAAGTTGACTTAGCTCATTGTTATTCTAAGAAAACAGACTATACAGAGATTGTTCCTAGATCAACAATGAACTAAGTCCAGGCATTTCTCCTGTGCTGTTTCCGCAAGTCTTAGAATAACAATGCGCTAAGTACACTTGCATCTTTTTTGTCCCAGAAACAGAGCCCATGAGCGTGTAATAACAGAACAACAATGTGTCAAGTCGACTTGGTCCTGTGTTGGAAAGATATTATGCTGATATGTGCTCCTTTTCACGTGAATAACAATGTGCTAAGTCGACTTGGTTTGTTTTTAAATCTGAATTTGGAATAAATTCAAACTTTATACAAAGTATAGTTGACTTAGCTGATTGTTATTTTAAAGGCCAAAAATGTCACTTAGCACACTATTGTTTTAACCCATCGAATGTGTGATTTCATGTAAGAACAAATCCATTCTCAATGTATGCGTCAGAAGATATGAAGATTGAGATCATGAGAAAACTAATAAACAACTTTGAGATAATATGAACCACGAAACACACGGACTTGAGGTCAGCTGAAATATAACGGCATACATTGGTTTTACTTTTCAACGTTAATCTTGTATATTGAAGCATCTAAGGCCTTTAAAATATTTCGTAATTGCATATATGTAACACAAACATACGGTATTTTGTAGTATATTATTGTGAAATAGTTTATAATAATGTTTCTAGTATGTTATGTTGCAATAATCTAACATTGCCCGAAATAATTTATTCAAAGCTAATACAAAACACACGAATGAACAAAGTATTATAACTTTTAACCCTTTCCATGCGGAATATTTCTGGGTTATCGTTCATTATTTGCCAAGTTAATTTTTTTAAAATGATAATTTCAGGCCATATTTACATCATTTGGATAGGCTTCAAACACATCTTAAGAATATCAAAATGAATATCAATGTTGGTATGGATTGGTCATTCCAAGGTCTAATCATACGCAAATTTACACGCAAATTTCTCAAATTTTGTACTGTATATGACATTTTACTGAAGATCTAAACGTTGTTAAAACACACCACTACACTATTTTCTTTTTCCGACCACTACATTCTAAGCTGGGAATGTAGAGTTATTGTTCACATAGAACAGATCACTTATCATGGTAGGCCTATGGTACTATAATTAGTCAGGTGTGACCGAGCTGTTGATTATGAGGGATCCTCATTATGTTCGGATGTGTTTTAAGTCAGTCAAAACCTTCGGAGCTCTACATTCTTAGCTGTGGAAAAAGCCTCGGCCTTCAGCCTTGGCCTTTTCCACAGCTAAGAATGTAGAGCTCCTCGGGCTTTATCCTATACGACATTAAAATATGCTGTTTAATTTCAGCTGAACACTCTCTCCATACATGTTAGGATAGGTTATTGACATAACGGTTCAATTGGGGGGGGGGGGGGGTGGTAGTAGCCTTCTGTGAACTTTCCAAGGTCATTTCAGATTTTTTTTATTTATTGTAAAAGTCATTTATCGCAAGTTACTTATTCAGATGCCTATACTATCATATGAAGGGTAACAGGGCCTGGTGTTGCACTTTATCTCTATATAAGGTTACCGCGGCAAGGTCACGCCAATATCATCTCAAAGTCATATTAAATGGGCTCACAAATAAAATAATACTCTTTTGTCTATTATTTTTCCATTTGACCTTGACATGACCTTGAGAAGACACTTAGTTAAAGAACAATCCCAGAGCATGTTAGTATTTGCGACTAGACACGTGTCATGTTTGTAAAATCAGCATAATTAGGCATTATAAATACTGTATCCCAGGAATTAAACGGCGCTGAAACAGGTTCTGACGGGATTACAAAATTTAAGGGGTTAATACACCCTCCCCCTCGTAGTAAGGCAGTGATAGATTCTACCTACATGGGTTTCAAACTGACGTCTGAATGTTCCACAACACAATTCGGTGGCAATTCGCATACATGGCCTTTTCTGTATTGTAATTACCATTGATAAAGTGTAACTGTACATAATCCCGGCTGGGGTCTGGGAGCCGCAAATAAGGAACGTTTTCAGATCCCGGTTGGGGACCGGGAGCCACAAATAAGGATCCCAGATGGGGTCCGGGAGCCACAAACAAGGAACGTTTTCAAATCCCGACTGGGGTCTGGGAGCCGCAAATAAGGATCCCAGATGGGGTCCGGGAGCCACAAACAAGGAACGTTTTCAAATCCCGGCTGGGGTCTGGGAGCCGCAAATAAGGAACGTTTTCAGATCCCGGTTGGGGACCGGGAGCCACAAATAAGGATCCCAGATGGGGTCCGGGAGCCACAAACAAGGAACGTTTTCAGATCCCGGCTGAGGTCTGGGAGCCGCAAATAAGGCGGCTGGGTCCGGGATATTTCAAAAAATTTCGGTTGTTTTGTCAAGTCACAAATTTTCACATATATTGGCATGGCCAATTAACAAATTGATCAACTGCCTTCAGATCTGCCCTTTACGTCCTCATGAATCGTCAAAGCATCATTATACACCCCTGAAAACAAACATATTAATCCTCTTGCTGAGGGGTTTTAGGAGAAAAATATCCATGAAATTTTTTTATCAATACATGACCAACACAATATTATTTAATTTGTCACTCAAACACTTCAAGTGATCTACATTTACTACTTGACTTGTAGTGAATGAAGATGACAATGGTAAATTCGGGCCTGAAATTGTTACTTACACATATATCAGATCATTACAACTAATACAATACGCAAATTAAATCAACATCGTAATACAACCTAACTTTACTGCTAAACGAATTATATTGTAAACAAAATGTAATCCCGTATGAATTTTAACGTTTTGACAACAGTAAAAGCCTCGACAATAAGACAATAGTATGAGCTCGAAAGTCAAAGGTTACTTTGAAGAATAGCAGATACAATATAATGATCATCAGAGGCCGATGTAACCGTTGACGTAGCTTCAAGTTGCTGCTCTTGTTTAGTGGTTGAATTAGTTGGCATTTGGTGTTTCAGTGCGCGAGATGGTGAGACGTTCGCGTTATTTTTAGTCCTTTACTGTTCATCTGATATTAGCTCTGTGATATTATTTATGCATACCTTTAAAATCAAATTTGAAGTGAAAATTATGTCTGTGTGATGTGATCTTTACCAAAAAAGTGAAAAAGAATGTACCGTATGCCATTGCAAGTCATAGCCTATTATGATTGACATGTCTACTCATGTAGGTGTAAGCTTAGTGTAAGATCAGATCTTTTTTCAGTGGTTGCGTCAGAAGGTATGAAAACATAGATAATTAGACAAATAATAAAATACCTTAGGATTATCTGACCCACGATAAAAAAACAGTCAGTGGGAGCCTCACCTACTGGTTTATAAACTTAGCAATGACTCGATGTTAGCTGCTTAACGTTAACCTGGCAGAAGTAAAGCATTCTATTATATATGGAGATGCAAAAAATATTATAAATTACCCACATAGACAGTCATCTTCTTTTGTATTTGGCGATCAAAGCAAGATGCCTTCCCCAATGCCAAGCTAGTACAATACACACGATTATACAAAGTATTCTAACTTTAACAAAATATTGCAATTTGAATATTCCTCAAATGTTCACATCTTACTGGTATTGAAATATTTGTACCTCTGTATGTGCATGTGATGAGTAAACCTGATTTGTCAGCAGACAAGGGAGATACGTTTCTGTGTAGCGTATTGGGTTCCAATCAATATCTCGCATCTGGTGAAAAAAAACATTCCACATTTAATTGCCTTTATTTAAGATATGGGACATCTACGTTCTTTGCCAAGCCTTAGACACTTTCATGTCAAAATATTTGTTTAGACACCAGGTTTAAGTGACTATCATCAAACATGAAAAAACCCAGTAGTATGTTATTTTTTTCAGTGTCAATATAGCATCCTAAGACAACACATAGAGTGACAGCGCCGCTCAGAGTGACACACGAAACTACGGTCCAAGTACGGTATTCCACCTCGACCAATGAAAGAGTGGCTCAACCTGTCACATGACGAGATCAGTTGTTATTTAAATTAGGGGGTAAAATACTATACTTGGTCGGAAATTACAATGCTGTAAAATAAATTATATGAGCGAGTCCCGTGATTGTAGTCCGTCATAACAGACTCTGTGAGCATTTGCGATACAGGGTCTGTAATAGTTGTCATTCCAAAATGAAATGAATGGGCTGTCAGGCCACCTTTGTGCATATACAAGTCAAGCTGGGCTAGGAGAACCTCTTGATAATGGTGAGTTGAATGAGATGACACTGCCCGCCAGACACAGGACTCGAAATTCGAGCCCTGGCTGTCTGAAGCCGAGCACACTACCTCTCGGTCACTGAGGTTCCCCCCGATATTAAAACATCACGAGTGAGAGGGGAGTTACATTTCGTTTCTTTTAAACTTGAATGCCAGAGCAGGGGATCAACCCAGGATGTCCTACTTTTGAAGTAGGCAGCTTTACCCACTGCACCAGGTGGGCGACATTGTACTAGATTATCTATAGACCAAGGTCAGCTTTAGGTAGGTGTATGCAAAAAGGCCAAGTTAATGAGATTGGGAAGCAATAAATGTTATGTTCTGTTATACTAATAGATTGAATGAATGGACTTTTTCATCATTGACTTTTGTGATGATAAGACTTGGGACAAAAACTCGCATAATTTTCATTTCATCCTAGGTGCGCATTTTTAAGATCTCCTATCAGGCTTTTGTATTGTTTTGTGTTATTATTTAACATGATTACTTTGTTTTATTTTGGCATATATATTCTCGAACAGTTAGTGTATACAAAAGGTAACTTTTGCGACCATAAATATAATGAACATGGTAAATTAACATTTTACATTTAGTTTGATGACAGTTATCTGACGTTTATTTCAATAGATTTCTGTGACTGATGTATAAAATTATTACATTATCAATATAATGTTGGTGGAGATTTGTTAATGAATTTACACAATTTATATATTTGATAAATCACCTTCTCCACGACTAATGCTGTGTCAAATGTGTCAAATGATGATGAAATATCATCACAACTAGGTCAGTAGGCATGCATGATGAGCATTCTAATAACAGACTACTATCACAACACATTGACCCAATGTGGTTTTGATGTTGGAGCAGCACCGTAGACGATGGTCCAACATTAAACCAACAATTTGTCGTATTTACCGCCTGTTATAAATTACATTAAATAAGATATTCACATAAAAGCGCAAGCAAATACATAATAATAAGACGCATTTCCAAGATTTATTTTATTTTTTTCCCAATATCATCTTCATTTTCAACAATGGAAATGTTGAACTCAATAATAATAATTTGTTTCTGATAATGTATGAACGTTATTTCAAGTACTATGAGGGTTATTTATGAAACAACCTTGTCATCCGTTGTTGAGTGCAAACGTGTTCTTTTATTACAAGGGATGACTGCTTATCATATTTGAAGGCGTGCAAATTGGGTGAAAGGATTATGTCATTCTATCTCTTTGAATAAAAGCTTTACATTATATATGAAATACATCATCTTAGACCTCAAGTATCAGTCGTTAATGTCACACGCAGCTACTTCAACAGAAACAAAAGGTAACAATCCATATTGTTAGTGTTAGCGCTTTTTAGTGCATTCAAACCAGTTTCTAACTCTCATGTAGAAAGTCAAATGTTACTTTACAATTGTTTTGTTTCATTTTTGTCACCAGACTAATTATCTGCACTAGAAAACTTATTTACCATACCATGTAACATTTTAATTCTTTGCTCGAGGCGAAAAGCTTAGGATTAGTTTTAGTATGTTATTTTCATCTTGTCGTGCCAATAAGTCGTGATTAATCATGATAAACCACAATATCCAAAAGTACGCATAGTGAAACTAAAATGAAGTTGGAATATTTGTTTGCAGTAGTGTGTATATTATATGATATGTCACTTGATAACACAGCTATTCAAATGAAGCGAAAAGAGCTAACTGAGCTATTTATGATGATTTCAAATTGAAAAAACCCTTCGGTCTCCATAGTTTATACAAAAGCTTTGTAAGGGTTGATTATAAAACAATCAAACAAACCTGTATGTAAACGAGTAGTATGACGAATCATATATCTTTGCCTTGGCAATAACCTGATAACTGTTAGCAGAGATGCATAATACTGTTCATATTATGCATTTCTGCTTTAGCACATTTATACAAGCATATGCAGGATCCGCGCTAGTTAGTCGATTTATACCACAATAGTTGATCCAGATTTTTGCGAAAAAGATACAAATTGAATTATAAAACTTTTTTTTGTCTTTTTAGGCAATAACCTAGTAGATTCTGCATATAAAAATTAAAGCTTTGGCAGTTTTGATTGATGCGTTGACAATTTATTTGTTTAAATAACTATAATTGTTGTAAACGACAGGAAACAGATGTGTGTGGCTTTACAGATATTATGCTAGTATTGTATATCACATATTTTTTAATTTTAACTGACGCATTGGTCATATAAATTGACGGAAACAGCACATACACTTCCATGCATACGTCTACAATTTGTATTGGTGGAATTTTTTTATATTGGTGGAAATGGTCGGGATCGGGGAAGAAATGCAGATATTAAGAGAATAGAAAAAAAATACATATCGGCTTTAGGACAATTTGCAAAAACGAATTGTAATTAGAGCGGATTCTAATCCGTGACCACCTGCACCTAAGCTCATATATGGCAATCAAACGGATTCGAATTTCTCAGAATACATCTCAAACTGTGATACCAGGTATGCATCTGTGGCTATAGATTGTATTCGAAATATTATGGCAGCAAATGTAGGAACATATTTGAATCTGTTTCCACCGATTTCCCGAGAACTATGACCACATATTCCAATATATGTGGTCATAAATTATAATCTCTGGCCTGCAAAAAATGTTGTGGCCACATTTTTTGCAACTAAGTGATCGATAACAGACAGACAGAGTTGGGTTATGTGGTGAACATTCTTCAACATTTTTCAAAAATCTATGGATTTAACAATTGGGGTGTACGCGCTGGGCGGCATCAGAATCAAATCAAACATTACCTACGGCCATGCAGCTATACTTCTATTTCAGATTCTCCCCACAGTAATTTGTATGCACCTCGAGGCATGATGTATTTGTCTAGAAACATGATTAAAAACAGGCATGACAGACATGGATCGCCGTATTCTCCCCACCTACATCCGTGACAGCCACACATGGATCACCGTACCCACCCTACCTACATCCGCGACAGTCTCATTTCGTTTCTAAAGCGATGAGGTAGAATATGATATTAGAAAATATTCACTTGCAATGCTGTGATTCTGCCAACCACAACATATATAAAGCAACATATTGAATACAGGTTTAAAACTAAGTCATTGAGACTCACACAGTGGCAGACCGCCGCTAGGTGAAAGTGTTTTCTTTTCATTTGTCTTTTGTATGTATGGCTAATCCAAATCCAATAAACACGATAAACAAAGAAAATGTAAACATTTTTTTAATGGTTTTCACTCCACTAACAAAATTTAGCAAATAGACTAAAAGTAGCAAACACAATAACTTCATTCAATGTTGATTCAACGTTGGCCCACCGTCTGCGACGTTGGTTCAACGTTGTAGTCGGAGGGTTGATGATGAAGACACTGCATACAAAATAAGATAAAAGAAAAGCGACAGCAAGGATACAATAAATACGATGCAAAAAACATGGTTACGTCTTTGTTAAGTACATTGCTTCCTGTAGGCCTACCCTTAGGCAAATTATGGCATGATATTCCCGTGATATGTCAACTTACAGAAAGATGTATCGTATGCAGATGGCAAGTGTTTCACTGGCTACTTATGCTTATACATACAGAACCCATACTGTTCACTATTAGGGCGGGGGCCCTAAGGTAGTTGTTAGCCCCGCTGCCTTTCACGCGAATTTTCGGTGTTTGGTTCCCGGTCTCGGTGGTTTAAAAGAAACAAAAAAGGTTTCTTCCCCATCCAAGTGTAAAAGTCAGTATTGTGGGGTGCCTCCGTGACCGAGAGGTAGCGTGCTCGGCCTCAAACCGCCATTGCTCGAACTTCGAATCCTGTGTCTGGAGGACATTGTCATTCCAATCATCTATCCATCCTCAGGAGGTTCTCCTGGCCCAGTTTAGCCTATATGTGCACAAACGTGGCCTAAAGCCTGATTCATTTCATTTTTTTGTTTACTCCTGAAACTGAAATATTAACATGATAAAATCCTAATAGTAATGAATGAAAACCATTCCCTAAGCAGCTTTTATCGGACTAGACTGATATCGATATAACAGTCTACACGATCTTTGAGTGGCAGAGGGTGAAGCCAGCTTATCTGTCAATCCAGAATAGCTTTTTAATCAAGCTTTCATTGATCGGAGGCAGCGACCACATGTGGTCGACATAATCTTCCAGTAATTACTTTCATTTGTATCCAGATCACAATATGTAGGCTAATATTTCCCACCGTTAGATTTAATAATAAATTATAAAACAGTGTAACGTTATATATATGCCAGGATATGTGGTTCGATCCCCGGGCTGGGGCAGTTTTAACACTGTTGTAATGGCGCCCAATGTAGGTTATTCTGGCCTGCAGTCAATGTATCAATCAATCAGTAAAACTTCTATAGCGCCTATATCCTCAGCGGACCGAGCTCAGAGGCGCACAAATCGTTAGCGTGATCATGTGCCACCATCGAGGCCAAAGCAGGTTCGTCAACAGGGAGCCGGGCTACTGAGGAGCTAGGGTGGGAAAGCCAGATCAAATAGATGCGATTGAAGTAATTTCCGGAATCTTAAAAATTGTTCCGGCATTACGTATTGGTACAGGCAGAGAGTTCCATAAGGCTGGGCCAGATATAGAGAAAGCTCTTTACCAAGTGTTAGTTTTTATAAGTTATTCAATTCTATTTGAATTTGTAGAGCGTATATATTTTGAGCTTTTCGGACGAACAAGTAAATCATCCAGCTGTACAGGTTGGTTGTCTTTCAGGGCTCGGAAAGTTATTGTGAATATTTTAAAATGAATGCGAAACTTGACAGGAAGCCAATTTAATCGTTTTAGAATAGGAGTGGAACGACTAAAACGTGGGGCATTGGTTTCCAAGGCAGTTCTGGACGCGTTCTAATCTAGCGATATCCTTTTCTGGTATATTGTAAAAAAAGTGAGGTACACTAATCTAGCTTGCTACTGACCAGTACCACTGCAATTTGGCTGGCAGGATCTAAGGACGGATTTTTTTCGAATTTGACGCAAATCACGGATATGATAGAAGCATACCCTACATGTTTGTGATATGTGTTTTCGGAAATACAAGCTACTATCAAATACTACACAAATATTTTTGGCTGATACAGATGGATTTGTGTCTGAACCTAGAATTAAGCATGGTAAATTATTTAAGAATTTTTGTCGCTGAAGTTTGGTACCAATGAGAAGAAATTTTGTCTTACTAGAATTAAGCTTCAGCTTAGACCCTGTCATCCAGGCCGACACGGTCATTGCACAATGTTGCAAATTCTCAAGAGATTCCTTAGCGTGGGAAACGGAAATAGACATGTAAATTTGAGTATCATCGGCATAAAGATGGTGGTTTATTTCAAAACTGGAGATGACAGCGCATGGTCAATGGTGTCGAAAGCGGCCGACAGGTCAAGCAAGGTCCGAGCTGTAACCTCACCCTAGTCCATACTAATAATTATATCGTTATGTACTTTCAGTAGCGCTGATTCTGTAGAATGATATTTCCCGTAGGCTGATTATAATGGATTAGATAGATGGTTATTTTTTATATGATCTTGCAGCCGATTAGCTACTACCTTTTCTAAAAAATTGGAAATGGAACTCAAGTTGGATAGAGGCCTGTAATTTTTCAGTTCGTTTTAGGAAGAGATGTTTTTTTAAGTAGTGGTCTCAAATGAACTTCTTTTAATTTTTTGAGGAGTGTTCTAGTAGGATAATCTAGGTGTGTAGCAACACCCATTGTGGACTGTGTTGAATGCTGCTCGGGGACCTGCATCTATTTAAAAGGAAATATGTAGCCGGGTGTGTTTATAGTGGACTGGAGTGATCACTACTATGGTCATTGAATTGACTATTTGCCTCGATCGGTAGCGCCGAGGCATCACGATGCCAGGGTCCCTGGTTCGATACCCGGGTTTGGCAGTTTCAACAGTTTCTGTGGCGAATTTCAAAATTTTATTTAAAAATGATTCTTTTGCGGTGAATATTAATTATAACTTTATTCTCCTTGTGGTCAATGAAGTGACGCTGGAGAAACAGTGCATTGTAAGAAACATGTCCTAAAACACAGTGTTATCATATTCATCTCAATATACTCAAGCTGTTTTCCTGGTACATGTTTAAAATAGCCAGCGTTACATGTGCGCACGTGTGGCACAAAACCTCATTCACTCATTCATTCATTCTTTCATTCATTCATTCATTCATTCATTCATTCATTCATTCATTCATTCATTTATTCATTCATTCATTCAATCAATATTTCATTCATTCATTCTTTATTTATTAATGCATTTTTTAAAATATGCGATATCGTAGATGAATTATTTTAAACTAATGCTTTGGCGGCCATTTTGGATTTTCACCCGTTGGGGATATGTCCTGGATTTGTTCGGGATTTGCGACAGTTCAGGTAGGGCGAGTCGAGATATATTCAGGAGTGATTATTATTATGAGATAAATATGACGTCATACATTAATCTGGTATCAGCAAGAGTGGAGCAGCAATCTAATCTGGTAGACAACAAGATAATTAATTTTCTTGGCCACTTTTTATCCTGGCCACTTTTTTTTCTGCGCATTGGATTGTTTTTTTATCATTTGAATAAAAGCGGACAATTTGGAATTTAAAGGAATTTTGTTCTTAATTTTGGATTACAACAGGTTTTCCATGCATTTTCTTTTTTTGGTGGCCATTTTAAATTTTGTGATCCATTTAAGCATGATCATGATATGCTGCTTTGTTAAATACATATACATTTGCTTGTGAGATGAAACCACAACTTTATAATTTAGGTTATCAAAAGTAGCGCTTAATAGGTTCTGTCTGGGGAGAGGGGCCAGTGAAAGGGCCCCTACGTCAGCAGAATGTCACAAAGAAATTAAATGGGAGCTTCAAACTAAACTAAACTAAATTAACTCATCAAACACGTTACAATGATGGGGTAGTATTTATATAACTTAGCTCAATGTCTGGAATGTAATTGGCTCAGCAATGATGCAACAATGGACGGGAACTAATTTATCCTATTATTCAGCTGCTTCATTCTGTTAGTTGCTAAGTCGTCCATACTCTAATTCATCATTTGATTATTATTTTTTTTAGTAGCTTCCATCGCTCTTACATTCATCAGTATGATACACATTTCGTTTGGTTGATCTTTGTTTCGTTTGTTTTTCAAACCATTGAATTACAGGAGAAAATGATAGGACATTCGGTCTGTTGTTTTGTCTTTAATGCGCAATTCATTCAAGACATGATAAACAATGATTGGTGTGCAGTATGTAGCTCCCCTTAGGGTATCCAGACAGACATTGAATAGATAAAGACAAGAAACGGGACCGATGAAGACGAATCGAGGATTTCAAGTCAAAATCAGTCTCAGTATCAACATCAGACATCAGCCCACGTCACGAAGCTATGAATGACTAGGTGGTGAAAGTCTTCCGCGGTGAATCTTAATTGTGACCTTATTCTCCTTTTGGTCAATGAAGTGACGCTGGGAAAACAGTGTATTGTAAGAGACATGTCTTAAAAAACACAAAGAGTGCTTCCTTCACTGATGTGGTCAGACAATGGCCCATATGAAATTGGATAAAGGGAGACGGTCAAAATACCAAACACTACGACAAAAAAAAACATTTCCTTCGGTAAAAAGACATCGATCCTTCAATGTTATTTATGGCTGAGCCACTAGCTCAGTACTGCGTGATATGTTATTTTCCTTTCTGATCATATCAATCATTTGAAAAGTGTAACGATGCTGATGATTCAGTCTCAGATAATTGATTTGATTTAGTAAATTGTAAAAGTGTAACCTTAACACAAAGCCATTAATAGCATGTCAAGTGTACATCATGCTATGTCATCGGATGCTGCTTAAGATGGCTATGATGCTCCTTTTAGTATTTTATCTCTCGCTTGCGCGCTTGTGTACAAACACAAAGGTGGCTTGCAACCCCATTCACTCATTCACTAAGCTATATCCTATCTAGGAATAACAAACCAGTGGCTATGGTGCATTAATGAATAGCAATGAAACACAATGCATTGATTTAATCACGGTGTAAAACAGATATAGGACTAAATAGATTTAGGGCCCTATTCACTCTATTTCCAGAATTAGTAGGGCCGTGGGCCAACTCGACCCATCCTTAGACGTATCAGAGTTAAGAACAGCTACCTGTATTATGCCTATTCTAGATCTACGGGACAATACAACAGCTGCCGACAAATAAACATGAGTAAATACGTTTAACATATAAGACAATGATCCATTTTGAGTTGAATGTCAGCTCAGCATATCGTGCTCGCTGCTAACAACCTATATAATAATGTATTCGAGAACACATTGAATCTCACTAATCATTCACCTGTTACTTATTGGTTAATTCAACAGACACGTTACAGTGGCTCACGTGGCTCAGGATGCACAGCGGTGGCCTAAAACCTCATTCATTTCGTGATTCAGGATTGATAGAATATTTGTAAATATCTGTAAGGTTGACCAAGCGTTGCCTAGATATAGAAGCCAACCACTTAATCTTAAAATTAAGCGGATCATAGTTTTGCTAATAAATGTTTGTCTCCTTATTTTTGCCTCTTCATTCTGTAAATTTCTCCTTCGTTTGTGTCATCTGTCATCGTTTTATTATGTTTCCGCTTCATTATGGTTGGGTTTTGCAGCTTCCGTCTCTCGTGACAATACATAACATGCGCCCATAAGATAATTATTACTTTTCCTTTTCATACGTTTGTATTTGTACCATGGTATTATTAAAGAACATGATCGTACATGATCGTGCATGATCTTACATGATAATAATTCCTTTTGTCGTTCTATTGTATAGTTTTCATTTTACAATTCATTCTTTTTACAACACCTGTAAAGCAATTATAAGAATGGCTAGGTACCTCTTCATCAGGCCTCCTATAAGGATCACCATTCTTTAGAAGTCCCCCCCTCCCAGAACATATGAATGACTATTTGGAAAAGTCTTCCGTGATGAATAATATTGGGTTTTGACCTGATGCTCCATAAAGCTAATAAAGAGATGCGCGAGGAAAATTGTACCATTGCCATTGTGATAAGAAAACATTTGATCTCCATGGTTTATACAACAATACCTCAGCGTTTTCAAGGGTTAAGCACGCTATAAATACATGGACAAACTATCTGGTATGGCGGGTCTGGTGACATAATCTAAACTACTATCAACATCACACACTATCTGGTGTGGCAGGTCTCATGACATAATGTATTCTATCAACATCACACACTATCTGGTATGGCAGGTCTGATGACATAATCTAATCTACTGTCAACATCACACACTATCTGGTATGGCAGGTCTGATGACATAATCTACTGTCAACATCACACACTATCTGGTGTGGCAGGTCTGATGACATAATCTAATCTACTGTCAACATCACACACTATCTGGTATGGCAGGTCTGATGACATAATCTACTGTCAACATCACACACTATCTGGTATGGCAGGTCTGATGACATAATCTACTGTCAACATCACACACTATCTGGTATGGCAGGTCTGATGACATAATCTACTGTCAACATCACACACTATCTGGCATAGCAGGTCTGATGACATAATCTACTGTCAACATCACACACTATCTGGTATGGCAGGTCTGATGACATAATCTACTGTCAACATCACACACTATCTGGTATGGCAGGTCTGATGACATAATCTACTGTCAACATCACACACTATCTGGTATGGCAGGTCTGATGACATAATCTACTATCAACATCAGACACTATCTGGTATGGCAGATCTGATGACATAAATTAATCTATCAACATCAGACACTATCTGGTATGGCAGGTCTGATGACATAATCTAATCTACTATCAACATCACACACTCTCTGGTGTGGCAGGTCTGATGACATAATCTAATCTACTATGAACATCAGACACTATCTAGTATGGCAGGTCTGATGACATAATCTAATCTATCAACATCACACACTATCTGGTATGGCAGGTCTGATGACATAATCTAATCTACTATCAACATCACACACTATCTGGTATGGCAGGTCTGATGACATAATTTAATCTACTATCAACATCAGACATTATCTGGTATGGCAGGTCTGATGACACAATCTAATCTATCAACATCACACACTATCTGGTATGGCAGGTCTGATGACATAATCTAATCTACTATCAACATCAGACACTATCTGGTATGGCAGGTCTGATGACATAATCTAATCTTCTATCAACATCACACACTATCTGGTATGGCAGGTCTGATGACATAATTTAATCTACTATCAACATCAGACATTATCTGGTGTGGCAGATCTGATGACATAATCTAATCTATCAACATCACACACTATCTGGTATGGTAGGTATGATGACATAATCTAATCTACTGTCAGCATCAGTCACTATCTGGTGTGGCAGGTCTGGTGACATAATCTAATCTATCAACATCAGACACTATCTGGTATGGCAGGTCTGGTGACATAATCTAATCTATCAACATCAGACACTATCTGGTATGGCAGGTCTGATGACATAATCTAATCTACTATCAACATCACACACTATCTGGTATGGTAGGTCTGATGACATAATCTAATCTATCAACATCACACACTATCTGGTATGGCAGGTCTGATGACATAATTTAATCTACTATCAACATCAGACATTATCTGGTGTGGCAGGTCTGATGACATAATCTAATCTATCAACATCACACACTATCTGGTATGGTAGGTCTGATGACATAATCTAATCTACTGTCAGCATCAGTCACTATCTGGTGTGGCAGGTCTGGTGACATAATCTAATCTATCAACATCAGACACTATCTGGTATGGCAGGTCTGATGACATAATCTAATCTACTATCAACATCACACACTATCTGGTATGGCAGGTCTGATGACATAATCTACTGTCAACATCACACACTATCTGGTATGGCAGGTCTGATGACATAATCTACTGTCAACATCACACACTATCTGGTATAGCAGGTCTGATGACATAATCTACTGTCAACATCACACACTATCTGGTATGGCAGGTCTGATGACATAATCTACTGTCAACATCACACACTATCTGGTATGGCAGGTCTGATGACATAATCTACTGTCAACATCACACACTATCTGGTATGGCAGGTCTGATGACATAATCTACTATCAACATCAGACACTATCTGGTATGGCAGATCTGATGACATAAATTAATCTATCAACATCAGACACTATCTGGTATGGCAGGTCTGATGACATAATCTAATCTACTATCAACATCACACACTCTCTGGTGTGGCAGGTCTGATGACATAATCTAATCTACTATGAACATCAGACACTATCTAGTATGGCAGGTCTGATGACATAATCTAATCTATCAACATCACACACTATCTGGTATGGCAGGTCTGATGACATAATCTAATCTACTATCAACATCACACACTATCTGGTATGGCAGGTCTGATGACATAATTTAATCTACTATCAACATCAGACATTATCTGGTATGGCAGGTCTGATGACACAATCTAATCTATCAACATCACACACTATCTGGTATGGCAGGTCTGATGACATAATCTAATCTACTATCAACATCAGACACTATCTGGTATGGCAGGTCTGATGACATAATCTAATCTTCTATCAACATCACACACTATCTGGTATGGCAGGTCTGATGACATAATTTAATCTACTATCAACATCAGACATTATCTGGTGTGGCAGATCTGATGACATAATCTAATCTATCAACATCACACACTATCTGGTATGGTAGGTATGATGACATAATCTAATCTACTGTCAGCATCAGTCACTATCTGGTATGGCAGGTCTGATGACATAATCTAATCTATCAACATCAGACACTATCTGGTATGGCAGGTCTGATGACATAATCTAATCTACTATCAACATCACACACTATCTGGTATGGTAGGTATGATGACATAATCTAATCTACTGTCAGCATCAGTCACTATCTGGTATGGCAGGTCTGATGACATAATCTAATCTATCAACATCAGACACTATCTTGTATGGCAGGTCTGGTGACATAATCTAATCTACTATCAGCATCAGACACTATCTGGTATGGCAGGTCTGATTACATAATCTAATCTACTATCAGCATCAGACACTATCTGGTATGGCAGGTCTGGTGACATAATCTAATCTACTATCAGCATCAGACACTATCTGGTATGGCAGGTCTGATTACATAATCTAATCTACTATCAAAATCACACACTATCTGGTATAACATTAGTAGACATTATCTGGTATGGCATGTCTGATGACATAATCTAATCTACTATCAACAGCACACACTATCTGGTATGGCGGGTCTGATGAGATATTCTAATCTATCAACATCAGACACTATCTGGTGTAGCGGGTAAGATGACATAATCTAATCTATCAAAATCAGACACTATCTGGTATGGCAGGTCTGATGACATAATCTAATCTACTATCAACATCAGACACTATCTGGTATGGCAGGTCTGATTAAATAATCTAATCTACTATCAAAATCATACACTATCTGGTATAACATTAGTAGACCTTATCGGGTATGGTGGGTCTGATGACATAATCTAATCTATCAACATCAGACACTATCTGGTATGGCAGGTCTGTTGACATAATCTAATCTACTATCAACATCAGACACTATCTGGTGTGGCAGGTCTGATGACATAATCTAATCTATCAACATCAGACACTATCTGGTATGGCAGGTCTGATGACATAATCTAATCTACTATCAACATCACACACTATCTGGTATGGCAGGTCTGATGACATAATATAATCTACTATCAACATCACACACTATCTGTTATGGTAGGTCTGATGACATAATCTAATCCACTGTCAACATCACACACTATCTGGTATGGTAGGTCTGATGACATAATCCAATCTACTGTCAACATCACACACTATCTGGTATGGCAGGTCTGATGACATAATCTAATCTACTGTCAACATCACACACTATCTGGTATGGCAGGTCTGATGACATAATATAATCTACTGTCAACATCACACACTATCTGGTATGGCAGGTCTGATGACATAATCTAATCTACTATCAACATCAGACACTATCTGGTATAGCAGGTCTGATGACATAATCTAATCAATCAACATCAGACACTATCTGGTATGGCAGGTCTGATGACATAATCTAATCAATCAACATCAGACACTATCTGGTATGGCAGATCTGATGACATAATCTAATCTATCAACATCAGACACTATCTGGTATGGCAGGTCTGATGATATAGTCTAATCTATCAACATCACACACTATCTGGTATGGCAGGTCTGATGATATAATCTAATCTACTATCAACATCACACACTATCTGGTATGGTAGGTATGATGATATAATCTGATCTACTATCAACATCAGACACTATTCAGTGACGGGTGTAGAATTGTGTAATGAGTATATTGACCGATAGGGGCGTTGGTGATGGTAGATTACAATGCCAGCAAAAAAAATACGTTGAATCAATGCCGCTTTAACGTTGGTTCAGTGTCGTAGGGAGACCCATTCGTTCTGTGGGTCTACTCTGAATCACACTGGACCAACGCGCCGATTTTATGTACACTCACTTTTATCGATTGTATTTAATAAGCATCACAGTAATAACAAAACGAATATCCCCTCAAATTAATCAACACATCGCATCAAGCTTAACCTTTGAAAAATATTTATGTTTTCATTTCAAATAGTTATCCTTTTATTATTTATCTTGGATACATCATTTTTATAGTTGGATATTGTTGCAAAAGTTTAATTTATGTATTTCATGAACCCATAAAGCCACTGCAAACATGAACACAATATTATGAATAGACTGAATATACTGCCAAAGTCAAGTGCAACTTAGTCTAAATGTATTAATGTAGATTATCACACTACAGCTGACCGTGGATGGAATTTGTTCATGGTTAAATTATTCACCAGGTGGCGCTCACACTGCCTAGGGCGGGGGTGGGGGCTCTGATGCAGTGGTTAAAGCTGCCTGCTTGGAAAGTCGGAGATCGCAGGTTCGTTCCCCGCTCTGGCATTCAAGTTTCAAAGTAACAAAGTTTCAAATAAACACATAGTTTCTTTTTATGCTCACTCATAAATAATCAATATTGTGGGGAGCCTCCGTGACCAAGAATTAGCGTGCTCGGCTCGAATTTCATCTCATTCATCTCACCATCCTCAAGAGGTTATCATGGGCCAGTTTTAGCCTACATGTGCACAAAGATGGCCTAAAACCCCATTCATTTCATTTCATCTACGATATTCTGGATTTTATTGGTCTTTATACTTAAGAGCCACATGGAGATTTGGCTTAGACCTGAGGGGGGCATATTAAAGTGGTTAAAGCTGCCTGCTTGAAAAATCGGAGATCTCGGGTTCGCACCCCACTCTGGCCTACAAGTTTCAAAGAAACAAAATGCTTCTTTCTCGCTCAATCGCAAAAAATTAATATTGTGGGAAGCCTCCTTGACCGAGAGCCTCAGGCCGCCAGGACTCGAATTTCGAATCCTGTGTCTAGAGGGCAGTGTCATCTCATTCATCTCACCATCCTCAGGAGGTCCTTTCGACCCTGTTTAGCCTATAGGTGCACAAAGGTCGCCTAAAAAACCCATTCATTTCATTTTATTTACCCTGCCTACCTCTTTAATTTGCGTGGTGCTTTCTAGATCCACCTATAGCCTGCTGTAGCGGGATCGGGGACCGTCCTTAGACGTCAAAATCTGATGTCTGTAACGTCAGATCTTGACATCTAAAGACGGTCCCCGTACAATGGCCGTACACCCATAACAAAGGTATTCAAATAAAGTGGAACAAGCTAGCTATGGCAATTTAGAAGATTTCAAATTAAAAAAAAACGTCGGTCTTTATGGTTTATCCAAAAATATGTCAGCGTTGTAAGGGTTACATTCAATCCATAGCCACCAAAGTGAAAATACTTTGTGGATCGATACAGGATGGCCTTTAACCCTTTAACCGCCGGTGCCGCATATATTACGGTTCTCATTTTTTATTAGCACATTAAGTACCAGCTTTTGAACATGTGACAAAGATACAATGTGACATCAATCAGCAATATTTGAAAACAGTTGACCTCCATTTTGCCAAATCTGAATAATTTTCACTCGCTTGAAGTTGTGGATCGCGTCAGCGAGACACAACTTCAAGTGGGTGAAAATTTAGATTGATTAATTTGGCGTTTAAAGGGCTAAACCGGGATTATATTGATCGGTGACAAAACAGCACAGGATGTTGACTGACCTCTGATAAAGTATCCATTGGTTAATTATAAACCGTTAATGTCGAGTGTGTCGAGTGGCTATCCTCAAACATAGTTTTACATTTGTGCTAAGATTGTAGTATTCCTATATCTACATACTATAGGGGTCACCATTCAATCTCCGGGGGGGGGGGGGGGTGGAGTACTTTTAAAATAAATGTTATCGGGCAGACTCGAAATAAATAATTCATTTAAGGAACTGTTTTATATAAACATGTAATAGAAATTGACATTTTCAGCGCGCCGCTTTGCCGCGCTGAAATAACAAATTATCCCCTCCCCCCAGAAATTGAATTGTGGCCCCATATTATTATACAATATTTATTATTATGGATGATCAAGTTGATCAAGAGCATTGTTATTTTGATTAAAGTAAGTGTTTTTTACAGAACGAAAACACATCCATCTTGAGAATAATTTAATAACCTACACAGCGCTGTATGTCCGTACAATAATTATTGTTATTAAATATGTTTAATTATGTTAAGCGCAAACGTTACTACGAATAATGACTAAGCAAATGGATTAATATACTATCGCAAATGACTGCAATCAGTTTGCGATAATATTCGACAGCAGACTGGGTATGAAAACCCACTTATATCGTGTAGGCAGGACGTTGGGCCCTGGACGTCAGTTTTGGACGTCAGCATCTGACGTCTATGGACGTCAGATATTGACTACTAAATTCAGTCCCCATACTGAAAGGCTTATTGTTGCGCCAGTTTGCAGACGGTGGACCAAAAGTAAACAAACATTAGTACTACAAATGACTTAGTAAATTGTTTAAATTACCATTGCAGTCTATTCGAGATAATCATAACCCTAGTCATAGATGACACACTGGTGATGAAAACTTGAAAGCCTAGGCCAAATAATAATACAGAGAAAAACCCATTTATTCAGTTTCATTTTTTGTTCCCAACGGATTCATCAGAAAATATAATGATAATTATAGTGATAATTTCAAACAAGTTGACGCCTTGTTTTTCAAATTTACTAATCTCGCAACAGGATGGATTTACTAAGTGAATACAACAGATCAAGTGAACTATTTTTGTATAAACCAAATTTGAAATCAATTTGAAATCATCATAAATTAGATAATAAGCTCTTTCTGCTTCATTTGAATACCTATGTTATGGGTCTACGATCACTGTATATATTTTAATTCTTTCAGTACGTGGACCGTCTGTGGACGTCAGAAAGACGCCAGAAGAATCATCAAATGTTATTATGAAGAGTTACTAATATTATATATATTATGTGATACTATGTGCTATGTACAGTGCGACTGATCTATGCATACAGGCTCGTTTTTAAATTATATAAATTTAAACTACAACATTTTGAAAACATGAGAAACTGTTAATACAAATCTACGAAATTAATGTTTGTCAGCGTTTCATCTGTACAGACAGTATAATCACCACAGGCAGTCACGATGTCAACCTACATTTCACGTTTTATGTGTTTTCACTCGATCTTTTTTATAATATATAAATTTAAACTAGAAAATTTTGAAAACATGAGAAACTGTAAATACATATCTACGAAATTATTGTTTGTCAGCGTTTTATCAGTACATAAAGCAAATTCACCACAGGCAGTCACGATATCAACCTAAATTTCACGTTTTATGTGTTCTCACACGCAATAAAGGCCCACACTGGAAGTACGAAGGCCTGAATCACATTTAATTTGTATTTAATTCTGGTCCAGACAAAACATGCTACGACAAACAATGGTGTAGATGGAAAAAATTGTAAACATGAGATGCAGACATTTTAGCTAATACTGTACATGTAGTAGTAAACCATTGCCGCAGATAGAGTTATATCCATGAATACCAACCAAATATTTGCCCAATTATGGTTTGATGTTAAGCCAACATTGGCCCAACGTCTCGTGTTTGTTGGGCGGGTATATGTTCAGTATATACCCAAACACGATACGCTGACCCAATGTTGTTTCGATTTGTCGCCATTTTTATTAAAATATTGTAGAAACGTGATAAATTATTAGACATGATTCAGACATCAAATCGATTAGTATAATATTACTCTGATACATAAAACAGCCATGTCAGGCGGGTGATTATGACACCTGATCAACAAAATGTACACTGTTCTCAATGGCAGCTGGCTTTAATATCCTAAAGCTCATATCCTTCTTAAAAACGCCGCACTTTTCTTATACACCAAGCCATAGTCGTATCCTTCATATCTACTATGGTCTATTTTAGCTGTATCAAAATAGACCACATATTTTATTAAGTTGAGGCTCCAGGTGAACAGGGTGAATTAAAATGATTAAATGTTATCATCTTCCCAAAAATCTCTATTAACCTATTTGTTATGGGCGCCATATACGTTTGCGGAATCTTTAAAAGTGCTTTAGAAACCGGCAATTTATTTGTGTGTTAAATGTGTAGTTCAAAACAATATGACTACCAATACGTTAAATACTATTTCCTACATTTCATATTACAAATGCCGCGTTTTCATTTCTCTAATGAAACAAGCCTAATTTTTATCAACCCCTTTTAAAATTATATTAGTATGATGTGTACTTATATACTGCATGTAAAATTTAAATGCAAAATAATAATAGTTATCATAAAATAGACGATGTCTATGGGGAATAGCCTCTGCTTACTCAAAGCGTATTGATTGGCTCTCCAATATTCCAGCATCTTCTGAAAGCGAGCCTTCACTAAGTAGACTTAGGCTTGATACTGGGACACCATTATCTTTACCTACAAAACGTCAGACAGCCTCTGGCCCACGATTCTAGTAGGCGAGGTATCACTTGATTTTCCTCCGTGGATGATCATCAGACTAGGTAGCGGATGTGACGTCATAGGTCATCTCGATCATGCGCACAAGAAACACCCACTTCCATCAAACAAAACATGTTTGTACAATGTTGATCTATTGCTGGCCCACCGTCTACGACACTGGGCCAGCATTTAATCAACATTGGGTATCGTTTCTTGTTCGTTTCGTGTGCATACATTGGTGGATCTTAAAGATTTGTGTAAATTGTAGAGACAGTTTCACCATCAGGATCTAATTAAACCACGCAGCGTTTTTATTCTGACGTTGGTGCTTCTCCCACGTTATTTTAGCGTGGGTTATTTTCTCACATGTATTGTGATATCGAATCCTAATTGAATAACGCAAATACACAGCACATACATAAACGCAACAACAACAAAATGTCATGACGTGAATGAATAAAGAGGGATTTTAGCCACCTTTGCGCATATACAGTTTAAAAAGCTTGACTATTATTTTTTAGTTTGAAACTTGAATGTCATAGCGGCAGCTTTAACCACTACATCATGCCTAAATGATATGATATCAAACTACATGTAGATCCTTAAGTGAGATATGTACATTATGATAATAATAATATTGTGCATTTCTATATAATTGTGTGGTTATTAGATACCCTTATAAGATATAAAGCCCCCTACTTCACTTCAACCTCAGATATCACAAGTCAATCATGAATAAATGAATAAATGAATAAATGAATGAATGAATGAATGAATGAATGAATGAATCAATCAATCAATCAATCAATCAATCAATCAATCAATCAATCAATCAATCAATCAATCAATCAATCAATCAATCAATCAATCATTCAATCAATCAATCAATCAATCAATCAATCAATCAATCAATCAATCAATCAATCAATCAATCAATCAATCAATCAATCAATCAATCAATCAATCAATCAATCAATGACGGTAGTCATTATACTATTAATGAGAATAACAGCACGTACAAGAAAATAAATTTGTGGAGAGCAACATGATCTGTTCCCGTCATAGGCGAAGGGTTTTCCTGTCTATTTCCTGCTTGTTAGTTTTTTGTTGGGATTCCCATCATGATCGTGGTCTGAAGGTGAGAATTACTGGGGATGAAGCGTGGCATTTCGTGACAAGGGCGCTCATAACAAGTGAACGGGGAACATTCAACCAATTATGCTTGAAGGTTGGACCAGCATTGCAGATGGTGGGTCAACATTAAACCAGCATTGGTCCAGTGTATCATGATATAACACGCCACACAACCATTCAGGGAGGCTTCCCAGTGCACACAAGTCATCATTGGCCAAATGCTGGCTTAATGTTGGGCCATAGTCTGTGACACTGCCCCAGCATTAAGCCATCATTGGGTCAGCGTCACATATCTGTCAGATGCAATGAGAAACATAGGCTAACCATCTGATCACCATGTCTCTATTAACCCTTACAATTCTAGCAAATTTGTGTATAAACCATACAGTTTTTTTTTAATTTTAAATCATCATGAATGTCTTAGTTAGCTCTTTCCACTTTAATTGAATACATATGTTATCATGGTTGATGGTATTCGTGCATTATACCTCAAGTAGACTGCATCACACCATCTTCTCACTCATCCGTAGTTAACCTTTAAATGGCTGAGGTATTCTTATATCAACCAAGAGACCAAATTATTTGTTTATCAATTTGAAATCATCATAAATATCTCAGCTAGCTCTTTATTTTGAATATTTATGTTATTGATTAACGGTCATTGCAAATATGTTATTCTTTCAGTGTGGGGATGGACTTCAGATGTCAGAATTTGAAGGTCTTTGGAAGTCCCATTCTAGCGTCTAAAAACTGTTCTTGCGCTTAATAGGCGAGGAAGCAATGAAGCAATAAAAGTCAACCATGTGTGAGTAGTCTCGGTTTAAGTGTTATATTTAGGTTTACTTTAACGTATATTCCTGTAAACACGCCTACAAGGTCTCACTTTCTAGGGCCACGCACAATAATAAGCTTCATGCAAGAAAAACATGGTAGTATAACTTTATTATTAATACCTAAAGCACAACATTAAAAATAAATTTTCAACCACTGTGTTGTGTCAACCAGACCCAGACTACCGCGACCCACAACTTCAAGTATGTGAAAATTACTCGTATTTGTTAAATTGAGACCAAACATTTGCAAGCTTTGATGTTTAAGGACACAAAATTCATTCTTCTTTGATCGATGAATAAAATAGATTAAAAACGACTTTAATTACGCTTACCGTTATAATGGTTACATGATTACGTACAACGCTTACTTGAATCTGACATTGCTAAAGTAATCTACAATTTTAAGTAAAACAAACTTATTTAAAAACTCATTTAAAAATCGTTTACAGACGCCTACAAAACATCACATGTAACCTTCGTGTAAGGTGCCTTAATGACATAATGCTAGAAATGAGTGTAAACATAAGTGTGTTAAAATTGCTTTGCTGTTTGCCAATCTAACAGAGCTTCCAGTTGTGTATTGTGATGTTCACCTTAACAGCTATTTTGAAAACTTTACATGCTAATTCTGTTTGCCATGATCCTGCCTACATATCACTTAATAAATTTTTAAAAATTTCCATTGCCCATCACAACAGCAATTTCTGGATCCGGTATTGTAGAGAAAATTGAAAATCAATGGGTATTGACCGAGAAATGCATGTACTCCACAAACTGAACGTGTAGCTATGGCTTCGCATCAGGTTTTATTGTAAGAGCCAGGCAACCTAATTGAAAAAGGATGCTGATAATTAAGATGTCCAGACAATTACCGTGATATCCACGAGATTCTACGACGCTGTCTTAGCTGTCTGACATTATTTGATTAATGAAGCCAGCTGGAACCTACGGAAAAAATAAAGAGAAAAAACATGTGAAAGAAGTAATTTGCAAATGCCACTCTGCAGTGAATGAGCAATAAATCTACAAGTGTCGTTGTTTATCAGAAATAACTCATATAGTGTAAATATTTACCTTGCACTGAGGTATAAATACATTTTGGTAAATATTTATTTACGTATACATGCAAAAATATATTTACGATATACACATATACGTAAGTAAAATAGTTTTTTGATTTACCTAAACGTGTAAATGAACAGGAAAAAAACTATCAGGAAATGTTTAGAAGAACGTAGTAATTTGCTTATGCGAATACATCAGCTATATTTTTATGCTATTAACAATCGTATTACAATTGAGACTGAAATCCAACTTGGACGACCATTTCTAAGATAATATACCTTAAATGCGCTTTTCTGAATAAATGTTACAACAGATAATAGTCTATTGCACGTCATAAAAGATAAAACTCCATTGCACGGAACACCTCAATTACCGCACATTGTGGCATAATTATGTCTCCCCTCTGTACACAGAGGAGGGGACATATTGCTTTACCCTTGTCAGTTCAGTCTGTCTCAGTATGTGCTGTGAGTCTTCTGTGGTGTGAGTCTGTCTCCCATTAATTTCTCTCTACCAGTTACAATCAAGCAGGCGGTCAACCACGAGACATTGACACAATGCTGGGCTAATGTTCAAATTTATTTGGTGTGCGCCAAATGATTATTTGGTTCAAACTAAATGATTTGGTGCGCGCCAAATGATTATTTACTTCACGCCAAATGATTTGGTACGCACCACATGATTATTTGGTTCAAGCCAAATGACTTGGTGCCCGTCAAATGATTATTTGGTTCAAACCAAATGCTTTGGAGCGCTCCAAATGATTATTTGGTTCAAGCCAAATGATTTGGTGCGTGTCAAATAATTGTTCGGTTCAAGTCAAATAATTTGGTGCACGCCAAAGAATTATTTGGTTCAAACCAAATGATTTGGTGCGCGCCAAATGATTATTTGGTTCAAGTCAAATGATTAGGTGTGCGCCAAATGATTATTTGGTGCAGCCAAATGATTTGGAGCGCTCCAATTAAATACTTTCAGTTGAAACATATTTTTTGGAAATGTCCCTTAAAAAGCTCCGTAATGATATGATATTTATATATGATATGATATTTATATTTTTTATGTTTCCCCTCTGTATACAGAGGTGGGGACATGTTGCTTTACCTCTGTCCGCTCAGTCTGTCTCAGCTGTGAATCTGTGTGTCCCATTCATTTCTGTGTGTTACAGTTTTGCCTAAAGGCCACTTGTAGATCAAGTATATACTTCCTTTTGGCTGGCGTCACTGCGCTCTCTTTTGACTTTCACAGCCCTTCCGAAAGACGGTATAAGCACACTTGTGAAATAAGCAGATATTTCTATTTCGCTGTCTGCAGCAGTGTCTGTCACAACCCTTCCAAAAAACGATAATATGCACACTTGTGAAATAAGCAGATACTTCCATTTCGCTGTCTGCAGCAGCGTGCCACGATGAATGTGCACACGCTCCCGCCAGCATGAAGTACTGACTAAGGCTGAATGGATACTGGCCAGCACCGGCGACGCTGGCCCGTCATTTAACAGATATTGGGTGAGTGTCGGCTTCTAATTAGCACCAGCAGTAAGCTGGAAGCAATACCAGACCACCCAGCAAACACGATACATTCACCCAATGCTGGGTCAATGTTGGCCCGCCGTCTGCGACGTCAACCCAACATTAACCCAGCATTGGTTCAATGTATCATGTTTGATGAGCAGCTGCTATTCCAAGCAAACACAAAACATTTGTATAAGAATTGCACAGCACCGGCACAATGTCTTCGATGCTGGACCAACATTGTACAAATGTTTTGTGTTTACTGGATTGAACGCAGCCCAGCAAACACGAGGTGTTGAACCAGTGCTGTTTTGATGCTGGGCCAGCGGCGCAGATGGTAGGCTAGCATTGGGCCAGCATTGGGTCAACGCCCTAGTTGCTGGGAGTTTTGACAAGTTTTTCGTACCAAAATAAAATAAATTCCGTTTAATACATCGGCTCTACTGTCCACAGGAGCCATTTAATAACATTAATTACAAAAGCCATTGACACTACATCTATTAGCTATCACCCTTTATGGTTATGCTGCTGGAAGGGAGACATCTCCAGTCTTTTGTTCGCATAAAAACAGACCCTTCTAGTTTTTATATAGCTCTCGGTAGTTTTTTTTCAGACATGGTGCACATTCTGTGAGTAAATATGATATTGCCACTTTATTGATTATATCTTCCTTTTTGCTGGCATCATTGCGCTCTCTTTTGCTTTTGCTTCCATGGTAATATGCACACTTGTGGAATAAGCAGATACTTCCATTTCGCCGCCAGCAGTAAGAACTACCAGACCAGCTGTTATCAGCAAACACGAGGCGTTGAACCAGTGCTGGTTTGATGCTGGGTCAGCGTCGCAGACAGTGGGCCAGCATTGGGCCAGCATTGGGTCAACGTCCCGTGTTTGCTAAGCTAGTGTTGACAAGCCACAGTATGTTTCGCACATCGGGTGGTTCCAAAACGGAATAATAAATTCCCTTATTACACAGTCTCTACTGTCCCCATGAGCCATTTAATAACATTGATTACAAAAGCCATTGGCACAACATCTATTAGCTATCAACCTTTATGTTTATGCTGCTGGAAGGGGGACATCTCCAGTCTTTTGTTTGCAAAAAAACTAGACACTTCTAGTTTGTATTTATATATGGGTCGTGTCAGTGGACCGGCCATGAGTTCTTCTTTATTTTCAAATCAGTGTCAACACAATCTTCTATAAGGCACTCTACACTACAATTACTTATTCCCTGATCCACTCTCGACCTTTCCGATTGTCCCCTGGCCAGCAAATTAGGCTGAGAATCGTGAAGGTTTGTTGGTCAAGAAGGCTCATATGACTTTATTCCTCCAGCTCGGTCTTTATCCCAACCCACCCAAAAAGATAATTGCTAAAACAATTATTTTCTTAGGTGTGGTAAATAACTGTCTATATGTATATCTTCATTGGTTAGGTTATTATTATATAAACAGGGTGATCACATGTCGTCGGCTTGGAAGTGAAAAGTACTAACTTGATTTTAGTCTATTTTTAGTTTTGTTGTTATATCTGTTCTATGGAACATATGCTACCACATTCAAAATAATATACAATAATGTGCTCCATTTATAACCAACAAACGGCATTTTATGGTGACAGATTTGGTCATTTCTTTCAAAGCAAATCATTTGTTATGTTACACGACGTACATTAAACTGGATTTAAAGAACACTGAAATAATATGCAACTCTAGTTGGCTTCTTTCAGCTGTAGGTTAATACCATACAATACCGCCAGGGAGAACATTTTCCCTAAGGGAAATTATGAAAATAGACGAAAATAACTAAATCCTGACATTGTCCAAGGGCTATTGTTTCCCTCATCCCTTGACAGTTGTTAGTACGGTCAATTCAAAACGTCAATGTAAATTAACCAACTGTTGTTTTAATGGGGGGCCAACATGGCCCCCATTAAAACAGCGTCTGGTCGACTTATAGCTTGTAGCTACGTCTATTGGGAATGTAATTATTTCATCACCAAATCTGTCAATTATTTTATGAATCAATTGACGAATCTGTTAGTTATAACACGGCCATTAAGCCTGCCTGCTTGCCTGCCTGCCTGCTTGCCTGCCTGCCTGCCTGCCTGCCTGCCTGCCTGCCTGCCTGCCTGCCTGCCTGCCTGCCTGCCTGCCTGCCTGCCTGCCTGCCTGCCTGCCTGCCTGCCTGCACGCTGCCTGCCTGCCTGCCTGCCTGCCTGCCTGCCTGCCTGCCTGCCTGCCTGCCTGCCTGCCTGCCTGCCTGCCTGCCTGCCTGCCTGCCTGCCTGCCTGCCTGCCTGCCTGCCTGCCTGCCTGCCCGATTTATTTCATTTTTTTTTCATTTTGTATGTATACGTGTCGGCGAACATATCTTAGTCATTGAGCTTTAGAGTAAAATAAAATCTCACAAAAATACGGTGCTGTGGGGGGCCTACATCATTGCGCTCCAGGTAATTCCACCCACCAGAGCTAGGCCAATAAGCTGGATGGTTCACAAAACGCTTTCAGTATGGGGGCTGGGCATCATCAGGAGGGTGCATGGTTTAATTTTGCCTCTATATGCGCAGCAATTGTCTACAGCTTCATTAACTCAATATTAAATCAACATTTCTCAAACATAAAAATACTGAGATGACTTTCGATTTTTAAATATATATACTAGATATGGACAACCAGCAGGCGCGAGATCATCGTGAACTTACGGCGCGCATGCGCGGCTAGGAAAAGGGATAACTGATTTCCGATCTTTCTTTTATGCTGTCTATATATGTTTTTCATCTGCTCTATAGGCGGATAATTTGGGTTATTTTGTCACTATAATTTAAATTACTAAACCAACTAATTGTTCAATATAATGTAATTGTAAATATATGCTAAATATATACATAAAAACAATGACAATTCAGGTTTACAATTTAAATTAGAAGCCAAGGTGAAGCTGTTTCAAACTTGACTGTAGTGGATCACTAAGCCAGCATGTCAGTAGACCTTAATTCGGACAATTGTCATATTGAGTTGAATACATGTATAGACTTCAAATTATAGGTGTATTAGACATGGTGTGTATAGGTCTCTGATCTATGTCCACATATTTTCACGGGAGAGAGATACTTTATGGGCTTGGATGTTTTATTCTTGTTGTAATATTTCAATACTTTTGATAATGAAGCAGAAGGAACTATTACAATGTATTCACTTATTGAATACATTTGTTGCGATTTGAAAGATATTGATGTTAATAATTATTATGACTGTGATTGAAGTTGTGATCAACACAATATTTACATACCCATGAAAAAACGACCAAAAAGCACATGGTTGACAGTTTACAGTGGACATAAACTATCCCCTTTCTCGCCAATTCTCGCAGACGGAAGCTCATAGGCCTACACATCAATCAGTGTCGTGAGATTTGAAGTCGGTTGTCCATTTCCTCGATATCTATGAGACTGGTAATAGGTTAGGTAGTAAAAACAGGCTGAATTGGTAACGCATTTCCTTTTGACTATTATAAGCTAAACCAATTCCGAGATTTTCAGCTCCAAATGAATTAATCTGATGTCTACAGACGTCAGATTCCGAGGTCGATCTCTGCACTGTAGGGGTTAATGGTCATTATCTGATGCGAATCAATATTTTGTTTTATAACGAATCTGTGCCCAAAGGGTTAACAAGGCC
This sequence comes from Flabesymbios commensalis, assembly GCA_964017125.1. Classification (NCBI taxonomy): domain Eukaryota; kingdom Metazoa; phylum Annelida; class Polychaeta; order Terebellida; family Flabelligeridae; genus Flabesymbios; species Flabesymbios commensalis. The sequence goes on from OZ024918.1 coordinate 55,677,459, forward strand.
ATGTTTGGACCATTGAATCCTCATCAAGGACAATGAGGAAGTAATCATATGATTCATTGAAAGCTACTGATCCTTGAGATTCTAGTATTAAATATGAACAGTATGGGGATCTCTAATTATTTGTGATCACGTAGCATTCAAGTTCTATTTCAGCTAACCAATAAATAGCCCTGTAATTGCTTTTTGATTAATGTACAATGTGATTATAGGCCTAATTTTTTTTATTACAAAATAAGCCAAACCACATTATACAACGTGATTGGAATATTCATCTGCTCGCTAAATGCTGGTTGACTAGTTTTAGACATGATGTATTTGAGATAACATTTTCCTGCGATATATAAAAAAAATGTTGAAAGAAATACCACACTCGGAATGTATTGTAATCAATACTTTTTCCCGATTCTAGATGTTCAAACGTTGTCATTGATAGTATATATTTCTGTAAGATCATCGCATGGAATTTGGTTGCTTGAAATTGATGATGATAAAATTCAGTAGAACAATTCCATATAAGAATTGTTCTTTGTAGTAGTATTAGTTAAAATTACATATTTTGAAACAAAATAATGAGAGGTTTGATTTGTTAAAATAATATTTAATGTAATTATGACAGTGTTTGCGAAAGTTTTCACCTGTTAAATATCAGCATAAACACTAAGCCAATACACAAATCATGAAATATTCGATATAATTATTTAAACTCTACGAATATTATCATTTGTTGTTGTTGTTGTGGAACAATACATGTAAAATAATCGGCCCTTAGGAGTTAAACAGGTTATTTCATGGTTCAACTCTTAGTTTACTGACAGATCGGAAGAAGCCGTAAAACGTGGTATATTTCTGATGTGCCTAATACCTCAGAATATTCAATATCTCAGCCCGACGGGGTCACCCAGCAAACACGAGACGTTGGACCAGTGCTATTTAAATGCTGGCCGATTGTCTGCGACGCTGGGACACCATTTAACTAGCACTGGTCTAATGTCTCGTGTTAGCGGTGTGGCTAGAGATAATCCTGTCCCTAAGTCTCAGGGATAACCTGTATTCAGACGTAAATCCCGACTTGTACCAGTTTGAGTAGGATCAGATAGGGATCAGATATAGTTAGATGTGTATGATAGTAAGTGCTAGTAAGGTGTTTTATTGTGTAGATTATATGATTATATATAATGCTAAAATCATTTGCTTAAAATGTTGTTATAAAACGTCATCAAAACATTAACTAAATAAAAAGTAATATTACTATACTAAAATACAATTAGAATACATATAACCGAAAATATGTTGCTAAGCTAAAATTAAAAATAGAGGTTTATTTGACATGTTTCTGCGCAAACAGGTACGGATGATGACGAGCAGGAAGATCCAATTACTAATCCTAAGATTACGCATTTCTTCTTTTTCCTTAACTGTGGAAGATATATTAACTTCTTATTATATATTAACCTTAGTTTAATCAACGTTTTTCATTGTAATACATCTTCCCTAGGCAACGCCACTCTCAGGACCGCAGGTTCGGAGGGGTAATGGTTGCATAGAGGCAATTGATTTAACATCACTGCGAGTGCAGAGAATATAGAAATATATGAATGTCTGATCACTGCTTGGGGGTTCAAAATCTCCTATTCTTCGACCCAAAAATCCCTGAATATATCTCGGAGGTGAATGTGTCTTTCTTTTTTAGGGGGGGGGGGAGTGCTCCCGGTTATGCCGAGTTTGTATCCCCAGCCTGGTCATGACAGCTGATCAATGTTACCTTTTTAAGTAGAAACTCTTGAATTATTCTAGCGCGCTCGGAAGCGGCATCATACATGATGAATAATTTTGCTACAAGTTGCTTTAACTATATGCAGCCATGTTTTTTTCCGTGGTGGCCAGTTCTTTGTGGTTTTATTACCAGAGCTGAGCTGAATATTGATAATGCCTGATCCTCGCTCGCAACCCTGAATGAATGAATGTATGAGAGGCCTCTCCAGATCGCTTCCCCATCGCCCTCACCTGCCACATAAGCTGCACACTAGATCAGACTATCGTGGCGAAACTTTCGTAGTCCATAACAATTGACCCTGCTTGCGATAACATAGTATGTATTCATTGTAAAATTGAGTCCTAAAAATCCTGTGTGCGGACGATCGATTGCGCATGGAATAATTTATTTATTTATTATATTTTTTATTACATATTTATAGATTGGCTATTTTGCATTTGACATGACATGCATTTACATAATATATGGAAACTCAAATTTAAACAACTACAATATGTACAATGGTTACAATAACTAAAATAGGAGGTTTATTAGACATTTTAGACCATAAGCCGAAGATATGTGTATTTGTGTTAATTGAATAGGTTTACAAATACGTACATGTGCATATATAGCAAAGTGTAAGGAAAGGAAAAACACAAATGTCCCTGCACTAAAACTCCGACAAAAACGTACAAAAATAGGAAAAAGTGTTTAGACATTTACAGCGACATCATTTTTGCAGCCTTAACTAGAGCTGAATAAGGGTTTGATTTTTAGCCATATAGATTTAAGGTTATATTTAAGAGCAGAAAATATATTCTTATTTCTAATTTCTAAATGTAGCTTATACCAAAATCTAGACCGATTTACACTTAAATATGCTTCATAAAGAGGTATTACACCTGTGTTGCTGTAGAGTCTTTGTCTTTGTTTGATGAAGGCTTTTTATTTAAATTTAAGGTGACAGATTTACATCTCATTGGAATCATGTCTTAACGTTGGGATTTAACCCTATAACCGCCGGTGTCGCATATATTCGGGTTTTCATTTTTTATTAGCACATTAAATGCCACTTTTTAAACATGTCAAAGATAAACTGTAACATCAATCAGCAATATTTGAAAACAGTTGACCTCCATTTTGTCAAATCTGAATAATTTTCACTCACTTAAAGTTGTGGATCGCGTAAGCGAAACACAATTTCAAGAGGGTGAAAATTCAGATTGAATAATTTGGCGGGTAAAGGGTTAAACGCCGGTCTTTATAGGTGAACTTATCATTTCAATAGGGTTACCCTCAAATTGTTCATGAAAAATGTTGTTCTCATCGTACACCGGCTACCAGCATACAGAAACACGGCTTCTGTTATGCTGTCCATCTCTGACGCTAACCCAGGTTATTGCGTCAAACACGGACTAGTTTTCGACGAGGACTTACTGCTTTTCTGACATTTGACATTCATCATTGCTTTATCATCCTCCAAATACACCTTGGAGGTTTTCCACAACAAAGTTGTAAGTGAAAATGTTAAAAAGCAGTAAGTGCATTGCCTTTTGGCAATGCACTTACTGCATTTTAACATTTGGAGATACGTCCTTTTGCCATGGAAGGGCAGCCCAGCACACACGTCACATTCATCTAAGGCTGGTTCAAAGTTGGGCCAACGTCTCGAGTGAAAGTTGCATGTTTTCTGTGAAGAAAGCACAAGACGTTAAACCAATGTTAGCTTAAAGTTGATCTATCACCCCGTATATGGTATGAATAATTATATCCATATATTGGGTGCTTGGCTATCATGTGACCCTCTCAGAGGGCTACATGATAGCCAATCATCCCATATATGGGGATGTGACTCTCTGAGAGGGTCACATGATAGCCAATTACCCCATATAATGAAACACTTGTGCCCCATCTTGTTGCAACTTTGATTTATTTGTCACAAATTTTTCATACTATAAAAGGGGTGATATGTCACCTTTAAGGTGTGTACAACGTTTGTGGTTGACGCTGGGCTACATTCAATCAGCAGGGAAATAACTAAATAGCATCAAATTATGTGTTTTGTGGTACATTTGCTGCAAAATGATGAAGCAACATGCTGAGTATTGGTGAAAGGAAATTAATCGGATGGACAAATAAGAAGCAAATAAACTGATTTCATGTAACTTTGCTATGAAATGATGACATGACTGAACAGCTACTGGTGCGCTGACTATGTCATAAATAAATAAGATAATAAAGCAGAACCCAGCATTAATCCAATGTCGGCTGAACGTCTTTCTTTGTTGAAATGCCAGTTGGTTGTGTGAAGCCGAGCATCAGGTTTCTGTAGCTCATGTAAACGGACGTGCAAAGCCAACGAGAAGTGTCTGCTTATACGGCTTTTTGGCTTTGCAGGTTAGTGTATCCCAAGGAAAGACTACATATCTCTGCTCAAACAACAACCCCAGACATGAAGGTAACGTGAAGATATTCTGAAAGATGCTACTAAAAGGTTGGGCCGACGTAAGATATGTTGCGCCAACGTGTGTCAGGTGTATTTTGTACTGGGTGATACAATGGCGAAGAATAATAGGACTAGTCTTGTTAAAGGCACGTGGCGAAGATCTCATTTTCTCCAAGGACACTTCTCAATCCACACAGTCCAGGACACAATATCAAGTTAACTACCCGCGGCCCGTATCACTAAATACAGTCATAGTCCAGGCTGTTAGGCCAAAATAGAGCGAGTGTGTGCACTTTTGGAAGAAATTACCATTTTTTGACCAGATGATCAGCAACATGTACTCTTTCGATCCTGATATAGCGCAGTCAATTCTGACACGATTAACACCTAATTAACACCTAGTTAGAATTCATAATTAGCAAAACCACGGAAAATAACGGAAAAAATATTATCTCAAGAATCGGTATATCTATTTTAATGATCTTGAGTTGTGTTATTTATAAAACGTATAGCCTACACGATAAAAATATTCCCGTTTTGATTAGTGGTCAAGGTCACGTCAAGGTCAGATGTGAGCAAAGTTTTAAAATTCTGAACACAAAAGCTAATATTAAATGTTTCAAAGTACATATAATTATTTCACATTGAAAAACGTGATACATCTATCTAACAGCTGTAAGTTGATAGCATAGTGTAATCTGTATATCCAAAACCGGGATCATTATGGTCTAGACAAGTGATCTACTCATGGGTTGGCTATACCACAAATGCCTCATGTATGAATCGCCATGTGAAGAATAATTCAGTCTATTTCATTCAGCTTCTTTCAAAACATTGCTAAGTGTTTTCCACATGTTATGCATTATTTCATATAACCTAAAGGTCAAGGTTAAGTAAACTTCAAGGTCAAAATTAAAGTGACATTAGGAATAGATTTTAGACCAAATGATTTCCTTTTCGTCGTGCTACCTTCAGGCGCACGAAAATAATCAATCGGTCAATTTTAATTATATGACTGAGTCAGTGTCAATGTAAAAGTGAAATTTAGTCTGAGCAATTGATATTTGTAGGGCTTACGTCCATGGCAAAATATCACATATTTTGAACCTATCATTTGTCAAACACAATCAATGATGCATAAAACATTTATTAGAAAGAATTACCCTGCTAGAACTTCTGACGTTTTTTCCTTTGTCTTGGACGAGGGTGGCGGGGTAACAACACGTCCCTAGCATGCGCCCACTCGTAAAGGGAAGTGCAAAATAAGCCACGCTAATAATCGAAAACAAACACCTGAAACAACACTGACCTGAAAAAGTCAACATTGATTTTAAATTCGTAGGTTTTGATTTGTCAGTCTCACTTTGATTAAGTCTAAGAGCTCCTCTCACATAGGCCTATCGAGATTTAAATCTCTGTGATCCACACCATGTAGGCCCCTACAACGAACCTTAGAGATACCAGGTCAGCAAGAGAGAATCCCCACTGGTAAAGGGAGAACTGTTTATAGTATTTGTCATGCCAGTGTTAAGGTTACACAAACTAAAAATCATACAGGCACACAACCTCAACTGTTTGAGAATAGGTGTCTAGCCTGCTTCATTTTCTATAAACCTACATGACATGGATGGGACCAAGGACCGAACACATTTATAAGTAGCCTTCTGGGTAGTTATCTTGTTTTATGGGTGCTAAACATGGCGATGGCAAAGTAAACAAAGACACTCCAGATTAGATTGTTTTGCATTCTTCAATGATGACACGGTTTCGAATAAAAAGACATAACAAATTATTTGACGATTTTGGTGTCATCAATGGACACTGAGCCTATAGGAGGGACTGCAGAGGGGTGTGAAATGAGCTGACTATTTCTAGTATGCTGACATTTTACCTATCCTACCATGAAAAAGGTGTTGTCATATCCCATATAATAGCATGGAATGTGGAGAGAACACGCATCATGGGAGATGACATATCCTGACATAATTGTCATGGAATGCAATGTAGCGGAAAGTCGTCTCCACTCCAAGCGTTACATGCATCTTGTCAGAGTTTACCACTTTTTATTTTTCATAAAAAGAGATAATACGTTTCATCAAATAATGATTAGAGCTAGGGAAGCCAAGATTTCAAAAAAGATGGTTTAATTACTCTGAAATATATCCCAATTTCTATGAAGATTGTCTTTTTTTGTGTGGGTGTTAATTAGCTTGTTCCGCACACGCATCCTCGGTAAGCAAGTGTTGCAGCCTTGGCACTTCACTCAGTATCTCTCACAACACCATCACATTTTATACAAGATAATTATCGCTCAACATAAGGAGAATGACAGTACTTGGTACATATTCATCGACATTTTATACATTGTATATATTGCATGTTGGTGTTGCGTGAACCATTGCAGCACAATAAATCAACATACTATCGACTCGTTGAGGAATGTCTTGATATGATCACATGCATCATCATCTAAACTGGCAACTAAGATGGATTTATGTTCCTCTCGTGTCCGGCTTGGAAAGCTTTGTATGTATTTTGATACTTGAAAAGCCACTCAACGGTGCTTTCATGAAACTGAAATGCAATGTACGTCTTTAATATCAGCTATAACTCATTGCTTGGCAGGAAAAACTTTCACACCTTCTGGGGATTGTAGGAGAGGTGGAAGCTGTTGAACATATTAACGAGTATTTTACCATTGACTGTGTAGTTTCTTTAGGTGGTTTGTTGGATTAACATTAGAGCGCTTTGACATGTTAAATGTTTGAATACCTTTTTCCCAACTCATCAGCAATACATACCCTTTTTCCTCACCCTGCAGTGTCAGTATGCACAGTAAGGTCACATTCTTTATCGGGGCTGCTTAGTACACAATTAACCTTCAGGCGTACATTGTTTGTGTAGATCAGTTATTATTAGAGAAATTTTGCGATTTCAAACAATAATAACTGTCCTTGTAGGTCTGGATCAGAAATCATTATTTGAACCGAGAATCACCGAGCATAATGTCAATTATCAATAATAAAACACAAAGACACAAATTTGGGTAGCATTTCCAGTTTTAGTGCTGTTTTCCAGAGTCTGTAGTAGCTGTAATATTTGCCTTTCAGCAGGGAATAAATATGCACAATATTGACAAAGGTCCGAGTAGGATAATGTTACCTGTTTGAATAACCAATATTTTGCATCATCAATTGTATCGTTGAATTGACACGTTCACCACGTGGACTATTTTGCCGTTCATTTATGCCCTAGAAGTATATATCGAATCTATTTTCTTATTGCTTAGATAAAAAAATACTTCCACGTTGAAATAAACTCTATCATATAATTAAAATTGGCATTAAATTGACTAATTTCATGTCAGAGACGCCCATCTCAAAAGTTCCAAATATATTTCGAATATTACCTTGACTTGACCTTGAAGTTATTGATTGACCTTGACCTATCCTGTTTATACGATATATAATAGTGCATGACAATTTGTACAACATTAAAATACACAGTGTATTAAAAGAATATAATTAAAATCATAATGTTGATCCATTTACGAGACATGTGCAAAAAAGAGAACTTATGGGTGGACCACTTGTCCAAACAATTACGATCCCAGTTATTAGATAAATACTCCATTAAACCCTCACATGAAAGGTTACAGATGATATGTTTTTTTTAATAATAGATCAAATAATTTTGAATAATTTTAATTATTATAAATGCGCAATTTAATGTCCGAAATTTTTCAATTTTCCTCGATTTTGACTTTGACCTCGACACATCACGTGACCTTGACAATGGATAATCTCAACAATATTTTTTTTTTGTGTCAATTATCCATCAAACAGATAACAGAACTTAAAATCATTAAAATCGACCCACGGATTCTTGAGATATTATTTTCTCTGGATTTGCTCCAGATTTTGCTAATAACGGATACTAATTACACGTTAATTAGGTGTTAATCGTGTCAGAATTACTGATCATCTGGGCAAAAAATTGTAATTTCTTCCAAAAGTGCACAGAGAAACCCCTAACAGCCTGGACTTGTACATGTAAGTCCTATTTTATTGTTATATGCATAGGGGGCTACCATTCTGATTTCCAGTTAAGCGAGGCGCTGTAGTATGTGTAGTATCCATGTGAATACAATATTATACAGGAAAACATGTGTGGAGAGGAACATGATATGTTTCTGTCACAGGTTTAAGTTTTTCCTGTCTATTTTGCGCTCCTTAGTATAATATAATAATAATGTTTATTATCTGAAACATACATATACATATAACATACATAATAGTATATAACAGAAAGTAAGAAGTGAAGCCGCATGGCTTATGTTTCCTCTAATTATGTTTACATTTTGTTTGTGAGTGCAAGTGCAGTAATATCTTCAGAATGTGAGATACAATAACAAAACAATACATATTATATCAGTATGCAATGTATATCACCAACAGCCAGCAGGTACTGCCGTAAATTAAATTTATAATGGAAAAAAATAAAAGAAATATTACTTTTGGATTTAATTTTATTCCAAATCTTAACTCCCGAATATCGTACTGTTCTATAAACCATTTTTAAATTTCCAATCGGTATATGTAGGTTTAAACATAAACGAAAATAATTCGGGAAGCGTATTGTTCTCAAATTTATACATAAATATATGCACCTTCAGAATTTATAATTTTGAAAGTGTTAGAATTTTCCTATCTTCAAATAAATCTGGAGTGTGAGCAATATAACAAGAAAAGGTAATTAATCTTATTATTAGTACTTTGATCGTGGTCTGAAAAGGAGAACAAATGCGGCTGAAGCCATTAACAGGCGAACTGGAACAAAATCAATCCATTTATGCTGGCCCAGTGTTGCAAAGGGTGCGTCAACATTGAACCAGCATTGGCTCAGTGTATCGTGGAATGATACGCCACACAACCATTCAGCGAGGTTTACCAGTACACATCAGCCATAATTACCACAATGCTGGCTTAATGTTCGATCACCGTATGGGATGCTGGCCAGGGCATTAAAACAGCATTGGGTCAGCGTCGCGTGTCTGTGAAATGCAATATGTGAAACGTGGCTAACCATCTGAACACCATGTTGCTTTTAATCCATATAACGCTGAAATAGTTGTGCATAAACTGTGAAATTGTTTTTTTTTTTAAATTTGAAATCACCGTAAACGTCTTAGTCAACTCTTTCCGCTTCATTTGAATACCTATGTTATGGGTCAATGACCGTTATACATTATTAATTCTTTCAGTGCGTGGATCGACTTTAGACGTCACAATCTGACGATTTGACGTCTACACACGCCGATTTTGAAGTCTTAAGACGTTCCCTGCGCTGGAAGGGTTTAGAGTCAAGTGGCCAACCACGACAGGCTAACATAGATGTCATCGATCGGTTGAAGTAATATCACGATTACTTGATAATAGGTAGTATTTTTCCAGTGATAGTTATTGTTTGCTGTTTTACAGCCTTACAGGAGGGGTTGTGGGCGGGGGCCCTAGGGTAGTGGTTAGCACCGCTGCCTTTCACGCCAGAGTTCGGGGTTCGGTTCCAGGTCTCGGCGGTTTAAGAAACAAAAACTGTTTCTTCCCCATCCACGTGTGAAAGTCAGTATTGTGGGGAGCCTCTGTGACCGAGAGGTAGCGTGCTCGGCCTCAGACCGCCAGGGCTCGAATTTCAAATCCTGTGTCTGGAGGACAGTGTCATCTCAATCATCTCACCATCCTCAGGACGTTCTCCTGGCCCAGTTTAGCCTATATGTGCACAAAGGTGGCCTAAAGCCCGCTTCATTTCATTTTTTACAGAAGGGGTTGTGGAGCATTCTAGAGATGAGAGAGATAACTCATCATGTGTGGGTGTTATTATGAAGTGATTGGAAATAGGCTTCATCACATCATCCCCTCAGTAATCTGTAGTCAACCCTTGAAGCGTTTATATATTTCATATATTACCAAGAGAGCATATTATTGTTTTAATCAATATGAAATCATCATAAATGTCTTAGTTAGACCTTTCCGTTTTATTTGAATACATATGTTATGGGTCTACGGTCATTATACATGTTGTATTTTTTCAGTGTGAGGATCGACTTTACTCAGCAAACTCGTAACGTTCAACCAATGCTGAACTAATGTTGGCCCAACGTCTAAGACGCTGGCCCAACATTAGACCAGCATTGGCTAAGCGTGTCGTGTTTGTTGGGATAGACGTCAGATTATGCCGTTTAAAGACGGTCTTCACGCTGAAAGGGTTAATCTTGTCTTGCGAGTCTTGGAAGCAATGAAAGTCAACCATGGGCGAATAGTCTCAAGTTTAAGTGTTATATTTGAGTTTACTTGTGTGTTATTCCTGTAAACACGCCTACAGCTAGGCCTCACTTACTAGGATCACGCGCAATGAAGGTCAACCATGGGTGAATAGTCTCGGGCTTTAGGTGTTATATTTGGGTTTAGTTTGGCGTATATTCCTGTAAACACGCCTATAGCTAGGCCTCACTTACTAGGATCACGCGATATGAAGGTCAACCATGGGTGAATAGTCTCGGGCTTTAAGTGTTATATTTGGGTTTAGTTTGGCGTATATTCCTGTAAACACGCCTACAGCTAGGCCTCACTTACTAGGACCACACTAAAATAGTAAGCTTCATGTGAGAAAAACATGGTAATATACCTGTATTATTAATCCTTCAAGCGCTACATTAAAAAAAAAATGTTCAATCACTTGATTTTGTGTCTCGCTATGGCGACTACATCTTCAAGTGGTGAAAATAATGAGATTTAGAATAAACATTTGCAATTTTGCATGTTTAAGCACACAATCATTTCCATCCGATTTGATCGGCAAATAAACTGGATTAAAACACAGCACTACATTATTTGTTTTGTCCGACAACTACATTCTAAGCAGGGAATGCAGACTTATTGTTGATCAAGTACAGACCAATTAGCATTGTGCTTTAATCAGTCAGGTGTGACCGAGCTCTTAATTAAGAGGGATCCTCATTAATATTATTTTATTGTTATTATTATTATCATTATCATTATTATTATTATTATTATATTATTATTATGGTCGGATGTGTTATAGTGTTTAAAGTAAAATCAGTTAAACCCTCGGAGCTCTACATTTTCAGCTGTGGAAAAGGCCTCGACCTTCAGCATCGGCCTTTTCCAAAGCTAAAAATGTAGAGCTTCTCGGGCTTTATCCTAGACTTAAAAAACGACTATAGTAGCGCTTAGCGTTATAAAGGTTACATGATTACGTGCATCGCTTACTTCAAACTGCATGACATTCTGAGGTAAGTTTCAATTTAAAATAAAACAAACTCATTTAAAAACTCATTTGAAAATCGTCTTCAGACGCCTACGAAACATTACATCTAACCTTCTTGAAAGGTGTTTTTATGACAGACTGATAGAAATAAGTGTAAACATGACTGTGAATCAAATGCTTCATTGTTCTAACAGAACAATTTTGTATTGTATTGTTTAGCTTGACAGCTATTTATGAAACTTTCCATTCTAATCATATTTGTCATATTCTTGCATACACATGATTTATTAAACTATACACAATCCAACTCACCCCAACCTAGTTAAATATTTGATATATCAGAACTATTTTTAAACAGTATTTTACAAATATGAAATATTCAAAATGAACATTGACCACCAAGTCGAGTTATGTCAAGTCAAGTAAAATAAATTTAAGTGTCACCCACAATTTATTTATATTAAGAACATTACAGTAATACATTTATCGTGGCCAATCAGTACTGACTTATCATACACTATCAAGAAAACATAGCAATATTGTTTAAAATAATGTAAAAATATGCAGGCTACCCATCAAACACGAAACACTAAACCAAAACTGACACAACTGAAACGTTGTCATTGTTGTCTGAAATGACATTATTTGGTCAATGAAGCCAGCTGAAAACCCATGGACAAAATACAGAGAATAAAACACTTGAAGAAACTAATTATCAAAATTAATGTAACTCTGCTGTAAATGAGCACTAAATGTACATGTGTCGCTGTTTATCAGTTGGGTGAAGATATCATATAGTCTAAAATGTTAATTAACACAGACGTCTAAATGCATTGTTGGGTTTACACATTTGAGTAAAAATAATTATTCACTTAAGCATACAAATGAACGGATTTACACATATGCGTAAATAAACCAATTGTTTGATTTACCTAAACTTTCAAATAAACAGAAACAAACTATCGGGAATTGTTTAGAAGAACATAGTATTTTGCATATGCAGATACTTAGTCATATTTAAACAGACCAAAATACCAGAAATTGTTCCGAAGAACGTAGTAATTTGCTTATGCGAATATTTAGTCATATTTAAACAGAAAAAACCCATCAGGAATTGTTCAGAAGAACGTAGTAATATGACTATTAAGTAGTTGCATAAGTAAATTACTACGTTCTTCTAAACAATTCCTGATAGTTATTATCTGTTTTACATATTATGTATATTACAATTGAGACTAAAATCCAATTTGGATCAGCATGTCTGAGGTAAAATACTTTAAATGCGCTATTATAAGTGTAACAAAAGAAAACAGTCTATTGCACACAGTCCCTATTGCAGATTACTACACATTGTGGCATAATTTGTATTTATATATGGGTCGTGTGGATTGTGTTCCGAGTTCAGCTTTATTTTCAGATCTGTGTCAACAAAATCTTCTATAAGGCACCCTACACTACAATTAATTATTCCCAGACCCACTCTCGTCCTTTCCGGTTGTCCCCTGGCCTGCAAATTAAGCTGAAGATCGTCAAGGTCTGTTGGTCACGGAGGCTCATGTAACTTTCTATTTTTTATTTCTGCACCTTGATCTTTATCTCATTCAAAAAGGGAATTGCTAACACAATTCCCTTATTCGATTTAATAAAACAACTATAGTGTGAGCAGTTTATAATCATCAGATCATGTAAGTTATTCTTCATTGGTTATGCTATTATTTTAAAAGCAGGGTGGTCGCATTTACATGTACTCAGATATGATATAGGAGGATGATAAGATGAGATAAAAATATCCACGTATTTAGCATCAATCAATCAATCAATCAATCAATCAATCAATCAATCAATCAATCAATCAATCAATCAATCAATCAATCAATCAATCAATCAATCAATCAATCAATCAATCAATCAATCAATCAATCAATCATCGATCATCAATTAATCAATCGATCAATCAATCAATTCATCAACCAGTCAATTAATCAAGCAAGCAAAAAAGCAGACAAGCAGACAAGCAAGCAATCAATTGATCTAACAATCTATATTAGATTAGTCCTTCAGCAATTACCTACCCTTATACTGTGTATCATGTATATGCCTTCCCGAAAACCCATCAGCACGTCATTTCTGTCGAGTCATATGGCTTACCATAGTGCCATCAGTGTAATGATCCTGCTACACATGCACTCTCTGTCTTTTCGATAACGATAACGATAATCTACAGACATGAAACCAGTTAAAATTAAATAACCCATCATATCATCATGTGTTATTTTTAGGTTGATCTTTTGAAATGTCATCAGCTTCGAGCAACAGGTAGGTGCGGGTGGACATTTGTTTAGTACCAAATATATGGCCAATGAGAACATTACAATTTCCCTGATCTGGTCTCAGTTACAGTGCTGCGAATATTTAATCTGGTAACAGTAATGTTAGTCAACAGCTAACAAATAGCAAATCAATCCTATATACAAAGATATGCGCTATAAAATATGTATAGCACAAGTGTAGTATATCACCACATGACGTAAGAACATAAGCGTACAAGGCGTTCCGATACATACTATGCCTGCCCAGCATGAAGTCAGGGTAGGACAAACCGTTGGCAAACCGTGCTCGCCTGGTAGAGAAAGCCTGGTGTCTTTCAATGCAGCGTGCTGAATGGGAAATATTAAATATCACATTTCAAATGACGTTTCAAATGACTAATCTGTAATTCTGCAATATACTACATTATTACGACCGTGCACCGATATGATCTCAATGCAATGTCTAAATAATATGCGATTACAGTTTGACCAATCTGTCAAATTGGTCTGCAAAATAATGATAATCTGATAAAGTAACACCAATATCTGCACTCGTGTGGATCAACTATTCTGTTTCCAGAAAAAAAAAACATTTGACCTTGCTAATATTTATTTTTATACCTGGACTTAGATTTATTCGGGCAATGATGATTTTTTTCTTTAAATAGAAAATGTATAAAAAAAAGACGTTTTGCTCTTACACCTATCTGCTTTTGCAATGTCATATAGCGAAATATATTTCAGTTTTTGTGTTAAAGGTAGAGGTAAAGGTGCAGGTTTATAGTCTGATATCAAGTCTGAAGGCCTATCATCAGACTTTACATCTTACTCCCTGGTCACTGGACCAGTTCATTCGTGTGCCATTTCAACTCCACGGAGAGCATACAGTCCTGCGGCCGTTTCGGAGCTTTGAAATTATCATACACATTGCCATCTCTGTCTTACCAGGTACTCAAGTGAAGCATTTGAGGGTGAAGGGCCTTGCCCAAGGACACAACATCTTTAAAGTCGATCTCTGCGCTGTAAGGGTTAGTGAGAGTGGAAGAACATAATTATGTAAACTTATGGCACTACGAGATACTCGGAACCCGGATAAATCCTGCTCGTAATAATTCATATTTACCCAGCACACATTAGGCAACTCAATTACTTAAATTAATACACATTAGTATGTGTTAATATGAGCATGGTTAACAAAAGACTAGATCCCAGCAAGATCCACCAGTTTTTTAACAAATATATTACATTTGAGAAGGGTTGCAGACATTGTCACACTGCAATTATTAACAATGGAAAGGTCCGCAAACCTTTCAAACCGTGAACACGTTTTTTCCTTTCTCGGATCTACAAAGACGATTGTAACCACGGTCCTGACAACACTGCGGTATGAATCAATACCATTAAATAAAAGACATGCCCTTCTTGGAAAACCGACGTAAGACAGTGTGACAAAGCAATAAGTACGCCAGACATCGACAAAGCATGAATGGATGTGTTCTCAATCATTGTCTGCAACTTCCTGGTAAGTGATATTTACAAAACATTACCTATGATTATCACTAAACATATTCTAAGTTTTATACATGGTCTACTTGACAACCCTATGGTATATGAATCACAATTATTATGCTTTGTCATATATTGCAAAACTAATCAATTGTTTAGTCAATTGTTACTTGGATATTCTAAGTGTTTTACCTGATGTAAAGGAATATTGACAAATACATGTACATACATGGTCATATTTCCAACTAGCTATATAGAACGACAATCACAAATAAAAATAAAAAGAGTCACTACAACAAAACAATCACTACTTGACTATATAATATGTATCAGAGATATATTATGTAAATATTCTGACGTGCTTTCCTGAGCAATCAGCGATCATTTTACAGTTTATGTAGCTCTTTCAAACGTAAAATTAGCGAACAAAAAAGATGTAAAACATGGCGAAATATTGTATTGAAACACAAGAAAATTAAGGGGTTTTGTCAAGTTAAAAAATCCATAGTCAGAATGCCACCCACCCACCATCCTATCCAATTTTTTTTTGAAACTTTTAGAAACATGAAAACAACACAAAAAAAAAAAAAAAAAAAGTAAAAAAAAATTAAAATCCGATTTTGGGCTTGAGCCACCCACCCACTTCCGAGTTCTTCTCGGATTTTTGGATTTTTTTTAACGTGACAAAACCCCTTAACAATGTCCCAAGATTGAGAAGGGAGAAACATGATATTTCTCTGAAAATTCTGCACCAAGCGGGATTTGAAACCGCACGGCAGGCAGCGACATCGACAGAGCGCCACGCTCTAACCATTGTGCGCTAGCCTGAGACAAGACACGTGACCCTTTGACCGCCAGTGGATTTTTTATTACCACTTTAAATATCAGATTGTGAACACGCTAAAGATAAAACGTGGCATCAATCAACAATATTTCAAACTCGTTGACCTCTATTTTGTCAAGTCTGAATGATTTTCACTCAATTGAAGTTGCGGATCGCGTCAGCGAGCCACAATTTCAAGTGTGTTAAGATTACAATAAATTTTTTGGTGGTTGAAGGGTTAGTCTGCAGCACTCTGGATTATGACTCTGTTTCCCATCCTTGTTCGTATTATGACTCTGGATTTAGATTTCTGTCATTTCAGTTGGATGTGTATATTCCCCATCCTTGTCCGGATTATGACTCTGGGCTCAGATTATTGTCATATGAGTTGGATGTGTACGCTCCACATCCTTGTGTCAGTGTGTCCCGTCAGATGACAGGGCTTTTAAGGAAGTATATCTAAACTATCTAATCATAGACCTTGTATTGTGCACGTCTGTCCAATGGCTACTTTTTATTCTGTCATAATGAGATATCTTGTTAAGATGAGAAGCATATTTATTTGAACGTTGGCGAGAATGTTAAGATTAGCACAATATTTATTCAATTATTCATTCATTTGTTCACTCATTCATTCATTAATTTATTCACACATTCATTCATGCATCCATTCATCCGTCAATAAAACCTTCAATCCATCCATCCATTAATTCATTCGTTCGTTTTCACGCTCGTTCGTGCCTTCGCTTATTCGTCCGTTTGTTCGTTCGTTCATTCATTTGTTGTTCGTTCGTTCTTTCGTCTGTTCATTCTTTATTTCACTCTTTTTTCCATTCATTCATTCATTCATTCATTCATTCATTCATTCATTCATTCATTCATTCATTCATTCATTCATTCATTTATTCATTCATTCATTCATTCATTCATTCATTCATTCATTCATTTATACGTTCGTTTGCTCATTCGTTCGTTCGTTCGTTCGTATGTTCGTTCGTTCGTTCTTTCGTTCGTTCGTATGTTTGTTCGTTTTTTCGTTTATTTGTTTGTTTTTTCGTTTTGTTTGTTCGTTCGTTCGCTCACGCATTCATTCATCCATTCATCGTGCGTTCATTCTTTTAATTGTTACATTTCAAGTTATATTTTAGCATAATCAACGAAGGTTTGTAGTATAGTGCCATTACTGATAGGATACTACATTACATGGATTATAGATGGTGATAGAGTTGAAGTGTGAGTAAGACTGAAGTGTGATTCTGGCCTTGAAAGAACCAGCTGCTTTATCTAAACTCCTCAGCTCTCATTGTCCACACTATGGATAGTGCAGTATATTATCAACCAAAATGGCATTAATGCCCCCAACTTCATAGGTGGCCTCAGTGCCATAGACGCATACAGAGTCTATCATTATTTGTCATAGGACATAAGAGATTCCTATGCAAGCAAATAACACCTACGTAATACAATAAGACGTGTGGTAAAAGCAAAGTTATGCACGATAATGATCACCAGACAGTACGTGGAGTGGTATATACCTTTACTCATAAAGCACTGAAATATTTTTGAAAAGATATGGAGACCAAAAGGGATTTTTTTCAATTTGAAATCATCAGACATATCTTAGTTAGCTCTTTCTGCTTTATTTGAATACTTATGTTATGGGCCCACGGCCATTATAAATATTTTTACCCTTTCAGTACTTTTCACGTCAGAATCTACAGATGGGGGCCGAATCCGCGAACTCTTGTTTGACAGACGACAGCGTCAACCACTACATCATGACCCTTATTTTCGTACAATGTACGATATGTCGTAGACTTCGTATTGGTTGAGCCTACGATAAAATATTGTTACTTGTACTAGAATGCGTCTCAGGACTTCGGCTCTGCGTAGTCCGGTAGTCTGACTTCGGGGGCTGATGTGGTGACATGACAAGCTGACAACAGTCAATCACAATAATTGGCTCTGCTCCCTGCTCCAGATAATGACGTATTACAGAAACAGGTCAACAGGATGTCATTAGACTAGCTGCTACACAGTAGTTTTTGACCTGACCTACTTCCAGAGACAGCGCGGTTGTTGGGGTCATTTCCTGCGCCATCTCGTAGTTAATCACACATTAGATGCTCTATGACGCTGAAAACGATGTGCCTTGATAATACCGCCAGGGAGAACCTTTTCCCTACGGGAAATTACGAAAATAGACGAAAATGACTAAATCCTGACATTGTCCAAGGGCTATATTTTCCCTCATCCCTTGATAATGGCTGGTACGGTCAATGGAGGTTGCTGTCCAACTATTCTTTCAATGATGGGTCAACATCGCACAAGCTGGCCCACAATTGACACAACAGTTAGTCAACTTATTACTTACTGTACGATACGTCTATTGGGAATGCTTCTAACCATTTCACAACCAAATCTGTCACTTATTAATCAAGTAATTACACGAATCAATTGACGAATCTGTGAATTATAACACCATTAACCCTCAAAGAGCTGAAATATGTTATTTAACCAATCTTTTTTGTTCAATTTTAAAGCGTCATAAATGACCTTGTCAGCTTTTTCCGCTTCATTTCATTACCTATGTCAGATTACTGTTATAAATGTTTTACGTTATTAATATTTTCTTTAGACGTCAGAATCTGACGTCGGTCCCAGCGCTCAGAGGGTAATTAAATTATTCATTCCATCGTCTGAAGCAAAATATGTAATTGAATTGGTAGCCATTGTTGGCTCAATAAAATACAGCCATAAAAAACCCACCCTGAGACAATCCTGCGCTGACAATGGTGGTACAACATCGGCTTATGTGACGGTGAAAGGGTTCAATAATTAACTGTTATACGTGTATATGCCAGGGTAGGCCTATCTGATGAATCACAGGTATGTATGTCTGTCTATCCATATAACTACAGGGGAGACCAGTTCTATGGTCTATCTTCGTGATTACTGTGGATGACTATATGCCATGTCATCTGCTGGGTGGTGCCCTTTAGTAATGGCATCTAGTCCTACCTACACAGCGCACACCGGACGGGATGTTTTCATCTTCATCTGTTTTCATCTTCATCTTCGGCTTCAGCCCAACTACAAAACAAAATGTCCGTTTTTTACAGTTGGAGATGGATTCCTACACGGATGATTCATTTGCACTTGCACTGGCTCCTATATCACATGCTGTTAAAAAATTTATTTAGGCTGGCTGATTATGAAAGTTTATAATATAATGATTGCTAATAAGAGCTTATTCTGCTCTGAAAAGCTCTGAATAGGCGGATGCTGCCTTTTGCCTTTGTGCGGCAAAATAGGCGTATGTATCAAGATCTGGAGTGAGTGCTGCTGTGTAGATGCTCAGCCTGTCTGCCTGCCTGCCTGCCTGCCTGCCTGCCTGCCTGCCTGCCTGCCTGCCTGCCTGCCTGCCTGTCAGTCAGCTGGTCTGCCTGCCTGCCTGCCTGCCTGCCTGCCTGCCTGCCTGCCTGCCTGCCTGCCTGCCTGCCTGCCTGCCTGCCTGCCTGCCTGCCTGCCTGCCTGCCTGCCTGCCTGCCTGCCTGTCGCCTGCCTGCCTGCCTGCCTGCCTGCCTGCCTGCCTGCCTGCCTGCCTGCCTGCCTGCCTGCCTGCCTGCCTGCCTGCCTGCCTGCCTGCCTGCCTGCCTGCCTGCCTGCCTGCCTGCCTGCCTGTTATTTGTTCGGGGTAGTGTGTTTTAGCGTAAAATAAAAACTGACAAATATATGGTGATGTACATCATGACGCTCCGCCCACCAGAGACGGGTCAATAAGCTGGATAATTCACCAACCCTTTCTGTATGGGGACGGGACATCATAATCAGAAGGGTAACACATCTCGTTTTTACAATCATAATCTAAAAATGCCGCTATTTTCAGCTCCAAATGAATAAATCTGATATCTGCAGACGTCAGATTTTGAGTTCTAAAATCGATCACTGCGCTGTAAGGGTTATTGAACATTATCTTATGAGAATCAATATATTGTTTTATAACAAATCAGCGTCCAAAGGGTTAACACGGCCATGTTAGGACCATTGAATCCTCATCAAGGACAACGAGGAAGTAATCATTTCATCCATTGAAAGGCACTGATCCTTAGGATTTTAGTATCGATTATGACCAGTATGGGGTATGGGGATCTCTAATTATTTGTGATCACCCAAAAATCAAGTTCTATTTTAGCTAACCATTAAATAGACGTGTAATTGTTTTTAGATTAATGTACAATGTGAATAATTGCCGGCTGACTAGTTTTAGACATGATGTATTTAAGGTAGCATTTTCTTGTGATTTAGTAGAAAAAAAGGTTACATTTCTTGAAAGAAGTGCGACACCCGGAATGTTTTAATATAAATACCGGAATTCTAGATGTTTCAACGTTTTGTATAAACGTTTCATTGATGTATAGTTGATAAAGATTAAGAATCATAACATTTCGTAGCAAAATTCGATATAAGACTTGTTATTTGTAGATATCTTAGTAAAAATTACACATTGTGAGAAAGAAATCATTCATGAAGCGTTTGGGGTTTTAAAATAATATATAATGCAATTATAACATTTGTAATTTTGTGGAAGTATTAACCCGTTTACTGTAAGTATAATTACTAATACTAGAGAATAATCACAAAATAATTAATATAAATATTTAAACTGTACGGATTTTAGCATTTGTTGTTGTGGGACAAAACATGTTTTACAGCACAATGTAGTCGGTTCTGAGGAACTAAAGGGGTTATTTCATGTTTCAATTCTTAGTTTACTGGCAGCTCGAAAGAAGCCGTAAAACGTGGTATACCTCGGACCATCTAATATCTCAGCCCACCGCGGTCACCCAGCAAACACGAGACGTTGGTCATTGTTGTTTAAATGTTGGCCCACCGTATGCGACGCTGGGCTAGCTTTTAAATAGCACTGGTCCAACGTCTGTTGTTAAATCATTAATGTTGCTACAGCCTATTTATCATGGTATATCATTGCGATGAAATAGTCTTGACACCACGTAAGTGAACCTAATGTAACCAGGCAACTTGATTCTGACTGACAGTTATTCCGGCAGATAAAACACGCAAAATGACAGATTATATGAACGCTACATCGTGACATGTATTGCTTAACCACTATGTTTTCAGTTCTAAGAATGTGGGGAAAAATCAATGTTTACAAGTCTCATTTGGCAATATGGTAACAGCAGCTGGAGTGGGGTTATTTTAAGGACAAGAACACCCAAATTAGCAAAACAATTATCCGAAACAAACAAGCAATCAATGAATTAAATTTGATTTCAAGTAGAATCTAAAAGTCCTTTGTGCAGAGTAATTCAGTGGGTCTTTAATGTTGGACGTAACATTGTAGTGGACATCATACACTAGTACGCTAGAAGACTGCAGAGAGAAAACAGGTGTTCATATAATGTTTGCAAAATGTTGGACTCGCGTCGAAGACGGTGGATCAACACAGTAATATTTATTTTCAAATCATCATACATGTCTTAGTTATCTCATTACGCTTCATTTGAACACACATTTAACACACACTGCTTCAAGAGGGGAAATAAATTATTGCAGTTATCAATGCTACTATACTAGGGGTTCTGGATACGAATCGCATGCAAGCAAAATATTAAAGTGGCATTGCTAATCAGAATTGCCACTGATGAACTCTAGCCAATCTAACATCATCCTACTTATAATAAATACATTTGATGACATCGCCTACATTCTCAAATATATATGCAGCTTATTGGACATGAAATGAATTAAATAAAACTATAATTCAATATATTCACGGTGATATATAAACAAGTCATTTTTTCACGTCTAAAGACGATTTCCGTACTGAAAGAGTAAAATGTTTATGATGGCCATAACTGATTATACATTAGATTAGGCCCCATATCTGAAGAAATGAATGTGCACGACTGCTAATTGACACGGATATCTGATTTTAACGTCCTCACCCGGATGTTATTTCCTGCATGTCCTCACCGGGCTCCGAAGTTTGCGGGTCTATACTTCTAACAAGATAAAGACAGTGTAAAGCGTATTGCCCTCAGATCCAACCTACAGCGTATAGGGTTTAATTGGACAACGCAAACACAGCAGACCAAACAAATCTCAGGAAAACTTAATGTTGTTTTCACCTTTTAATCCATTTACATGATATACCTTCTTATGTCTGTCTTCCTGATTCTATCAGCTAGGAGCCGTCTGTCCATGAGGGTTTCTTTCGTGTCTCCTAACTGATATTTCCATGAATGTAAATTACCACAGACAGCGTCAACGCAGAACGGCCTTCAAACATAGCTTCTTTTTATTAACTTGTGTTATTACGATTTCTGAATTCCGACCAGACTTAAAGCCATAGTCAACTCTTGAGTGTTTGCGGGACAATGGGTTTCCATAATTCAAAGTGACCCATGGAAATTCCATAATGAAGTCACAGCCATGACCATGGCCCTGACCAACAGCCATGAACCAAGATAATATCGAGCGCAGCATTAATAGCTGGCTCTTAAATAACTGTGAGGCTATATACTTGAGCGACATCTATGGATAATAATTCAAACAAAATTCAGCTATGGATATTGATATTGCTCTTAGTTAGGCTCTTTGGGGACACCAGGTGGAAATATCTACGTTTGTACACCTTTTGTGTTGATATGGGGCCAAGCTGGGCAAGCAGACGAAACACGTTCTGATACTACCGAAACAGGTAGTCAGTTTTTGTAGTGTTTCGACCTATAGCCTTCCAATTGCAGGTGGTTTTTTTTTAAATATTTTTAAAATCAGTGTGAATCAACCTGAGGCCTAGTGTAGGCCTACACATGATGCAATGTTTATTTATAACATCCGGGTCCTATTGTTGTGGACGAGTCCCTTGTCGTGGCTATTTATAGATAAATCTGTCGTGCGATGCCAAAAGGCTGTATCTCCTCATTTCACAAGTAATGAGATACTGCATTTTGACTTTGTAGAGCGAAGCTGATGGACCTGCGGTTTTACAGGTGACCACAGGTTTAACTCCACTCTTACGTCTCCGCCGCGTCGAGGCCCCATCTACCTAACTCTTGCTTATTCGAACTTATGACTTAGGTCAAGGTTGACCTTCAATATTTAAAATTGCACAACACCTATCCAGCGGAAACCTGCTAAAAATGATTACCTTATGCTGTCTTTTCCTGGCATTACGGGTGATAATTTATACTGGACACACGGGGCACATCATCATGTGCAATCTGCAGTTAAAGATCAAGCTAACAGTGACCATTTCCTACTGAAAATGGAGATATGTTTATCTAATGAATAATTGGAAAAGTGTGGCTCACATGGCCACCTCCTCGCATATATATCGTGTTTGTTTAGTTAGAAGGATCTCGTCCTCCACTATGTTTAACACGGTGGATTTTGCTAACTATGTTCTCTAGGCCCGATGTGTTGTGACGATGGGCCAGCATTACACCAACTGAACTGTTTCAATGACTTGTGCTTAGTAGGAGCGTTAACAGGAGCTTCCCTGGTGACACAATATGTTGACTCAATGTTGGTTTATTGCTGGCACAGCGTCGCAGACGGTGGACTAACATTTATCCAGCATTCCAATTAATCAGTGAAAACTTATGCCTGTGCCAGATATGAAGTTGATCCATCAACGGCAAGGTGATATAATATAATAATAGGTTGCACTTGAGTATTTGTTTACCTTTAAGGCGCTAAAATATTTTTAAATAAACCATAGATACCAAAGGGTTTATTTCTAATCCTCCTAAAATACTTAGTTAGCTATTTCCGCTTGATTTGAATACCTATGTTCTGTGTTTAGAGCCATTTATTATTTTTTTTAATCTTTCAGTGCGAGGATCGACTTTAGACGTCCGAATCTGACTTCAATAGATGTCAGATTCTGACGTTTAAATCGTTCCACGCAATGAAAATGTTTATGTGAGACTAGATACTGCTAGGAGGGTTGACCTAAGTATGCTATTCTACCCCTAATTTTAAATAATTAACAACTGAATGACGACAGGGAACGGTTGATCTGTGTCATGTGATACAGATACGACAAAAAAACACACTAAAAAAATATATTCATTCTCATATCCCAAGTATTTGAATGTAAAATTTTGAATGTCCAATATAAAATAGGTAGGAAACTTCACATTTCGAATGTCCAATGGTAAAAAACAGTCCCGATTTATATGTATTGCCTTTTTGGCTTTGTTTCTGCTTGCGTTACAAGTAAGCAGAAACAAATATTAGATGAACTACTTTTATATCCTATCACAGTTTTCTATATACAAACAAAGCACACAAAAGACCAGCAAACATCGTAAACACTTGATCGGCACGTATTTGTAAGCTGCTTTGATATAGTTTGCAAATGTCAACTTTCAGCTCAGAATGATTGGATTTAGGCACCCTATGAAAAGATGGATTTTTGTCTCTCTGATATGACAGATCGGATATCATCTTGTCTAGTATCTACATCGGACACTATCTGGAATGAGACAAGTCATTTTTTGCGAACACTGTGAACATTTTATTGAGTGTATTGATCACCAGTGGGCGGTGTGATTGTAGAGTACAGGCCCTGCGGACACAAGACGTTGAATCAATGTTGGCTTTACGTTGGTCTAGCGTTATAGTTGGTGGACAAACATTAAGCCGACATTGAATCTAAAGGAACGAGATCTCCATGGATTATACAAACATATTTCAGCGTTAAAATGGTTTATTTCTATCCACAGACGCCTCCAAGGTGGAAATACTGTGTAGATCGATACAGGGTGGCCTTTAAACTGGGATTTCATTGATCGGCGGCAAAACAGCACAGAAGGTTGACTGACCTCAGCCCTCTGATAAAATATATATTGGGTAATTATAAACAGTAAATAGGTGTGGTGAGGATATCCAGAAATATAGCCTTACATTTCTCCTAGGATTGCTGTATTTCTATGTCTACAAACTAATTACTATCTTTGATTGTGCGATAAATATTGTTGAAAAACTGGTTGATCAAGAGCATTGTTATTTCGATACATTGAGTGGGGTGTTTTTCAACAGAAAGCAAACATATCCATCTTGATATTGTTTTATTTGCGAGAAAATTTTCTGCATGTCCATACATTAATTATTGCTATTAATTATGTTTAGTCATGTTACACAACAAATATTAGTAGTAATAATGACTTAGTAAATGGTTTGTATTACCATCGCAAATGACAGCCATCATTTCATGATAATAATACACGCCAGACTGCAATGGTTGAAAACCTACATATATGGTGTAGGCAGGAAGCCTTCAGAGTGTGGCTGGCATTATGGTAGATTACGCAATCATGTCAGTCAACAAACATGAAACGTTAACACAACGGTTGTTTAACACATGCAACGCTGATATATATTCATACAAACCATAGAGATCTAAAGGTATTTTTATTTTGAAATCTTCATAGCCAGCTCCTTCTGCCTCATTTGAATATCCATTTTATGAGTCTAGAGGCATTGTAGATATTTTAAACTATCAGTACGGTGATAGACTTAGACGTAGGAATCTGACGTCTATGACGTCCATACGTCCGATTCTGACGTCTTAAGTCGGTCCCCGTACTGAAAGGCTGTTGGGCCAGCGTTGCAGACGGTGAACGAACAGTAAACAAACATTAGTAATACTAAGTACTTAGTAAATTGTTTGAAATTCCCATTGCAATCATTTTGCGAAAATCATAGACGCCACACTGGTGATGAAAACTTGAAAGCTTATGCCAAATACTAATACAGAAAAAACATTCATCTCGTTTCATTTATTGTTCGTAACGGGTTCATCAGAAAACATAATAGCAATAGTAATGATAATTTGAGTGAGTGAGTGAGTGAGTGAGTGAGTGAGTGAGTGAGTGAGTGAGTGAGTGAGTGAGTGAGTGAGTGAGTGAGTGAGTGAGTGAGTGAGTGAGTGAGTGAGTGAGTGAGTGAGTGAGTGAGTGAGTGAGTGAGTGAGTGAGTGAGTGAGTGAGTGAGTGAGTGAGTGAGTGAGTGAGTGAGTGAGTGAGTGAGTGAGTGAGTGAGTGAGTGAGTGAGTGAGTGAGTGAGTGAGTGAGTGAGTGAGTGAGTGAGTGAGTGAGTGAGTGAGTGAGTGAGTGAGTGAGTGAGTGAGTGAGTGAGTGAGTGAGTGAGTGAGTGAGTGAGTGAGTGAGTGAGTGAGTGAGTGAGTGAGTGAGTGAGTGAGTGAGTGAGTGAGTGAGTGAGTGAGTGAGTGAGTGAGTGAGTGAGTGAGTGAGTGAGTGAGTGAGTGAGTGAGTGAGTGAGTGAGTGAGTGAGTGAGTGAGTGAGTGAGTGAGTGAGTGAGTGAGTGAGTGAGTGAGTGAGTGAGTGAGCAAATATTGCTTACCCCATACAACGCTGAAATATCTTTGTATAAACCATGGAGAACAGAGGGGTTTTTCAATTTGAAATCATCATAAATTACATAATAAGCTCTTTCTGCTTCATTTGAATATCTATGTTATGGGTCTACGGTCACTAAATATGTTTTAAGTCTTTCAGTGTGTGTATCGTATGTAGAAGTTGGAAAGACGACAGAAGAATCACCAGATGTTGTGAAGAATTACTGATATATACTACATGTACAGTGCGACTGATCCATGCCTTCAGGCGCGGTGAAGTCGATCGTTTTTACAGTTTATAAATTTATTTTGAAAACGTGAGAAACTGTCAATATAAATCTTCAAAATTAATGTTTGTCAGCGTTTTATCTGTATTCTGGTCCAGACAAAACATGTTAAGACAAACAATGGTGTAGATAAAAAAAATATACTATATACACTTCAGATGCAAACATTTTAGCTAATAGCCTACATGTACTAATAAACCATTGCCGCAGATATAGTTATATCCACCAATACCAAACAAATATTGGCCCAACTTTGGTTTGATGAACGTCTCGTGTTTGTTGGGTGTGTCTATGTTAAGTATATACCCAAACACGATACGTTGACCCGATGTTGTTTCGATTTGTTGCTCACCGCCATTTTTATTGACATATTGTAGAAACGGAATAAATTATTAAACATCAAATAGATTAATATAATATTCCCTGATACATATATACCTTGGGCCCACCTGAACCCCTTTTGGGTTGGGTACGTTCCGACAGAGTTATTGAAAGTGCTGGTTCAATAATGTATTTTCAACCGTTTTGAGCTGATTTGACCTTGATGTGACCTTGAGATGACCTTACCAAGACCTTGGGATAACTCCCTAATAACCCCCTCCCCCCCCCCCCACTAACCCATGTCACCATGTGTATTTGGCTTGGGGGGGGGTTTCGACTTTCAGCCCATGGTCCAATAGACCAGCCTTGTCAGGTGGGTGATTATGACACCTGATCAACAAAATCTACACTGTTCTCAATGGCAGCTGGTCTTAATGGTGTTCATATCCGTCATAAAAACGCCGCAACTTTTTTATACACTAGCCCCTAGTTGTAACCTTCAGATCTACTATGGTCGATTTTAGCTGTCCCAAAATAGTGTAAGTATTGATAAAGACCACAGATTTAATTAAGTAGAAGCTAAAGGTGAGAACGGTGAATTTGAATGAATACATGTTATCAAGTTCCCAAAAATCTCTAAAACTTTCAGATTCATTTGTTAAGTGTGCCATATACGTTTGAGAAATGTTAGCGAAAGACTGTATAATGCACCTCAAAAATTGCTTTATAAAACGGTATCTATGTGTTTAAATGTTTTCATTTCTCTGATGAATAATTAAAATAAATAACGTGAGAATGGTCTACACAAAAACATAGCTCACATATTATTCTGTTGATACAAATGATATCCATTCCATACAATAATTATTTTGTTTTTTAGCTATGGTCACGATCCCAAATAGCGAAAGTTTTTTCGTTCACGGGGCAGATTTTTGTTTTCAGTATTTTGAGAAAAAGGAAGTTTGAAATCTTAATCAAATGAAAATCGAAAAACTAGCTTAAAATTATATTAGTAAGATGTGTTATTTTATACTACATGTACAATTGATATGTAAAATAATAATAAATATCATCAAATAGACGATATCTATGGGGAATATCCCGTCTTTAGTCAAAGCACATGGATTTGCTGGCCAATATTCCAGCATCTTCTGAAAGCAAGACGCCACTAAATAGGTTCAGGATTGAGACTGGGACACCATTTGCTTTAGCTACAAGCGTAGGACAGCCTTGGGCCCATGGTTTTAGTCGGTTGATTTTCTTCTGTGGATGATGACCAGACTAAGTCACAGATGTGACGTCGTAGGTCTTCGTGATCATACGCACAAGAAACACCCACTGGCATTAAGCAGAACACGTTGATCCAATGTTGATCTATTGCTGGCCCACCGTATACAATGCTGGGGAGCAATAAATCAACATTGACGTATCTTTCCCTATTTGATGTGTGTATACATTGGTGGATCAATGTTGTCTGAATGATGTGTGTGAATTGTAGAGACAGTTTCACTATCAGGATCACATTGAATTAGGGAGCGTTTTTATTTTGGCCGGGGTGCTCGTCCCACGGTATTTTGGCGGGGGTGCTTGCTCCATGGTATTTTGGAGTGGGTGCTTGTTCCACTTGTATTGTCATCGGCTGATCATATATATTCTTGTCGTTACGCTTGGCGTATTGAATTATCTCTTTATAGGGCAGCAGTGATATCCATTTCTAATTGAATAATGGAAATGCACATCACAAACATGTAAGCAAACGATTTTGAATGACATGACACATTTGTGCATATAAAGGCTAAACTGGACCCTAAGAATGATGAGAATGTCAGTGAGAAAGTAACATACAGTTTGCTCATTTTAAACCTGAATGTCACACCAATTCAAAGTATTATATAATGTGTGTACATTAATGAAAATATTAATATTTGGTATTTCTATAAAATTGTGCAGTTATTTGGCACCCTTATATGATAAGAAGCACCGTATTTTGCTATCACAGGTCAAGAATGAATGAGTGAATGAGTGAATGAGTGAATGAGTGAATGATGAATGAATGAATGAATGAATGAATGAATGAATGAAAAAAACACAGTGGGATATCAGGCCACTTTCGTACAACAAACTTTAAACTGGGCCAGGAGAACTTCCAGAGGATATTTCATTATGTCTCCCCTCTATAGAGGGAGAGGAATATTGGTTTACTTCTCACTGCTCATTTGTTTGTCTGTGGTCTCTGTGCGTTCTCTCCATCTATCCTGAGGCCGTCAAACACGAGACGTTGACCCAATGTCGGGCTATTGTTGGCCCACCGTCCACGACGCTAAGCCAACATGAGCCCAGTATTGATTACCGTGTCTTGTTTGACGCCACGCTGAATGTGGGCCAGCGTTACAGACGGCGGGCCAGCATTAACCCAGGCCCAATGTCGCAGCATTGCTGTATATGTCTGTTTAAGGTCTATTCATTGAAAGAAAGGCATAGTCGCCAGTCACAAAAAAAAATGTTATTCAGACGCCCGGTACAGAGGTGGGTTATGCTGAGCTCGACGGTCGGCTTGACCCTCTAATTACCAGGGGGTAATAATTAAAATACATATATCCAATAATATTTCAGTGACGGGCAGCGTCGGGAACAGTGGCCCAGCATTGAGCCAGCATTGGGGGTTGCGATGTATTGTGTTGCGATTGTTACTTCTGTTTGCTGATTCACGGCAAGTCAGTTTCACTTTTATATCAGATGGCTGTTGAATATCCAGCGGCAATTTAGCCAAAATAATTAATATAAAACTAGATATAAAGCCAGATTAAATCGGTAAATCTTGTTTTTTTGTAAAAAAATATTTTCGGCCAATGCCACAGAACTTTTTTTTTCACGCATTTACTCTACCAGCGGGCTGGGGTCCTGGTACAGTAGTTAAAGCTGCTTGCCTGGGATGTCGGAAATCGCGAGTTCGTCCCTCACTCTGACATTCATGCTCCAAAGAAATAGACGTTTCTTCATCACTCACTCGTAAAGATACAATATATTCTGGGTAGCCTCTCAGCAAACGGTTGAACCAGTGGTGGTTTATTGTTGACCCAGCGTCGTAGATGATGAGCCAACATTAATCCAGCATTCCTTTAACATATTATGTTTGGTTGTTTTGGTAAATCACTTATTCAAACTTATGACTGAGGTCAAGGTTGACCATCAATATTTAAAATTGCAAAACACCTCCCCGTGGGAACCCACATGCCAAAAATGATTACCTTACGCTGCCTATGTCCGACATTACAGGTTATAATTTACACTTGACAGACAGGGCCCATCATGTGGTATGTGCCGTTAAAGTTGGAACTAACAATGACCTAGAGAAAATGGATGACATGTTTTGGTTATAGCTTATCTAACAAAGAAAGGGGAGGGCGCGAATTTCATTGTTTATATTTATGTTTATGTTTATTTGACTTCCAGTTAAAAACATGCAAAAATGGTACATTATAATTATTATTATCATTTTTTGAACATGGTATTAACTTTGGTTGACGGGAACAGGTCGAGACGACCTCTACAATGCCTGTCAACCATAAACCATTAATTTATTCATTCATTTATTTATCTAATTAATAACTATAAATACATTTATCACTCTCAGTTATTCACCACGTGGAATAGTTTAAGTGGTAACCATCATAATTAGCACGTTTTATTTGATATGCTTTAGAACCCGTCTCTCACAATATGTTCGCTACTCTAGAGATTGATGGCTTACATGTCCATCACCACGTCCCGCATATCATGTTTGCTCGGCTCGTTGAGTTACTCCTTATAATACATTATTTCCTATAGGTGATGAATCTACTACTTTAGTACATGATGGTGCAAGCATTAAGCAAATGGTAAATGAATATAAGTGTGAGACAATAACACACATTACAAAAATGCAAGAAGTATATATGTAAGTTACATATGAGTGAGCTCTAGATGTACTGAAAAAACAAACAGAATGATTATATTATTTTCGACTTTATGATAATCAACAACATCCTATTATAGACCATCAGGATCAGGATTATCTGATACAGAACAGTGCAAATTAGAAGACGCTTTAAAGATAAGGTAATAAAGTAATAAAGTGTACTCGAAAGAGACGAGGGATATACAATAATGTGATAACACATTTAGAGAAAAAAAAACATACAGATTTCATACGCAGATATTAGTCTGAATGACAGCGAAATTCCGAAACTATGAAATAAATTGTCAATGCTAGCACTATGTTGCATTTCAATTACTGTACCTTGTACCTGATTAGGTTTTCAATTGAGATAACTTTTAGCTCTACTATAACCACTAGTAACTAGTTAACAGTGTATCGTGTAGCTGTGATCATTATCTCACATAATAGCTAAAGTCAGACACACCCAGCGCTACAAGGCTCTTATGTCAGACACACCTGCCAGCGTTACAATGTCCCATATTTGACACACTTGCCAGCGTTACACGGCTCGTTAATTGATTGTAAGGAGCGAGTCACGTGTGCCATAGAGACCACGATCAATCATTTCTCTTCAAACTCAGCCTCAGGGCATCTTCACATAAAAAATACTCATCATTCCCACTAGCCGCTTCAGTGTCCTTTGTGCAACGAAAAAATGACAATTTCCTTACTTTCACAGACATTATGCAGTGGAGACCATGCATAAAAGTCGTGGCCATGAATTCGGGTGGCCCCTGTATTAAAATTACATGTATTTCGACTGGACTGGCAGTGTTACTGGCATTATGTTAGATCACACCAGTGTTAGATCATGTCAGTCAGTAATCATAAAGCGTTAACACAATGGTTAAAATATATTAATACAATCCCTAGAGATCGAAAGATTTTTTTTTAATGTTATACGTCTACAGACATTATCTATATTGTACACTTTTAGTACGGGGATCAACTTTAAACTTTAGACTCATTGAAATCTGAAGTCTGTGCCTGCACTGAAAGGATTAATGTTTGGCTGGCATTATCATGGCCGGGTCAAGTATGTGGGAGGCCTGGAGGCACCTTCCTTATTATCCCTATTTCATTCAGTATCACTCACAGGCTAAATCCTACTGCCAAAATAAATAGGACAGAGGTAAACCAACATATCCCCACCTCTGTGTAGAGAGGTCAGACATAATTAGGAAGATGTGTACTAATTATAATACATGTCAACTAGAAATGCAGAATAATAAAATAATCAATTGGAAATCCCACATAGACGATGTCTATGGAGAATATCCTGTGTTTAGTCAAAGCGCATAAATCTGCTCTCCAATATTCCAGCATATTCTGAAAGCAAACCGTCACTAAGTAGATTTAGGCTTGAGACTGGGACACCATTTTTTTAGCTACAAAACGTGAGACAGCATCGGGCCCACGATTCTAGTCGGCGAAGAATCATTTGATTTTCTCTGTGGA
Source organism: Flabesymbios commensalis (assembly GCA_964017125.1). Lineage (NCBI taxonomy): Eukaryota > Metazoa > Annelida > Polychaeta > Terebellida > Flabelligeridae > Flabesymbios > Flabesymbios commensalis. The sequence continues at coordinate 55,710,022 of OZ024918.1, forward strand.
TGATGACCACACTAAGTCACGGATGTAACGTCATAGGTCATCCCGTTCATGCCCACGACAAACACCCACTGTCATCGAACAGTGTTGATTTATTGCTGGTCCACCGTCTACGACGCTGGCCCAGCAATAAATCAACGATGGCGTATCATTTCGTGTGCATACATTGGTGGATGAGATTGTCTGAATGATGTGTATAAATTGTAGACCCAGTTTCACAATCAGGCTCTAATTGAATCACGCAGCATTTTTATTCTGGCGTTGGTGCTTCTCCCACATTATTTTAGGGTGTTTTTTTTTCATTGTCATCGGCTGATCATATATTCCTGTCGTAAAGCGTAGCATATTTAATTATCTCCAGAATTAGCAGGATCACATTTCATTCTAGTGGAATAAAAGGTACATGTCTTCATGAAGCAGCAGTCATATCGAATCCTAATTCAATTACGCAAATACACAGCACATACATGTAAGCAAAAACATCATAATGACATGACACGAATGAATAAAGAGGGATTTAAGCCACCTTCCCGCATATACAGTTTAAAAAACCTGACAAACATTTTTTACTTTCAAACTTGAATGTCATAGAGGCAGCTTTAACCACTACATCATGCCTAAATGGATGGCATCATACACAAGTGGTCTAACCCACTTTTTGACGATTTTGAGAAAAAATTTCGCTGCAACATGAAGTACAGGATAAAACTAAATACAAATTAACACAAAAATGTAACAGAATCAGTGACCAAATGCTCCAACCCTGAATGTGAAACTCGTATATTGATCAACTTGTTGCTATCAAAAACATATATTTGCATTTTTTTAAATGTGGGTTAGCCCACTTGTGCATGATGCCATCCAAATGATATGATATCAAAAGACATGTAGATCCTTAGGCAATATGTGTACATTATGATAATAATAATATTGTGCATTTCTATATAATTATTAGATACCCTTATGAGATATAAAGACCCCTACTTCACTTAAACCTCAGATATCACAAGTCAAGCATGAATGAATGAATGAATGAATGAATGAATGAATGAATGAATCAATCAATCAATCAATCAATCAATCAATCAATCAATCAATCAATCAATCAATCAATCAATCAATCAATCAATAAATCAATCAATCAATCAATCAATCAATCAATCAATCAATTAATCAATCAATCAATCAATCAATCAATTAACCAATAAATTAGTCAATCAATCAATCAATCAATCAATCAATCAATCAATCAATCAATCAATCAATCAATCAATCAATCAATCAATCAATCAATCAATCAATCAATCAATCAATCTATCAATCAATCAATCAATCAATCAATCAATCAATCAATCAATCAATCCATCAATCAATCAATCAATCAATTAATTAATCAATCAATTAAGCGGACAACCAAACAACCAATCAATCAATTAAGCAAACAACCAAACAACCAATCGATCAACCAATAGGTATTTGTTCAATCTTCGATGGATCAGTCGGTCTACCAATCCGTATGATATAAAACAATAATGTATTTATCATGTGTATGCTTTCACGAAAAGCTGTCAGAAAGTATATCATTTTTATCGAGTCATATTGGCTTACCGTTATAGTGCCATAAGTGGAATGAAATTGTGTTTAGTCGTCATGATTCGGGATTCCGGTTACCAATGCACTCTCTTTCCTTTCAATTTACAGAAATAAGACTAGATTAAATTAAATATGCCACACTATCAAAGCGTTGTTCTTTAATTTGATATTTTGAAATGTCATCAACATTTAACAAAATGTTGATGCGGGTGGACATGCTTCGGTAAACAGTAAGACAATAAGATCGATAATTAGAAAATACAATTATGCCTCATCTAATAATTTAATAAAATGTGCCACTTAAGAATGTAGTATTCATTATAACATAACACATAAGCAAATAACTATCCTGCAAACGAGAATATGGGCTCATAACAGTTTAGCACGGGTGCGGCATATCACGAGACGGTTGACACAGTGTTTTCTGGTTTTCCCCCCAAACTGATGCTGGTGCGCAATGGATGACCAGGTTTAGTTAAGGACAAGCAAGTATAATTTGTATTTGTCTCCAAACATTTCACATTACACCGATTGAACGACATTTCCAATTCTGTCCTGAACACAGCAGTCAATGGCAATGGTACTGTGTTTTCATATCAGAAGCAACAGTCAACCTTGTAGAGCATTTCAGGTATTCCTGTCGGAACCAGAACGGAAAGATACAAAACGGGAATTATTAACTTAGAATATCGGTGGGAATAAACAATGAGTTGCATGGAGGTGCTAATTATTTACAAAATACTATATTACTTTGTAGCATAATAAATTTTAAAACTCTACTCCAATCAATGCAATTTTTTAATAACCTGACAATTGGGGACAGTATTGGGGATAGGGAATACATTAGAATCACAGACCAATCTGTCAAACTGGTTTGCAAAATAAAAATAACCTGAGTAACGTATACCAATAAGTATGTGCTCTCGTTTTGATCAATTAGTCTGTCTGCAAAAAAAAACAATTGACCTTGTTGTATTTGTACACCTAGATGTAGATATATATATAGACAAGGATGCTTCTTTTCGTTAAATAAAAAATGTCTGAAAAGTTTGCTTTTTTATACAATTTAAACTGTTTCCTCTTACACTTATTGCAGAAGTTGCATATGCAATGTCATGTGGCAAAGCATATTTTAGCTTCTGTGTCACCTTGAGACACGTAGACCTTTAACTGCCGGTCCCGATTATATAGATTATATCGTGTATTTTTTATTTGAATTTGCACATTAAATATCAGCTTTTAAACATGTTTAAAATAAAACGAGAAACCAGTTGACAATTTTTTCAAAATCGTTTACCTCAATTTTGTTAAGTTTTAATAATTTTCACTCATTTAAAGCTGTGGATCACGTCAGCTTGTGAAAATTTAAACAAAATAATTAGTTGACGAGTTCCTGCAGCAATCCGGATTAGAACTCTGGATACAGATTGCTGTCATTTCAGCTGGATGTGTACGCTCTCCATTCTTGTCTACACTATGAATCCGGACTCAGAATACTGTCATTTCCTTAATGGTAGATCTTATAAGGAGGTATCTCGTAACTATATATAATTCGTTATTTGATCGAGGACGGCAAGATTATCACAGTGTTTAGCTAATGAATTAATTCATTCATGCATTAATTAATTAATTAATTAATTCATTCATTCATTCATTCATTCATTCATTCATTCATTCATTCATTCATTCATTCATTCATTCATTCATTCATTTATTTATTCATTCATTCATTCATTCATTCATTTATTCATTCATTCATTCATTCATTCATTCATTCATTCATTCATTCATTCATTCATCCATTGATTCATTCATTCATTCATTCAATTGTTCATTCATTCATTCATTCATTCATTCATTCATTCATTCATTCATTCAATCATTCATTTATTTATTCATTCATTCAATCATTCATTTTTTTCATTTTTTTTATTCATCCATCCACCCATCCATCTATCCATCCATCCATCCACTCACCCATTCATTCATTCATTCATTCATTTATTCATTCATTCATTCCTTCATTCATTCATTCATTCATTCATTCATTCATTCATTCATTCATTCATTCATTTATTCATTCATTCATTCATTCATTCATTCATTCATTTATTATTTTTATTCATTCATTCATTCATTCATTCATTCATTTATTCATTTATTTATTTATTCATTCATTCATCCATCCATTCATTCATTTATTCATTCATTCATTCATTCATTCAATCATTCATTGATTCATTCATTCATTTATTTAATTGTTCAATTAATTATTCATTCATTCATTCATCCATTCATTCATTCATTCAATCATTCATTTATTTATTCATTCATTCATTTTTTTCATCCATCCGTCCACCCATCCAGCTATCCATCCATCCATCCATCCATCCATCCAGCCATCCATCCATCCACTCACCCATTTATTCATTCATTCATTCATTTATTCATTCATTCATTCATTCATTCATTCATTCTTTCATTCATTTATTCATTTATTATTTTTATTCTTTTATTCATTTATTCATTTTTCATTCATTCATTCATTCATTCATTCGTTCATTCATTCATTCATTCATTCATTCATTCATTCATTCATTCATTCATTCATTCATTCATTCATTCATTCAATTATTCGTTCATTCATTCATTCATCCATTCATTCACTCTTTCATTCATTTATTTATTTATTTATTCATTCATTCATTCATTCATTAATTCATTCCTTTATTTATTCATTCATTCATTCATTCATACATTCATTCATTTGTCCCGCTTGTTCGATCTTTCCTTCATTCGTTTGTGCGTTCGTTCGTTCGTTCATTCATTATTTGCCACAGGGCATAGCCAACACGCTGAGGAGATTCATATGCAAAAAAACACCCACGTGATACAACATGACGTACGGTGAAAACAAAATACTCCACGATAATGATCACCAGACACGACGTGGATTATACCTTAACTTAAAGCTCTGAAATACAAGTATGTCGTATAAACCATTGAGACCAAAGGTTTCTCTCAATTTGAAATCATCATAAATGTCTTAGTTAACTGTTTCTGCTTCATTTCTGCACAATCATGGCAATATCGAGGCAGAAGGCAGCTCGACGCCGGAACTATATCCTACTCTAATTTCGAATGACTTCAAGGGTTCTTTATAGTGCGCAGTACCTTAGGTAGCACTGTACACTCCATACATTTGAACAGTTTGCAGCACTGTATATGCACAACTACGATGACAAATATTCGGCCCGACCGGGATTCGAACCTAGCACCTCCAGATTACTGTAATAAATGAGCCATCGGGGCTGATCGCTGGTCGCATCGGTGAAGTGTCTATTAAATATATTTCCGGTCAAGTTGAGAGATATAATTTAAACTCTACATTATCGCCAAAACATATTAATCATATTGATTGTTCATTGGCCTGAGACACACTTCTGGTGAAAAAATCATGCAAATTCGTTCATTACTTTTTCAGTAATCCGACGGACACACAGACAGACAGATCAACCAGCAAGACAAAAACAAAACCTTCCTGGCGGAGGTAATTACAAGTGAGCGTAATTTTGTTTCTTTAAAGTCTGAATGTCAGAACGGACGGGGGCCGATTCCACGAGCTCTTGTGTGACTGAGGCGGTGGCCGTGGTGCAGTGGTTAAAGCTGCCTGCTTGGAAAATCGGAGATCACGGGTTTGAATTCCACTCTGGCCTTCAAAATTCCCAGAAAAAGAATGTTTCTTCCCCGCTGACTTGTAAAGATTCAATATTGTGGGGGGCCTCCGTGACCGTGAGGTAGCGTACTCAACCTCAGACCGCCAATATTGAATCATGTGTCTGGAGAGAAGTGTCATCTCATTCATCTCACCATCCTCAGGAAGTTCATCTGACCCAGTTTAGCCTATGTGTGAGCAGGTACCCATTCATTCAGTCATTCTTGTGTGACTGACGGCAGCGTCGGCCACTACATCATGAATCTTCTTTCCGTTCAAGGTATGATATGGCGTAGACTTCGGATTTGTAGAGATGACCATCTCGACTAATCCGAAGCCTAGATATATCGTAACTTGTACGAGAAAACGGTTCAGGACTGCCGCTCGCATAATTTGGTAGCGTGGCATTGGGAGCTGATGTGATGACATGACAAGCTGACACCAGTCAATCACAATGATTGGCTCTGCTCCCAGCTCAAGATAATTGCTTATTACAGAAACAGGTCAACAGAATGTCATTATATTAGCTGTTACACAATAGCTTTTGACCTGACCTACTTCCTGCATCAAGGCGTAGGTAATCAGCCATTAGCTGTTTTATGGTGCTGAAAAGGACGTGTCTTGACAATACCGGCAGGAAGAACATTTTCCCAACGGGAAATTACGAAAATAGACAAAAATGACTAAATCTTGACATTGTCCTAGGGCTAGACTTTCCCGCATCCCTTGAGAATGGTTAGTACGGTCAATACAAATTGCTATAACTGTTGTTTCCATTAAGAGTCAGCATCGGAGATGTTGGCCCACCATTGAAACTTAGTACCTGAACTATACATCTATTGGGAATGCTTGTAACCATTTCACCAAATCTGTCTATTATTTTATCAAGTAATTACAGGAATCAATTACAGGAATCATTTGACGAATAAACTTATTCGTTCCGTCGTCTGGAGCAAAATATATAATAAAATTGGTAGCCATGGTTTGGCTCCAAAGAACAAAAAAATAAAAAAGATAACCTGGAATAAATCCAAGCTTGCAATCGTGGTACAGCACTGACTTAAGTGCAACAAGGAATGGGTTCAATAATTAAATTTGTATTTACCCGGGTATATGACGAATGATGAATTACATGTATGTGTGTCTCAGTGATAATGGTGGATGACAGATTACTATATGCCATGTCATCCGCTGTGAAGATGTTCGCCCTTTAGCAATGGTACTCCGGCTCATCCTCACAACGCACACTGTACATTGACCCAGTAACGTTTTGAAGCCCTTGTCAGACAGCACTTAACGGCCTAATCACGGCCAAAAAACGTCAAAAAGTGGTCTCACGTGAAACAGCCGATGTTGCTCGCGTTGAAGACGAGCTAGAGCCGCATTGTAGACGTGGCAGGACGTGGGGAAAGATCGCAACGGCGTCAGACGCGGAAGAAAGTTTTGAACTGCTCAAAACTTTAGCGCGCGGCCAAGCACGGACAGCACACGTGGTAAGGACGTGTAACACACGTGAAACACACGTGATAATCCGTCTTCCGGCAGTGATTAAATCTTAGTGAGACGTGGTAAGACGTGGTAAGTTTAGCGGGCAGTCACGGTCAAAGCACGGTTATCGGACGTGTATTACGCGTTGGTATCACGAGAAATAGCGTGTGTTTAGCTGCTTATCACTGACAAATGAATTTTACCCGTGCTTAGGCAGTGCTTCCTCGTGCTTAGGCAGTGCTTCAGCAGTGGAGCAGCCGCGGACGGTCATACCACATACAAAGCACGGCCAAGCACAAAATTGACCAATACTTACCACGTGCGACCACGTCTAACAGATTTTAAAATTTTGTGGCCGTGATTAAGCCGCCAAGTACTGTCTGACCAGGGCTTGAGACCTTCGCCTACGTCGTCAGCCCAACATCAAAACAAAGTGTCCGGTGTTTGCAGGTGGAGAGGGATTACATTTTCTCATGCGTTGTCTCCAATATCATATACTATGAAATCAATCACACCTGCTTAAACGTAGTCCATTTATAACTATATTAGGCTGATGAACATTGTGAGTAAACCAATATGCAAGTTTATAATCGAATGATTATGAACCTGAGTTTATTCTGCTCTGCAAAGTCAAAAAGACAGATGTTGCCTTTTGACTTTGCACGTCACAATAGTCATACGTATCAAGATCTGGCGTGAGTGACGCTTTGTAGATGTCTGCCTGCCTGCCTGCCTGCCTGCCTGCCTGCCTGCCTGCCTGCCCGCCCGCCCGCCCGCCCGCTCGCCCGCCCGCCTGCCTGCCTGCCTGCCTGCCTGCCTGCCTGCCTGCCTGCCTGGCTGCCTGCCTGTCAGAGCTTGACTTGAGTTTTAGCGTTGGACCAACGCCGTATTGACAATGACAGATAGGCCGGATCCGCGAGCCACTGGAATGTGGACGCGGCCCTCAGGCGATGAGTCTGGTATCAATAAGCCAAAATTAATCATATAGCATAATTAAAATATTTATTTGCTTGCTAATCGGTTGTTGACTAGTTTTAGACATGATGTATTTAAGATAATATTTTTATTGTAATTTAGTTGAAAAAAACGTTAAATATATTGAAAGAAATGCCATACTCGGATTTTTTTTTATAAATACTGGAAATATAGATGTATAAACGTTTTGTATAAACGTTTCATTGACATTATAATTGATAAAAATAAAAATAAATCATTCAAGAGGCATGTGGGGTTTCAAAATAACCTCTAATGCAATTATACCATTTGTATAAAATAAAAATAATATGTATATATTTTTTGTCGGAGAGTAAATTATAAGAAACTTCATGATTATGGCACTCAATCAGATGAAAAAATTGCCATATTAGATGCAAGATACAGATATGAAACAAATCAATCCACCTGCCAGTATATACCCTTGCACATTCAGGGTCACCCCAACCAATGCATCCCCACGCCATGACGGAGTGGGTGGTGTTTTTCTTCATTTTAGACAGGCACTCTGGGAAGAAAATCTCACTATATGGGTAAACCAAACTTCAACACGCTCATCGTGATTGACAGATTGAATCCGCTCTCATCTGAGAAAAAGAGCATCGCCCACGGGTCATCTGGGGGTGACACTTTATGTGTGAGGGTAATGTAGCTCTACTACCTGTCTTTATGGAGAAGGCGAATACACCTGTAATGATAACGCATGATATGAACCTACTCAGAAACATTACAATTCCCGTTTTTTTTCAATAAATTTTCAATGATTTACTGCTTGAATAAACTACATATTTACGACTAAGTGTCCCTTTTATGTGAATAAATATACAATATATTTTTAGAAATCATAATAGATTAAATAGATTATGCCAACCATTTTACACATGATAACAAATACTACTAACATTTTATTTATCACATAATCAACAATTTTTGAGTGAATGGCGGCCATTTTGGATTTTTGTTGTTTTTATGGTCAAATATTGGGCAAATTCTTTGGAGCGAGGATTTTTTTACAAGAATATTAATTTATCTAACAGCATGCCACTTTTCACACTTTTTTCCGGCATATAAATATATTGGTGAAAGTTGTCCCTAAGCCACCTCACTAAGACACCTACGAAACTTTACGTCTAACCTTTGTGTAGGGTGCCTTTAGGACATACTCTTAGAAATGAGTGTCAAAATGAGTGTGAATCAATTGCTTTAGTGTTTGCAATTCTAACAGAACTTCGAATTTCGTATTGCATTGTTTAGCTTGACAGCTATTTATGAAACTTTCCATGCTAATTATATTTGTCATGATCGAGTCTACACATCACTTGATTACTTATAACAATCCATCTCAACGTAATCAAGTTAAATATTTGATATTTAAGAAATGGTGTAAAACGATATAATAAAAATATTTAAAAAATATTAAATTTTCAAAATGGCCATTGACTACCACAAGTGAAACTTCTGTATCAGTCACTGTAGCAAACAACGAAAATCTCAGGCAGTGATCGAGAAATGCATGTACTCCACGAGCTGAACGTGTAGAAGTGCTGTCACTCAGATCCAGTCATTAAAGTATATGGCTTTGCTTCAGGTTTTGTTGTATGAGCCAGGCGACTTAATTGAAGAAGGATGTTGGATGTTGCTAATTAAGATGTCCAGACAATTACCGTGATAGCCATATGATTCTACGAGGCTGTCATTGTTGTCCAAAATGACATTATTGGGTTAATGAGGCCAGCTGAAAACCCACAGACAGAAATAAAGACAGAGAAGAAAAATCGAAACAAGTAATCATCAAATGTCACTCTGAAGTAAATGAGCAGTAAATCTCCATGTGTTGCTGTTGATCAGCTGGGAAAGTTGAAATACATTGTTTACAGATTTGAATAAACATATTTATTTAATCAAGCATGCAAACGAGCGGGATTTACATATGTATACGTTAAAAGAATATTTGTTATATTAACCTGAACGCGAAACAAATTATCAGGAATGGTTTAGAAGAATGTAGTCATTTGCTTATGTGAATAAACTAGTCATATTTTGTTAAGCTTGTAACACATCGTTCTTATCACAATTGAGACTGAAATTAAAGCTTGGTCCCGAAGATGAAATACCTGATATACGCTTTCTGAATCCTACAAAAGGTAACAGTCTATTGCACATAACCTCTCAGTTTTTACACATTGTGGCATAATCTATATTAATATACGGGTCGTGTTGATTGTGCCACGAGTTCAGCTTTATTTTCAGATCTGTGTCAACACAATCTTCTATAAAACACTCTACACCACAATTACTTATTCACAAATCCACTCTCGTCCTTTCCGGTTGTCCCCTGGCCAGCAAATTAAGCTGAGGATGGTGGAGGTCTGTTGGTCACGAAGACTCATGCGGCTTTCTATTTTTTTATTTCTGTACCACGATCTTTATCATATCCTATAGTAATTCCGGTCTTAAATGGAGTAAATCAGATATATCTATCAGCTTATGATGATCAGAATATGTAACTAAATGATATTTTTTTTATGCTATTATTTTAAAAGATGGGTAGTCACATGTACATGTATTATAATATATTATAACATGATGATAAGATGAGACAGAGAAAAAAACACTACGTATTTATGCAGACTTCCAATTCAGAACACAAAAAAGTACACATAAAATTGAATGTCATCATTAACGTGACTAACCTCCAGACGTATTTATCCAATACCGATCTTAACAAATGTGTAAGGATATTAAATCAATCAATCAATCAATCAATCAATCAATCAATCAATCAATCAATCAATCAATCAATCAATCAATCAATCAATCAATCAATCAATCAATCAATCAATCAATCAATCAATCAATCAATCAATCAATCAATCAATCAATCAATCAATCAATCAATCAATCAATCGATCAATCAATCAATCAATCAATCAATCAATCAATCAATCAATCAACCAATCAATCAATCAATCAATCAATCAATCAATCAATCAATCAATCAATCAATCAATTAAGCAAACAACCAAACAACCAATCGATCAACCAATATGTATTTGATTAATCTTTGATGGGTCAGTCGGTCTACCAATCCGTATAATATAAAACAATAATGTACATTTGCAGAGATATTTATCATGTGTATGCTTTCATGTAAAGCCATCATAAAGTACATCTTTTCTATCGATTCATATTGCCTTACCGTTATAGTGCCATAAGTGTAATTAGATTATGTTTAATCGTCATGATTCGGGATTCCGATTACCTATGGACTCTCTTTCCTTTCAATCTACAGAAATGAGACTAGATTAAATTCAATATGCCACACTATCAACGTGCTGTTCATTAAGTTGATATTTTGTAATGTCATCAACATCAAACAAAATGTTGATGCGGGTGCTTTGGTAAACAAAATATATGACCAATGAGATCGAACAGTAAAATAAGCAGAAAATACAATTATGCCTCATCTAATATTTTAATAAAATGTGACTTTTAAGAATGTAGTATTCATTATAACATAGCATATAAGCAACTAACTATCCTGCAAACCATAATATGGACTCATAGAAGTATAGCACGGGTGCGGCATATCACAAGACGATCGACACAGTGTTTACTGGGTTTAACCATAACCTGATGCCGGTGCACAATGGATGACCAAGTTTAGTACAGGACAAGCAAGTATAATTTATATTTGTCGCCAAACATTTCAAATTACACCGATTGAAGGACATTTCCAATTCTGTCCTTACTGTGTTTTCATGTTAGAAACAGTTAGAAACAACAGTCAACCTTGTAAAGTATTTCAGTATGATATCAATGCAATTTAAAAAAAAACAGAAAACTGGTCAAATATCCTGAAAGTATTGGGGATAGGGGATAAGTTAGAATCACAGTCCAATCTGTCAAACTGGTTTGCAAAGTAAAAATAATCTGAGTAACGTATACCAATAAGTATGTGCTCTCGTTTTGATCATTTAGTCTGTCTACAAAAAAAACAATAGACCTGGTTGTATTGGTATACCTAGATGTAGATATATATTGACAATGAGGCTTCTTTTCGTTAAATAAAAAAAAGTCAGAAAAGTTATTGCAAAAGTTCCATCTGCAATGTCATGTGGCAAAGCATATTTCAGCTTCTGCGTCAGCTTGAGACACGTAACCCTTTAACTGCCGGTCCCGATCATATAGATTAAATCGTGTTTTTTTATTTGAATTTGCACATTAAATACCAGCTTTTAAACATGTTCAAAATAAAACGAGACACCAATTGACATTTTTTTCAAAATCGATTACCTCAATTTTGTTAAGTTTTAATAATTTTAACTCACTTAAAGTTGTGGATCACGTCAGCGTGACACAACTTCAGCGTGTGAAAATTTCAACAAAATAATTAGTTGAAGAGTTCCTGCAGCAATCCGGATTAGAACTCTGGATACAGATTGCTGTCATTTCAGCTGGATGTGTACGCTTTCCATCCTTGTTCAGACTATCTCGTAACTATATATAATTCGTTATTTGATCGAGGAGGTTAAGATTAAAAGATTATCACAGTGTTTAGCTAATGAATCCGCACATTCATTCATTCATTCATTCATTCATTCATCCATTCATTCATTCTTTAATTCATTCATTCATTCATTCATTCATTCATTCATTCATTCATTCATTCATTCATTCATACATTTATTCATTCATTCATCCATTCATCCATTCACTCATTCACTTATTCCTTCATTTATTCATTCATTCATTCATTCATTCATTCATTCATTCATTTATTAATTCATTCATTCATTCATTTATTCATTCTTTCGTTCTTTCATTCTTTCATTAATTCATTTATTATTTTTATTCATTCATTCATTTATTCATTTATTCATTCATTCATTCATTCATTCATTCATTCATTCATTCATTCATTCATTCATTAATTCATTCCTTTATTCATTCATTCATTCATTCATTTATTCATTCATTCATTCATTCATTCATTCATTCACTCATTCATTCATTCATTTATTCATTCATTTATTCATTTATTTATTTATTTATTTATTTATTTGTTTATTTATTTATTTATTCATTTATTTATTAATTTATTCATTTATTCATTTATTCTTTTTTTCATGCATTCATTCATTTATTCATTCATTCATTCATTCATTCATTTATTCATTCATTCATTCATTCATTCATTCATTCATTCATTCATTCATTCATTCATTCATTCATTCATTCATTCATTCATTCATTCATTCATGCATTCATTCATTCATTCATTCATTCATTCATTCATTCATTGATTTATTCATTCATTCATTCATTCATTCATTCATTCATTCATTCGTTCATTCATTCATTCGTGCCGCTTGTTCAAGCGTTCGTTCGTTCATTCATTTCTTTATCATGCCTTCATTGATTTGATTGTTAGTCGTTTCAAGTTAGTTCTTAGCAGAATCAATGAAGGTCAGCATCATTGTGGCATTACTGATAGGATACTAGAATACATGGATTATAGATAGTGATAGAGGTGAAGTGTGAGTAAGACTTAAGTGTGCTTCTGACCTTGAAAGAGCCAGCTGCTTCATCTAATCTGTTCAGCCCTCATTGTCCACAGTATGGATAGTGCAGTATATTATCCACTAAAATGGAATTAATGCTCCCTACTTATGTGGCGTCAGTCCCGTGGACACCTGCACAGTCAGTCATTATTTGCCACGGGGCATAGCTAACCCGCTGAGGAAATTCATATGCAAACAAATAACACCCACGTGTTACAACATGACGTACGGTGAAAACAAAATCCCCACGATAATGATCACCAGACAGGACGTGGAATATAATTTAACTCTAAAAGCTCTGAAAGATGCTGTATAAACCATTGAGACCAGAGTTTTTTTCTTAAATTAAAATCGTCATAAATGTCTTAGTTAGCTTCTTCTTCTTCGTGGGTTCTTGTCCATTATAAAGATTGTAATTCTTTCAGTGTGAGGACCATCTTTATACGTCAGAATATGACGTCTGTAGACGGCCTAGCGCTGAAAGGGTCAATGAGTTCACATGAACCTTATTTGTCCATCAGTCTCCCTGGTGCTCGGTAATTCAATTCACAGTTAATATAAATGCCTTTCTAAGGATGCTAATCGCATTGAGGATGCTGAATGTAGTTGCATAGAATCATGGTGAAGTCTCTGTTAAATATATTTCTGGCCAAGTTGAGGGATATCATTTTAACTGTACATTATCGCCAACATCAAATTGATTGTTCATCGGCCAGAGGCACACCTGAGGTAAAGCAAATCATACAAAAACGTTCATTAATTCTTAAATAATCCGACGGACAGACAGACAGACAGACAGATCAACCAAAAGACAAAATTATAACCTTGCTGGCGTAGTTGATTTAAAAAAAATAATTTCGTTTCATCTCTGAATGCCAGAGAAAGCAGTTCCCGAGTCAGCGAGCAGCGAGTCAGTACTCTATTCTTCAACAAGATACAAAACCTCGTACACTTATAATTGGTCGAGATGGCCATCTCGAACAATCCAAAGCCTATGATACATGTTAACTTGTAGGAGAATACGGGTTCAGGATTCTTGCTCTGTCTAGTCTATTAGTGCTGCATTGGGGGCTGTTGTGGTGGCATGACAAGCTAACACCAGTCAATCACAGTAATTGGCTCTGCTCCCTGCTACAGATAATGATGTATTACAGAAACAGGTCAACAGAATGTCATTACATTAGCTGTTATACAGTAGCTTCTGACCTGACCTATTTCCAGAAAGAGAACGGTTAACAGGGTTATGTCCTGCGTCAGAGCGTAGGTAATCAGCCATTAGCTGCTTAATGGTGCTGAAAAGGACGTGCTTTGATAATACAGACAGAGAGAGCATTTTACCAACTGCAAATTACGAAAATAAACGAAAACGACTAAATCCTGATATTGTCCTAGGGCTATGCTTTCCCTCATCCCTTGAGAATGGTTAGTATGGCCAATCGAAGACGTTGACCAACTGTTGTTTCAATGATGGGTCAGCATCGGAGATGTTTGCCCACCAATAAAACAGTGTTCGGACAACTTATTACCTGTACGTTACGTCAATTGCGAATGATTGTCCCCATTTTATCAAATATGTCTATTATATTATAAAGTAATTATAGGAATCAATGACGAATCAACTGATTCGTTCCATTGTCTGGAGAAAAATGTATAATTGAATTGTGAGCCAGTGTTTGCACAGTAGAACACAACCATAAAAAACACCCTAGGGGACACCTGGGCTGTCAACGTTGGCACAACATTGGCATATGTGACGGGAAAGGGTTCAATAATTAAATGTTATACGTGTTTTTTATATAGATATATATATAAAGAGTTATATATGAAGAATGCTTAATCACACGTATATATGTATGCCTATATGCGTGACTAGTGTGGATAAGTATTAGGCCTACTATATGCCATGACATCTGCTGGAGTGATGCTTACAGACATAATGATAGTCTCACCCACACAGGACATTGACCAATATCGTTTTGAAACCTTCGCCTTCGGCGTCAGCCAACATCAAAACAAAATGTTCGTTGTTTGCAGGTAAAGGTGGATGCCATCACTGATGATACATTTTCTCATGTATTATCTCCTAAAATTTGAAATTAATCACAACTGATTCAAAGCAGTCTATTCATAATTATATTAGGCTGGCGGATGTTGTGAAAGATACAATTATTGGAGTTTATAATCGAATGACTGATAATGAACCTGAGTTTATTCTGCTCTGAAAAGCCAAAAAGCAGATATTGCCTTTTGGCTTTGCACTGCCTGCCTGTCTGTCTGCCTATAGCAATTATCTCATTCATTTATTTCGGATACCTGTCTGCCACGTTATTTGTTCGGGGCATTGGGCTTTATTGTAAAAATAAAAGTGACACAAATATGGTGATGTATTTTATTGCGCTCCAGGTAATTCTGCACACCAGCTCCGGGTCAATAAGCTGGATAATTCACCAACCCTTTCTGTATGGGGACGAAGAATCCCAATCAGGGAGGTAACACATCTTGTTTTTACAATCATGATCTAAAATGACGCATGACGCAATTTTCAGCTCCAAATTAATGAATCTGATTTCTACAGACGTCAGATTCTGAGGTCTAAAGTCGATCTCTGCGCTGTAGGGGTTATTGGACATTTCTGATGAGAATAAATATTTTGTTTATAGCGAATCAGGGTTAACACAGCCATGTTTGGACCACTGAATTCCCATCAAGGACAACGAGGAAGTGATCATTTGATCCATTGAAAGCCACTGATCTTTAGGATTCTAGTATTAAATATGACCGGTATGGAAATCTCTGATTATTCGTGATCACGTAGAATTCAAGTTCGGGTTCAGCTAACAAGTAAATAGACGTGTAATTGCTTTTGGATTAATGTACAATGCGATTATACGCCTTGATTATCGAATTGCAAAATTATGAATACACCAACAGTATTTATATAGCGTAATTGAAATGTTAAGCTGCTTGCGAATTGCTGGTTGACTTTGTTTTAGACATGATGTATTAAGGATAACATTTTCTTGTGACTTAGTAGAAAAATGTTAAAAATATTTAATGAAATGCCACTCTCGGAATGACTTTTAGATAAATCGCGTAATTCTAGATGTATGAACGTGTTGTGTAAACGTTTCATTAATTGACAGACATTAATGATGAAAAAAATTTGTACTACAATTCGATATAATATCTGTTATTTGTAGATATATTAGTTAAAGTTACACATTCTCAGAAATCAATCAATCATAAACTTCTCATTTTTTCCTCATTTATACTCTCGTTTTACTGGCAAAGCAGGTGTCAATGATACACGTATAAGAAATTTTCAACGTTTCCAGTATAACTTTGTTAATAGCATGTCGTATGGCAAATGTGGAGCAAGAAAAGAGGATGATGCACACGAATTGTCCCATTGCCCAGCCTATACTGTCCCTCGTCAGACACTGATCCAGTCATTACATCAAATTTTACCTGACGATTTATTCAGATCTCAAAAACATCTTGAGCAAATCTTACTGTATGGCTCATATGTCTTAAATTTGTCGGAAAACCTTACTATATTTAAATTGATCCAGGAATGTTTACTAGCATCAGGTACATTTAGCTCATTATATTATTTTGAAATACTTTATGCGAATGTTTGTTTTTCCACAGTGACACCACCATCTTATGTTTAATTTGTTTCATCATATTATGTTTATTTGAGAAAATAACTTTGATATGAAAAACACCTGGAGAATAATTGAAGAAGCTTTGAGTAAACTTAAGAATAAAAAGAAATTTCCTGATCATTTTAAATCTGAAGGAAAACTTATAACAGATAAATGTATAAATGTAATTTCAATGATTATTTCATAAATATAGGTCCTACTCTTTCTTCAAAAATTAAACCCGATTCTAAAGGCAGCTACAGAGATTTTTTGAAAAACAAAACAAATCATGTATTTAATTTCCAAACTATCAATCGAACAATTGTTCTGAAAACCATTAATGACCTACCAAATAAAGCAAGTTGTGGCTTTGATAATTTATCTCTAATAAAATCAATTAAATTCGACATTCTAAATTCTTTGACTTTAATCATAAACCAGTCCCTCATGTCTGGTGTATTTCCAGACAAGCTAAGATTGGCCAAAGTAATTCCTCTCTATAAGAAAGGAGATTCAACAATCACCGATAATTACCGGCCGATCTCTTTATTACCCACGTTATCCAAATTTTTAGAAAAAAATGTTTATAATCAATTATTTGCATATTTCACTGATAATGAACTTTTCTATCCAAGCCAATACGGTTTTAGACGAGGTCATTATACATAATTGGCTACAACAAGAGTTAATAGATTTAATCATTCAAAAATTAGATGCAGGCAAATTACCTTTAGCTATTTTTTAGATCTGTCAAATGCCTTCGATACTCTTAACCACGATATTCTTCTTGATAAACTTCGTTTTTATGGAATCACGTCTGAGGAATTTTACTTTTTAACATCTTATTTAAATAATAGAACCCAGTATGTTGACTACGACGGAAATACCTCTTACATCAAAAAAAAACTATTGGTGTCCCTCAAGGATGAATTCTAGGCCCCTTTTTATTTATCATTTATATTAATGATATATCTAATGCCAGCAATTGTTTTAAAGCTATTCTTTATGCAGATGATAGTACTTTAATTACTACACTAGATATGTCCGATAATTTCAGCTTCAATGTCAATATAAATTATGAGTTATCCAAAATAAGCCATTGACTCAATTTGAATATGCTATTCATAAATATTAATAACACTAACATAGAATGGGTTGCAGAATTTAATTTTTTGGTCATCACCATCCATCAACACCTAAAATGGGACTCTCATATCAATAAAATTGCTCTGAAAATTTCATCTGCAACTGGCATCATTTACAAATTTAAAAATATATTCCCCCAAAAAATCCTTTTATCTCTTTACAACACATTGTTTTTACCACACATACATTACGGCATTTTATTTTGGTGTTATAACCTAAATAAAATATTATTTTCAAAAAAAGGCTAACCGGGCAATAACGCTTAGCAATTATATATCCCATACCGAACCAATTTTCAAACGTCTGGGTATATTAAAAATTGAAGATATATGTTTAATAAATCAATTAAAGTTTTGCTTTAGGCTATTAAATATTAATTTACCTACATATTTTAAATCGATACAAGTTTCCAGGCACCAGGAAACTCGTTCATATAATACCCATAACAAAGAAGACGTTCACAGAACTAGCGTTTTTCATGCTTTTGCTGAAAAATGTATTCGTTTTTCAGTGCCGTCTTTATTAAATTCAACTAATAGAAACATAATTAACAAAATAAATACCCATAGTTACGCATATTTTGTAAAATATGCGAAATATCAATTTTTAGATAATTATTCAAATCACTGCTCTACACCTAGGCTATATGTTATGTTTCTCAACAACATCGTTAAATATATGTTAATTATATACCTTAATGGGTGTATCTATATGTATGCGTGCGTACGTATATATATGCCTATATGTATGCATTTCTCCGTGTATAGATATATATTTTTCAATCACCTGGCATATCATCGGGGCTGCGAATAATATATGTGTATATGGCCCTGTATATGTATGTATGTATGTATGTATGTATGTATGTATGTATGTATGTATGTATGTATGTATGTATGTATGTATGTATGTATGTATGTATGTATGTATGTATGTATGTATGTATGTATGTATGTATGTATGTATGTATGTATGTATGTATGTATGTATGTATGTATGTATGTATGTATGTATGTATGTTTGTATGTATGTGTGTATGTATGTATGTATGTATGTATGTATGCTTATGTATATCTATATATATATATATGTGTATATGTATGTGTATATATGTATAGGTGTGTGTATGTATATATATATATATATAAGTAATCTTATTCTTTAGGCTAATCGCAGCATAGATTGCGTGACCGGACCTCTCCCACCATAGACGCCCCTCTCATCACATCACTTTCTTATCTGATTCCCATTTCCTTCTTTCATTTACAATATCAGTATAGCCACAATTATCAAATATATGTTTTGCATGTTTCTTATAGCTGACCCCCCCTCTTGTATCAGGAAACAATAACACTTTTTTTTATTTTTTTATTTTATATTTTTCTATGTTTTGTTTTCTGTTTCAAATAAACGCATCTTCTTCTTCTTCTTCTTATGTTGTAACTATCATTTTGCCTCTTATATTATTAATATTACAATTATTATTTTTATTGTTATATCTTTATTTTTATATGTGTATTGTTGTGAAGGAGAACAACTCGTGGCACTAATAGTCAGGTTCACTATGTTGGGGTTCTCTTAACATTTTTGTGGCCATTTTGTGTTTTGCTAATTTGAAGGTAAAGGTCTAAAAAATAGAACGTTATCTGGCAGATTCTCATTCAGCACACGCAAATTATGTAAAAACAAGTGATTACAAAAGTATAGGCCTACACTAAAATCCCGAGCAAAGTTGCATTTTTCAGATTTCAACCCAGAATAACTAGACTTATTCTCATAAAAGGCTGCAATATTCTTTCATTTCAAAAATATGTATGATATTTATAATTATAAATAACACACATTTGGAAGCATACACATATCTGGGTTCAGAAAACATAGGCCAGCTAGGGATATGTCCAATAACTACCATTTAATATGATGTTTTTAATGACCATGTTGACTAGTTTGTTTTGCAGTGCATTCTGATTATTTTATAATAAAAACATGTTTGAGCGTATGTGGAGGAACAACTATTTACTGCAATCGATGATGTATTATTAAAACGGGAATTTAATTATCTGTTATATGGTATATTGCTTGTGCAGATTGGTTAATAAGAACACCAACGACATACGCTTACGAAACCCTACCCCTTAATTTCAGACAGGTTTGGGGGTACCCCCATAAAGGCGGTCAAAATATAAAGCTCGTCCCTTTTTTTACTGGTAACATCTCATTTCATGTTCTGGACATATCAAAGCTTTAAAAAGTTGGTGGTGGTGAGTAAGTTGGGAGGGGGGGGGGGGTGTATGGTGACCTATCCATGGACTAATATGTATATTTGAAAACTTTGCAATAGTTGACCTTGAAATGACATTCGAGGGGTTTCAAAATGTTATTTCATTTTTTTTTTAATTTGATGATATTTCCTGAACAATTTCGATGTCATTTTAATGTGTTACACGACTAGTAAGACATGTTTTTATATAAAAAAATACATTTTATCTAGGGGTGATGACCTCTAGGGGTCGAAAAATGACCTAAAGGTGACCCAAAAAATGACACTAAATTTTTTTTAAATCAGCATAAAATTCTGAACAAGAAAAACGTGGGTGACAAGAATTAACACGAGATTCCCACAGAATTACATAAGACCCTACATAAGACCCGAAAATATTTGATATTTAAGAAATATTATGTAAATATATTTGAAAAAATATTAAATATTCAACATGACCATTGACCACTACAGCTGAAACTTTTGGATTAGGCTCTGCTGCGAAGATGGAAAATCCCGGACAGTGACTGAGAAATGCAAGTACTACATGAGCTGAACATTCAGAAAAGCTGTCACTCAGATCAAGTCATTAGAGTATATGGCTTCCCATCAGGTTTTATTGTATGAGCTAGGCGACTTAATCGAAGAAGGATGCTGGTAATTAAGATGTCCAGACAATTACCGGGATATCGATGTGATTCCAAGATGCTGTCATTGTTGTCTAAAATGACAATTTTTGGTTAATGAAGCCCACGGAAAAAAAACATCACGGGGAAAAAACTTCTCGAAACAAGTAATTATCATATGTCACTGTGCAGTAAATGAGTAGTAAATCTACATGTGTCGCTGTTGATCAAATGATGGAAGATCCGATATAGTGTAAATATTTAATTTATACAGACGTCTAAATACATTTTTGGTCTTACACATTTGAATAGAAATATTGATTTACTTTATCATGCAACTTAACGGATCTACACATATACGTAAGAAAAGAACGTCTTATTACAATTCAGATTAAATCCAATTTGGATCAGCATTTCTAAGGTTAAATACCTAAAATGCGCTTTTATCAGTGTTACAAAAGCTAACAGTCTATTGTACGGAGCCCCTCAATCGCTTAACATTGTGGCATATTTTGTATTTATATACGGGTCGTGTGGATTGTGCCACGAGTTCAGATTTATTTGCAGATCTGTGTCAACACAATCTTCGATAAATCACTCTACACCACAATTACTTATTCACAAATCCACTCTCGTCCTTTCCGGTTGTCCCCTGGCCAGCAAATTAAGCTGAGGATCGTGAAGGTCTGCTGGTCACGAAGGCTCATGCTGCTTTCTATTTTTTATTTCTGTACCACGATCTTTGTCCCATCCTGACGCAAGTCCGGTCTTAGGTGGAGTAAATCAGATATATATATATATATATATATATATATATATATTTATCAGCTTATGATCATAAGATTATGTAACTTAATCTTTTTTTGTTAAGCCATTATTTTGAAAGCAGGGTAGTCACATCAATCAATCAATCAATCAATCAATCAATCAATCAATCAATCAATCAATCAATCAATCAATCAATCATTCAATCAATCAATCAATCAATCAATCAATCAATCAATCAATCAATCAATCAATCAATCAATCAATCAATCAATCAATCAATCAATCAATCAATCAATCAATCAATCAATCAATCAATAAAAGTGTCTGAGAGTGTCCTAGCTGCATTCAGTAACTCTAAACTAGTTGAAATGGTGTATTACAAAAGAAAATCGAGCTAAATTTTTGACCACTTTACACTATTTCTGAAATATGACTATAAGTTGGCGGCCATCTTAGACGCCATCTTGAATTACAAAAAATTGCACCACTTTCAAACTCTACATACCCCCTGGTGGTAGCCCCCAGGCATGTCCCTAACACCTCGTATTATCAGAAATTATCTAGCTTTCAGTGTATACCTTATCAAAAGCTAATCCCTTTACGTTTGACTGGCTGACTGACTAAACTAACTATCTTGCAAACGATAATATTGGCTCATAACAGTATAGCACGGGTGCAGCATATCACGAGACAGTTGACACAGTGTTTTCTGGGTTAAACCACTGGGCCTTCAGTATCGCATTCTCATTCATTAGATCCTCCCACTAGCGTCAGCTAGTGGCTCTTATTGATTGCACTGTGAAATGTGTTCCGTTGAAGATATTTATGAGCTTGATCCAATTTCCCGGCCAGCCAATCAGGATATGCTTAGCAAACGTATGTGCCTGACTTTGTAAACGAAATGTAAACAATACACTGACCCACCACGTGGCTGTCAAGCTGTTGCTGCCTGAGTCAAACTGACACTGTTTACACGCTAATTCCTATAATTGTTCTCGTAATGATGGCCAAAGGTTTTATTTTCCAATAGTCATTACCAGGGCTGTTTTTCTATTGTGTTTACTGGACATTCTCTGAAATAAGGCCGTCTTGATTCAGTTCACCCAGCATTATTAGATTTGACCTAGGTATTATTAGACGCCCAAACCATTGTTCTGATCGTCTACTGAGCTCTATCTGACCGTCTACGAAGCACTATCTAGAAGCCACAAATAGGCCGCATTGGTCCAGCATCAGTGTAATGTATTTCCAACGTTTTCGACGTTGGCCAATATTTAACCAGCTTCGAGCCAATGTTGCGTGGTTATTGGCTAATAATGCTTGGTACCCCTATATGTTTGAGAGCATCTCAGGCACTTGAACAGAAGACTCTAATTGACCACACTGCTTTGTGTGACGGATCGAAAGAGGGGTCGCCGGCTGTACCCCCTCAATTATGTTCACGTACCCAAAACAAAAACACGACCATAATCATAAGGCTCATGTATTATTATAATTCGACTTTTTGAATCTTTATATTTTTTATTCAAATCCCTAAGCCCTGAAAATTTCGTAAAATTATACAACGTAATTCAAAAGTTAGACCATTTGACATGTAATGAATTTAAATCACGACGTTCCTCTATAACCCCATTAAACTAATTATAGAATTTTATTACATGGCAAATGGTCTATCTTTTTAAATACTAAATATAATTTGGCGATTTTTTCACCCCTGTTAGGATTTTAATAGAAAATGGAAATCGGTTCAAAATTGACGGATAAACCGCCGAAAATCATGCGATCCTGATTGATCATTTTTAATTTGATTTTTTTTTTTATATTATTAAAAATAACTTAAATATTATATTGAGAAATTTCAATTTCAAATTAACATACATTGCTTAATAATTTACAAAAAAAAAGTTTATATTGTACATACCAAATATTTATTGAGGACTGGAAAAAATCAGGAATCAAGCTACTGTGATGAAGCACGTCTCACCAGCAACTATTCATTTTTCTAAATGACACCAGGTTTACTTTTGTCATCAGTTTCTATGCGCACACAACCCCTCTTCTATAAATGGGCGTGTCAAAATTTTAACACTAAACAAAACTTAGATTTATGGGATTTTTTTGCAGTTTAAAGGTGGGGTGGGGTAGACGCAGGGGAGGGGTTCTGGTAACGACTATGTCAAATAATCAGTTCAGAACACGGTATTATAAGAAAGAAGCCGTGGTCTTCACTAATTATCTAATACATATTCATTACAAGGGCTGTTTTTCTATTGTGTTTACTTGGGATTATCTGACATAGGGCCGTTTTGATTCAGTTCACATAGCATTATTATATTTGACCTAGGGATTATTAGACGCCCAGACCTTTGTCTTGGTTGTCTACGGAGTTCTATCTGGCCGTCTACGAAGCATTATCTGGAAGCGACAAATATGCCGCATTGGTTCAGCATTAGCGTCTTGTATTTCCAACGTTGTCAATGTTGGCCAATATTTAATCAGCTTTGGGCCAGTGTTGCCTATTTTTTGGCTAATAATACTTGGTACCCCTATCTCTATGAGCAGCTCAGTCACTTGAACAGACGACACGCATTAAAAACACAGCTCAGGATCGAGAGAGAGGTCGCTGTCACCCCCCCCCCCCCTCTTTGTCTTTGTTACGTACCCAAAACAAAAACACCTCTAGGCCAAAATTTTATAATTCACCCTTTTGAAGCATTATAATTTGAAAAAATTCGGGGTGCCGTACCCTCCTAGGGCACAGCCAGTTGTAGACCTATGACTTAAAAATCAGTCAGCGTGGAAATGTTGTCTGTGATTCACATGG